>OZ026573.1:24059994-24659994 GCA_964020215.1 Aurelia sp. 3 sensu Dawson et al. (2005) | reverse complement strand
GTCTGCAAGGGACATGCATAGGAACAAGAAGTCGATGTTGCTATTGAAATCAAACTTCTATTTCTGAAACTGACAGTTGCATTGATGCATTGAATTCAAAGATCGATGCCGAGAAGTCACACCGGGTGAGCCAGGGAAAAATTCCCACTTTTGAAAATTCATACAATCAACAGTACTTTACATATTTGAATGATTCAATTTCTAGTTGAAAGCCAAATGATCAAAGTATTATTGTGATTTTTCTCGCTGTCTCTCGAGCACTAGGAATATATGTAAATTCAACTTTTGAAAATTTCATAGTTGAAAAATGACGGAAAAAGGGCCTAAAGCATTGATCAAATCATAAAGGACCCCTTGTACAGATCAATAAAGAGAATGGATTGGTGATAGATATCCACTGCATATTCATTGCCATGGGACTGAAAATCTTGGACATTTGTTTGAAAATTAATGTCTTATATAGCTCGTGAGAGAGACGAAACACCCATTGCGCATTGTTGTGTAAGGAGAGTCATTACAGTTTGATCAATGTCTTAGGCCCCTTTTCAGGCATTTTGCAACAATGAAATTTTGATCAAGTTGAATTTACCGATACTTCTAGTGCTGGCATCACAAAATTCTTCAATCTGTCGGCTTCTAACGAGAAGTTGAATCATTCAGACCTGTAAAGTACTCTTGGTGCTATGAATTTTCAAAAGTGGGAACTTTTTTCTGGCTCACCCGGTAGACCAGAATGGGACGTGGAATTCCTGTTTTTCCATACAAACCCCTGCAAGCATTTGTCTAAGGTCTTAAAGATACGTGATTTTGTCAATTTTACGAAAAAGATTTTCTCATCTATGTCAGCCTTTGAATGACAGATTAACATTTCTGTTTTGAATATCGGTCACATAATTTGTTTAACAGCCCACCAGACGGGTTAACTCACCCGGTAGTTTTGCAAGAAACTAAAGATATAAGAAACTGAGGTTTAGGGTAGTTTCTTAACTGGCAGTCATTTTTACTGCGAAAACATTTTTGAGAGATTCTTCTCAGCCTCTTTGGTTGTTTCATACATTTTATTACCAATGTTTTTTGATAGACTTGTAATGTTCGTCCTACTGTAGGGTGTATCGTAATTCTTTTCCACCATTTTGGAAATTTTTCTTCCTCTTCCAGTCGACGAAATCCTATGGGATTGATTGTTGCTTATTGCTCAATTTGGGATGGCAAGGCTAAAGGCAGTTTGTTTTGGGATGATGGTGACTCAATCGGTATGTGCTCTGTTTTTGTTGATACAAATGCTAATACTTTTTTCATATATTCATTCAATATAAAAGTTTACAACAACGAATGATCTAAGACACTACCTACGAACTACTTACTGTACCACACTGATGCTTTTGGTTAAATATTTTTGATGAAAATTGAGTGCTCTATGTTTGTTCGTAGATTCTATTAGCAAGAACAAGTAACAAAATCTAGAAATAACTGATACTTTTTTCATATATTTAATATAAAAGTTTACAACAACGAATGATCTAAGACACTACCTACGAACTACTTACTATACCACACTGACGCTTTTGGTTAAATATTTTAGATGAAAATTGAATGTTCTATGTTTGTTCGTAGATTCTATTAGCAAGAACAAGTACCAACATCTAGAATTCACTTCAGAAAGGGTAACGTCTCTATTCTATCTATCGGGTATCTCACAATATACACAGACAGGGGCGGTGCCAGCCATCAAAATGTGGGATGGGCAGGAGAACGGAGTGAGTAAAAATTGGGAGTCTAAGGAAATTTTGAGGACCACGCCCTCTAGAACGTCGGAAAATGCTCTCTTGCAAGAAAGGGGTAAATTTGTGTTTATCAATGATTTAGCATGGCAGACTCTATTTGCAAGCCCTAATTCACTTGAAAATGTGAACGAGAAAGTTGAAGAGCTGAATTTGACATCTATTTTAAATTACTTTCACATGTACATAGATGCTTAATCTAAGTTCCTTAGAAGTAAAATCCCATATGGTAAGTTATAAGCTAAACAAACCAGACGACTACGACTGATTACTGAATTGTAAAAGAGGGGAAATGAGAACCAATCACTAAGAAGGCAAAACGAGCCCCCCCAACCTTTTTCGTTGAATTTAGACGAAGTAGAAGATCGATTCTCAAACAAAGTGGGGTGGACATGTCCACCCCCGTCCACCCCTTGGCACCGCCCTTGTACACAGATTTTGTTAAAAAGCTCCTTCTCCGTTTGATCTACAAGATGTGCCAAAAGAATAAACAGATTTTTCGGGCCTACAGAGTGTCTCAAAATATTGCTCGATGTTTCATTGAATATTGAAAAATAACGATAAGATGAATTGGCTCATGGAAAGATAGCCCTGTCTCTAAGACTTTCAAATAATTCTAGAGACCAGAATCTTGCGAATTGGTTAAAAAGTCACTGTGTCGCGGGCTCTCAGAGTCAAAAGATGCGCTACAGCTGAGGGTTATTTAATGTCATATCTTTCATTGAGATCAAAGCAAACCAAATAAAACTGTAATTCAATCCTTACAATCATCGTCAAATTTCCTTAAAATTGCATGCATCCAAAAGCAGTAGTTGAAAGAATAATCGACGACAGACTGAATGTTTTTCCTCAAAGCAGTCAGGCGCTTGAAAATTAGGTTTTCGGAAAGCCGTTCAAATCCCATTTGGTTTTCCTGAAACGATTGAAAAACAACAGAAACGATGGACCATGGGAATTTTAACAAAAATGTCATTTAGAGACCTCTGGTTTCAATCTTCACACAAACTTGAATTTCAAAGGCTTATAACTCCATGAATTTTTAGAAGATTGGCAAGATTTTGGTGTCAAAAATTGATTTAAAATCTTAGGAGATGGGTTACGGAACCAAGTGCCCATTCAGCTTATCTTTATTTTTTAGCATTTAATCAAACATCGAACAATTTTTTTGAGATACCCTGTATAGATAAAAATTTATTTTCAATCAATGGCTAATCATTTGCATAAAGTTCCTCGATAGTAACCAGAATGAAGATACCTTGTTTTGTTGATATTGGTGAAGTTCAAATTTGCCTCTACCTGCAAACCAGAGGATTGGCCTTTGGTCCAAGCAAATTCCTGAAGCACATCGAAATAGACAATTGCGCTAAAGATCGCGGCGAGGAACTTCTCACCAAGATGCATTGCGTTCGAATTAGGAATCGTAGAATCAATAGGGATTCGTATATACAACGCAATGCATGTTGGTAAACAGTTCCTCAACGCCATCTTTAGCGCAATCGTGTATTGAAAATTAAGGTGAACGATTAAAATGCTACGACTCTAGTTAGTTCTTGCAGATAGATGATAACGTGACAGTTAAATTTCTGTAAAACTTGGGAAGGATTCGTTGATTTATTCGCTATGCTTCAAGAACTGACTTTGGCCGAAACGCCGAAGCTCTGGTTTTAAGTTGACGGCGGCATTGACCTGGGGGGGGGGGTCACCGCACCAACATCGACATGCGGGGTATCTATGTTGGGGGTGATTATGGGGCAACGTTTTAAGATTGATCCACCATTGATTAAAGCTGAATTTTATCCATACGCCCGACTGGTTTTCTTTCTTTTGGGAACACTGCATTTAGTCTGAAACTTACATTTGCTTTGACATGCATCAAAACATGATTTGAAGAAAACAGCATATCTGGCTGTAGTTGTTGACAGAAATTTTAAACAAGGATAGGACAAACGAAGGAAAGGCAACAATTGGTATTATGCACACAGAAGAAACTGACCTTAGATTACCATTACTGAGAACATCAACTGGTCAGAAATCGTTTGCTTACAAAGGAACTAAGGTCTGGAGTGGCCTAGATAGTGTTGTCAAAAGGTCCTCATCGGTCTGCTCTTTTCCAACAAAATGTATAGCCAAACTATGACTCATCTAATTTTCCTTTCCTTTTTTGTTGTAATTTTCCTTTCCTTACCAAGGATTATTGTAATTAATGGATAAAAAAGTTTAAATGAATGAAAATGAAAAATGGTGAGGCATTTTTGCAGTGGGGTCGTTAATGAGGGGTGTTGTAAACCTTGTGCTTGGCAAGCACATGTCATACTTTCAGAAATACAATGTTTGGACATCGGAGTAGAACTTTCTATGAGGTGGGGGGGGGGGGGTAGGGCCGTGACTGTTGGTTCATGCGAGGGGTGTACGTCACAGATATTTCTGCTACGACCCACTACTCCTCTATAAAGGAGGTTTTTATACGAAATCTCAATTGAACATGTTTTTCTACTGCAAAATAACTGAGCTATGTTTGTTTATCCTAACATGGGACATTACAGAATTCTTAGAAGAAGCTGTAAATCTTAACCCCACGAAACTCCTCATAAAAGTATGCCAATTCCAAGAATATTATGGCCATGCACTCCTCAAAAACTAGCCCACATCCCCGCGTGACTCTTAAGTGGAGACATCACCCCTCCCCCCTCCCCCCACTAGAGAGCTTTTTGCCACATTTCTTTTGTCATTTTCCAGTGCAAGTTGGAAATAAAAGTTGTCAAGAATGGATACAACATGGCTAGTACATTGAGCATCGAGCATCTCACTATTTTGGGTTTTTCACCATTCTGCGGATCTCCTCCGAAGATATTTCACAATGGCAAGCGGTTGAAAAACATACGCTCACAGATAGATTTCAGATCAAAGGTAAGGGTACTCTCGAGTACCGAATAGTCGTCCCCCCCGGTGGGGGGAGGGTACTTGGCCTACGAACATACGGGGAAGTGCCGCTGGAAAATCTAAAAAGCTAGCCGGTCCCGGAGTCAAATTCTTGAAAATGATACCCTGTCCCGGAGTCAAATTTACTTAAACAATACTCTATCCTTTAGTTTCTTCAGGCAAAATTGTGCTCTGCAAGGAAATTTGTACGAAATCTATCGAAAAATGTGGAAATATTGCCATCCAAGCGATTTGAATCACATTTGCAGAGTGCAAATGGCCTAAAGCGACCTTTCGGAGTCAAAAATGACAAATATGGACCCTGTCATGGAGCTGATTTTTACAAAAATGATACCCTGTTCCGGAGTCAGAATCCTGAAAATGATACCCTCTTCAGCGGCACGTCCCCGTACAGAAAAATATATGAGTACCCCCCGGCCCCCCTGGTTATTAATGTTTGAAAAATTTTCCAACCCTTTCGCTCTTATTCCAACCCCCTCCCCTTTTATTAATCTTTGGAAAAATGAAATGATAGTAAACATAATTTCTGAATAAACGCAAGAAAGAGTCGTAAGAAATGCATTCAACAGAACCAGAGCTCAGAAGTAAATGTATCAGTAACATCACTGTCCACATAGATATATAAGATACGTGTTTACCTAAGAAAAGAACTATTTTCTATTTCTCCATGAGCCCCTCACGATTGTTGTTAGATCGAACCATTTCCAACACACACCCAGCGATTATTCTCACCCCCCCCCCCTCACCCCCCCCGTTTATTCGGTACTCGAGAGTAAGTCACAAGAAAACTAACGTACTCACAAGACACACCTTTAGCTATTCTTCAAAAGAGCTATTGGTACATTTTTGTACGCTACAGATTCGATGGAGTGGCATTATAGATTCTGTCGTTATCGTGCACATTCAAAAATTCTGCAAAATGTACAAAAAATATCGTTCGATGTAGATTCTTTTTTGAGCTGGTTTTGATTTTGCAATGATTATACAGGATAAACATTCAGTTTGTGCTGTTTTACAACGTACCATGTTGAAAACCTTACAGATTAGAAAACCATCTAAGTTTTACAAGTAAGCTGAAAGAAAACTAACTGAAACATTAATTTCTAGACCTGATATAATTAATGATGTGAAAGAGAGAATCATATAAATCGTAAAGTTTGCTTCGCTCTTTCTTAGATCAAAAGGTTATTGATCACGGAACTGGCATTTATTTGCAAAATGCTGCGAAATTGGCATCATTCAAAACAGATAAGCAAATCGAACACAAATCTTGCAAGATTTACGAACATTTTGGTGACTTACAGGGATTTAATCCAATTAGAATAGACCTTTTAGCTATTCTGAAGAGAATCAGAATCAAACGAAAGTTTGCTACATTCTGTAGAATTTTCGAATGTGCATGATTGTGAAAGAAGCTCTAACGCCACTCGATCGAACCTCGTGTATGAAAATGTATAAAGATAACGCTCGATCCAGGCTCTTTTGTAGAATAGCTAAAAGGTCTATTGTTGGGGTTTCAAGTGAAAAGTTTGAGCGTTTTTGCTGACCGCTAAATTTCGCTGAAATTCATCTTCTTAGCGAATCCCTTAGCGAAGTGTAGGAAAGTTTGGAAAAGAGGGTGGGAAATGCCGCTTCCTCGATACAAACAGGACGGAATCTAAAAACTCGAACTAGAAGAACCATGGTAAAGTGCCTAAACCTATTCGCAAGTTATTCAGTACAATAAATATGTCATAACAATGCACATTAAATTCTTGCTAAATTCTTGAATGTATGCTGCTGTTGATTAACTTTTTTATCTTTGCAGGGTTCATTGAGAGTTACTGGCTTGAAGTTGGCCTTGAATAAAGATCATGTTATTACCTTTTCATCAGGCAACATGCTGAACATGAAATTCATTATAGTTTTAAGTTGCATCGTATTCTCAAAACTCTTTTAGATATCTCTGGAAGACAATCTTCTAGTAAGAGAGGGTAGCTATTAAGGCCAAACGAGAGCCATGCTGAGCATGAACTTTTTATCGTAGATTTAAGTTGCATGTATTGTCAAAGCTCTATTAGATATATTCTTTCAGCAAGAGAGAATAGCTACAAGACAAGGTGAAGTGACAGCCATGCCATGTTCAACATAAACATGAAATTCATTGTAGTTATAAATTGCACACCCTACTCTCAAACTCTTAGAGATAACATTGGAAGTGTCACAAAGAGTATAAAGAAAGGATAACTGGGGCTGCTAGCTAGACCCTGGTGACTTTATTCAATGTGGATGTAATTCAAGAGCAAGCAAAATAGAATTAAAAGACATATAAGATCATTTCAGAGGTAACAATACAGAGGTATATATTTCAACCAGGAATCGAAAAAGAGTGTTCTTGCTAGCTCAAAAAACTTACGACTTAGGTAATCTACTGCGTAAGCCAAGTTGGGTAGATCCCAGGTGTTCTGTTCGCAGATCGCTGGTTCATCACGTAGAACAGAATTTTCAGTCGATCTCTGTAGAGCTTTATCCATCTAGCATGCAGGCTGCGCCCGTTGCATTTTCTTTAAAACTGGCTAAGCCTTGCTGTCTACGTAAAAAATCACCTTCCTGGAATATATGTAGTCTCTCTTGGTAATGAAGATTTACAAATACAAAAGAAAATATTATGTTTTGTATGGCAATCATAAAGCTTGTGACTGATTAGTTCATGGATAGTACATGCTTTTTCCAATAAGAAACTTTAGAAACTTTACCCTGCTTTGAAGTTTACATCTCATTTTATAAGAAACATATCAGACCTCGAATTGAAAATGTTGTTTCTTATATCCGGGACACTACTGTATTGAAGTACAGCTGTTATCTGATCGTTATTAGGTTACAGTTGCTGTTGACATTTAAGTTGAGCTAGCTGAAAAGTGTTATCGAATTGTCTCATGGACTCGTATGGACTGATATGACATCTAGAAAGGCATGACAATTGAAGAAAAGTTCTTTGTGTCAACTTCCAGAGAACGCGAGTTTCCCAATTTGAGCAGTTCCAGAAAAAACATAGCATTGTCGCGTTATGAGGGAAAACTTGGATCCATATGATTTTTGCCACCTTTTTCCTGACGAAAAGACGTCCAAAGGGGGTCCAAAGTATGGATTATCCAACGTTTTCCATTTTAGAAACCAATGGAAAGGAGAAAAGGCTATCGATATACCTTCCACGCTTTATGCGGTAGGTTGTGAAGGGCATAAAAATGCTCGGGAGGGCACTACACATATTTTGGGTGATTAAGGTACGGGACGTGCCACCAGGAAGGGTATCAATTTTCCCGATTTTGGTATAAGGAACGGTGTCGGTCGTGTCGATTTTCATGATGATTTTGGTACAAGGAAAGGGATATCGATTTTCTGGACTTTGATGAGGTCTGGTACACTTTCTGGAAATCGGTATAAGGTCGGGTATACATTTTCGGAAAATTGGTATGATGTCGGGCATTTCTGTTTTTCAAGATAATATCGTTTAGGTAGAAAATCAGAAAATCATTAGAAAGTCATCTTTGTACATGCGGATAAAGAAGTGAACGAAATACTAGTTTCTAGTTTGAATTTCTGTCGAATAACACGCACTTTTACTAAAACAACGGTCGACAACAGTTGAAACCGGGAAATATTTTGGAACTCCCTACATTTTGATAAATCCGGTGCATCATTCTCAAAAAGCAGCAGCAACAATAGCCTGCTTGCAGCCTCAAGTGAGGAGGAGTTGAGGCTGCGCGCAGGCTACAGCAACAACCTGATGAGCAACAACAACGCTTTTCGCGCCATTTTGGAAAACTGTTCACAATATTCAAATTTATTGTGTTTTGTATGACGGGTGTTGGATGAAGATGAAGATGGAATTTGGCACTTGGAACGTTTAAATGTTGCAGACGTAGCTTCTCAGGCGAAAGAAGAATGAGTGCTACGTTGAATGTAGATAAACAAGAGACTGATGATCTCGGAGCAGGTAATGCCAATGTGATTTCAAAATAACGGTATAAACAAGAGGCCTGCCTAACTGCAGGGAGGCCGCTAGGTATCTCTAAATGATCACGAAGAGTCGACACAGAGAAGTTCTTGCGGCTTTACCTGCACTTGCTTCAACTCTATGTTGTCGACTTTATTTTTGGTTTTTTGTTTTTCAATTTGTTTTCAGTGGGCTTGTCAGCATTTCTAGCTACTGAAAGTTAATTTAGGCCCAGCCCCAGCATGCCCCAATGATGGCACTTTTCTCGACGCGAGATCTCCGTTGTGCAAGAAAAACTTCTTTTTTTGTTCTGTCTAGTTTGAATAATCTATTGAAAATCTCCGGTGTGCAAGTGCCATACTCTGCACACCTGTGCATGCCATGTCCAGGCGTGGGGGACCCCTAGATTAAACGTCCCAGACGACAAGGTGAGTTGTGAGGTCAGGCCACTGCGAGGTCACCCATCTAATTTAACATTAGAATTAAGGGTCAAAACATAAAAACAGAATCCACTGTCAAATTGCTTGGCGTCAAACTTGATTACAAGTTGAACTTTGACCCTCACATTTCCGATCTATGCAAAAAAGCTGCGAATCAGCTAAACATTTTAAAGAGACTAAAGCGATTTATTGGTTTCGAAACAAGGAAACTCCTAGTTCAGAGTTTTGTGTATTCAAATTTCAACTATTGTTCGATTGTATGGCATTTTTCGTCTGCTAAATCTCTACATAAAGTCGAACGAATACAAGAACGTGCTTTACGATTTCAATATGATGATCACAACAGTTCATACCAAGAACTATTACAAAGGTCTGGTAGATGTTTTATGCATGTTTCTCGCTTACGTAGCTTCTGTATCGAAATCTACAAGACAATGAAGAAATTAAATCCTTCCTTCATGGAACAATTATTTCAGTTTAAATCCTCTATGAATGTGAATCGCTCAATGAGAAATCCGTACGATCTGAAACATCATAGACCGAATCAAGTAACCTTCGGCTCTAATAGTCTTAGGTCTTTAGGGCCACAGGTATGGAATAGCCTCTCTAATGAGATAAAATCAGCTGAAACTCTCAAAACTTTTAAACAAATCATGAAGCAATGGAATGGAATACAATGTACATGCAATGTATGCCAGTACGATATGCCTTTGAGGTCTTAGGGTGGGTTTTGGCTGGGGAAACTGTAGATATGTATTTAACTTTGTTTAATTTAGCTTATAATTTAGTTTATGTAAATATTCGAATTGGATTAGTTTCTTTCACTTTATATTTAAGAAGCTAGATAAATTTCGAATTAAAATAAGTTGACAACAAAAAAATCCGGAGTTTGACCTCACTCAACCGAGCTTAACTTAAGTCACCTGACGACAACTGTATAAGCCACCCGCCACTCAACCCAACTTAACAAACTGGACTTGGAGCAAGTCTACGCTTTGTCCAGATTGTAAAGTTTTTTCAATGAGCAGAGAACATTGGTTTTAACTCTGAATAATTGCAGCTAATTGCGGCACAGAAGAAATTCTATCACAAAGTATTTGTGCATGGATTCTATCGCAAAATACTCTCATATTATTCTTGTCGTTGCTTCATAGAGCTGTCCAGATGAAGAGCAAAGCTACAAGGATTGTATTGAAACCACTCCATTTCTGCGCAAAAATTCACAAGTATTTTTTTGAAAACTGTGCGTGTAATGCAGCAAACTGGTAGGTAAATCTGCGCAGAAATTGGCCTCACAAAGAACTTTGCACTGACAGAAAACATGCCAGAAATTTTTGTGTGGCGGATGCTTTCCCTGCACCAAACATTACAGTCTGGTGCTTTGTTGGTAACTGGAAAGCTTGTATTATTCTGCACATGCAAGCTATGGCCTGATATAATAAGAACATAGCAAAGAGATTTAGTGGTTGCGGAAAGTTCAGGAAAGTGAGAGTAGATAGTATACACAATGGTTCTGGGCCAAACAGAATTTCTCTCAGCTCTGGCTTCTCTAGCTATGTGCCAAGAGGCCTCTCCCTTTGTGTACAGAAGATCTTCCTTGAATATGGAGCCAAACCCAAATTCACATTTGGTGGTGCTGTTTGGGCCATTCAAACAATTTCCATCATCGTAGAGCTCTAGCTCTGTTCTTTCAAACACGATATAGCTTTCGTTCCTTCATTGTTAAACCCAAACATGGATAATTATGGAAAACTGTCCTGCACACTCAGTAAGAACACAATCTTGCTATTTGCTGGTGTTGTGCCTGAAATTCAAAGAAAGTTTGTATTATACAACTGATGTATATATTTCCAACATTTGCAAAAATTTTGATAACTGCAGGTGAAGGTGAAAGTGAAGTTGCGGTTTTAGCACCAAGCAGGGATTCCCTAATTCAAGATCCAAGAACAAAGCCACCCTAATTTAAGAACCGGAATTTAAGAACCAAGTTTAGACATCCTTATTTAGGAACCGTACACCTAATTTAAGAACCAGAATAAGAACCAAGTTTACCCACCTGGCAAGTCAGTGATCCCTTGTCATGACGCCCTACCGAGTATCAAACCCACTCTGCGTAACTCTTTTTTGGCTGCAAAATCAAAGGAATTTCTTTTATATATACTCTCCATTCAAAAAGTTACAAGTGTTACTTAGAAGTCCATTGTGCTAAATATGGCATCAAGGAATTTCTACCTAATATTTATTATTGGTAATGAAGAAATCAGCCAACCAAATCAATTGAACTTTGATGTGATGCAAATCATCATGGTAAAAGATTCCTGTCTGCCATCTTTAGCTTGGTGGTCTATTACACTTGCTTCAATACAAAATTAGTCAGAAGATTGTACCACTACCCAGCAACACTTTCAATCGTCACAAATGATTGGTTAATAGCTAATTGATCCTATTTTCAAATACCATGTAAAGTATGTTCATTGACTGTTTTGTATTCTTTCTCAAGTTGAAGTTGCAAATCATTTGTTGCAAAGAGTTGGAGTGCCAAGAAAAGTCAGATGCATAAAGGAGTGCAATGATGAATACTTTTTGGCTCTTTATTTGGCCATAACTGGAGAATCTCCACCAGGTTAGTAAGTGTAAGGTGATCATGTGGCATTAAGGGATGTATATGGTAAAAGTGGTATTAAACATGACTGGACCACTGCACTACTACAGTTGGAAATTTAAGATGTAAATTGCCTCTTCACTTATCAGGTAAAAAAGTTCTTCAATTAGATAACATAACATTAGAGAACTATATACCAATGGTTTGTTTATTGATTACACAAGCAGGTAAGAGATAAAAGCAAAGCAAAATAAACATGTTTTGGTAGTATGTAAAATATGACAAGTTGGCTGTAAGGAGGAAAGGTGACTGAATGCAGGACAGTATATTCAACAAACTGCCAGTCTTGGAGGTTGCTTCATGATACACTTGGAGATGACTGTTTCTATATCAAATGAAACAGAAAAGATTGCGATTTTAGAAATTTTGTGGATATGAGCAGGCACCTGGCTAGGAAATGACAAAATTTAATTATCATTTTACATCTTTCACAGCGGAATCAATCTAAGCAAAATGATACAGTTACCCAAAAAATCTTTTTTACAAAAATTTGTTCTCAAAGTTTGTTGGTAATAATTCTGATGTTGCAACACCTGATAACAGCAACTGTCCCATTTTTAATATAACTTCAATTGGTCAGGACTTGACTTGAATTTTCTTTCAAATTTTTGAAGTCCAGACTTCTTTGCACAAATAATGCTATCCCAGTGAGCAAATTATGTGGAAATTTATTTTAATGATTATATCATTAGGATGCACTGCTGTTTTCAGCTGTTTTTGCTCCTCACAGCTAACTCCCCTTTTTTTTGTGAACAAAACACACTTCTGTTGCTATTTTCTCAATCTAGTTTTTCTTCCCTACTTGCTTGAGTGATAAAAAAAATTTTGGCGGTACAATTACAGTATTGGTTGCCAGTCTCTGAAATGGCCATATGTTTACTGAACCATTTGGGGGTAAAAGGGCCCATGTAAAATTCGATGAAATTTGGCTTTGACTGTCTGAGTAATTTTGTCATGTGAGTGAATTATCCATGCAAAGATAGCACAAAGCTGGAATTGACATCAATCAATGCAGGATTTCTTTTGCTACAACATCTCAAAACTGTGCTTGAATCTGCCAGGGCAGTATGGTTTTAAGGAGGGATTCATTAAAGGCACTGTTCCAGTTTTACCTGGGGTGCTAAATTGCGTTCAAGCAATTTTTGCAGAAATCAGATCCAAAGCTGAGAAAGATCTTGAAGAGTAGTTTTCAAATATTTACATTAGAATTAAAAATGCTCAGAGGATCAAACTTTCGGACAAAGTCTTGTCCAAAGTTTAATCGTCTGAACTCTGGTCCTGTCTAAAAGTTTTTTCGTCCGAAAATTTCAAATTCATTGAAAATAGAGAAGCGCAAAGAAACTTGGCATAAAAAGTTCAGATATCGTTTTGCCAGTAGTGCTCGAAGTTCCTTGAACTTTTTATCTGAAAGTTTGGTTCCTGAGTTTCTTGTTAGTTCACATATGACAACACCTTTTTAATTTTGGTTCACAGCTAGTTTTACCATCGTTCACTTCAGCCTGAAAAAAATTCACTATTCAAATGTTCTCGTATATGTGATGATGATAATGCATGTAGCTTCATACCGAGGGGGGGGGGTAACTCCTATACCGGGCATGGTATACATGTGCCTGCCAGGGTTATGAGTCAATTTGTGGTATTTTGCCTGGGTTATGGGTGATGCTTTGTGAATTTTGCCCTGGTTATGGGTCTGCTTTACGGAGATTTGCTGCAGTTATGGATAAATGTTAGCAATTTATAGCTATTGTTAGATATAATGACAAAAAACTTTTGTGAAAAAGAATTTTGCTCCAAAAATGGTACAAAACATAGTCCTTTCATGATACTTGTGGAAAGTTTTGCCCTGTTTATGTGGTCGTACTTCAAAATTTTGCCCTGGTTATGGGTACTTATTTTTAAAGTGTTGCCTGGGTTATGGGTGCTAACTCTGAATTCTCAAAGGCACATATATACCTGACCCCCTATTGGAGTTACCCCCTCACTTCACACTTATGATAGAAATACAATTTGTGTAACATTTATTTTAACCTCATGCTTTATTTGATATTGCGTTTTTGTCGGAAATTCCCGAAAAGGCGTCCAAAATTTTTGCTTGAAGTTGCTTGCCGCAACTTTTCCGTTCGAAAGTTTTCAACTTTAACGTACGTGCTTGCTTGTTATATTTGGTAAAGTCATTGACAAGTTGTGATTAGGTTAAAGTTTTTGTGCAAACTTAGAAATAAAACAATGAAGTTTACATAACGCCCCCAACACCTTTTTCTTCGAATCAGATCCAAGTGGATTCAGGATATGTTGCAGAGAAAGAGATTTTGCATCAATTGATGAAAATTGTGGCAATGTTGTCCCCATTTTTCTGAGATAATTTCACTGCTTGATCAGACTACTATTGTTTCCGAAGATCTTTGTCAACTTCTTTGTAATGGCACAACACAATGACACCAAATTTGGAAAAAATGACTTCAAAATTCCGAGTCTATGTGAAAATTGATCCAGAGCAACTATGAATGACCAAATAGTCATAGCAGTCGCTTGCACATAATATTGTCATGCCACAAAACATTATCAGATTACTGGTGATTCAACTAATACGAACATTGCTGTATGTCCATTAAAAGCATCCTGTATAAACATTTTTTCAGGGCCCCCTTATGGTCAGGGATCATAGACTGGTGACGATGAGTCCCTTGTATCCCTGCTGTAAACCATGCTCAACAGGGACTCATAATAAAGCAGTAAAAGACCTGGCCCTATCTTAGGCATTCGATCGATCGAATCAGGATCGAACGACTGCCGTAAATGTGACAAAAACCACGTTAAGCAGACGTTTCATCAAAGAAACTTCGTATAAATCTGAAGAAGGACGCTCGCTTTTCCTGTTCAGTGCAAAATAAGTCTTCCAACGCCACATTTTCCATGTTTTTTAAGACCAAAACACTCAAGAGCAATCTTTAACTACCTGCTGCAGCAACTTCGTTCAAAATCTCGTCAACTGCATCATTTGAATTGAAAATTCGACAGCATTGTTCTTTGGCAAATCTCGCAATCTGATTGGTGCTGGAGGATTTGCAAAGTTTGGGCCTAAATAGGGTCAGGTTTTTAAGAGTAATATTATGAGTCTCTGTTGACTGAAGCGACATCATCAAGTCCAAAAGCACAGAGAAACAAGAGACTCATCGTCATTAGTCTACAGTGATCATTAATTCTCACACTAAGGTGCTCTGAAATGCATAACGCCACTGATTTCTGATCTGTCTTAGGTTTTATATCAAGCCCACATGGCAACAAAGACAGAATCAGAAATTGCCAAGCTGTGATTGACTCTCTCGCAAATGAAGTCTTGGAAATTGATTTGTCTCATATTGAAGGCAGAGATATTGTTCATGGTAATATTGCAGCCATTGCTAATCTTCTTGAGATTTTCATGGGACTTTTAGAGTACATTTATGAAGAATTGGAGAGAGAAGATAATCAGTGTAACAAAGAATATGGTTTGTAGGCGTTTGTGATTTTTATGCAACTTACCTGTCTTGTTCTCCTCTTCAAAGACTCCTGTCTCTAGTACAGACTTTGCTCATATTAACATGATTTTGCTGCCTAAGAGATCTAAGACTGATTTTCAATTTTTTAAGAATGGTCGTCAACAAAATTTACAGTCGTTGATAGGGAAAAAGAATTCTTATCATAATGCAAAGCATTCTTCAAAATTCTTAATAAGAGTTCTTGAGAATACTTGTCATATTGATATGAGCAAGGCATAAACTATAACTCAGCTCCTTTTTCTACTCTAGTATTGTTCAATGAATGGTCTTTGGTAGCATAACCAAGGGGACATGTGAGAGACAGAGACATTTCAAATAAGCCAAAAAGATACATGATGTTAATTTGTTAGGGTGGAAATACGCAATATATGCATAATTTCATTGATCATGTTCGTCATTAACCAGTGATTTGAAATGATTGACGGCAGGTCTTGTGAAGAAGATTTACGGTACGGGCACTTCAGCAAGTAGAGAAACTTAAAAATTTTAGGTTCTTCAATTAGCAACTTTCGTAAAGGTAAACCCTGAACTTAAAGTGATTGCTAATGTACGACACACAAGATAATGATTGCAAAAATGACAAGAACAGGATCTTAGCTTGAGCTTTGCGGATAACATGATATACAAAAATGCATGATATACAAAAAAGTTCATCAACCCAGATGCTAACTTCATTGAGCTCAGAGAGTTTTTGAGGTGTGTGTGGATGTGCATGATCAAACTGAAGCACGTCTACCTGCAAAGTCTGATCTGATTGGGAACATAATTTCTTGATATTTGCAATGAAAAAGGGGGTGTCCTTATGTCTGCTTCGTTGTGGTACCCAACAATGAACTTTGTATGCCATCTTTGTCTCACATGACTTTGAATGATAATGCTGCTCCTTTGAAAAGGACTTTCGTGAAAATTTATAAAGGTCCAAGCTAATCTTTGAAGATTTTCGAAACATTCATTCTATAGTAGTAAAGCATAGAGCTCAAATCTTTAAAAAGACGGGTGTAAAATTCTTTTACGTTTTTCTTTGAATCAAAGTGCTTGAAAGGTACTTTGGGCAATTTGCTGTAAATCTGCCGTGGAAATTTTTTGATATCGTGATTAGCTTTAAAATGGCGGCATTTAGTGATTTCGAGGTTGTGACGTCATCAAATTTCTAAATCCCTAACCAGAAGGACTACAAATTTCTGCTTGCAATCATGTTGTAGACCTTCATAAACTATGGTTTTCTTGAAGATTGTATCAATTTCCCTCAAGTAATTTAAGGGTTACGATGATTTTAATTTTCTCAAAATTTTTGATGGATTTTTACAAAAATAATCAAAATGCCGCCATTTTGAAAATAATCAAGATATTAAGGAATTGCCACGACAGATTTACAGCAAATTACCTAAAGTTTCTTTGAAGTCATTCTATTCATGGAAAAATTTGATACAATTTCACATCCACCTTTTTTAAGATTTGAAAGATTTGAGCTGTAGTAGTAACATATCATGTGCCACTGAAGAGTCTTGTTAGAATGTCTCGTTTTCTGATATGGCCTGCCTGCAATCCTTTGTGAATTCCCTCTCATAAAAAGCGTTGTCTGAAATGATGACAAGAATCTACAAGATCGACCCAACAACTGTCCACTTTTGACACTTCATGACAAAATCCTGAGTTAGTTTCGAGGATTTTTGCAAAGGGTTAGTCCTCTGTTTCCATATTTTCCAAGAATTGTCAATCACATTTGCCAAAGGCTTGAAATGAATGAACAATAGAAAACTTTTTCGCGGTGATTTGGTTATTCAGACATTGAGTAGTACAATCTAGTGCACGAGTGTTTGTTTAGCAACTGTCCTTTGCTAAGTTGTGGAGTAGTTGCAACGTTGTGCCGCGTCAAACCGTTCCCCACATCACCTATTCATTGAAACCATATTCTTTCTTGGCAGTACTTGTCTTAAAATTTTGATCAAAAGATTTACCATGAACTGTAAGGGACAGGTATTTCTTTGTATTGTTAACAGTAATGTTTAATGTCTTCTGTCGTTTGACTAACGCTCTCGTGCAGCAGATTAAAACTAGTCCTTCATGATGATTTTCTTTTGTCGTCGTTCTCTCCCTCCGAGAAGTAGTCCATTTCTAAATCCCCAATCAGACGAGAAAGCTTCTCTTTGTCCATTCATGTCGAGTCTTAGGAAAGTTCGATCATTTTTCACTGTTTTCATTGTTTTCGAGATTATATATTTTAAAAAAACTTTTGTAGCTCAAGAAACAGAAGAACTTGGTGAAAAAACGAAAGAATCTCATTCACGATCTTACCTAAAGATTAAGTCATTCAGAATTGCTAGCATTGAGGCCTTTAAAAATCCGGCCTAGTGTATGATTCATTGCAGCCAGTCAAAAGTGGATTGTCCGTTTAGGGACACCCAGACTGAAGGTGTTGTGGCGGAGTAGTGGTGTAATCCAATGAATTTGCAGCCAGAACAGTCAGGTGGCCAGGGTCCAATACCAGGAAAAGCCCCACCACTTGAGCGTCATGACAAGGGTTCACGGACTCGATTAGGTCCGCTCTAATTTTAGGATACCAACGCTTGGCGCTGAAGACCTTCACCTTCAGTACATTAATTTTCCTCCATTCATTCTTTCATTCAACATAAGGTGATGCAGATAAAGAAGATTCAAACCTGCTACCAGATGACCATGACATTTTATCTGATGTCATTGAGGAAGAATTTGGAGGTTCGCTGACGGGTAGAGGAAAACGAAATTTGCATGGAGGTAATAAAAAGCCTGATGTGACGGAGAGATGTTTTGTTCTGAAGGAGCCTCCTACCCGTGACACTGATGTGGAGGTTAGTCGGAGTTGTGTGGATATTTTGGTGTGATTGTCTGTGTGAAATATGTCAATAAAGTGCCCTTAAAGTGTCTCTACTTATATATTCTGTTAAGTAAAGACATGAACTCAGATTTATTTTGCATCATCTTTTTTATTTGACCTTAAGTAATGTTTAATTCTTTTTCAATACCTGCATCCTACTGTATCTTGGGTTCTTCACCTTGCCATACATACATAGATTGGTCCAATTCTTCCGAGTTGGTCCTTTCAAAGGTTTAGGTCTATTGAAAGTCAATGGAGGAATAGAAGAGGCGAAGGCCTCAAACCAACTATGTAATAGATTTTGCCGTGAAATCATTGTTTTGATTAAATATGGGCCTAGACTGCTGCAAAACGAAATCAACTAACAATGAATGAAAATAGCGAGAATCAATGAAAAAAGCAATTGAAACTTTTCTGTCTATAAACTGAATCATTAATCTGAAAATTTCTCCAAAATCCGAAGCATTTTTGTGCTACAGCTAATAGTGTTCCCAGAACGAACGAGTGTTGTGCTTTCATTTTCCTTCTCAATTCAAACTTAATGAATTTTTGATTCTCCATCAAAGCTTTCTTCTAGGAAGTATAAGTACTTATTTAGGCGAGTTATCACGATGTAATGCTTTCCTTACGCACTTGCGGTGTGTCATATTGCTCCAGTGTTCTTTGAGCCACACTCGAGCCAATCTTCAGTCATCAGGCTAATTCATTTGTTTTTCCCCATTGGCATATTTTGTAAGATTGGTTACGATAAGTTCCAGGAGTGGCTCATCAAAACAAGACTTACACCGAACCGGGACCTGTCGTAGTTAGAGCATCCAGCAGCCCATCAATAACGATAGCGATGGCCATGTAACCAGTCTAACATGTGGTAGCGTGTTCGCTACTGAAGAGGATTCTGATTAATATACTTTCTCATCCATAGAGTGTATCACTACATGATTTCACACAAGATAGTCTCTGTGATTCAAGCGCCAGGAGAATCGGGCAAAGGCAGAGAGCACCAACGCAAGCACATCCAAGTATAGAGATGCACCCATTCGCTTATTTTTCAGCATCATCATCCAATTCTACCGAAAATCTTGCTAAAGAAGCTGAGCTTTATGCTTCTTATCAATTGAAGTGAGTATTTCCTTGACCTGAAGCGACCTTGTCTGCAAATTTCGTTGGAAACGATAATTTTGTACTTCTTGAGAGGAATAACACACATGATTTTCATTTTTTCGTCGAAATGAAAGCTTTACCTTGAAGGAAAATCCTTTCTCTTCACAGGGGAACAGAACAAGGCCCATATTGTTTACAGTTGCTCCCATATAAGTGGATTTTACTAGGTTACTTGTTGATGGCTTGGCTGAAGGCCACCAAACAAATTGCAGAAAACAATAGGTTAACAATTGACTCATGCGGCGATGTTTACAGATTTTTTTATAGTTTGGTGACAGAGCCCCTTTAAGCCTGGTTTCCTTTAGATCGTTTCGATTATCCCAGTCATCTATGTCGCCTAGAAAATTGTACAAAATTTGAAAGTATTGTAACGAAAACACGAGTGGGACGATCACGAACGATTTTTTAATGGAAACTACCCTTAACGATCCAGATATATTTCTACAATGCACTGTTCTCCTATCGAAAGAGCAACGCTCAAGAATCATCTCAGTCATTCCGATTGTTTCAACTTTCAGCATATGATTGAAAGAATCGAAGGAGCGAGGAGAATGTTATAATGCTGTCGAAGTTGTTTCTGGTCAAACCTCGACATTACGTTCCGTTACTCAAACACGTCAAATATTTCGCTTTTCTAGGTCCGGTAGGAGAGATGTCAGAAGTGCTTCTACGTCAAAAGTAAAGGAGAAATTACCTGAACAAGGGAGCCAGCAAGGAAATGATCATCTCAGAAAGACGGACCCTACTTTATGCACGACTTTATCAAGGGAGAGATATCGCAAAGTGGTTAGTGTTGTGAGGCTTTTTGTATCTACCATGTGAATTTCATCAATACACAGATGACTTCATAGCAGGTGTTTCTTTAAGAGAACTATAAATGCCTAAGGCTACAGAAAATATATTATTAGTGCTAGTTTCTGTTTTCAAAATTAACTGCCCGATTCAATAATCATTTATTTTCCGATCTTCAGGGCAGAGAAAATTATAAAGAATGTGATTTCTCAAGAATTATACAATACAAAGTTTTTCAGGCTTACAAAGTGGTGCATTACTCGTGTCTAGCGTAACAAATGCAGACTTTTTCTTCAAACAATACGGAAAATATCACGCCCTTGGTCATAATATTGATATTGTCACCTCGGTCCTAAGCCTTAGATTTGCTGCAACCAGTGTTACAAATAAGATTTATGAAATACTTTTGTTGCTCAACGCAGTCTTTAAACTTTCAAAACTTTGTGTGTATTATATCGATGATCAGTCTTGATGTTGTTAATTGTGATTATAAATCACGTGAAAGTTGAAAACAACGTGCGTGTGATATTAAAGAATAACAGTAATCAATGAAGATGAAAGCACTTTAACGCCATGCACCTATTCAGAACCACACAACAACAACACAGTAATACTTGTTCTTTCTTGTCTTTTTTTCTTATTTTCACTTTTCTTTGTATAGCTTTGGCAGTGTTTGGGGTTGCACTTGATAATACAGCCAATTAGATACTATTCTTTTTTGCCTGCATGGGCCTACTGAACAGGTACACGATTTAATGCCCTGCTGAGCAGTACCCAGGTAGGACTTATTACATACGCTAATACTAAAACACATAAGCTAAATTTGCACAGATGGTTCAGCCCCAGTGGATCAGTGGGGGCTGCCCTGAGCATGTAAGCAGCATGTGACCACATTGATTAGTCCATGATAAAGAAACTTTCGACAAGAGGCCAAAACTGCCCCTTAATAGAATGCAAGACCTCTCGGTCAGAAAGAGAAGTTAAAAACTGAGAGTGTTCCAAGTGCTTTGAAACCATTATTATAGAGAGGGTGGGAGGGTGACTTGAAATTCCGGTTAACATTATGAGCCACAGCGTAAATATTTGAGAGCACCAAGGTGAAGACAGTTTCGAGGGAACTGGGAACCAGCATGAGGTCCAGTTGCGGAGGAAACTGGAAATTAATTTAAGGTGGGTGGGGGGGGCTTGGGGGATTTGATAGATAAAATCATAATGATCTTGTCATTAAAAAATGATTTACTACTTACATCTGTCCTTAGCGGGGGGGGGGGGTGGTTTCGGCATTTAAGATATAGTGTAGTGTATTTGATGTTCTCGATATATGAAAGTGATAGGGCTTGCGACTGTACATACATTTCGGCAAATATGTAAAGTAAAAGGAGACAACACAGAGCTAAATTCTGCGTAGCTGACGAGGGCAATCAAAGGGCCTATCGTATTTGATGCCATAGATTGCTAAATACAATAGGAAGATGGGTTACACAGGACTTCCCTCTGTTTGAATCGTAGAATTGATCTCTATATCTTCATTTGTTTACTTAAATTCTCACACATCTTTTCAGGATTCTCTGGGTAGTTCGATGTCATCACCCAAATGGCCAAGCACTCTCTCAGCCAAAGATCTGAACACTTCAAAAGGATCGAAACCAACAGGGTACGAAGAAGTAGGAGCTAGACCACGTGGACCATTACCTGGTGAGGTCGAAAAAGTCAGTGACACATCGAGCGAAAGCTCGTCGTCTGTCATTCATAAACATACCCATCATCATTATCATCATCACCATCCTGCCTCGAAATCGGACGAAAGTAAGCGCAAAGCAAAAATTAAATCTGTACTCGATGCTTCCACTTTGAAAGACCCACAAGGAAGAGACGGGTTAGCAGAGCATATACGTCAATCAGGCAAGAGTCAGTACTCAAGAGATAAAAATGCTCAAGCCAAAGATGATCCTTTGCGATCTGATGCTCCAAGAATACTAGAAGGTATATTTCTTTGATTTTAGTAAATTTTATATTTTGATAGCTTGCAATAAATTTCAAAAACATTATGAAGACACCAACATAGGGTCAGGAGGGTAAAAACTGATACTAAGATCAAAAGATGATTCAACTCTGACCTGGCCCTCAACCCAATTGGAACATTCTGTGATTTCTCTTGAGCTACTGTGTTTGCCACCATGTTTGATGAAGTTGGTTGACATCACCCTTTTTCAAGGAGTTTATGATGACATTAAAATCCATGAGACATAACTTTAGATTTACCTCATTCTTTCGCAATAAGTACAGAACTTTGCTTCAAAACCACTTTTCGCTTGCACAAGGCGAGAGTATACTTTTTGCTTTCATCGTCAATGTAGAACTTTGTATATTCAGCATAAACCCCTTTATTCCATTCCAATGTTCAAGATCGAAGCCAATCAGCATGTCCTGCCTTTTGTTAAAGGGGCATTGCGCGGGAAAAAACCGAAAATCGGCGAACTGCGTCGTTTGCGTTTAAAACGAACATTCATATCATTATCAACATTTCCCGATATTTCTCCAACCTAACTAAAGCTCAAACTGGCCACAAACGTCAGACCGAGAACTCAGCCATAAGCTCGCATTTGAATCCGAGACAGAAAACGAGAATTTTCGGTAAAGCCGATCATTTCTCTTGGTCATAGTCGATCGTGGACACATGAATGAACCAATACAACAGGATGTTCAAACTCAATTCTAAGAGCGATACGCAACGAACTTTAACGAACCCATCAAAACTCACCGATGACCAACCGACGGACAATAACGAAAATTTTTCCAACATTTCAATAGCCTTGAGGAAAACGGTGGATTATTGTGGGATGAAGATCTGGGGATCCCTTTACTGTTTCACTCCAATTATGGTAGCCCATTCATGATTAATACCTTTCATTCAAGTAGAAATATCCTATGTTGGAAAAAATTAGAACCATTGCTAGTGTCAAAACAATGAGGAATAATATTAATTTCTGCCCTCTCGTTTTTAGGTTCCGTTCAGCCTCCTCATCGAATCGAAGCCATCCGTTTACGTTCAGTACAAACATCAGTCTCTGACATGCCTGGTGCTAATGTTTCATCGAAAGACAACAAAGCGGAAAGCCAGCCGAATAAAACTGCTCCTCCTGGGCATGAAAGAAGCAGACCTGACCAGTCATCTATCACTGAATTTAACGAATCGCTCAACCTCAAGAAGAAAGAAGAAGCGGCAATCCTGGAAAAAGAAGCAAAGGCGAAGAAAAGATCGGATGTGCTCAAAGATCTTGATCAAAAACTTGAGGTTAGTGCTATAGTTAGTGTATATAATCTTTTCGGAGCTTGTTTGCTTCTTTGATGACAGATTAAGACTGCGTTCACACGATGCCGGCACATTTTGAAAACGGTGAAAAATTCGACGGATAGGCCTCCTGTTCACACGAAAACGGCACATTTTTTGCCGGCAGATTTTGAAAACGGTAGATTTTTAAAACGGAACTCTAATCTGCATATTTTGGAAATGGTATCGTGTAAACAATTGAAAATGACGAAAGAGAACATTCTCAGACGCTTTTGGAAAGAGACTGAACGATCCTTAGGGTTTAGGTACATTTCTTTGCATCAAAGTCTTGCAACGAGCTTTTGCCGGCAAATTTTGCACCGTTTTAAAATTGTTCCGGCATCGTGTGAACGCTAGCTCAAATTTTGCTACCGTCACATTTTTCATCGTTTTCAAAATGTGCCGGCATCGTGTGGACGCAGTCTAAGCCTTTAAAAGTTACGGACACAGTATCCGGGCCTAGAGACTCTTGTTGCAGATGTCCTGTGGTGGAAAGGTATCAAAACCTGGAAATGTCGTTCCCAGAAGGTCTCATGGGTGAAAATGTTGCCATAAAGTTTCCAAGAAAAGATGGAAAACTTAGCCTGATGGTTTATTATTAAAATTTGACATTTTAATCGAAAGAACGAACAAGGGTGCAAAAAATATCGGATCACGGCACCATCATGGAATTTTGTTACATATTCAGTATGAAAGTTTATAGTGACAAATTACCTAAGACGCTAACTACGAACTGCTATACCACACTGCAAGGACGATACGAGGTGGAGCAAAATATCTTTGCTATCCCCTGGCATTTAACTTCCAGTCGTGACCAAAAATTTTGGCCAAAAAAGACCAAAGTTTTGCAAGCAACGTTTTCTGGTGTAACGATATTGAACCCTACCGCTCTGCCTATTTTACTCTCTTGGACTTTGCTTTGGTCAACTTCCCATGTAGATTCATAATTTTGATGTTTTTTTATTTTTGCACTATTTTGCAATGACGTCACAATCAGATCTATAGAAATTTTTGGAAATTATAGTGGTTCTGCCGGCAAGGGATGTGACCCAAAAATTGACTTACTTAGCTGGATTTATATCAATCTGTGTACAATTCATTCCTATGATTTGTTTGAAAAACATCAGAACTCCACAAAGAATGTTGCGTCAGGGAAATAAGTATTGGAGTGCCTTCAGTCCATAGCTGTGGCCATTAGTTAAAGAGCAACCCTTGATTTTTAATTTAGAGGAAGAAATCGTAGTTATTCGATTTACTTTTCAAGAATCGTTTTCTTATTTGAATTATTAAATACCAAAGGCTCTTAGATCAATGGTGCTGAATTTTTGACGCTTTTCCAAGGTTGGTATTAAACTTATGACCATAGCTGTGGACTGAAGGCTCTCCACCACTATTTTCACTGCAGCGATATTTTCGTGGAGTTTCGATATTTCGCAAATAACCATAGAAATGAATTGTGCATAGATTGATGTACAGTACAATCCAGCTGAGTAACACAATTTTTGAGTCTCATTCTTTGTCGGCAGAACCACTATAATTTCCAAAAAACATTCTGCAGATTTCATTGTAAGTTTACAGCAAAATGGTACAGAAATTCAAGATACGACATCGAAATTCGGAATCTACATGGAAAATTGGCCAAAGCAAGCTCCAAGAGAATAAAATAGGCAGAGTGTTACGGTTCAATATCATTATGCCAAGAATTGCTATTGACCAGAATGTGATCTCAAATTTTTGGACACGACTGTAGAAGACCTAAAATACAACTAATTGCACGACACAAAATGCTACTTACGTAGGAAAAAATGATTTTACAAACTAATGACAAAGAAAATAGTTAAAGAGAGAGGAGGATTAAAAGTGTTCATTAGCGACTTATTCAAAACGTTTTGAGGTCTGAATATACTGTAGCGTTGCTGTGAAAATTTTTGGATTTGAATCAAACGGTAACTGTTCATGGCCTTAGAAGATGATTTTTAGCAACTCTTCGTTCGAAAGATTTATTAAACCATGAGGCAACAATATTGCATGTGCACTATTCTGGAGATCATGCCTCTTTGCATCATAAGTATGGCAGAGCAGGAAATAGTGTTCCGTATCCTCAACGCCAGAAGTTTTCAGGTCTCCAGAAAGTATTAAAAGAAGAATGGAAAAGGGAATAAAGACAGAAAAGTTAATAAATGGACAGTTAATATTACATCAAAATCCCACAGTTTCTCTTTATCAATAGCCGTTATTATATGAATCTAGGATCTTGCCATTTGTCCTCTTCTGCAGTTATTGGTAAGATGTACCGGGTGAGTCAAAAAATGCCCGCCGTTTGAAAGGCTACTGCTCCCTGACTATACAAGCAACAATATTTTGCGATATCTGATTAAATAGCTAGCATGTTCAATTGTTTTTAGAAATTTTCCTGGGTAAAATCTGTCACTCCGTCCAGATTCTGCAGGCAATTTTCTAGAATAAAGCCCTTGAGAAACCTTAAAAAACGTGCTAAAATTACAAGCAAAGATCCCCAATGTCTTTACGTCAAGGCGATGACTTTCAGCACGCTTTAGCACGTGCTTTTGTTTTGGTGAGTTGAAAAGTCTTCCCCCTAGTGTGAACAACTTATTCAGGGGGATTCCATTCTCCCATGACGACAAAATACATGAACACAAGAGTCATAATTGCTAGGTAGGAGAACAAAGGGAAATTTTGCTTGCTGTTTTCGCTCGTTTTTGCAGGTTTTCGGATGGGGCTTTCTGCAGAAAATCTCCTATTTCGACGGGAAGGAATGACCGATTCAAGCCGTGTAAATTACTGAACCTAATTTGACATATCGGGGATAAAACAAGACAGTTCTCAACATCATCGCTTTGATATTCAAGGACCAGGATTTTTTCAAACGCCGGGCGTTTTTATTGACTCACCCGGTATTGTATTAAGATTTCATTACATTAAGATCTTAGTTTTGCAAGAGTCTAAATAATCAAGTATCATTTTGATTAGAATTGCTTTGCTGAGACAATACATGAAAATCGAATCAATTCCTCATTCGAATCGAATCAATTGAAAGACTGAATTGAAATCGTTTCAGGAGGTGCGAGCAGCAGTTAAAGCCATAGAAGGAGCTCAGTTACCAACAACAGGATTGACTGAAAAAAATGCGACAGGACTTGGACATTTCTTGCACGAAGGAGGAGACACGTTTTTGTCGTCTCCGAATGAAGAAAAAATCTCAGATCTTCGTGAAGAATCAATTTGCAGTGACAGTGAATTCGGTAAGTACTATTTCCAGCCCTTGTCTTCTGTCAGTTTTTAAAGTAGCTTTTATTTTTCAAGAGACAACATGAGGGTTTGGTTTTAAGAGGGTCTACTCTTTCAGATCAAAATTTAGATCAATGTTTATACCCACTTAAAGTCATTCATCTGTTGATCCAGTTACTCGCACCACTCTTTCATGGTACGAAATTCTCAACTTGTACAGGTTGTCCCAACAAATTCTGCCCTATCGTTTAGGCGGCTGCGTAGGAGTTCTATACTCCATTGCTACCTTTTTTGCACGGTCTGTTAGGATAGGCTTCAACTTACGGCCTATTTATATGAGGAGAAACACCTCACTTGCCAGACCCTGGGCTGAGAGGTGAGATTCCACCCTCCAATAGAATCCTTTGTATTTTGAATTCGTGTTTACATGACGAATGCAACACCACCGGTATAGTGAAGTCCCACCTAGCTAGAGGTGGAATCTCACCTGGGTGAGGTGAAATTTTTCCATATAAACGAAACACCACCGGTGGTATGGTGAGGTGAATTGAAATTATTCGGTGATTCTCATTGGTCAGTTCATTCTGATTTCACGGAAGAATTAGTTTACTCCACCTCACCTCTCAGCCCCGGGGCTGACAGGTGAGGTGAAAAATCTCATATAAACAGTGACTAAAGTTTACCTCGTCTGTCAGCCTCGGGTCTGGCAGGTGAGGTGTTTTTCCTCATATAAACAGGGCCTTAGAGTTTGAGACGTTTTTGTAGCCAGTCGGAGAAGTGGTTGCTGATTTATGACAGAATAAAGTCGAAAAAGTTTCAAAACAGCCCTTTGTTTGTGCTCTAAAATTGTCAAGATCACTTGAATTTTGAAAAATAGGGTTCTGTCAATATATTTACATTTTTTAAAATTTGATAATGGGTCAGTGTTATTGTGTTATTGTGTTATCAGTAAACAATGCAATTGAATATTTCAAACACTAGAAAAATTTCCAATATAACAATAGAGCCTTTCTTGCAATATTTTTCTTGACTTGACTTTTTATTGACTTGGTATTTTTGCAAAACAAAGAAAGTGCTGTTTTTGAAGCAATCGTCTTTTACTTTCGTGTGCCATAAATAAGCAACCACAGACTTTCTGAAAAAAGGTTTCGACCTTCAATTTATAGTCTATTCAACGCAACTGTATCAAGAATTGGACGATAGAGCATACACTTCCTGCACAGCAACCACACAATGGGATGCAATTTTTTCTGGACACCCTGCATGAAAGAAAGTTTCCCTAAGGGACTGATCTCATGATCTAAAGAGGGTTTAGATAATGTTTGCTGAATTTTTCTATTCCTATCAAATGACCCTTTCCAGTCTCGACAATTACAAGCGTAGGATCATGTGACTGATGTTAGGAAATGCTGATATTTTCTACATTTCTGTTGAACTCCGTACTTATCGCTATCGATAGACTGATGGATGCTCAAAAGACGACTTGTGGACTTTCACACTGAAAATTTGGACTAAGTTTCCCCCCTTAGGTGTCATGTCTGCATATTGAAACCATAGAAACACTACCCGACAAGCTGAGTGCTCCAGGTAATGGCGGATAGGCCTAAGTTGCCGGCTCAAACCTCCGACAATAAAAAACCTTAAAATCCAAGTTTTCAGTAATGCTAGCCATGAATTAAAGCTGTAAGTATCCAGATGAATGATTTTCTCAACCAGAGAATCAACAGACCTTTCACTGTGAACCAGGAGTTTCTTATTTTTAAGATCAACTAGCTTATATGCGTTTCACCGCAGCAATGAGAATTTCCAACGCCGTTTTAGTCCACCTGCTCTGAAACATAATGATCATGTCTAACATATCACATTTCTCTTTCCAAGATTATGGTTTAGGGCGAGATTCGCTTCGCAGAAAAACGGAAGTTGCCCAACCTAGAGATGGAGATCGTGAAGAACTGATTCAGCAAAGATTGTCGAAGTTACAAAGTAAGATCTTCTTTGATGAATTGTATTGAAAAAACCCACAATAAGCTTTTCTTCAGATCTTCAGAAACTTTACTATGTTTTGGAGTGGAGGGAAGAATATTTACGGCTTTTATGATTTGAAGGTTAATCAGTGAAAGTTTATTGCAGCAAAGTGTCTTGTAACCCTAACAAGTCATGTGCACAAGTTTGACCGACGAAATGTATTCCAATCGACATCTTTAGCCTAAAAAGTGGGTTTGCTCTGTTATTATCTCAATTGATAATAATAAAACTTAAAACTGTTGTCGCTATATTTGTAAGTCGTAATCAGCCTATTGGTTCATTGCAAGATGTCGCAGGATGTACGATATCAAGTAATTTGGACAAAATAGGGCTGAGACTGATTTTGAAACCAAGAAAATGTAGGGTCACTGAATCATGATTATTTAAACTTTGAGGGTCGCCTGCTCTGTTTCTACTGAAGATATTTTATCAGACTTGGTACCAAAATGCTCGAGACTTATTATTGATTTTTGCAAAAGTCGACTTTTGCAAATTTGACCAGGTGCTTCTTTGATTACTTTTGAACGATTGCAGGGGGATTTCGAAGTTGTGTAGCTGGAAAGTACAACTTGTTAGTATGCCAAAGAAAACAAACCCACACGAAACGAGGAATCTTTTGAAGCTGATATTCTGAAACAAATTCCAAAGAAATTTTTGCCAGAACATGTTCTTGGCAAATTATAGCGGTATCCTAGAGCCCCATTTTCGATACTGCTGTTCTGTGTAGGGGAACTGTGCTGAGTCCCGACTAGTTAAGCTTCAAAACTTTGATTAAAGAGTTTAAATGGCCAATTGTGAAAGAGATGAATGGATGTGAGACAGCAGCAATTGTTTTTAAGACTGTTAATAATCTCGCACCGGAATATCCGGCCAACTGTGAAAGAAATGATTAAATGTGAGACTGCAACAATTGTTTTTAAGTCTTTTAATAATCTCGCATCTGTATATCTCTCACACTTGCTTATCAGAAATTCTGACGGCAATACTATCAACCTACGAAATGCCGAAATTCATGACAAATTACTAATAGGCAGAAGGCGTTTGTATTTCGTGGAGCGAAAACTTATTAGCCGCGAAGCCGAGCAAGCTACCTCTTCATCTTCTTTTAAGAAAAGGATAAAGAGTTAGATGCAAATAGCATTGTAATTATTTGTAAATAAATATGGTTATGATTATACATTTTCCTTTTCTTAATTATTAGTATTAGTAGGGTTTCGATTTGTAACGTTTTTGGCACGGCCCTCTGAAAATCAATCATAGTGACTGACGGGGCTACCGATCATAAATAATTCTAAAATGAAATTAAAAATGAAAAAATACTTTCCCATAGATGCTGTGGATGAAAAGAGGGATCAGTTTGAGCGAAGAAAGAAAGTTCATTTCAAAGACCATCTTAGAGAAAGTAGAGATGATAGATTAGAGAGACTAATCAGATCTTTGAAAAAAGAAGACAGAGAAAATGAAAGCAGAATAGCAAATGTCAAAAAACAATACTCCAGGGATTTGAAAGCAACTCAGCAGAAACAAAAACATAGGGCAAAAATTGGCATTGCAGAAGAAAAGCAAGCGAAAGCACCACTTCAAAATACAGCTAACAGAAGCGCAAGTAAACTTGCAAGAATATATGGGCAACGATCACGAAAACCTGAAAGAGAGGTCAATAAGCAGAGGAAGAGAAGTGCTTCTTGTAGCCCTGTGCCCAGGGCGCGGCGAAGAGGAAGACGTAAGTGTTGAAGTATTTGTACTTTTTAAAACAGGGTCCTTCCTTGCCTTAAAAAGCATTATACCGTCTGAGTCAGAGAAAAATGCATGCCGTTCAAAAGGCTACTGCTTTCTAAATATGTAAGCAATAGCAATTTGCAATATCTGATTAAATAGCCAACACGGTCAATTATTTTAGAATTTTTCTTGGCTGATATCGGTTACTCCTGACAGACTTTACAAAGTATTGCTTCATGCAAAGAGGTAGAGGAGGGTCTTCAGTTCACAGCTAAGCATAGCGCTCAAATCTTTGAAAAGGTGGGTGTAAAATTCTTTTACGTTTTTCTTTGAATTACGGTGCTTGAAAGGAACTTTGGATAATTTGCTGTAAATTTGCCGTGGCAATTCCTTTATACTTTAAATACTTTCAAAATCGCGGCATTTATCAATTTTGAGGCTGTGACGTCATCAAATTTCTAAATCCTTAACTAGAAGAGCTACAGATTTCTGCTTGGAACCATATTGTAGACCTTCATAAACTATGGTTTTCTTGAAGATTTTATCAATTTCCCTGAAGTAATTTTGGATTTACGATGATTTTAATTTCTTCACAATATTTGATGAATTTTTGCAAAAATAATCAAAAGGCCGCCATTTTGAAAATAATCAAGATATCAAAAAATTGCCAAAACAGATTTACAGCAAATTACCCAAAGTTTCTTTCCAGCACTTTAATTCACAGAAAAATTTTATTCAATTTTGCACCCACCTTTTTAAAGATTTGAAGGATTTGAGCCCTATTCTCCACAGCTATGACCATAAGTTTTACCAGTCCGTAACTGTTAGTTTTAAGCAACCAATCGCATAGTTATTCAAATTGATTTTGAAGAATTGTTTTATCTTTCGAATTATCGAAAATCAAAGGTTTTTATATCATAAGGACAGAATTTTTCACGCTTTTCCAAGAGTGGCTTTAAATTTATTGCCACTGCTATGGAGCATAGGTTCCAAATCTTTAAATCGGTGTAAAAAGGCGGGTGTAAAATTCAGTGACCTATTTCTTTAAATTGAATGACTTGAAGGAAACTTTAGCCACTTTTCTATGATTCTACCGTTGGACCTTTCAGAAATCTTGAGTAGTTGTCGAAATTGCAGCCTATTTTATATTTCAGCTCGTTTTATGATGTGACGTCATCAAATTTCTAAATCACAAACCAGAAGAGTGAAAGAGTTTTGCTTGATACCATATTGTAGGCATCCATAAACTATGGTTTTCTTGAAAATTATTTGAAATTTCGTCAACAGGTTTATAAATTACTATAGTTTTAAGTTTTTTTCGAAAATTTTCTTGAATTCGTAAGAAAGAAGAAAAACACTGTAATTCTGAAAATATTGAAGATTTCAGAAAAGTTCAACGGCAGACTTACTGCAAAATAGTTCAAGCTTCTTTGAAGACGTTCAGCTCAAAGAAATAGGTCATAGAATTTTACACCCAGCTTTTTAAAGATTTGAAACCTATGCTCTGCTATGGACTGAAGGCCGTCCACTACTTTTTTACCCTGATGCAGTATTTTTCGTTGAGTTTAGATATTGTGCAAAAGATAATAGAAACGAATTGTGCGTAGAATGATATAAAATGGGTGAGTAACACAACTTTGGTTCGCGTCCCTTGTCGGTAGAACCACTGTAACTTCCGAGAATTTCTATAGGTTTCATGGTGATGTCATAGCGAAATTTTGCAGAAATTCAAACAACTACATCCAGGTTCGGAATTTACACAGAAAATTGACCTAAGCGATTTTCAAGAGATTAAATTATGCAGAGCGGTAGGGTTCGATCTCGTTACGCCAAGAAACGTTAGTGACAAAAAAGTGGTCTTAGATTTATGGCTACGACCGTCTAAATTTAGCCGCATGGCTTTTCCTGTAGAATTTTTCAAACAATTCATACATTTTTCTGACTCATTCGATCGAATAACGCTGTTGTCTGTTGATGTTTGATGTGCGTGCGATATGAAACCATGTTCTTGCAGACAGCTGAACAGTTGTTGCAACAAAATAATTCATTTTAATGAAAGGTATATCACCTATGAACGCATTGCTAAAGCACATGTGTCCGTTGAATGCAAGTAACTTAAAATCAAAAATGGTTGTTTTTCAAGACATTTAACAGTGCAAGCGTCTGTACAACATAGGCATCATCTCTGTAATCAGAAAAGTTATCTGTTAATCCCAGGAAAATCTAACAAGATAACAGATACATCCGACATTTCCACATACGGCACATGTTTGTCTATAACCATAGTTGATAGAGGAGGACTGGTTATGAAAGCCGGCGAACATCAAAGAACGATCTCTTTGTTGTCGCTTTCAGGCTGTCACGTGATCATGACCGTGCACAACTGGCGCAAGCAACATTGCTTTGCATGGTCGTACAAGGAAGGGGTGATTCAGAACGTTCAGAACTCGAGTTTTCAATGGTTGCTCCTCGATAAATTTGATCCAAGGAAGGCAATAGTAGCCAGCGAAGGCCTTGTTAGGTCTTACGACAATAATGCCTGGTGATAACTGTGCCGTTTTCGGTTGTGGAACGTGCAGACGAACGAAGGGAATTGGCATTTGGAAACTTCCTGCGCCAAAGGATGAAAAACACAAACATTGGAGGGCAGAATGGCTGAATGAAATTACAAAGTCAAGGGAGATCGATAAAGAATTTAGAGAAAGAATTGAGAAGGACAAAGTGTACACTTGCGAAAAACATTTTGCACAAGAAGACATCGAAACATGTAAGTAAATGCATTGCTGATACTTTGGCTGGTTGATTAATCATCGATTGGCCTAAAGAGACCCAATGCCCAAGCAGGCGTCCAAATTACAGGTCATCAATGCCCAAAAGCAGGCTGAGTCTTGAAATGGCACAGCCCAACAGTCAAGAAAGAAACTAACACTAGAGTATGGTGTTTCTACTGTATTTCTTCGCTTCAGATTACGTTTCTTGTTAACATAAGATGACAGAAAACTTTTTCTACACATGATTTGCCACCAGCTGAACTCAACCTTCTGTTACTGTACTCAGACCCAGCTGTTTTTTCTCTTGACTTGAGTTTGTGTCACTCTTAAAGTAGGACATTCTGTTGCACATTTTTATAGTTATATTTTCTCTTTCAGTTCATGCAGAGAAAATGACAAAAAAGAAGCCGCGCTTTGGTGCACTTCCAAAGCTCAATATGCCACAGAAAAGCCATGCAAGTGCCAAGCTACTTTCAAGACCAAGTCGCACAGTTGTAAGAGTGATAGAGAGTAAGGGAACCTTCCTTTATCCAAACTTTGTTGATTTCTGCAAGCGAGTTAAAGGTCTGAAAAGCATTGAAGATTGGAATGTCAAACACCTTCCTGACAGAATTATTTTCAAGAAAGTTGTAGAGCCTTTCCTGTTGCCACAACTAGAGGTGATAGTTGATGACAGCTTAGGATTCACTGTCAAGTCTTATGCTTGTTATCTGCCTGAAGATCATCCTGTCTATGCTGAGCACAGACGCACAATTAGAGATGTAGCAATTCGGAAACTACTCAAGCAGCTTGAAGTATATTCTCTTTGTTCTGGTGTTGATGCTGTTGACATGACAAGCAAGGTGTTTCACCATATCATTCCAATAGAAGAGAACTCTTTAGTTGATGACCAAGAGCCACAGTTTCCACATAAAGGCTTCTGGAGATCAAAAGGTTGCTGGATAATGTGTGAGAAAGGGGAGTCTGTTTGCTCTTCATGCTCAGAGTACTTGACATATGCAAATAAATCCAGTAAAGCCAAGGCAAGACGTTTATCAAAACCTGCCCATGTAAAAGCTCCTGTTTCAAAAACTGATCCTGGAAGGTTAAAACTTACGTTACAGCAACAGAGGTTACAATGTGCTGAGCTTGAGAGAGAACTCAAAGAAATGCAAGATGAACTGACAAAGACAAATATTCAAGTTGATCATGAATTAAGCAGTGACTTTACCAGTATTCTTAACAATGCTGATTCCAAAATAACACCATTCATGAATTTATTTTGGCAACAACAGAAGAAGCTATTTTCCAGTACGAGTACTGGTGTCCGTTATCACCCAATGATAATCCGCTTTTGTCTTTCACTTGCTGCAAAGTCCCCGTCATGTTATGAAGAACTCAGAAACAGCAAGGTATTGAAACTACCAAGTCAACGGTGTCTCAAAGATTATAGAAATGCAATTCGACCCCAGAGAGGATTTCAGACTGAAGTGCTGGAAGAATTAACATCGATCACTGAATCATATTTTGACGTTCAGAGATATGTGGTTCTCTTATTTGATGAAATGAAGGTGATGTCAAATCTTGTCCTGGATAAAGTTACTGGGGAGTTGATTGGCTTTACAGATCTTGGTGACCCTGACTTGAATTTTGGGGTCCTAGAGAAGTCAGATGAAATTGCTACACATGCTCTAGCATTCCTTCTTCGCGGAGTCTGCACAGAGCTTAAATTTTGCCTTGCACATTTTGCAACAACAGGTGCTACTGCTGCACAGTTAATGCCATTGTTCTGGGAGGCAGTTTGTCACCTGGAAACAAGATGCAATTTGTGGGTTATTGCAACTACTTCTGATGGAGCTGCGCCAAACCGTAGGTTCTACCGATTACATACACAACTTGATGGTGACGCAAACAAAGATGTATGCTACCGCACAATAAACATTTTTGCACCACACCGCTTCATCTACTTCTTTGCTGATGCACCGCACTTGATCAATACCACCAGAAACTGTTTGTTGCATTCAGGTTCTGGTACTTGCACACGGTATATGTGGAATGATGGTCAACATATTCTGTGGCAGCACATCACTCAAATGTTTTACCAGGATCTTGATAATGGTCTGAAATTGCTTCCAAAGCTGACATCTGAGCATATCAACCTCAATTCTTATTCTGTCATGAGGGTGAATCTTGCAGCACAAGTTCTAAGTGCATCAATGGCTGCAGTTCTTGAAACATTTGGTCCTCCAGAAGCAGCTGCAACTGCAAAGTTGTGCAAGATGGTTGACGGATTCTTTGACTGCCTCAATGTCCGTAGTACGAAGGAACACACAGTCAAGCGAAAACCTTTTGTTGCTCCATACACATCTGTTGATGATGGAAGGTACAGTATGCTACTACTTTCTGTATAAGTAATATTTATGTCAACTAAGGTCTTCTACAATACACCTCTTACAACAGATACCTTAGAAGACTGGATGTAGTAAATGTATTATTATATCCCAAATACTGAGTGGGTTTACACTGAGTGTTCAATAATGGCTGACGCAGAATTTGTTTCCCATAAATTTGCTACACTTTGTCATTTTTTCTATGAGGCCAGGTATTAAACCATAGAGGCCATCATCCCTCTGACCCAAATCAAAATGTTATTTTCAGTGCAAGTCCTGCACACATTAGCACTGTCAAGAATTAGAATTTCTCAGTCTGATAAGAAGTTTCATGAGGTCTGAAAGAGTGTTTGAAAGGTTCTTTAACAAAGCATTCTCATTAAACTTTCAAGCCTTCTCAAGTATGGTTTAGAAGGCAGTGTTAATGTAATCATCCTGTACTTTTTGCGTGCTTGTAAACCAGTTTTTTTTCACATAGGAAGTATATACATATTATATGATCATTTATGGCAGCTGAGATTATGCTGGATGTAAAAATATTTTGTATCAGTAACAGCATTGTTTTGACTTCAATTTCCTCACAGAACGACACACAGTGGGCCCAGAATGCTGATTTTTGGAAATTTCATGATATTTTGCAGAACGAAATAAAACTAATTTTCTACATACATGGCTCGAAGAATATTGTAGGATGGATGTAAAGACCCTAAAAAGTTAATTTTGAATGACAATTGTAGACCTGGAACCAAATTAGAGCAAATTTACCATATTTGGGCATTTTGCACAAAAATCTGAATATCGAATACAGTTTAAGAACGACAAAAACTCCGAAGCTGGTTTATAGCTTATTTGAAGCGTATTTTAAAGGTGAATTCAGAAACGTAAAAAATTTGCAGTTTGGTAAATTTTAAAGGGGTCTGGGGCCAACAGACTTGAATAATGATTTCTAACGGTAAAATTCAAATGAACTTCATTTCAAAAATATGAACGGACTAATAATAAACCAGTTAGCACCTTGCCACAGGTGATCTATATTTTCAGAAAAGTATATGGTTTACAACTAGTCCGTTCATGGTTTTTGATATATCTTAAGTTTAAGGCGAAAAAATTACCACAAAAATGTTTAAAAATCGGCCATTTTGTGACTATTTTCATGATTTTGGAGGAAAATCTTCATGATTATGAACAGCAGACCACATTTTATGACATTGTAGTCGACATTCTCTAGACCTTAATACATTGCAAGCAAATTCAAGTTTGGATTAGACCATTTTCAGCATGTTTGAGAAATTTCACTCATTTTCCAATATTTGCGGTTCATGACAAATTTGTTCATTTTCAAACTGATGTAGATTCTTGTTAAAAAGAGCTAAACAAAAAATTTAAAAAGCTTTGAATAGTCCAGAATCTCAGCTTTCTTTACATGTATAATATTTAATGTTTGAAAAAAATTCGTTTTCGCCAAATTTCCACCTGTGGGCCCACTGTGCGACATCTGAAGTGTTCTGGACCACATATTCATTGATATTTAATGAATATCTTCATTGAGATCCTAGGAAATTTGTTACTGATGTAGGTGAAATGAACTATGTTCAAAATTGTGCAATCTGTTGATAACTATTAAATCAAGATGTCTAATACAGAAAACAAGACTGAAAAATTTTGCCCATTGTGTTATTCAAAAAAATATTATTTGAAAGCAGAAAGTATGTTACTGTACTGGTAAGAGGGTAGATATGAAACATTACTTGTTAAAGACCTCAAATACTTTACACAACATGCATATGATTTAAATATCTACTATTTCAGGTTCCAGTGGCTGATAGAATTTTTAGAATACCTGAGAAGATGGAAGGAGAGCATTGATAAAAGGCAAGGAAATTTTGATCAGAATGCACGAAGCAAGATGTTTTTATCTTGGCAAACATATGAAGGATTCAAGATAGCAGTCTATTCAGTTATTGAGGTGACCAAGTTTCTACTTGGGGAAGGGATGGAATTTGTCCTCACAGAGCGTTTCTGCCAAGACACAGTTGAAGAGTATTTTGGAAATCAGCGAAAGCTTGGTAGACGAAGCGATAACCCAGATATCCGTATGTTTGGTTACAATAATAACACAATCAGAATCCAGAGAACAGTGTCATGCCAAAGTGGAAATACCAGAGGTAGAAAGGACAAAGGTAGGGCATGGGAGCAAGTTACAAATGATCCAGTTTCTAGGCGAAGAAAGCTTAAATAAACATTCACTAAACATTATGTTGCAAGATTTAGGCACACTTAAAGTTTCTTACAGTCACCCAATTTTAAATGGGCAGATTTTCTTACAAGTTTCTACTGTAAGTAACAATCTTCATGTTGTTACTCCAATGTGAACATTTCAAAACAAAGTTCTTAGAAGGCTTTCCAATGTTCAGGTATTACAAAGTACCATAAAACAAGTTAAAATAAATAAAATTATGTGTTAAGGACTCCCTTGGTTGATACAACTTTCCAGTACTGGAGTTTCTTTTGTCTTTGGTGGCCTGAGAGGTACTGTAAGGTACTTGCAAGCCGTTTCTTAATAAAAAGGATTTAATATCTATATCTATCTAATTGAGAATTTTTTATGTATTATGTTATTACCCTGAAGGTACATGAGAAATGTCTGAACATTGAAAAGGCTTGGGAAAATCCTTCTTTGAATGTTCAGGTGGACACATGTACACAAATTATATATATTTTATGATAAACTATAAGAATTTGCCCAGTACTGAAAGTTCTTTAAGATTATCAGATTTTTTCAGCCTCTGAGTTTCTTATGAGTTTCTTATTGGATCTCTACCAGTCTTCATGTTCACTAACTGCACCCATACATTTTCCCATTACTGGAGTTCTTAATTTTATGGAGATCTAAGAGTTTAGTTTCTTATGGTCAGTATTTATCAAACATATGTAGCTACATATGTGTAGCTAACATGAAGACTGTTGTTGGTCCCTTAAGCAACTCATAAGAAACTCCAAGCACTGGCAATGTGATAAATTTATTAAACTTTCAGTGCTTTCCAAGTTCTTGTGGGTTCATGTAAGAAAGTGTACTACAATGTAGGCCTTGTATATGTCATGATTTTCATGCCTAAAATTTTTCAAGAATTGTTGGGAGTATTTTTGGTTTCTTAAGAACAAATCTTGTTTACAGGGGTTGGGTCACACAACCATAGACATGCATGCATGCTGTATCGATAACCTACAATGTATTGCCTCAGGTGTATGTCCATTGTCCATTGTGTTCTGATCAAATTTTGGAGGTGAATCTGCAATAAAATTACTTTTTAAAAACTCCACCAACAAACAACACATGAATGTTTTGTTTGTTTATCGTTTGATTAAGATTCTTTTTCCAAATAGCTAAAAGGTCTATTTCTAGTCAAATCACGGGAGAGAACTGTAATGTGCACAAAACTTGTACATATACTGTATAACATATTTAAATCTATGAGGTCTTCTAATGAGAACATTATTTATGAATGAGTATTCTGTCTAAAGTGAAGTGTTCAGTAACTTATGTCTTGTTAGCTTTGCTACGCCTGTTGATGTCCTTCCGTAAAGATTTGGCCTTGCTAGCTTGTTTCACTTTTATTCTATGACGCTGAATTATTTCCTTTGCAAATGAGAATGAACGTACCCGAACGTACAAACCAACAATTGAATTCAGGGTACCTTTGTTTACATCTCTGTCTACTTTAAGCTGAGCTGCAGATTGGATCAAATTGTAATTGGCCAAAATGTCACAATCTTTTATTGCGGCATGTGTAATGCCATCAATATCAACCCTTTGAATACCAGTTTGAGATGTGAACTTTCTGAAGTAGAGTTCAATTTTGCAGAAAACCTTTTGTGCATGCTCTGTTATATGCCATAGCCCACCACGGTCTAAACAGGAAATTAGTTTTTGTGAACTACTACCATCAACTTCCAATTTTCCTGCCTTGAGAACAGCCATTGCCTGCTGGCTTTCAGTTGAATGGGCTTTGCTGTGCTTTTTGTAAAGCTTCTGGAGAACATAGCCACCAACATACTGTAAGCCAGCCTTCTCTCTCTCAGATAGGATTACATTTGGATTTGAAAGACTCTCTGCCGCGCACACCTGACCCTTGCAATATGTCAACATGCAGTCTGCTAACTTGGTCGAAAGTAATGTTGCTGAATGTTGTGAAAGGCTTGTGAAAAAGCTTTTAGATTTAAGACAAATCTTTGAGTAGAATTTACCATAAAACTTTTCAGCGTCTCCATTCTTAGCAAGGCCATCAAAAATTGCTTTTAGGTCAATGAATTCTGCTGATAATTCCTGAAGTTCTACATAAGAATAAGATTCTAGCTCCTTCCTCAGACTCACTGAATATACTTCATTGTCGATGATTTTTGATACAGTACTTTCGACCAGTTGGCCAAGAATCGCAAGTGTCAATTTAATGGGCTTCTGTTGCTCCTCACCCTCAGGTCTGTTGCTTTGCTCTGGGTGCTTGGCGATGGTGTGTCTGTGGAAGCCACCCTTAGTCTTGTACTTCTTCCCACAAATAGTGCAAACAATTTCTTGCGCTTGAATCTAAAAAAAATATTTCTCATTAAATAAGGTAAGGAGCAAGAAATTTGCTCGAATTTATTCACATTTTGGTAGCCTATGATCTAAAATTAGGCTAGGGCCTAAACTTGGTTTAAAACTACGCAAAAAGCGGTTACATCGAGCAAACTTTGAAATTTCTATACTTACATCTTTGACTGCTGTGGTGAATTGATCATCAAACGCTTCATCCGCTTCCAAAGCATCAAGAATTGCATCGAAATCGTCACCGAAATACATCAGATCGTCCATGTTTTGCACGCTTTGCTTTTGATCAAGTGCACGGTCAGGGTCACGTGATGCGCTAGTTCAACATGTGCGAGTGCGCTATTGTTCCGCTCTTTGATGTTCGCCGGCTTTCATAACCAGTCCTCCTCTATCAACTATGCTATAACTCATTTTTTGAGATTTCAGGAAATTAGAAATGACATAGTTGGTAAAACTGTTGTTTTTCAGGCTTTTCTGGAAAATGGACGCTGTGAAAATCGATTTTGAGCAGATATTAACCGGTTTGAGTCAATGAAGATTAAAAGTCGATGAATGAAGATTTAGCGATCAATTGCAAGGACAGAATGAAAGAAAGCAGACCGCGTGCCACTTTTCTGTATCTTGACTACATGTTCATCTTTTGTGATACTCCAGAACAATGTTTCTTGTATATCATATTTGGGGCCAGACCTGTAGATGTTATGGAAATTATGACACGTTTGTTAGAACCATGTTCAATTCATAAAGACGCAACCGGTATGAAACTATTTCGACTAATTCATATTTTGATTGTTAGCAAAACGGCCAGGCCATGCTAAAATTTGTCGAAACAATTATGATACTTGTTTGTCTTTATGAATTGAACGTGGTTATACAGACATATACATACATACATGATAATATTGAACTTATCCACAAAAGTTGTGACTCTTCATCTCTTACAAAAACAAAAAGAACATCTTCTTTTTAAATCCAAAATAGCTAAATTGTGTTACACATAATATCGCGAAAGGAAATTGGTTAAAAGTATCAAAATGTTAAGAGATTGATAAAATTAGTTAATGGCGTTTAACCGAACTGGCCTGGTCATTGACATTTACTGGTCTGGTCCCAAATATGATATTCGTCGTACTCTTTTATTGAAGTTCATTCTAATACTGCTTTGTGCTACCATTGTTTGTATTCTAATAGAAAATAGCCGGAGATATAGCAACCATGCAATCACGAATGATCTCCCATCTAGTAGCTCATTTTGCAGAGCACTTGCGGTATTTCAGTCAAACAAATTTTCCTATATTAGCCAAGCAATGCTGACCAGTATCACAAGGTAGACTGATTGCATATTCGTAGTTATCGCTATTGATAGACTGATGGACGCTCAAACTACGACTCATGTCCTTACGGTTCCAGAAACGGACATTGCCTAAGTCACATGCAGGTTTTTCTCAAACCAACCACCCTAAAACGCCGAAAAAGCGGTCTTCCTGGAGTGCTACAGTGTAAAGCAAGCTATCAGTACTTAGATGATGGATGTTGCTTCGCGCTATTTAAACAAAAAACTCCTTCCTACAAACGACAGACGCTTTGTTCGTTTGGGGACGCAAAAGATCTTCTAAATTCGTTCGGTACTTTGAAATTTTGATCGTTGTGGCCGTTCAGTCGCACGCACTTTTGTTTGCTTTTGGCGGGAAGTTTAAATTGAAGAAAAATCAGCCAATCCGATCATGTTATTCGTCATCTTTCATTCTGACTGGTCGGAGAACAGATCTGTGCCCTGAAGGAAATTTTTGGCCGTTTTGATAACGGTTGGGAAATAAGGCCCTCACTAAAGCGAAAACAATATAAATTCAATTCAACAAGATCAGCGTAAGTGGAGGGCCCTTATGGAGTGAGGCTAATCACAAGTGTCGTAACTAACGTCTTTTTTATTTATTTTTATCAAACAGTTGTGATTGAAGAAGATGATATTCTCCCTGTGATGGAAGATGAGTTTCCTCATCTTTATTTATCGCCAGTCACTGCAAAAATGATGTGGCAGAAACAGATGCGCCAAATATCTCATCTCACAAAAGCTGCTCACCTTCGAAAGCCAACAAAAGTCCAAAAGCAAATTGAGGAAGCTAGCAGAAAGCAAGAAAGATTGATGACGATCATGAAAAAGGAATTGGAGCACAATAAGAGGCTGGTAAGAAGTACACAGATTTATAAATCTTTATAGATCAACCGCGGGCAATACTGCACCGTTTATGTGGCCTGTTCAAAATTTGCAGAATCGTGCGGCTAGAATTGTCACAAATAGCAGTTATGATACTCCTCTGGAAGCTTTGATTAAAGAGTTAAAATGGCAAACTAAGAAAGAGATGATTAGATGTGAGACAGCAACAATTGTTTTTAATTCTTTTAGTAATCTCGCGCATAAATCTCTCTCACACTTGTTTATCAGAAATTCTGACCGCAATACTATCAACCTATGAAATGCCGAAACTGACTTGCTAGTACCATTCATGAAAGCTAGTAATAGGCAGAAGAAGGCGTTCGCATTCCGTGGAGTGAAAACTTGGAATGAACTTAGCCGCGAAGCCAAGGAAGCTCCCTCGTTATCTTCTTTTAAGATCAAGATAAAGAGTTAGATGTAAATAGCCTTGTAACTATTTGTCAATAAATATGGTCAATACTTATATATTTTCCTTTTCTTGATTATTAGTATTACTAGGGTTTTGATTTGTAACGTTTTTTGCTCGGCGCCCCGAAAACCAATCATGCTACCGTTCATAAATAATTTTTAAATGAAATGATCAAAATTGTATTCTTACTCATTGTATTGCATCTTTTCCACGGTATTGCGGGAAATCTAATCTACAGGCTGATATTTTTCCTTCGCTTTTCCCTCGTCACAACAAGGATTGGATGTCGCCATTACAGTTTTCAAATAAAGCTCAAATCGTTTTGCGCCTGAAGTCCTACGCAGCTATACGTCTAAGTTCAGCTAAGCGACGATGTATCGTTTCCTACTTTTGTAGAAAGAGGCAAAACTGAAGTTACACGAACAGAGGCAAGTGAAGAGCAAATTAAGAGAAAGAAGGCTAGCATCTGCACGAGCAAGAAGATATTATGACGAGTACCAAGTTCGAATGCGTGCAAGAATGTTAAAGCGAAGAACAAAGGAAGAGAAGGTACACTGCATTTTGATTGCACAAACAATCTACACAGAAGGAATGCGATGAGTATCATGATTAGGACAAATAGCCTCATGACGATGTGTCCCTTGTATTCCTGTTGTATACCTTGCTCAACAGGGACTCATAATGAAACGGTGAAAAAGCTTACCCTATTTTTTGCAATCATCAGTCAAATCATGATGGAATCACCGCTTCGAATCTTGAATTCCGTGGGAATGTTATCAGTTCTTCGATCGAATCGAAAATTTTATCATATTTGCCGTAACCATAGTATTTCACAAATTTTGCAATCTGATTGGTACTCTAGGAAGCTCAGAGTTCGGGCCTAAATAGGGTCAAGTTTTTCAGAGTAATGTTTATGAGACTCTGTTGACCGAAGCGCCATGATCAAGTCAAAAAAGGAGCACAGGAAAACTAGGGACTCCAGGCCATAAGTTTATTGGACAAAGTCAGTTAACCATTTTCAATTTTGTTGAAACATTTTCAGTGTTTTTCTTGTTCGTATTCCATCTAAGATTTTACTCGACACATTACTAATAAAACTATTTGAATAACTTACGCTAAAAGGACTGTAACAAGAGGAGCAAAATGCAATGAAAACCCCGAGGTCATTTAAATGAAAGACTTTGAAGGTACATTTATATTAGTTATATTTACCTGTTACAAAAACGAGAAACAAACAACACGAACGAAAAACAAATGGAAACAAACAAAGGAGGGTTGCCAAGAAAAGGTATTCGGTGACTGCGTGGCAGGCAAGCAGGCCAGCAGGCCAGCAAACAAGCACACACGCAACATTTATTCGTTAATGCAATCTGGGTTTCTGCCGTGTAACGATGTTCGAAGTGAGCATATTCTAACCGATCAGTTTCACGAATTACCTTATCTTAAACCATTTTGTGCCACAAGCCGTAAGCCCTCTATATAAATCATCACGTGTTCTAACCATTATTCAGCAGGATTTCTTACATCTTTCTTTCCTATTATCTGCAGATCTTTAAGACCCTTTTTGAAGACGCTCTGCAAATACAGAAGCAACGGGTTAGAGAGCTTCGAACGTACGCGAAGGAGCAACGAGAAATGGATGCGCAGAGGAAGCAAAATGAATTAGAGTCAATTGAAAATTTGTATCCTTTGATTGTATATATCGCTTGTTCGCTTGTACTTAGGTAAAAGGCATTCGAAGAAATGTACCGCCAAATGAGTTAACTTTTTTTTGTTCACCCGGTAGTCTTATTTGCATTTCAAAGCGATCCCGTGCTTCATCGTCAGAATTTTTTTATATATTTACAGCGTGTCTCAAAAAAATTGTTCGACGTTTGATTAAATATTGCAAAATAACGATAAGATGAACAGACTCATGGAAAGGTAATCCTGTCCCTAAGATTTTCAAATAATTTTAGAGACCAGAATCTTGCAAATCGGTTAAAATTCATTGAGTTGCGAGCTCTCAAAGATAGAAAATATGCGACAGCTGCTGAAACCAGAGACCCCCAGGTAACTTGTAATGACAAGAATGCTCGAAGATCGAGGTAAAAGAAGGTTATTCAATGTCATACCTCTCTGTGATATCAGAGCAAACCAAATAAAACTTCAAAAGTAATTTAACCCTTTCATGCCTGAATTAGGAAGAAGATGAGTTAAAAAATCTAGCTCATGAAATTTGAAGCTCATTATGGGGTAGTTTTCAGGTTTTAGAGGAAAATTTGAGATCAAGACACGTTTGGGGTAAATTTGGGGGCTGGGCCATATGGCCCTTCCAGGAAGTCAAGATACAATTTTTTACGCAAACAGTTGATTCTGAAATAATGGTTTTAGAACATCTGATCACCTTTTCATCCACAAAAGGGTAGAAAAGCAACCAGAAATCGTAAAGATAACACCCTTTGCAAAATAACGTCCAATGACAGTCCACATTGACGATATTTCATGATTTACAAAAATGTTAAATGCGATTCCTGCCTTCTGTAAGAGAAAGTTTCTCTTGTACTATATCCAAACAACTTCAGCTTTCTCCCCATGAAAATGAGAGCATTTTTGGTATGTCTACCATGTGCATGGGCCAATGAATTTAAGGTGTAGAGGCAGAAGAAGCATTTTTTCAATCGTTGCTACCCCATTGCTATGGACCTGAAAGCCAAAACAACTTAGGCCCACATACCTCAAGTTCCTGGAAGGGCCATATGGCCCATGAAGATTTAACTTTACGCAAACCAAGATACCAAGCATAAACCGTTGGATGGACAATTAAACCTATTATTAGATGCTTTGAGACTGTATTAGAATATCTTTCACTGGAAGTAAATGACTATTCTTGCCTGAAATGCGCTCTCCAATTTGGCCATTCTTTGCATACCAGACACCCAACCAAATTATATGTCATGGCCATGGCTCGAAAGGCTTTACCACAGTGCCTTAGCAGGATTGCACACATGAAGTACTTAGATGGGCCAAATGGACCCTGCGAGCATTAGTGGTTCTCCCTAAAAACGCAAGTTTGACGGACTGACCAAGTTCTCTGGGCCATATGGCCCTTCAAGGCATGAAAGGGCTAATCATTACAATCATCGTCAAAATTAGCTTAAGATTGCATGTAGCCAGAAACAGTAGCTTAAGAAATAATCGGCGACAGATTGAAACTTTTTCTCAAAGCAGTCATACGCTTGAAAGTAAGGCTATCGAAAACCTGTCCAAATCCCATTTGGTTTGCACTGCAACAATTGAGAAACAGCAGAAACGATGGACCTTGGGACTTTTACCAAAAATGCCATTTACAGGCCTCTGCTTTCAGTTTTCGCACAAAAGTGAACTTAAGAGACTTCTGACTCCATGAATTGTCAGCGGATTTGCAAGATTCTGGTGGCAAAAATTAATTTAAAATCTCTAGAGATGAGTTACTTAACCAAGTGCCCATTGAGCAGATCATTATTTTGCATTATTTAATCAAACGTCGACTAAATTTTTGAGACACCCTGTATATAATAATTTATGTTATAAGCTACATCCTACTATACTTTCGAATTACAACTAGACGATACTTCAGGGACTATACCAAGAGGAGCCAAATGACAGAACTACCTCATGGGTAAGGCAAACTTGCCACAAGGGAGCAAATTTAATTGCTTCTTTTTTAAATTTATGACCTCTAATTTGCGGTAGACTTAAAGTTCTTTTGTTCCTTTTTTTTAATATATTTTTTTCTATGTTAAGGCTGCGGAGTTGCCATAGATTTTTTGCTCTCCGTGGTATTCGTCCATGTAGTTTGTAAGTAGTTTGTAAGTAGCGTTAGATAAGAACCTTGTATTGTAAAATTTGATTGAATATAAAAAGACTACCCCATAGTCACATGAAACAAAGCGAAGACAATACAAGAACATTGTGCAAAGAAAGCGATGAAGGAACAAAAACATGGACAAACAACATACTAGTAAATGAGTTCAGCTGCGAGTTAAGGTAGTTTCCAATCAAATAATTGCAAATTGATGAATCATAGTGAGCTTTTACAGAAGTAGAAGGGCACATTTATGTTCATAGAGACAATAATAAACAGCTAAATATATACGTTTGCAGTTTCTATGTGTATAGAAAGTGAAGTTTAACCTTGAAAGCTTGATATTTCTTGCTTTTATATCCGTATATTCTTTCTTTGCCTCGATATTCTTTAACATTCTCTAAGCTATCGTGATCAGTTTTCTATGATGGCAGAAACGGTGTCAAGGGAGAGACATGATTTACAAATTAGGGAAAAAGCACAAAGGAAGGTATGTTGAATCTCAAGCTTCTGTTTATGATTTTTTTAAAGTTTATGCTTTTGAAACGAAGCAGATTTTTGAAGAGTTTTGGCAATGGTAGAATGAGTACTTACAGAGAGTTTCTTATAAAAAGACCTGTATCATACGTTGTTCCTAGCCATTTTTAGTGAAACAGGTGGATTAATGCAAGGGCTGCTACCTTGTTCGTTGTGTTTTCCGTAGTCCTGTTTTCGTGACAAAGTACGCCGAGCAATTGCTGTCCTGAGTAATTTTCAAATTCTAGTTCTGTCAATGTTGACCAACCAAAAGTGTCACAGTCTGGTTCTCTGTGTCTGTGGCCATCTCTCCGTTCCTGTAGTGTTGTTTTGTTGTAGAGTAATCAGAAAGTATAGTAGAACGTAGATGTAGCACGTATTGGCGCCCTTGGTTAATGCTGCTACATTTTTGGCAAATTCTGATTTATTGTTCAATACAGATTCTATTGAGAACAGAATCCCTGTTGTAAAATTCACACACACGTTTATTGATCTTGCCTGCTTTTCTCAAAACAGCATTTCATTAATCGAATTGAACAAATGCGATTTCTTAGCGATCAGAAAAATCCAAAATAAAGATGAAGAGTAGACAAAGGAGTTAATAATTGTGAAAACAAGATTTACTGCGTATTTGGTGCGGATTAATGACTGTATTGGATTTTTTCGTTGAAATGTACGAAATTGATCGTATCTTCTTGCTCACTTGGAGTGGACTGAACGTGCACCGTTGTTTTCTGTGATTCAGTTTCTCACTGTAAAATCAACATCCTCATCATTGGCACGTGCCCAAGTAACACTAAAGTTGTTTATGTGGATATCAAGGATGGAAGTTGTTGAACTGATTGAACTGTCAAGTCACGTAAAAACCTATCTGTTAGGCTAACTATGGCTATAAATATGGTCACAGTCTCGCTTTATCAGTTGCATTTGATCACCACAAGAGACGGTCATGAAATCCTATTGTTTCAGCAGCGATTATTATTATCATTATTGTTCCCAAATCCTTGGAAAAACTAAAGGGCGCACGTCAACCAAGTTATCGATGTGCTTGGAAGTTTTTTTCTTGTTTTCCTCTTTCTTTTATTCTTCGTGGATCCTCTTGTAAATTGTTTTTAGTTTCTTCCACATCTCTTCGATTTCGGCGTTTGATCTTCTCAATTTTTGCATCAGTGACCATGTATCTTCTCTGTCTTTTTTACTTCTAAAGATATCTTTCGTCCCCTGTGATATTTTTCTAAACACAAACTACGTCTCCATATATTGTCCCAATACGGTTTCCTAGGTGCTGGGTCTGACACTCCTGCCCTAGCTCAGAATACTATGCTTGCAACTGATCTTGGTAAGAGCATATATCTCTTTGGTACCCCCATATCTATTTTGTTCCTTATAATTTCCCTGTATCTATCGCGAGATTTTACTTGATTTTCAATTGTCTCTTCCACTACTTCTTATCTTATGTAGAACCATCTTCTTCCATTTATTCTTTCCCATTGACTTACTTTGCGGTATTTGTACATGTTTGAGCCTCAAAGGGCGCTGGTTATTCAAGTGGGGGTGCTTATTCAAGTGGGGTGCTTATTCGAGTGGGGCGCTTATTGATTTTTCTGCATTTCAAAGCAGTTCAAGCAAAGACAAAAAAGTAAACGAGGGATTTTGAAACACACGCTTCTTATATAATTGAGAGCATGTTAAGAATGTTTTACCCTGGTACCCAGGGTAAAAAAGTTTCCTGGCTGTGACAAATTAGAATATATAAGACTGACAGGAATGAAAACTAGAGAAAACTTTGTTGTTTATTTCTACTCTTTTTTGGCAAACTGCCTTCCCCGTTCCTGTAAGACTGAAAGCCGACCTCCACTTGCACTTCAGTAGTTTTGGTCGGTGACGTGTGCGTTTGCCTAGTGCGCATGCTCTTTAGTAAAAAGAGCATTCGCACAAGGTGAGCACGCTGGTTGCCGACTGAAACTACTGCAAGTGGAGGACGGCCGTAAAACGTACGTCTCAGAAACTTATTTTGGCTAAATTTTCGAATGAGCGCCCGTTTCTTGTGCAGGTGGTGGGCGCTTATTTGAGGGAGGGTTTATTTATAATTTCCTGATACGGTGGGCATTTATTCAAGAGAAGCGCTTATTCGAGGGGGGCGCTTATTCGAGAATTTACGTCAAACGATTTCTACAGATAAATGCCAAAGCGGGTAATACTTTTGATTCGGGTTGACGCAGGGCCTTATTTTCCAATATGTTCGCCACAAAAGCTGAGATTTTCACATTCAACTTCTTAAATATTCACTCTCCACTTCTCAGCTGAATGATATTTAGCGATCAGCCAAAAAGACAGAGCTTGAGAAAAGTTAAAGACGTTCTCAGTATTAAGTATGGAGGATAAACCATATTTATTTCATAATACTGGTCACAGTTTGAAGTCCAGCGAAAACGAAATTATGAAGCGTGAACTTTACCTGTCAATGTTGTGAAATATCCTGTGCTAGATTAGTTCTGTTTTGTACTGTTGCCGATCAGAGCCGCATAGAATCTCCTTACTGACAGGGTGTTCCAAGAAACCTGTGAGCAGTTTTAATACACTTAGAGACCTGTCATAAAGTATCAACTAACAGGGGGGCGGAGGATATTTGACTTTGGCCAAAATGTTTTTCACAGCCCCTTTTGAAAAGGAGTAAAAATTTCCGTGGCCCCTCGTGCAGAGAAGAATAATTTTCGTGGCCCATTTCAATTTGAATTTTTGAAATTTGCCCACAGCACCCCTATAGCACAAGATGCTCTCCTCTTTCCACTTCATCTTCAGACTTTGATTATGACACTAATATTGTCCCCGTTGTGCATAGCATAACTGTGCCTACTAACTTAGAGCTAATTGTGGTTTGGGCGGCATGTCCACTCTTCGTCTTTATGATTGCTGTCCAGCTTTGTTTGTTGATGTAGCAAAGAATCATGAATCATGAGTTTGTGTCACCTCAATGCACTTTCAGCACTCAACAAAAAGAAGCAAGCTCTTTTGCATGTATCTTTGCGTTGATGGGCTGATGCAAGGATCCAAAGAAGGATGGTTCAGCAAAACAGGCATCAGAAAAGAAAAAATCCGTTTGTGCTTTGATAAAAAGAATGAAACTGAAAAGTTGAAGCAGTGACTGGATTGGATTCTGACTGCATAACTGAATTAATTTTAGTAGCTTTAAAGACTGTTGAATTTTCTCACACATAAATTTCAGTGTCTTCAACATTTCAACAAGCTTTTGTAATGTTACTCACTGACACATTTCATGGCCCATTCAATTTCAGCAAATATTTTCTGTGGCCCATTATCAAGCCGGTCAATTTTTTGGTGGCCCCGGCCTATATCCTCCGCCACCCCTGTAGCAGATACTTTATGACAGGTCCCTTATTTTCTGTAAGAAGCTAAGAATTTAGGCCAGAACTGAAAGTTTCTCAACATTTTCAGATTTTTAGTTCTCAGAGTTTCTTACGAGTTTCTTAAATTTTCCATAACCATTGTCTAGATTTCCTGTTCGATAAGTCTCTCCCCTTATATCCGGTATCAAATTTTACAAACAAACCACTTAAGACATTACATACGAGCTACTCTACTATATTTTCATATTTCATATTTGAATCTTTTAAAGGGAATAGACATAGGTATATCTCATAAACGCTATAAATAGGCTAGAGAAACGCCCACAAATCCATTGTTTCTTTGGCTACACAATGAAACCGGATGCGTCTAAGCTGTCGAGTACAATAGATTATATTTTTGACCTGGCCCGGGCCAGCTTTTACCCATGTCGATTCCCTTTAAGGAGGGTTGCCCTTCGGCAGAAGCCGTTTTTCAAGGGGCCCTCCGATAAAACCTTAATTACAATGTACAATTAAAAATAAAACTAGAATATAAAAAACCATAATTTAAAAGCCTATTTACAATGATAAAATATATACAATAGAAAGAAAAAGTTAACCCTTTATTGATTTCTTAAAACCATTCATTACACGAGCGATACAACAACATCATTACTACTACATTACAAGAGCGATACAACAGAGTGCAGGAGAACATGGCAACTCTGCAGTCTTTAAAATAAAGAACGTGCTAAACTGAAGTTAAATATACAGCTACGAAAAAGTACACATAAACGATGTTTGCTGATAGATAATAAGATTCGTTTTGAATCAAACTCTCTAGAAGTATAATCTTTCACTCTCGATGCCGTTTCATTGTGACAAAGTCCTTGTTATTTGTTATTGTGGCGAATTGTTGCTGCCCCGTTATTAACAAAACCAGATTTTTCAAAATCTGCAGACCCTTGGCAACTTCTTCGTGTATGGACAAGAATCTATTTGTTTGACAAATAAACGGAGCACAGCCTTGTATACTGCCAGAGAAGAGCTTTGTAGTCATATAATTTTTAACCTCGACGGTTGCGTAGGCTACGAGTTGCTTTTTTGAAGCTCGATTTTAACCACCGTCTACAAGGATAAATCTTGAAATTTTTCACAAAAATATCATGCTTCTCATCCTCTTTCAAAAGAGACATTAGCTTTTAAACAAGCAAATAGAGCCGAAATAGTATCAAAAGATGTTTGTACTCTACATAGTTTTTGGTCGCACTTTAGTAGCGTCTGGAATGGACGTCGTTCCCATTTTTAAGCTAAAACCAATGAATTGCTTTAAAAAGAATATGCATTCTTCGGAGACTCGACGCACGACGTTAAGCCAATCTAGGAAGGAAAGTTGTCAACTTTTATTGCATCGTATGTCAATGCATATTTAATAGTAGCTGATCGAGTTAGCTTTTGATTGCAAGTTTAAGAACGGTTTAAAATGGATTCTTTGCGAATTTCGTGTTAGAATTAAACTCCATATGGTCAACTTCTGACGTCATTGGAAGTGCTTTTCAATTTTCATTAACAAGAAATCACGAATGGTTTAAATCAAAATTTGTCTTCTTCAAAAAAAGATCAGCTGATTGCTATTCCAATCTTCTTTGCAGTGTGCTGCACATTGTCGTGTTCTTTGATGCAGAACATGATCAAGCCAATTTTATGATCTAGACCGCATTCTTGTGTTGTTTGTCTTCCTCGGGATTGCGAGAAAAGCTTTTCAAACTGTGTTTCGCTGGTGAGCTCCTGTGCCGTGATGCTTCTCGTTTTAACATGGGTGTTGGGAAACGTGAAATGTGATGTATTGGGTTATGTATAAGAAACATTCAAGCATCAGAAACATTCGGCCTTTGTGCATCATCATTGTATCGAATCGATGATATCTTCTCCTCTTTGTATCGACTTCACTTGCACAGTACGCCATATTGAAATATGTTGTTGTGTTGTTCAAGCTCCTTCAAAGGGGAGAGCGCGGAACGACCACGGAGGCTTAGTCTCTGCTTTCTTTCTCACCTTTGCTCAGCACTCTCTCATTCGAAGGAGCTTGAACGACACAACAACATATTTCAATATGGCGTTCTGTGCAAGTGAAATCGATTTGGGAAAGCAGCCATCTGAACATTCAAAATTAAGACGAGGGAAGATATCTTCGATGCAAAGATGATGTACAAATGTAGGCCTAATGCTTCTGATGCTTTACAACAAACAATACATCACCCCATTTAACGCATTCCACGTTTTCCAACATCCCTGGTTTAGAACTTCCACTCACAAAAGTTTAAAATGAACAATCAAATGGACAGGGCTCGATTTTAAATAGAGCCCAGAGTAGAGCCTGGTAGAGCCCCACCACTTGACCGCCATGAAAGTAGTTGCGGACTCGATGTGGTCTTCTCTCCTTCTGCAATCCCAGTGTGTGGCGCTCTACTTCTGCAATCCCAGTGTGTACCACTACTTCATCTTCACAACTTCAGGACCCGTAAACAATTGCAAGAATTAAAGTGTTCTTTGAAAAGAAACTTTGAGTTTGAACCAGTTCTGAAAGGTTCTCAAAATTATTATCAGAATTCGAGTATTCAGAGTTTCTTTATAGTTTCATGACAATCTTCATGTTCAATACATGTGCCCTTGTGACCATTTCAAAACAAAATGTTTGAATTCTTACCCACTTCTAGACATTACAGTGAACACGGGAATAAAAAAAGTGCGGATTAAGAATATCCAGGCTGATTTTTATCCAATTAAACACCTTTTATACAAGAACGACAGTTTAAATGTATACGGGCCGTTTCAGCTTGTTACAGAAGGTCACGGGCTCTTCTTTGCGGATTTCACTTTTCCTCAGGTACCTTTCCAGAATTACTGTGCAGGAAAAAGTGAAAATAAGATACAAATTTGTGGACAAGTTCCTTCTAAAACAAGCTCCTTCATTAAAACCAGCGGTGGAGTTTCTTTCTTTTTAGTGATCTGAAAATTAACTTTCTCAAAAGTAGTTTCACCCTGTTGTGCAGCAGTCAAGACGTTATCCCACCATTGCAATAATTTTATGCCTCCGAATGATTGAATATCCTTCGCCTTACTGATGTTGTCCCCCCCCAACAACGAAATGATACTACACCTCCGTCGCACTGTTTGTTATCCCTCTAGATAACTTAAGGGTAATATAATGTGTCCATGTAAGTACAGCAGCTCTGCGGGGGGCATGCCAATTCATGTGAAATTTCATGTGATCACTCGAACAACTTAAATCTCGCGACAGCAACATTTAATACCAGCAGACTTCTGATTTACTTGCGGTTGCTTTTCCATAGATGAACCACGCCAGGAAGCCTCGTTATGAAATTTGACTTTTAGTGTGCATGTGACCAGTTAAGTTCTACCAATCACAGTGTGCTACTTGAAGTTTCTTCATCAACGTCTTGTCAGCATATTTTGACAGAGTGTATACACAACTGTACTTACATGGACACAACACATTACCTTTAATAAGTTCAGCCTTGCTGCATGTTCTCTCTCCAACAACATGATGTGATCCCTCCATGGCACTGAACAGCCTCCTCGTCATTGAATAGCCTCCACACTACTGCATATATGTTCTACAGGGTAAGTTTCTCAAAAGAAGTACATGTGCTTGAAATGAAATTTTTATGTTCCAGGTAGTGGACGACATGAGAAAAGGAATTCGGCAACGAATGGAAAATGACATTAAGGAACTTCAAGAAGAACTCGTGAGAGATGAAGATTCAGCTTATTTCCGTCAGTTGGATGCAGACAATTTAAGGAAAGAATTGCAACTGGCAACTTACAAAGTTCGCCTGTGATTGAAACAAGGTACGATTTTACATACCTTTCCTGCTTGCAAATTAACATGTGATCGGCTTGTGTTTATTTCCCTTCATTTCATATCTTATTTCGAAAATTCCACAGCATCCTCTAGGGAGCAAACAATGATAGATCTGTGTCCATTGTCTGTAAAAATGTTTTTCATGCTTTCCTGCAAGAAGAATCATGGTGTAATTGTCATAATTTTTCGGCCAGATACTAATGTTGATACTTTTTTCAACTTTTCAACTTGTTTAACAGCTCACAGGAAAGCCATGAATACCGTAAACGCTCTATTAAGCCCCCCTCTCTATTAAGCCCCCCCTCTCAAATGAGCCCATCCTATCCAAGGTGAAATTTTGAATAAGCCCTCTCTCTTTTAAGCCCCCCCCCCACTTATGTCAAAGTCCAGAAATTCCAACGATTTTCCACACATTTAGCTAGACAAGCTTGCATGTTACTTTTGATAGTGTTTGGGATGGAGAATTCGTCGAATTTATGTATTTGACTTGTGAAATGGTATGTTGAATCCGCAAAATATGGGGCAAAAGAATTGAACAGTTAACATATATATCCTTGTCACTTGATTTTGTGAATCAGTTCCCCCTCTCTGATAAGCCCCCTCGCTAATAAGCCCCCCTCTGGATTGTCCGTAATTTAAAAGCCCCAGGGGCTCAATACAGTTTTTACAGTAATATTCTTGCCAATATTATGCCTTGATATCCAGAGAGCAATAACCTATCAAGCAGGGTTTGTTTTTTTTTACCCACCCGGTACCTAATTTGCTTCGCAACAATATGTCAAATAGTATGTTGAAATTTAGGACTGATGCATGCTCAATAACTCGTCCAGCGCCGATTGTTTTTACGCACCCAGTACTTAGAAAAGCCTTTTAAAGTGTGCAAATCTTTGAGCCGCCGAACAGGGTGATGAAGTTAGAATCATTAGATCCTTTTCGAGGAGACTGCAAAATAAATAACAATTCAGTTCAATGGTGCAGAACTTAAACTTTTATCATAAGTCAATGTTAAGTTATGCAACTAGGAGTTTTAGCAGCTGCAATTCTGAAATTTTCGATCCATTACGACGCAGGAAGGCTACCTGCCTTTGAAAGAAGTGATTGATTTCGTCTTTAACTTGTAATTGATTTCATGGCTTTTGGATTGGTTCCGAGATTCTTGAATCCATATCTTAGCGGTCATAGAGTCTATGAAATCCTGAAAGTTGGCATGCAACTACTAGATGAAGCATTTTTGCCTAAAAAATCAGCGCAAATGTGGACACACCTTAAAATTGCCATTCATTTTTTACAAGGTTCAAAGATATGTTAGAGTAGCTCAGTAGTGCATCTTGCAATCTTGAAATAATTCTGTTAGTTTTGAGATTTTAAAAACCTTAGCAATCAACTTTGAGCAGAGCTGCAAAAGCGCATAGTAGCAAGCAACGTTGTTTCCGAAAGTGTTTCCGAAAGTCCCAGAAGGTTAGTCCCAAATTTAAGTGTTTGCTCATTGCATCGGTTTTCGAAATGACACTACAAACAGCTTTATGTAGTAAAACATCTGCATATACTGGGTGAGTCAACAAAAGGGATTTTCGCGTTTGAAATATCACTGCTTCCTGGATGATTTTTAGAATTTATCTAACTGAAATTGGCCACTCCGTTCAGATATTGTGAACCATTCTCTCAAGTAACCCCTTCAGGAAACTTTCAAAATTAGCTTAAACTCATGACCAAATTTGCAATTACTTTTATGTGCTTTAGTACGTGATATAAATGGTTTTTATGAGCATATCCACAACTAAAGTGTGGCTCTTCAACTCTAGCTAAAAGGTTTTTTCTCTTTAGGAGGATGACAGTGTCATCCCTGGGTGCATAGCAACATCAGTCCGGCGATTCTTTCCTCCTAAGAGGATAAAACGTGGTAAAATTTGTCGAATTCATTGCAGAAAGGTAGAAAAGTAACGAGAATTTATGAAAAAGCTCTACTGACTTTCCAGCAGAAAAGTCAGACCAAGTATGGGTTCAGTACCCAGTAGGACCCCACGACTTGAGCATCATGACAAAGAGTGGCGGACTCGATTAGGACTTTATTACTTCTACGATTGCAGCGCTTGGTGCTAAAAAACGCTTGGTGCAGCTTCACCTTCATCTTTAGTTCTGCCAAAGCATTTGGAGGTCGAAACATTTTTATCCTTGCACCGCGCATTCTAAGTAAGTTTAGAACAGGGATAAATACTATTTATCCTTGGCTTAGATTTTTATTATTATTAATTCTCTCATTTAAAGTTGGCTAAATACTATGGCTACAATAGCTAATTAAGGCAAAATATTTACAAAAAAGTACATTAAAATTAAGATGTAATTTACAATAGAAAACCTAAATTAGGATGAAATATTTTACATGATCTGCAGTTGCAGGCATAGCATTTATGGGCTTTGATAACCCTTTTGAAAGCCTGAAGGGAATCTGATTTTTTCAGCTCTGCTGGTAGTGTCTCCCATACCTTTTCCCCATAAATCTGACTGTATCGATTCCAAGGCAGGTTGTTTTCGCCTTTAGTTGTTGTAGTTTTTATTAGTAGTTTATCAGAACATCTAGAATATGTGATTTTTTGCCAAAGCTTTAGATTTATCCTCTCATACTCCCTTTCATAAAACATAAAAATGCGTCTTCCCTGAACTAATGAAGACATCAAAAATGCTCTCCTGGTATTATGGGAAATTACTTAAAGTTACATTCAAGCAATAGACCTTTAAGCAGTTTGGAGAAAGGGACTGAGGAGAGCGCGGTCCATTCTGACAACCTTGCCAACAGTAGGAAATAACTGGAATCTCCTCAGCGTCGGTGATGAGCGTATGGCTTGCGTCTCGGCCGCATCTCTTTGCAAACTTCAATTATTCTTTATTCATTTGCATCTTTTAAGAGTTGCCTGATACTTGTTGGTATGGTAAGTGTTCTCTCTGGATTATTTAGGCGTCATGCCATCCTTCCCCCCAAACCAGTTGATCCGTTGGGCCTAAACTGAGTCGCTTCACAGCCAAGGACAAATACTTGCTATAAGGTTGCTCAAAATACACTCATCAGTGGGTGAAAAGATGGCCAGATTGCTAAATAATCCAGCGAAAGCATTTACCGGTCTAAACAAGTATCGTTTAAAGGTCCTCTTGAAAGGTCTACATAAATAGAAAATAACTCGTGTTTGCATCGAGATTGATAAGCCAGATAGTGTTAGTCAACCACATGTATAAACGCCCTTATGCAAATATATATAATAATAGGAATTGACTATTTGATTTTTAGCTGCAAGAACTATTTTAGGAAGGCGCCAGTTTCCTTTCTGCTTTGATGGTCTTAATATCACTGTGAGATGATCTGCACCTGGAATCAGATTCAGCATCATGTATTTGTCGCCACCTTGTAATTTGATGTATTGCCTGCTAATCTTGACTGTCTGCAATATTTTTAGGTCTAGTGGTTTATAAATTGCTTTCTTATGTGGCTTCCAAAATGACTACGTCAAACCAAGGTTATTTACGATTGCCAGATACAGAAATAGAGTGAATTTTTGAAGCAACATTCAGGGTGTCCCAAAAAATGTCCTGCCATGTTTGGCTGCTGTGGGGAAGCTATATATTCAATTGTATTAGTTTTCACACAGTTAGAGAGGAAAGCTTCAACTTTGTGTTTGAGACCTTTTTGATTGTAGCAAGTGGTTGCTGATTTATAGCAGTGAAAAGGTGGTTGCTTTTCAAATGTGCGGTTGCTTCAAAAACAGCACTTCTATTGCTCTCCAGCAATTTACGTGAGTTTTGAAAGAAATGGTTCCAGTGTTGTATTCAATTTTTTTTCTACATGTTTTCAAAGGATTAATAGTGCTGTATTAGAATTACAACAACGCCACTAACCTGTTAACAGACCATTTCTTTAAATAGCTACTTGATTCTGATATCGCTGAAAAAAACAATAGAAGTTCTGTTTTTGAAAAAAAACACTCTTATTTCTTTTCCGCTGTCATAAATCAGCAACCACTCGTTAGATGGACGTAAACAAGGTCCCAAACTCTAAGTTCAATCCTTCCCCCCTTACCTGTGCAAAGCTGAGACAACTGAAACTACAGCCCCTCAACAATAGCCACATATGCGGAGCACCATTTTTTTAGGACGCCCTGTGTAAAAAAAAGGCTATGGAGACTAACAAATCTTGCGTATTGTTCCGATTTATTTACCTTTCCAAACTATCGAATGACTAAATGGGAATTGCAAATATAGCTTGGTTCCTTATTTTACAGCTAACTTAAACAGTTGAATGATTATTTGAGTCCTTTGTTTCCCTGTGCTCCTTGACTTGATAATGTTACTTTGGTCATCAGAGTTAAGCAGGGGACTTAGGTAAGCAGTGTAGACAAAAGTTTTACGCAATCTGCGAATGAATGTTATTATTATTATTTTTATTATTAGAAATCTATTTAAAGTAGACTAAATAAAAAAATAGCTAAATCACAGCTAATTAAGACCTACTATTTAGAATATACATTATTTACAACTATCAATGAATATTACAGGACAAGTCAGAGTTAAAAATTTATCCTGTTAGAAACCCAACTTTCGGGATAGCTATATACTTTGCAGAGCCTACAGTTGCATTTTCCACCATTCCAACATCTAATTTGTTTTTGAAGATAGTAAGGCTGTTTGATTGTTTTATTTCTTGCGGTAAATTGTGCCACAGTTTATTTCCAAGGTAAGCAATGGATTCAACTCAAAAGGACGTTGTTCGTACTTTTGGCAGTTGAGCGTCATCGCCATGCCTTAGACTATAGCTAAAATTTCGTTGCATGAAAATATCGTTCATGAATGGTGGATTCAGACCGCATTTTGTTTTATAAACTTCGGTCATGAGCAACTGCAGATTTCTTACATGGATTGGCACCGATTTAGATTGTTCCAAGAGAAAACTAAAATCATTCTCGTAATCCTGAAACTGCACCTAATGTGATTCAAGAATGAAAATGAATTCGAAAATAGGCAGAACTCGTTGGCACACCTTGTATCTTGATGGCAATGTTCCATCCAGTCTTTGAGGAAAGGAAGCGGTTCCCTTCAAAAAGATTCTTTAATATGCTGAGAAGTTCAAGAAGATCAGTTTTAATTCTTTTCTGTCTGGCTTGACGTGGATGATGATGACATTTTAGATGACATTTTAGAGACGGTTTCTGCTCTGTTTTTTCAAACTTATGTTCCTTGGTTTGTCGCTCGTTTATCAACTCTTATATTATTCCTCTGGACACCAAAAACAATTCATTTGCTTGAGTGGTCTTTATAACATTCTGTCTACCGTACAGTTGATGTTTTGATGGGTTGGACTTGTTGGGCTGTAAAACAACATTGTAATTGCAAATCCTAGATACGTTGATATTTTAAAGAGTTTGGTCACGTAGCAACGCAGTGATTAGGAAGGAGCTTTATACTTCAACAATAAAATTGGGAAGGACCAACTAAGCAATCTTATTGAAAAAAGGTTTGAAGAGGCAGTGGTTTCTCGTGCGTTTCGCAGAAAAAGAAACAAAATGTGCTGAAAAAGCCTGACTTCCATAAAAAGATGAGACATGCTTAAACTGAATTTAATTTTTGGCGATGGTACCTTGTCTGACCGCTCCCCTTGCTTCATCTGAGTTAACAACAGAGTTGCTTCATCAGAGTAGGCCTCGCATTATCAGAATCACAGCTTTATTCACAGGCTGGTTGTACCATGCGAAGGTGGGCCTACGTTGAATAATAGTTTCTTATAAACTAGTTTTATGGAGGAAAAACCATGTCGTAAGACCTCACCAAGTTTGATGGCTGTATCAAGAACAACTGGTCGTAGCATTCCTCTTTCCAATGTTGATATAACAGCTGCTCTCAATAAATGTTTTGGCCTGTGTGCATGCCATGTCCATTCTTTGGGTTTAACCTGCACGCAGGCTATGCATTTTTTTGCCTGATTCCTCCCTTTATGGAATTAAAGCTGTACATACAATGGTGAATTTACTTATAATATTTAATGCCTTCGACAAGCAATGAAAACTGCGAATTTTGCTTGATTTATTTGACTGATTTCCATTGGAACGGAAACGATCATGATTTCGGAAGGTGCTGTGCCGCGGTGGTGTGTAACCAGAACGGTCAGGAGGATTGTGTTTGATTCCAGGTAGAGCCCCAGCACCTCACCGTCATGACAATAGGGGCCGCAGACTTGATTGGGTCTTGTCTCTTCTTCTGCGATTCCTGCAACTTTAGCTTCATTTCACTTCATAATGAAAATTCTGACACCATCCTTGACGCAATTGACTATTGTTTACACCTACTCACTCTTATACGTTCTACTTGCATATTTATCAATGTTATTTTGCAGGTTGTACTGTACTTCGGAGAACACTTAAAGGCTTAACAATTCATGATATTCCTGGAATACTCAAGTCAAGAATTAATGACTTCAAGAACGAGCTAAGGACGATCCCTTGCAGTTTGAGGCTTCGTCGTTCTTGGTAAATAATACATAATCTTGATTTTAATTGATGCAAAGAGATCAAGGGGATCACAAATTTTAGAGAAATGAGGTTATTGTTTAGGCTTTTCTTCGAGCCTTTGATCTTCAAACAAAATTCTACCGGGTGGGGAAGAAGAATAAAGTCCTTACTTTTGAAAATTCCCAGCATTAAGAATACTTCGTGGACTATAATAAATCTGCTGGGAAGCCGAGTGATAGGGGTAACATTGTTACTTTTCTCGTGTCTTTATTTGCGTTGGAGGGATAGCTAAATTCGACTCTATGAACATTTTGTTGTTTTGGATTGCCTAAGAAGGCCCATATGATCAAATCATCAAGCAACTGCTCACTGGGACAATAAAGTACAATTTTTCACGGATGGGAGATATCGTGTGCACATTCATTGCCATGGGGTTGAAAATTTTCACTATTTGTTTGAAAATCTATTTCTTGCAGCTCCTGAGAGACGCAAATTTCTCCTGTGTATTGCCCTGTGTGAGGATATTCTTTACGATTAGATCAACTGTTTTTCATCCTTTTCGAGGCATTTCGCAACTAAGAAGTCTTTTTCACGTCCAGTCATCCAAATTTCTTATTTTTCAGTGTACATAAAATTGCGAAAAAGGTCAATAATGTTTTGGTCTTTCGTTTTTCAACTAGAATTTTAATCAGTCAAATCCGTCGAGTATTCTTGATGCTTTGATGATTCATATGCAGGAAAGTTTTTTCCGACTAACCCACAGGGAGGCTCAATTGCTTACTATGGGGGCCTGCAATCCTGGACAAAATATTTGGAACAAAGTGCTATTTTTGCTGATTATCTCATATTTTTCTCATTTTTGCACCTCCACCACCCCCTTTTACCCCCAACATAATGTTGGTTGGCTTCTTGAAGCTGAAAAAAGTCTCCAAGCAACTTTGTATCGGGGGTGAAAGGGGGGTGGTACATCGAAATTGTAAAATTTTACGCTGTTCCAATGAAATTTGTCCGGGATTGTAATTAGCTTTACTACATCAATATATGCTGCTGTGCTGTTTCCTACTGCAACACAAAGACAGCAATTCTTTACCTTTGAATCAAGGCAAAATTAAATTCATACTGTTAAATGGTTGATTGTTCATCTCTGTGTCTTTCCTCGTGCTCTAAAATTTTGCAGCATCCTGCCACTATGACAACATCGGCTATCCTGTTGCTGTTGCTGTACTACAATGACGCAACATTAATGGTTGTTTATGTTATACAGTCTACATTAATAACTTGATGATATAGACTGTGAAACATAAACAACCATTAATGTTGCGTCATTGCAGTAAAGCAACAGCAACAGAATAGGCGATGTTGTCATAGCGGCAGAATACTACAATGATTTGGGAGCACGAGGAAAAACAGAGAGACAAACAATCAATCATTTACAGTGAAAGCGAAAGTAGCGTAACATGTAAATTCGAAAATTATTTGAAAATAGATTTTCATGACTGGATGACTATTCGAACATTGCTTTGTTATTTGCTTACGTCCGATTCGAATGTTGCTTCCGTTGGGCGGAGCGTATGAAGGATTACAATAGGAGTTCCTTTCCTTCGAAACCACAACGAATAAGAGTGTTCCATGTGATTTCTTTACGCAGAGTAACCAAAATTCGATGAAGATTCGATTCTATTTTGAATATTGACGACATGGATGGTACGCTTCTACCGCTTTCACTGTAACAGTATGAATTTCATTTGTCTTCAGTTCAAGTACTGCTATCTTTATGTTGCAATAAGAAAGAGCAGCAGCAGCAGCATCATAAATTGCTTAAGTAAAGCTGCCTATGTGCCCGAATTACGCGATTGGGCCTCCTGCGGCTCACCCTGTAATGTTATTCAAAAACGATACGTCACATTCTCCTTCAAACATCTCGTTATTCGAACAAGCAGTTTGATTGAATTTGTACATATTTGCATATCTTTTCTACTTCACTAGAATTTCCATTCACAATCAATGAGCAAATACACTGTTAACAAGGAAGAAATTTTTTGGAGAATCTTCAGAGCTTCATCGACGTTTTTGCTCACCTTGTATTCCCTGCAGCCATTTTTGCCTAGTTCAGTTAATTTTCCCCTGCTGCATCAGTGGTAGTGCGCTAGTCTATCGATTAGAAAGTTGATGGTTCGTGTCGTCGCCCTTGCCAAGCTGCTTTGTAGAGTGAGGAGAATCGCCAACTCTCTTCAGTTCCACGCGTAAGGAATCACGAGTTGTGGTAGTTTGAGGTAATGGACCTTGAAATTACTTCGACAAGCTCAGCTTCTTAGTGTTCCTAAGAACTGCCTTCAGATGCTTGGTACACAGGTTGCAGCGTATGATAATAGCAGAATAACAAAAATTGTTATGCACAACCTTTGTTTTCTTTCTTATTATCTTTCTCTGAGTTATGATGCCCGTCCTGTCTTCTCACTCAATCCACCAAAATATTAGGCCCATCAGTCGACCTCAGTCAGACCCGATCCTGCAGTTTTTCGTGGAGGATTGGGTCTGACTGAGGTCGACTGATGGGCCTAATATTTTGGTGGATTGAGTGAGAAGACAGGACGGGCATCATAACTCAGAGAACGACAATATGAAAGTAAATAAAGGTTGCGTATAACAACTTTTTTTTATTCTACTATTGATGTACGCTGTAACCTGTGCTTTGTAGGAACAAATGAAAAGTACTGATTCGACTGGCTACTTCGAAAGCAAGATCGGTTGTTTCTAGACGATTGAAATTTTGTGTGCAACATTTTGCTCTTGATTGGAACCAATCTTTTTCTCGTGGTTTTCACTGGGTGCAGACTGCAGCGCGCTAGATATTCTGTTGTGCAGAAGCTAAAATGTGTTGCTCCTTGGTGAACATTTATTTTGTGTTAGGCAGCTGTCGTAAAGTATGGATTAGAGGGGGGCGGAAGGGATTTGACAGGGTCACCAAAATTATTGGATGGAAAATGTCGGGCTAACAAACTACTGCAAGTGATAAACATGGGCCATGAAGCTGTACTTCTTCGTATTTGTTTTCAATCTTTTACAAATATTTTAAACATTGTCATGGTCACTTTTTCTGTTCTCTTGATCATTGATGTTGTTCTCTATCTCAGTGTCTGATACAGTGGTATCTGCAGGTACCTCCCTGCCTTCTTAAAACGTTATACTGGATCCCACAAATACAGTATTGGCAGAGTTCATTTTGAAGCCCTGGTGGGGTCATCAAATCATTTTACAGATGTTTAAGGGGCTATGAAAACAGTTTCTGTTTCTTCCATCGGGCTATATGATTTTACAGCAAATTTTGAAATCCCTTCCGCCCCTCTCTGTTTCATTCTTTATGACACCTCCCTTAACTAATCGAATCAGGTGAAGAATGAGCGCGCAAAACAGTTAGAATATAGTGTTATGCAGGTGTTGAGGTTGAAGAGTCGTGATCCCGTTTGACAGAAATTGTGATTTTTGTGCAACTGGACGTGAATTTGGTAACTGTCGTGTAGGCGAAGTCAAAAGAGCATTTATGTTGCCACGATAAATCATCTGTAAGGTTTTCTACCGGGTGAGTCAATAAAAACGCCTGGCGTTTGAAAAAATCCTGATCCTTGAATATCAAAGCAATGATGTTGAGAACTGTCTTGTTTTATCCCCGATATGTCAAATTTGGTTTAGTACTTTACCCGGCTTTGATCGGTCATTCCTTCCCGTCGAAATAGGAGATTTTCTCCAGAAAGCCCCTTTCGAAAACCTGCAAAAACGAGCGAAAACAGCAAGCAAAATTTCCCGTCGTTCTCCTTCCTAGCAATAATGACTCTTCGATCTGCTCATGTATTTTGTCCTCATGGGAGAATGGAATCCTCCTGAATAAGTTATTCACACTAGGGGGAAGACTCTTAAACCGACCAAAACGAAAGCACGTGCTAAAGCGTGCTGAAAGTCATCGCTGCGAGGTAAACACATTAGGGACTTTTGCTTGCAATTTTAGCACGTTTTTTCAGGTTTCTCACAGGGACTCATTTTGGAAAATTGCCTACAGAATCTGAACGGAGTGACCGATTTTGGCCAGGAAAATTTCTAAAAATAATTGAACATGTTATCTGTTTAATCAGATATTGCAAAATATCATTGCTTATATATCAGGGAGCAGTAGCCTTTCAAACGCCGGGCGTTTTTTTTTTCTTATCTCACCCGGTGGTATTTCATTAGAAAAGAGATCTGTACCCACAACATTTTAAGAATAATTATGAGAAGGTAGTGCAATCATTGTGCTAAAAATTGTCTCAAATCAATCCCGAAAATTTGGTTGAAATTGATTTGGTTTGAAAACTTTATGAGGCCCTGTCTATTCTATTCTGCGTCACAGGATCTATGATACAGGCTACAGCTTCCCGAAGAATAATCCCGAAATTGCTTGTGCTAGACTCTAAGCTTTTGCAGTGTATTTGTATCTCAGAGACCTGTTTTACTGTCTTCAGTCCAGATTATGACAACATGAAATGCAATAGTAGCTTGCACCATGTATCAATTTAGATACCCCCATTTTGTTGCTGCAAGAGTTTTGAAAAAAGGATAGTTTAGCGTCCAGCACCAGATACTATTGCTAGAACCTGAAATCTCAGCCGAATCAGTGGAAAGTTTGATCTTTGGAACCGATTGCTGAGTGTAAACCAATGTAGATGGATATCCTTGAAAAGGTCAAGACTTCAGAAATATATTTACAATTTCCCTCCAAAAGTTCTCAGTGTGGTTGACCATCAAAGGTTTGTATAGCGGCGCTCTTTTTTTATTGAAGAAATGAAAATTCCTTTGCAAAGCATTCTCTTCGCGCACTGTGTGTTACTTGTTTTCTATTCATTCAAATCAACGTGTCACTGTTTTCAGTGGTCATGGACCACGCCGAAACCATATATTTATAAATTGTTAATGATGACTTTGCATTTCATAACTTGTGCGTCCTTTAAAAAGTTATTTATAAAATGTTTGATATGAAAACCATTTAGATGTTATGAATATCCTGAATTTTACGCACAGTCGCAAGCTTCTTGGAAATTTATCCACCAAAAACAAGAAATGGTCGACTTATTTTCCTCCCAACTTCCATTTCATTGTTTTCTCTGGTCAGAACTTAAAATAGCCTTGAATGACGGACTTTACATACTAAAGCCATAAAACGCGACAAAAACACCGTAATCCGTAGAAAGAAGCCTGTTAAATCCTGTAGCAGAACAACAACCAAATTAACCTGTAACTGCAATAAAGAACTATGTTGAATGACCCGAAACGCGTTTCATTGCACAGTCTGATCGGATGCTGTCTTTAAAATCAGTCAGGAGAAGAACAGAACTTCCTCCTCTCTCTACGGTATAGGGCAACAAGTGATTTGGACAATATTTTTGCCTGCTTTCTGATGGAATCATTTCATTTGCAAGTAAATTGCTGCTTTTCTAGTTCAATCAGAATAATAAATTTTGTGTTCGCTTGCATTTGGAAGCGTAATTGATGATCGGTACAGTTTTTGTAAAAAAGCTGAATAGAATCTTGAAATTCCTAACACCGACCCTAAACCGAAACCCGAAGCCTAGAAATTAATTGCGCCAAAACGCTTAAATCAGCCCCTAACCCGAATCAATTTCAACGTTTACCCAAATCCTAGTTTCTTTGCCAGGTTTGATCGATGTGCTCCCTAATTTTTTATTGGCTAACTGGCAGCAGATGTCAATCAAAGACTGAACAGCAAGAGCTTAATCTAAAAACATGCCTAATGGAAGGAGCAGTTCTTATGTATATCAAGCTAGAGGACTCATTTACCCCATCCCGCTACTAAGCGAATACGGCATAAAACTATGCTGTATTGGTTTTTCCTCGTCAAACGGAATTGCCATTTGCACTATGTCGGCACAAAATGAATACAATAGGCCTTGACCATGCGCAGAACGAGGATTTGTGAAGGTGCATACTCTCATCTGTCAAATCATCGCCTCGATGTGAACCCGACATGACATGATACAGTTTTTGCCGCTCACACTACGCCGGCTTAAAGACTAAGTCAGTTAGTTTGCCTCGTTCATTTCGTGCCCTAGTGCCCTATTAAAGTAAAAACTATTCCGGCATAATCGAAACGGGAGGCCACTGCGGCACTGTTCCATACCTTATTTGTTTCGTACCGATATAGTGTAAACGGGATCTAAGAACTTTCTTCTTTTGTTCCTCGCTGTTTCCTGGTACATCTGAGCTTTTGGATAATCTTTTCAATTTATCTGTTTCTTGAATAAAGAAAACACAGAAACTCGACCTTAGGGACCTGTCATAAAGTATCTACTACAGGGGGGTGGAGGATATTCGTCTGTGACCAAAATATTTTTCAAAGCCCCTATTGAAAATGAGTAAACAATTCCGTGGCCCCTCGTGCAGAGAAGAATAATTTTCATGGCCCATTTCAATTTGATTTTTTGAAATTTGCCCATAGCATCCTCATAGCACAAGAAGCTCTCCTCTTTCCACTTCATCTTCAGACCTTGATTATGACACTTATATTGTCTCCGTTGTGCATAGCATAACTGTGCCTACTAAATTAGAGCTAATTGTGGTTTTGGCAGCATGTCCACTCTTGGTCTTTATGATTGATTCCCAGATTGGTTTGTTGATGAAGCAGAGAATCATAAATTTAAAATAAAAGCTTTCAAAGAATTCTCCTCCAAACTTTGAGTTTATTGGGAGTTTATTTCACCTCAACGCACTTTAAGCATTCAACGAAGAAGAAGCAAGCTCTAAGGATTTGCAAGTGTTTTTGCGTTGATGGGCAGATGCAAGGATTTGAAGGATGGTTCAATAATTCAGTTGTGAGCAGAAAGCAAAGCAAAACAGACACCAGAACAGGGAAATCCGCTCATGCTTTAAAAAAAGTGAATGAGACTGGAAATTTGAACCAGTGACTGGATTGGATTCCGACTGCATACAGGGACGGATCCAGACCGAAGTTGAAGGGGGGGGGCAACTTGGAGTGGGGGCACCAAAAATACAATCGAAAGTGAGCGCGCCGAAGGCGCGCGAAAATTTTTGGAGCCTTATTCAAGAAAATTCTCTGGTTTTTCCTCTGAATAGCGCCTTAGTTTATATGTTTCCTCGCATTCAGAACGAAACGCTGAAAAAAGAGCGCGTTTGGGTCAGGTTAAGGGGCGCTTTTCTTGCCAAAAAGGGGGCGCCAAATCTGAATTTTCATCGTGAAGGGGGGGGCAGTTGCCCCCATCTGCCCCCCCCCTAAATCCGCCACTGACTGCATAACTGAACTGCTTTTAGTTTTTTGTCAAAGACTTTTGAATCTTCACTCACATAAATTTCACAGTATCTTCGAGACATTTCAAAACGCTTTTGTAACGTTATTCACTGACACATTTCATGGCCCATTCAAACTCTGCAAATATTTTCTGTGGCCCATTATCAAGCCCTTCAAATTTTTGGTGGCCCCGGCCTATATCCTCTGCCCCCCTGTAGCAGATACTTTATGACAGGTCCCTTATTTCTCTTGTTCTTGTCTGAGTAGGTGGCTTAACTTTTATGTGAATTGCAAGTGTCACATGACAGACTTAGTGTCCACGCGAATACACTCCTAGTACTTAACCAAAAACCAACCTAAATCTGGCAAGTTCAAGGTTTTAATATGCGGCTTTCCACTCTTTAATGATGTTATAAATAAAAAATGTACATGTGATTAATCGTGTCTAAAGCTTCTTCACACTTCAGTTGTTTGATGTCATAGCTAAAACCACCAGACTTTCTTCAAGCATTGATATGTGAGCTCGCAGCTAAGGGGTTATCGTATTTCTGGGCCACAACATGATCGATTCACGTCTCAACATCGTTGGAAAGGAAATTGATGATATTGAATAACTGTGTCATTTCTTTTTTATTCATTCTTCCCATTATCTTAGATCATTCTTTGTCGTTGGAAATTTCAAATATTTGCGTTATCTGTGTCCTGAAAATGTTTTTCCCGGCTTCAGAAGAGTTTGAATCTGTTTCACTTTTGATAGGGCAAATGTATAGAAAAACTAGCGTGGGAAGGACTGTGTTACAGATACAAGGTCCAATGAATTATTGGAATGAATGACATGAAACAGGCAGATAGGCCGTAAATATGTAACATAGTGAGTGAATGAATGAATGAATGAATGAATGAATGAATGAATGAATGAATGAATGAATAAATCAATCAATCAATCAATAAATGAAAGAAGAGATACATAAAAGATAGATGAATGAAATGTGATGTTACCGAACATAGGAATTCGAAACGCATAATATCGTAGACAAAAGTCAATTTTCGGTTCTTTATCTTTTTGCCTCTTGACGACATTTCATCAGATCAGCGTTGGTGCGACCAATAGGAGTTACTTAGGTTTAAGAGCCGCAAAAAGGCGCATCGTTCAGGCCTCCTTGCATCTTCGCAGATGCCGCATTTCAGCGTGTTTCTCTCGCAGAAGACGCATCTCGTGTTGTTTTTTCCTACTTTTTAAGGAGCCTACCTGTGCTCCATGATGAAAATTTAAGAAACTCTCAGACAGACAATATTTAGCTGCATATGAAAAAGTCGTAGCACACCAGACAATGTACTTCTTGACTTGACCTGGGGCAAAGGTCAGTTATGAAAAAGTACTTCGAAGGGGTCGAAAGTTTTATTTGGAAGGATGGGGTCTGTGCAATGGTAAACCATGAGTATTGGGATACGTGGAATGAGTCATATAGGATATTTCATATTTCAGTTTATTATTATTATCATTTTTATTTTCCTATTTCATATTCCAATTAATTAGGGAAGGAGACCCTTCAGGCAACTGGTTGATTTACAAGGGGCCCTCCATATAGGAACTTACAAAACTAAACAGGTTAAAAACAGCTAAAGACTACTTAGAATGAATGAATACAACTAACCAAAAATCTTATCTATAAAAAAATAAAAGAAAATTTCCTAAAAAACATGGACTAGGAATTCACCCAACGACCGAGCAACCAGCCTGACCCCTCCCCCAGGATTGTTTATTGTTGCAAAAAATCAGAACTTTTAGGCATTCCTGTGTGCATCAAATGCCTATCGATAACATCTTCTGTCGTCTTGATTTTTGATTTTCAATAGGCCCTCCAATTTCGACTTCATTCGTCAAGCACCTATTACATAAATTGTTGTATCTTGTTCAGTTCAGTAAAGCTCCTTCATAAGGAAGAGTGTGGGGCGCTGTTGAACGACAGAAGATATCTCTGTTACACAGATGAAACACGAAGGTAGGCCTGATAGTTCTAATTCTTTACAACAATGAGGCTTCTCTATAAATGGAACAAATATTCAAACACCGCACTGTTTTTTTGCTATCCATTGTTCACGGTGCGTTTGCAACATCTATTTGAATAGAATGTGTTTAGGTTATTTTGCTCTTTGCAAACGAAACTTTTAACGTTGCACAAACCCTTTATGCATTCCACAATCTCCCGAATTTTGATTGCCACCGAAAGTTGTCGTTGGGCTTGGCACACACCACACAAAATTGATTTTGACATGGTTACCATTTTGCATACTTTGACGTCACTTAAAGACTCTGTTTAAGACCTTATAAGCTTTGCGTGTAACAAAACAATTTATCAAAGATGTAAATGGTAAACACATGAGTAATGCATTTAGGATTTGATTGTTTGTAGTAGATTTTAATGTAAATAAACTTTTTTGTATCAAGGGAAGGTGGCATCATTCTTCGAAGTCCATTTCTCAATGAAAACTACGAGACAAGGGTTTAAGGCCATTTACGTCACTTAATCAACAGTCGTAACACACTGACGGAAGTGACTGAATGTAATTTTCTACTCTTTTTATGCAGCGCAAGTCGAATATCGTTGATCACAGACAGAAAAGTGGCAACGTTTTTCGAAGTCAGTTTCTTGATGAAGAGTTTAAAGAAGGGTCACTTCATTTCATCAACAGGCGTAATATACTGTCAAAAATTTCTTCTTTTGCAATGGTTAAAAGTAAATTCCTTCTCTATATATAGCAGAATTAGATTTTTGGTCACAGAACGTGGCAAAATTTTTCGAAGTCAGTTGCTTTGATGAAGAGTTTAAAGAAGGGTCACTTCATTTCGTCAATAGTTGCAATATACTCTTAAAAATATCTTCTTTTGCGAAGGTGGAAAGTAAATTTCTTCTCTTCTCTTCTCTTCTTCATTTTTAGCAATGTAGTTTTTTGAACACACACAATAAATTGGTAACGTTTTTCGAAGTCAGTTTCTTTGCTGAAGAGTGCAAAGAAGGGTCACTTCATGTCATCAACAGTTGTAATACACTGTTGAAAGATCTCTTCTTTTGCAACGGTAGAAAATGAATTTCTTCACTTCTCTTCTTTATATAAAGCAAAGTAGTTTTTGATCACAGACAATAAAGTGGCAACGCTTTTTGAAGTCAGTTTCTTGATGAGGAGTTTAAAGAAGGGTCACTTCATTTCATTAACAGCTACAACATACGATCAAAAAAACGTCTTCTTTTGCAATGGTTGAAAGTAAATTGCTGCTCTCCTTTTTCTTTTTCATATATAGCAAATTAGTTTCTTGATTTCGAAGTCGGTTTCTTTGATGAAGAGTTTAAAGAAAGGTTCGCGTCATTTCATCAACGATTGTATTATATTGACGGAATAGTATTTTCTAGTAATTATAGGTAGTCTTATCGTGTTTATACCATATCAGAAGTTTCATAATTGATAAAAACGTCACATCATCTTTGTAAGTCAGTTTCTCACCGAAGAGTAGTAAGGAGTGTTGAGGGACTAGATTGCTTGTGTCATCTCACCAACAGTTGCAAAATATTGACGAGAGTCTCTTCTGCAGACTTGACTGGAAAAAGATTTCTTCTTCCCCTCTTTAGATATTAGAATGTTTAGTCAAGGATAAAGAAGTTGCATTATTCTTCTGAATCAGTTTCTCAATAACAAATAGAATGTAGGGTTTAGGGTGGGTGGGTTTAGGCCGTTACGTCCTTTCATCAACAATTTACAAAATATTTACGAAAATCTGTTCTTGTGCGACAAATTGAAGTCAATTTACGGGGAAAGTGGCCGAGTGGCTTAAACAGTTCTCGTCAGGTAACTGAAGTTAAGCTCAGTCAAGTGAGGTCAAACTCCGGATGGGTGACCTCGAAACCTGACCTCACAATTCACCTCGCCGTCCTTCGGAAGGGACGTTAAGCTAGGGGTCCCATGCCTGGATGCGGCATTCACAGTGGGCCTAAATTAGCTTTCAGTGGCTAGAAATCCTGACAAGCCCACTCAAAACAATTTGAAAAACAAAAAAAAATTCTTCTTCTCTTCTTTATAGCAGCCAAGAATTTTTGATTACGCAATTAAACGAAAACTTTCAGCAATGTCAGCTTCTCTATGGGTACAAGGCAATTGATAATATTCATCTTGAAAAAGTAGACCATAGAAAGGAGGGCTTAGATCCCTTGCATCACTGTAGCAACCGCCAAGAGCTGCTAAGCATTGACTCTTGCGTCATGTCATCAGCAAAATATTGACGAAAACCTCTTCTTTGGATATCATTGCAAAAAGATTTCTTCTTCCCTTCATTAAATCAAATTAGAATGTTTAATCAAGGATAAGAAAGTTACATTATTCTTCCGAATCAGTTCTCATGGTGGATGGGTTTAGGCCGTTAAGTCCTTTCTTCAACAATTGCAAAATATTAACGAAAGTCTGTTCTTCGGACATGATTGGAAACAGATTTCTTCTTATCAAGGATAAGTAAGTTGCATTATTCTTCTGAATCTGCTTCTCAGTAAAGAATAGAAAGAAAGGTTTAGGGTGGGTGGGTTTAGGCTGTTACATCCAGTAACATCCTTTCTTCAACAGTTGCAAAATATTAACGAAAGTCTCTTCTTCGGACATGATTGGAGACAGATTTCTTCTTCCCTTCCTTGAATCAAATTAGAATGTTGAATCAAGAATAAGAAAGTTGCATTATCTTTCTGAATCAGTTGTCATGGTAGGTGAGTTTAGGCTGTTACGTCCTTTCATCAAAAATTGCAAAATATTGACGACAGTTTCTTCTTCGCTCGTGAATGGAGACAGATTTCTTCTTCCCTTCCTTGAATCAAATCAGAATGTCTAACGAAAGATGAAAAAAGTTGTATTAGGGAGCTGTCATAAAGGATGAAACAGAGGGGGGCGGAAGGGATTTCAAAATTTGCTGTAAAATCATATAGCCCGATGGAAGAAGCAGAAACTATTTTCATAGCCCCTTAAACATCTGCAAAATGATTTGATGACCCCACCAGGGCTTCAAAATGACCTCTGCCAATACTGTATTTGTGGGATCCAGTATAACGTTTTAAGAAGGCAGGGAGGTACCTGCAGATACCACTGTATCAGACACTGAGATAGAGAACAACATCAATGATCAAGAGAACAGAAAAAGTGACGCTGACAATGTTTAAAACATTTGTAAAACATTGAAAACAAATCCGAAGAAGTACAGCTTCATGGCCCATGTCTATCACTTGCAGTAGTTTGTTAGCCCAACATTTTCCATCCAATAATTTTGGTGACCCTGTCAAATCCCTTCCGCCCCCCTCTGTTCCATACTTTATGACAGCTCCCTTATACGTCTGAATCAGCTTCCCAAGGTGGTTGGGTTTAGGCCGTTACGTCCTGTCTCAACAACTGCAAAATATTGACGAAAGTGTCATTTTGTGCACCGGCGACGATTACAAGTCAATATCTTCTTCTCTTCTTATTGCAAATTAGAATTTTTAATCTTCAAATGAGAAACTTTTATCATTCTTCAATGTCGATTTCTCAATGAAAAGAAGGAAGGAGAGATTAGATCGCTTGGATCTACAATTGCAAAATTCATCAGAAAATTAAAAAACAATGAATTGACGCGAGTTTCTTCCTGCTTCAAACTCAGTTCCAGTGAAGGGCAGGAAGGAGAATTCAGTTCGTTACGTCATTTCATCAGTATTGAAACGTATTGAATTCTTTGCAATGATCAGAAGCGAGTTTTTCCCTCCCATGTTTGAAGATAATGGTACCAATCTTCAAAAGTCAGTTTCTCGATGAAGAGTAGGAGGGTTTAGCCCTTTACTTCATTTCATCTCATTGCAGAATACTGAAAAAAGTCTCTTTTTGTGAGATTATTCAAATAACTTTCTTCATCTCATCTTCATAGCGATTTGGAACTTTTTCGCAGATAAGATAATGGTATTCTTCAAAATCAGTTTCTCGACAAACAGTAAAGAATACGAAAGAGGATTTAGGCCGTAACTTCATATCGATAATTGTCAGATATTGACGTTTTTCAATAGAGAAAGCGTATTCGTAGTTTGAATCAATCAACAGAAGGAATCTGATCATGGGTTGTTGCACATCGCAGTTATGTTTCAGTATATAAGTTGTGGCGGAGGTAATATATTTATTTCTGCGGAAGATGTACTATATGAGCTCTTCCGTGATAGTAAATATTGTTTCCTCCACATGATAACAAAGCTTCGGCAATCTAGCTCAACTGCGGCGTCCAACTACCCATGCTAGGATCCTGTCAAAATACCAAATATTGCTCTTTAAGGACTCTAAGTTTCATTAGCACTGGCTCACTGGCAAATTAGACACGATTCCGTGAAGTAGTTTTTATTTCCCGACTTTTGCACATGACAGTCTTTTCAGGGAGACTTTTTTTGATAGCATAATCCACAATCTTCGTTGGGGGAACTGGATATCAAAATCACTAAAGTTACCCTTTTCGCCCAGAACTGTTGAGCCTGCTTAAATTAAACAAGGCTATGGAATGGGGCCTTGTAACTGGTCAATCAAACAAGTCGAATGCATTTTATTGAGTAAAACTTAACCTGGTTTACATAAAGCTTGTCTAGATGTGTCATTGTAAAAGCGGTACAAAACTCTTGTATGCCAATAATATAGATACCCGAGAGGCAAACAGACCTGCTATCAAAATACATGAATCAGGAAAGGTAGGACACGTTGATGATGTCACCGTTATTGAAACAAAGTAGCTTATCGATGTTTAGCTTGCAGCAATCCAAGCTTATAGAATGATCAATTCCGCAAGCCAGCGGCAATAAAACTAGCTAATTAGCCTATCACTACTTATTTTGTCGTCTTAAACTGACAGATTTCACTGTTTACCATTCGTCGTACAGTTCGCTCGTTTAGTTCAATAGATTAAAGGGGCATTCTGCGAAAATCAAATGCACGCAAAAGTTTATATCGTTATCCCGATCGAAAAGCAGATTTTGTCAGCCCTCAGAAATCGTTTTTCTTTCCTCGATCGCACTTCTCAAAGGCAAGATCTGGAGAAAACATTTTGACCGATTTCAATTTTAATACCCTACCAATTTTTGTGCTTCGTAGTTGGCGAACAAAGGTTGCACATTTTCGTTATTGTCCACTTGTTAGTCGTCGGCGAGCATTGATGGGTTTGTTGCGTGTCGCTCTTAGAATTGAGTTTGAAAATCCTGTTGTATTGGTTCATTCATGTGTCCACGATCGACTACGACCAAGAGAAATGATCGGCTTTAACGACAATTCTCGGTATCTGTCTCGGATTCAAATGCGAGGTTATGGCTGAGTTCTCGGTCTGTCATTTGTGGCTGGTTTGAGCTTTATTTAAGGTGGAGAAATATCGGGAAATGTTGATAATGATATGAATGTTCGTTTTATATGCAAACGACGCAGTTCGCCGATATCCAGTTTTTTCCCGCGGAATGCCCCTTTAAATAAGACTGCGTTCACACGAATCCGGCACATTTTGAAAACGGTGAAAAATGTGACGGATAGGTCTCCAATCACACGAAAACGGCACATTTTTTTCCGGTACATTTTGAAAACGGTAGATTTTGAAAACGGAACCCTAACCGACACATTTTGAAAATAGCATCGTGTAAACACTTGAAAATGATGAAAACAGAACATTTTAGCCGCTTTTGGAACGAGACAGATCGATTCTTAGGGTGTGGGTACACTTCTTTGGCATCAAAGTCTTGAAACTAGTTTTTTCCGTCTAATTTCCTATCTTTTTTAAATTGTTCCGGCATCGTATGAACGCTAGCTCAAGTTTTGCAGCTGTCACATTTTTCACCGTTTTCAAAATGTGCCGGCATCGTGTGAAGGCAGTCAGTAAAATCGTTTTCGTGATTCCCGGCAAAAACTGGGACAAATTCTGGTAAGTCTACTAACTTATGGTATATGGTCTCCTGACGTATGTTGACATAATATCATGAAATAAAGAGTAGTGTCGCTCGAGACATCTCCCAGCGAGTTAGACTCAAGATAGGAATCAAATGTTTTAGCAGATTTTTTATCGTGGCCTCGTGAAGATAAATTTGTTGCCGAGGCAAGAAAAGAGTTTGTATAATGCATAATAATAATAAAGTATATAAAATATTTCATATTCTTTTGACACACTTAAAGTCAACTAAACGGTTACAAAATAGTTGTAAAACATGTTTCGACCTTCAGGTTCTCATCAGTCAACGCCATATTGTTGTTACGCCCATAGCTGGAATTGTGACAGCTACAAAACTTGAGCTAGCGCTCATACGATGCCGGAACAATTTGAAAACGATAGGATATACGGCAAAAACTCGTTGCAAGACTTTGATGCCAAAGAAGTGTACCTACACCCTTAGAATCGATCTGTCTCGTTCCAAAAGCGGCTAAAAATGTTCTGTTTTCACCATTTTCAAATGTTTACACGATGCTATTTTCAAAATGTGCTATGAAGATAAAAGAAACCCGTGAAGACCGGGTATACATTTTTGGATGCCTGTTTTAAAACCTCATGGTTTCCAGGAGTTACAATAAAATCCCATTCCAATAAATAATGAAAATTTAGTATACGTCAGTTCATTATGAGTAAAGGTCACACTCTCAGTTTAAGTCTGCATCAAAATGGAATTCGCCGAATCTTGCGAGTTCAACAAGTTATGGTGGCGAGAGCCGAAGAAGGGTCAGGTTTTCGAAATATATATTCCGTATCTCTGTTGACCAAAGTAACATAATTGAAGTCAAAGAGCACAGGGAAACAAGAGACGCGCGTGATCCTTATAACTATCGAGCATCCAATCTCGTCCCCAGAGTTAGTTCGTTGCTCTACCTCTACTCTGGGATACAAGAGGCCGTACGGCAATCTGATTGGCTGTTCACAATTTTGCGCCGTAACTCCTTTTTACGCTGGTTAAACGACCTCGGCATATCAAAATTCGACGTAAAACAACATTCTTTACCTATTCCGACCATCATTTGCAACTTATTTCCAAAACTCGAAGAATAAAGAGCCATTTCATTTTGGAAGCTGCGGTGAAAGTTTCCCGAATTTGCAACTTAGGCCCATTTTCGCTCCAAACAAACCGAGCTTATTTTCATATCAAACACATTTGCCGACCCCAGATTATTGCTTAGATACCTGCAAAAGGTTCAGATAAGGTCATCAAAGTGTTTGTTTTCAATTTCTCCATTCATCTTCTGCAGAATCAGCGCCAGAGCAATGGCCATTTTCCGTCCCTTGGCGTTGCCTAGCCAATGGTTGAAATCCATAATGGCTTCCAAATTTACCCATTTTTTGGGCAAATTTGATTGAAGTGTACCAGGGTGTTCATTCGGCTTCATGATCAGCGCATGACGTAAGAACAACCTGGGAACGAGGTTGTCGAGCATCGTTACTGTGAATGTTCCGATCGTTACTTAAGATTGATACTAAAGTAATTTAGACGGATGCACGGGGGGGGGGGGGGTTCTTCCATAGTAAAGGTACCTGGGGATGTGCCGCCCGCGAGGGTATACTTTTTCGGACTTCTAGTCTAGCCAAGGGTATCATTTTCACAAAAATTGGTCTAGCCAACGGTTACATTTTCAAACTGTGGGCGGCACCCCCCTACCCGAAATTTAGCCGAGAACCCCCCCGTGGACGGATGCTTGCCAACGCTAGACAGGTAAGGTGTTTGCTTTGTTCCTCTTTTTCAAATTGTAGGTCTTTTATCTACAAGATATAATAAAGATGTGTCTAATTTTAGGATGTGTCCAATGCTAAGGAGCTGTTTTACTTGATGCAAATAAAGATTCAGAATGTTACGTTGCCTCTTTGCGAGGGGGGGGGGGGTAACTCCTATAGGGGGTCGGGTATATATGTGCCTTTGAGAATTCAGAGTCAGGACCCATAACCAGGGCAACATTTTGAAAATAAGTACCCATAACCAGGGCAAAATTTTGAAGTATGACCCCATAAACAGGGCAAAATTTTCTACAAGTATCATAAAAAGACTATGTTTTATATCATTTTTGGAGCAAAATTCTCTTTCACGAAAGTTTTTTGTCATTATACCTAACAATTTCTATAAATTGCTAACATTTATCCATAACTGCGGCAAATCTCTGTACAGCAGACCCATAACCAGGGCAAAATTCACAAAACATGACCCATAACCCTGGCAAAATACCGCAAATTGACCCATAACCCGGGCAGACACATGTATACCATGCCCGTATAGGAGTTACCCCCCCTCGCCTCTTTGCCACAACGATCAGAGGTTTCACACAGAAATTTGTTTTTTGTCCGCTTGGTTGGGCCCATTATGACTCTCTAACCTAAACAAATTGTCCAATTAAATTATTTTGATAATAAAGCATTATTAACCTCAAAACTTTCTACGATATTATTTTAACTGTGTTTTTCCCACCCATATTGAAATGGCGAATGCTGAGGGCTTCTCAGTAGAATGTCAATGTTCAGATTTCCAAATGCGCTGCCATTTTGCTTGTGTTTACTTGAGTAAAATGCTGTGCAGTTGCTGTAGATACCTTTGTATTTTGCAGCTGAACACACCAGCAGCTGCGTTGCATTCAGGTTTCTTTCGATTCAGGTGCACAGTTCTTGCTGCGAATTTTACAATTGCGTTGGTCCCTCCCCTTATTCATGTGCTGTCTTTAACACCACGTTTATAATGTGGAAAATTTTGCCTCCAACCGAGCTTATGTTATCTTTCTCTTCAAACGGATTTTGATTCACTAATGCAACTGTTCTAAAGACCTTTATTTTCTAATTCAACAATCTTAGAAACGACTTTAAGTTAATCTTAGATTGAAAAGAAAAGGCGATTTGTTGTAAGCTTTTACAACTCAGGCCTCCTCGCTGGCGGCAGCAAACCGATGTGAAATGGAAATGCCTATAAATTTGCCCATAACCACTCCAGTCCAGTAGCAGCCTCTAACTGAGATCGCAGGTTGGATAATATATCTCCTTCCTTGCAAACACCATGTATATTTGTGGGGTGTCTTAAAATGTGTGTGTAATAGATAGATATAATCATTCATATGAGAAGGGCCAAGGCCGGCCCAGGCCCTCGACGTATAATCTTTCGTGACCAGATATTATGAGTTGAGTTGTGTTCGAGTTGCGAAAACTCTTATCACCCGCGCTTCCCGGGGATGCCCGGGGAGGGGAGTACTGAGTATACTTGTCCGACGGCGATGTACCGTTTGCCAGGGTATCATTTTCGCCCATTTTTTTTTAATAGGGTATCAAAGGAAGGCAGTTTTTCTGGAGCCGGTTGTCAAAAATTTTCAAAAGGGAAAACTTTGTTAGATCAGGTTGTTTTTAGTCAAATTTTTCTGTCTTGGAATATGTTTTGACCGATTTTTGTAGAATTGGGTATCATTTTAAAGCAAAAATTCTGGAGCCGGGTTTAAAATGTTTTCTTCGTGGGTACACCCCTGTACAGATTTAGGTAAAATACCCTTCCCCCCAAGGATATTGGCGACGATCCATATTTTCCATTCAGGCCTAAATTCTATGTCAAGATTGTCTGCAATTGCAGCCGACTGCAGCGTGCCTATGACTGGTGACAATTCCTCTTTGATTCCCTGTTCCCAAAGTTTATGAGCATCTAGAGTTGGATTGGCACTCTCGACGACCAGAATCAAAGTACTTCATTACGTTCTACACGGAGTGTCACGAAGAAAAAACTGTGCCACTTTTATGTGGCTGCATGGAGTCATCTGCATCTTCAGTCGGTCCCGTTAACAGCTGCATAGAATAGGCTTCAACTTGAAGTTCGAGTCCGACAAGTGGTTGCTGGTTTATGGCACGATAAATTCAAAATAAGTGGTCGCTTCAAAAATAGCAGCTCCTTTGTTCCACAAAACAGGCCCGTAGGAGCGTTGCGGAGCCCCCGGAAAAAATTTTCAACCCATGGCCAGTTTTCTTTTGGCAACATCCCTCTGTGAATGCTAAAAGGTAATTTTATGTTCGGAGGTCCGCAGGCGAAACAGGAAATTTATGAATCGAAATATAGACCTATTTCAAACAGGCTTAATGAAACTATACTACGACACAAGAATACTTGGTCAAACGCGTCGCGAGTTCTCGTAGTTTGATGTCTGTGATTTAGATTGTGAAGTTTGGGTACTTTTCGTGTCACTTGACCAAGCGCTTCTGATGTCAGAAGGGCTGATCTTTCTAAAATAAAATTTTCTTGCATCGGAATCTACAACGAATTCTTTTGAGATGCTGGGGGTTGAGTTGATCAACTCTGTCTTTTTGCACATTGGTTGTTGAGGCGGTTGTTTGTTGTTGTTGACCGAAGATGGGCCTTGACTTGCAATACACACTTCAGAAGCCCGTTGGTGATTGCTTGAAATGTTTAATTAGGAAAGGAAAGTGCAAAAAAGCTCTCATTTCGAGATTCCCAATTGGAGTGCTTTATACTTATCTGCCTATCTTACCTAGGGGACCTTGACAGTACTGAAAGAGGGAGGGCGCAAGGAAACACATTTTAGAGAGTAATTTCATAGCTGGTTCAATCAGTTTTTTACGTTATATATGAAAAATGAAAAAATGCAACTTTTGGAACTTATTGGGGAGGCCCGGGCCCGACCGGCCCCAATAGCCGCTACGGGCCTGACAAATATCCTAATGACGTAGAAAGTGAGAGAAAGGGTTCCAGTATTGCGCTTAAAAATTTTATATTTAGAGATGAGTTAACAGTTTTGTTAATTTTTACACAGCATTACCGAGTAAGCCAGAAAAAAAGTTCCCACTTTTGAAAATTCATAGCACCAAGACTACTTCACAGATTTGAATAATTCAAATTCTAGTCAAAAGCTGAAAGATCAAAGTATTTTTACCGGGGGTGCATTCGACCAGATTTTGGTCGGGAACGTGCCATCGAGGCTTCAAAAACATACCCGTTCCTTATACAATTTTTGTAAAAGTATACCCAACCTTCTACCAATTTTTCGAAAAGGTATATATTCTACCTTACATTTCATACCAAAATCTTTAAAATCGGTACCGTTCCTTATAAAAAAATTGTGAAAATTGATACCGTTCTTTATACCAATAACTGGAAAATAGATACTCTTCCCAATGGCACGGCACGTCTCCGTACCCGAAATGTATGTACTGGACCACCGGGGTATTTTTGTGATTTTCTCGCTATCCTACCAGCACTATAAGTAATGGAAAATTTAACTTATTTTATGGTTGCAAAATGACGGAAAAAGGGCCTAAATCATAGATCAAATTAAAAGGACTCTATTCATACGGAAGGCAATGGGCGTTTCACCTCCCTCAAGAGTTATAAGACATCGATTTTCAAACAGATACGAAAGATTTTCAATCCCATGGTAATCAATCTCCGGAGGATATCTCCCCGGGGGGGTACTCCCATTGTGGCCTAACAGGGGGGTCCAGTCAGTTTGAGGGTCTTACCAATTGGCTACCAAATGGCCCTTTATGTCAATCACATACTACCAATTAGGGGTATTCTAAGATTCGAAGCAATTTATTATGTTTCAACCTGGTACGCTCCTCCGCACGCCAGTTTAGTCATTACAGCGTCAATAATAAATGAATTTTGAAAAATTTCTTGCTTTGTTCCATCAGTTTTGCATTAAGATATCTTGAAAAACCCTAGAAAATTTTCATCTCTAAATGCTACCAAATGACCCAGTTTTCAGGTTCATGAACTACCATGTGAGGGTTTTTGTAAAAAGATACTACCATTTGAGGGTATTTTTCAAAATTTTTGCTTTGGCCCTCTTTAGCCCTGACTGGACCCCCCTGTCAGGCCACAATGGGAGTACCCCCCCCCCCCCTCCCGGGGATATCTCTCACCCATGAGAAGTTGCATTTCCTTCATTATTCCGTGCGAGGAGTCATTTATGCTTTGATCGATGCTTTAGGCCCATTTTTCAGTCATTTTGTAACCATGAAATTTTTGTAAAGTTGACTTTACCCATATCTTTAGTGCTCGTTAAACAAGGAGAAAAATTTAAAAAAATACTTCAACTTTTTGGCTGTTAAGTGAGGATTTATGGAATAAATTCAGGTTAACAAAAAGGCATGATGGGTATCCCCGTGTACCTTTGGGCCTGACCGAGTGGTGCAGCTTTCATGTGTTTCGCAATTACTAGCCGCAATCCTTTCTTGTGGCCCAGAATGCCGCGGAATGTTAACTAGAATTAAGATAATTCAAATCTGTGATATACTCTTGCTGTTATGAATTTTCAAAAATTGGAACTTTTTTCTGGCTCGCCCTGTACATTACGGCATGCGCACTGGCACAAACAGTTTTATTTGGACCAAGTTAAATTTCAGTCTTCCGGGGGGTTACTGGACCTAAATTTGTAAAGGGATGTGCCCACGACGATTTTTTTTACCCGGTTCAAGAATTTTGGCTTTCAAATGATACCCGATTCTAGAAAACATAGCTGAAAAGTATGCTTCAAAACACAAAAATTGGATTTAATGATAATAACCCGAACTAACAAAATTTCCTCTTTTGACCAGTTTTGACGACCGGCTCCAGAAAAAACTGCCTTCTTTGATAAGCGACACAACCCCATCAGATGAATATGCTGAGTACCCCCTCCCCCGGGGATTTCAGCCTATCAGCTACATTCGATTATCTATGATTCGATATGTTGAGCTGACCAATCGGAAGGCCTATACGTAAACCTGGTTTAGTTAAACTGGTTTAGCTTAAAACTGTTAATCGGGTATTTAATTTCGAATCTTGTGCTCAGAAACTTGAAGGTGTACAGCAAAACTCCGCACAAAAATCCTGTGATTTTCTGTAGCAGCCTATGAGTAGTTCATATAAATTGGATGCATTACGGGAAAGGAGCCTCAATACGTCCGTAAAGTTTAAATCAGTTCTTAAATAATTGAATTTATGTACTGGACAAGGACGAAAAATTTATTATAATTTTAGTTTTTGAAATTGCTTTAGAAGCCACTGACTGATCAAAGCTAAAATTCATACGAAACTTTAACCGTAAGACTCCAAAGAAAAAGCGGCCAGCGGCTTTTTGCCTTTAGTCAGCCTCCATGAACTAACCTTCGTGTAGTGAATGAAATTTGTAATGAATAATCATTTCCAAGCGTTGTGGCCTAAGAGCATTTTGAACACCTGCATAGGCGATTGAATCCAAGCCGATTTATCATAGACAATTCAGGTTTTTTGCCCAGTGAGCTGCTTTCAACTTTGACCGCGATAGAGCAGGTACAATTACGCTAATATTATTTGCTCGTACGTAATGTGACGGGAGCGAGGTTCTCATTCTTATTCAGAGCGGTTGTGGTTCCGCATCGACCGGCAGACGATCCATAACTCGTGTGAGTGAAGTGTAATCTGACTTCCACTGCAGAGTTTTCTTAATCAACGAAGCATTCAAGACTCAGATTTTGTTGACAACAGACCACGTTAACTGAAGACAATGCAATTCATGCAATAAAGATTGAAAATCCACTCTTGAGTATTTACAAATGTGAAGGAGAGTTGTTTACCGGCGTCCTTGGTGTAAGCAGAACTCCTTGAGGACGATTTCACAACAGCAGATGAGTTCAAACTAGATACAATTTTAACATATTACTTGATCCGTTGTAAACATTCGTATCTAGCATTAGAAGATCTGAGAGGACAGCGAATATTTCTGAGACGAATAACAAGAAATTTACTACAGACAACATACAGGTGTGCACCCACTACCAGACTCACTCAACGTTCTGTTTACGACGATCAAAGATCCGGAAAAATAGATTCCTAGCAACTGCACTTTAGTGAAGAAGCAACGCAAGAAAGATTGTCTTAGGTTACACTGGAATGGGTATGGGCAAGGCCGGACTTATAAACTTTATTCGTGCAACTGGGGAGCGCATCTTGTTGCCAAAACCTTTCCAAATTACGATGATTGGTTTGGATGATTCAGGAAAAACATCAATCTTATACCGATTAAAAATGAACGAATTTGTACCGACTGCACCCACCGCAGCTTTTAATATGGAGAGGATAAAACTTGCTAAAAATACAAGACTTTCATTATGGGATGTAGGTGGTCGTGAAAATATCAGACCATTATGGCGAAGTTATATGCGACAAGCTGATGGTATTGTGTTTGTGGTGGACTCAACTGACCGTAAGCGAATAGAAGAGATTCGTGAAGAACTTTGTCTTGCGTTGAATGCTTGTCGTAAAGAACGAGTCCCAGTTCTGATCTTCGCAAACAAACAGGACTTACATTACGCTATGGATCCAATCGATATGATAGAGATCTTGGACTTGAATAGTTTGAAAGAAAAACATCCTTGGGTATTGCAACCTTCAAGTGCGAAGACGGGCGAAGGTATCAAAGAAGGTTACATGGCCTTGCTCGGGATGATTGACGAAAAGAGAGTAACTCCTAAAGAAACCAAAGTAGTTTCAACAACATCTTTTCCTTTGACGCCTACAGCATCTGAGTTCATATAATTCAGGCAATGTTTATAGTTTTTTTATGTGTGCAAGGGGCTTGAATTAGAAGCACAAATGTTAGCGCTCAGCATTGACCAATAGGGCCTAAAAATTTTGACCAATTCTTTTGCTAGCCAACGCCAACTTCTTAAAATAAACGATAATAAACACCAAAAGCAAGAAATAAGAACTTGCATTCTGTTGTCAACAGCTGCCACAGCTAACAAGCTTTGATGCTCATTGAATTATCAAGAAATAATTTAACTCCCTCGATCATACAAATTCTATTACAAGGCCTTACTTTCGGTGATTTGCAATTGTAAAGAAAATTGCCCGTAGAAGATTCAGATTTCCGAAATACAATGCAATTTGCCTTTCTGAAGAATAGATTTCACACCTCTAAGTGCACTCAATCAAACCAAAATAGACAGAGAAAGTAGAACATTATGGTCGGCTGCGTTGATTGCTTTGTTATAAACAGATCTGCATTATAAATTTGTTTTAAAAATTCACCTTTGTTAAGGGGAAAGGGTTGATACTCAAGATCTAACCAAGACTTTACAAAGAAGAACTTCATTTCTGGTTTGAACTTTTCAATTGATAATCTAAAGTTACAACTGAATGACCATAGCTTGGTCTGCAACTATTGATCGTTGTGTGGCCCAAAATAGTTGGGTTTGAACAAGTGGTGCACCATTGCTTCTTCGAACCTTAGTATGCTGTCTTAAAAAAAGAGAAAAACAAGAAAACAAGCTGTATGGTGGTCTGTCAAATAGCATCAGTTGCGGCTTCTCGACAGATACGATTAACGTGATTGTTGATGCTGAGGTTTGTTTCGCATGCAGGTGGTGACTGATAAGGTCTAGAGCAACTCCAAAACAAGGCCTTTAATTTAGATGTTAGCAATTTGTAAATGCAGCAAAGCTGAATTTTCATCGAAGCGATTTTCTTGCTGCTACTGCTTGCTAATTTGACAGCCAATCTATGCTTTCTACTCCCCAAATTTCTCTTAGCGCTTTTGATCTGAATTTTTAAATGGAGATGCTCTGAAAGGACCATTTAGCTTCAGATAGGTTTCAAAGTATGATCCATTTGCAAAATCGAGAGACGAGGCTTTCTTGACAGAAACCACGTCAAGGCAAGGAATTCTGAGATGCCAAGCCAATTTGCTGTCAGTAGACTGATATCTTTTCGTTTAACAATTTTTAACTTTCAACAAGGAAAGTTAAGTTTGGTTCGGTTTCGCCAATGAATTTCCCTGTTCCGTAAGTAGGCCTGAGCTGGTCTTGGAGGTCTTCAACGATTTCTGGGAAAATTGGCGAGATAAATTTTTGAGAGCAAGGAACTGGGTAACCAGTCTAAAGCTCTGATCCAAACATATAGCTCGAAGTTCTCGATGGGATTTGCCGAGCAGAAACCTTTATAAATTGCAAAATATTCGGCAAAATAGTGCTGGAAAGAAAAGTACAGTGTGTCCCAAAAAAGTATTCCTGTTTGAAAAATTGCCAAAAATTTATTTCAAGGCCGATCTTTAAATTTCTCTGTTTTGGCAAGATGAAAAATCTAAATTATTTTTCCAGACATAACTGATCTTGTGATTTGTTTTCAAATTGGTGAATTTGGCTCTTTTTAATGCTGCCTGGCTTTGAAGCATACTGCAAAAGCATTGATGATTAACTAAGAAATCCTTTTGGTATATTTAGCTTTTTGTTTGGTCATGAATGTCAGAATCAAATGCAAAATACTAAAGCAGAGTTGAAGGATAATGAAAAATTTCAATGACCTTAGAGGCAAGATTAACAATGTTGCGAAAAGAGTATAGCTCAGAATAAGGTTTTTCAATACTTCATTTTACACCCTTTTTGTGAGATGACAAACACTTTATCATCTTTGAAAATATATTTGCATCATTGACGAAAGATATCAAACAGAAAATTTATGATATCTTTCATAATCGAATTTTAGCGATCTTTCAAATGGGAGTACTTTTTGCAACATGTGGTATTTGTGAACTAAATGGACAATGAATTGTCAAAATATTGAATGTAAAATGAGAAGAGGATTTAACCACCCATTGCAAAATCAAATATTGAAACATTTACTGGCAACTAGAGCAAACGAAATGTCCTTATGTTTTGGTTTCTGAGGAACAAATTGTCTCGTTTGTGTGCTCCTTGTCTCAAATATTTGTGTCAGTTTCTCATGGAAAGGAATTCAGGTGACTGACCAACCCGGGAAAGCTGCTATAACAATCAGAAGTTTTGAACGAATTCAAAATCACATGGGGTAGATGTGAGCTCTGAACGATGTGTATTCACTATTCAGTGAATTATTTTAAAGAAATTTTCAGAATCATTAACTTCCTTAAGCTATGATACGGAATCAAGAATCATGTTTTGAAATGTTATCGAGAAAGGGATAACATGCGCTTCCCATTTTATCTTTTCTGATTTATAAAATGCTTACTTAGGGCATGCAGGATTTTAGCGTGCATGAGTGCTATTGAAAACAAGATTGGAAAACACCTTGCAGGACGAAAGGACAGAGAAGGCTATCTGTTATAAATTTTGCCTGAACTTTTACTAATTTTTATCGATGTGTTGTGACGTTTTTCCATCTTAAAGGAATTCTACGGTAAAAATCACAGCTCATAAACCACAGAATAATTAATTATGCTGAATTACCGTTTGATCAAATTTGAATACGAATCATCCTTGTTTACCGCAGAACACATTGCGCCCAGCCGTACTGGTACCTGCTACCTTAAACCATCGTCAATCAACCTATTGATTATTCATAAAAATACGATTATGATGCAATGTTGAAACGTAGGCCTATGATAAATAGACGCTCATGAAAAAACGTTTCTAGAAAATGGTGTGTAGATGTTTTTAACGGAATAACAATGTGTGTGTGAACTTAGCTTGACTTGTTTGAAGGTTTTTTTGTAAATTATTCTACATGTTTACGTTTCATTCAGAGATCGTGTTTATGTAGCGTTTATGTACATTTAATGAACATAGTAACGATGTATACTAATGGATTAGGAGTTTTAATATGAGGATGAATGTGACCATACATGCAGTGTTTTCCTTTCAACATTTTCTTGTGCATGGACTCCTTGAAAACTACTTCCAACAGCCCGTTCACAAGTAAAAGAATTCCATTTCCTTTCAGTACCTGTCGTTCCGAAAAGCGGTACAGAGAAATGTTTCTTCCACATTCGAACGCTTGGGCTGCAGGGAACTCATAATTAGATATAAAGCTGGCTCCCGGGTTATAATTAAAGCGCGTCAAAACTAATCTTCTAAAGGGTTTGAACATTGAACAGCAAAATCATAGTAAAAAGAGTGGTGATTTCGTTCATGACCTACTAATCTTTAAATATGTCCCTTAAAAACAGTAATATTCCCTTGTAAAACAAAAAAGAATCGTAAGCAGCTGTGAGAATGGACTTGCTCCAATTCTCGCTCTTGATCAATAAACAAGCGGGAGGGAAAAAGAAAAGGGAAAGGGAAGGAGAGCGAGACCTGTAGACCTGTGGACTACGCGTTCTGAAAACGAGGCTCGGCAGTCACCTAAGATCAAACTTGCTTGCTTGCTTGCTTGCTTGCTTGTCAGGGAGCTAAACACGGGAGAGGAATCGCGCATTGAGTTGCATTCTGTGATGTGATATGCGCCTCCTCCGCAGCGGATCGCGCACTTCGCAGTGAAACCAAGATGGAAACTGAAGTTTGGACCAGGGAGCTAAACACGGGAGAGGAATCGCGCATTGAGTTGCATTCTGCGATGTGATATGCGCCTCCTTCGCAGCGGATCGCGCACTTCGCAGTGAAACCAAGGTGGAAACTGAAGTTTGGACGGATAAGTGCATCGCGTTTTTGGATTGGATTTCTACAACAGTGGTAAGCATTTTAGGCTAGTTTAGACATTCATGTGACTTTTAAATGTTTTATCTTTGGATAGCGAGACTCGTTTAGCCGTTAGAAATCATGAATTAGCTGCAGCGGCTAAGTTGCTTCAGCGGTAGCTTAGGCCACTTCAACCTCTTTGTCACGCTCCAAGCACGCACTCGTAAAAATTTCACTCTGCCCAATCCCGCCCAACTTTGAGCAATCGAAGATACTTTTGGATGACTATTGGCAATAAATCAAGCGAAAAATTTTTCTGAGATAGTATGAGACTCGCGAGATATTTTAGTTTTCTTTCGGGGTACTTGCACCAGTTCTGCTTTAGGCCCATTCTCGCGCTTCAACGATTTTCAGACGGCAACCGATTCGAAACTTTCGCAATTTCGAGTTATTCCGATCAATCGAATGGGAGTCGAACGGTGTATGAAATAATGAGTTAAGTTGAAATCCTGTGAAACCTTAAATGAATATATTTCAAATCCATCTGTGTCCTGATTTGGAATATATTCCAAATCCATCTGAATTCTTAAATTCTTAAATCTAATTCTGATTTGTGCGTGGAGCCTTTAACACAAATCTTTAACGATTGTGTTGACAATTCGACTTTTCCTGATGAGCTGAAGTGCGCGGATGTCACATCTCTTCCCAAGAATGGACCAACCAATACCAGGACTAACTTTAGGCCAATTAGCGTTCTGCCAACGGTCTCAAAGCTGTTTGAAAGAATAATGGACAAACAGATAGTTGCTTTTATTACGCCTTTTTTATCTTCACTTCTCTGTGGTTTTCGACAAGGTTACAGTGCTCAACATGCTCTCGTAAGGCTTTTAGAAAAATTCAAGATAAGCCTCGATAAAGGTGGTAAAGCAGGGGCAGTATTGATGGATCTCTCCAAGGCATTTGATTGTATTAGACATGATCTCTTGATTGCAAAATTGCATGCCTATGGCTTTTCTTATGAAGCATTAACACTCATTAATGATTACCTCACAAACAGACAACAGAGAGTCAAGGTAAATGGTTCCTTCAGTTCTTGGAAAGAACTAACACGAGGTGTCCCTCAGGGGTCAGTCTTAGGCCCACTGTTGTTTAACATATACATCAATGATCTCTTACTTTTCATTCAAAGCTCAGATATCTGTAATTATGCAGATGATACCACAATCTATGCTTGCGACAAGAACCTGGAAAACATAACTCATAAGCTTGAAAATGACTGCAATGTAGCATTAGAATGGTTTGCCAACAACTTTATGAAATTAAATGCAGATAAATGTCATCTTTTGGTCATTGGGAAGAGATGTGATGATCCAGTTGCTGTTAAAATTGGAAGCGCCGAAATCGTTAATAGCTCTGAAGAGAAATTACTTGGAGTTCATATTGATAGTAAGCTCTCCTTTGACCATCACGTCTCGAAACTTTGCCAAAGAGCCAGTAATAAACTTTATGCACTTGCCCGCATATCCCCGTATATGGATCATAACAAACTAAGAATCTTGATGAGGGCATTTATTACCAGTCAATTTCAATACTGCCCTTTAGTTTGGATGTTCCAAAACAGGCAGCTGAACCAAAAAATCAACAAAATACAGGAAAGGGCATTGAGAATAACATATAAGAACACCGAATCGACTTTTAGTGACCTATTACAGCGGGACTGTGCAGTCACTATTCATACAAAGAACTTGCAAATACTTATGACTGAAATGTACAAAACTAGAAATGACCTAAATCCCTCATTTATGCAGGAAATTTTCTGTGAAAATATTACTCACTACAACTTGCGTAACAATAACGAATTTATTCAACCAAGAGTGAGATCAGTCAACAACGGCTCTGAAAGCGTCAGATTTAAAGGTCCGCAGCTATGGCAAACGTTACCACCAACGATACGCAATTCAGAATCCCTTTATCAGTTTAAAACAAAGATAAAGAATTGGTACGGAGAAAATTGTTCATGCAGGTTATGCCGCACATTTGTTCCCAACCCGGGCTTTTTGTAATGCACATTTTTAGATATTTGTTTTTATACTGTTTGATATTGACAATTTGTAAATATTTTATCCACCAGTTTTATGTAATGTTGGAATTATAATATTTTTAGGTTGGAATTAATTAGCTAACTACTTTTAGCTATTTTTACTATTGTCCAACGGTAAAGAAATTGATAATAATAATAATCCTTCTTGGTCGTTCTCCACAGCAAAGATTTCGTTGCTAGGCAAACCTAATTATAATTGCTCCGTTGCTACGTCAATGGAAACGAGGTCGCATATCACATCGCAGACAGCGCCAGCAGCCGTTTCCTTAGCCTGGCTTGGAAGCCGCTGGTCAAGATCTTGACCGGTCTCGTTTTCGGAAACGTAGTTCACAAGCTTCGCTCTCCTTCCCTTTCCCTTTTCTTCTTCTTCCCTCCCGTTTGTTTATTGATCAAGAGCGAGACTTGGAGCAAGTCCACTGTGAGAACTATAGGCCTTATCAACCAATTTTTGTATGCAACAATATAAAATGTCTTGCCTCCTTACTGGTTGAAAACTAACTTCCAGCAATTTGATTGGTGAATGTGGAGCCATGTTTCGCTGGCCGCAAATGTGCCCAGTTTCTAAGATTAATACTTCGAGTCTCTTTTGACCGAGTGACACCAGCAAATCAAAGAACGCTGGGAACCAAGAGGCCAAACGGCATGGGTTTAATTATTTTCCACCATGGGGAGGTAAGGGGGGGGGGGATTCTTCCATAGTAAAGGATATGGGGATGTGCTGCCCGCAAGGGTATACTTTTTCGGACTTCTAGTCTCGCCAAGGGTGTAATTTTTGACAATTCTAGTCTTAGCAAGGGTATGCTCGTTGGCAATTTGGTCAAAGAAATGTCAGAGTTCGGTAATTCCTGTAAAGAAGACCCAATTTCCTTTAAATTTTGGTCCAGAGAATTCCAGAGAATGCGAAAATTTGACAAGTTTTGTTTAGAAAACGCCAACTCAGGGCACTTTTGATGGAGAAATTAGTCTAGCCAAGGGTATCATTTTCACAAAAATTGGTCTAGCCAACGGTTACATTTCGAAACTGTGGGTTGCACACCACTACCCGAAATTTCCGCCGAGAACCCCCCAAGTTCTCCACAATTCTCTCAAAAATCTTTTTTCGCTCGCATAACACGACAGTTGTGCAGGTTCTGAAGCATTAATTGCTTGTGCGAATTCTATTTGTTTTAAAACGGCATTTCAGTCAGTCATAAGCATATTATGCTAATTTCACAAAATCTTTCCTCTTTGGCATATGCAGGAACTTACTTCAAGCATCATTCCAAAACGCAAACGAATTGGCTGTTCAGCAATTCTTGGAGCGGATTTGACCGGATTTTAAATTTTTTTGTAGCAGGTTTTCCGCTTATCATTATTATCATTTGAACGTCTGAACTTCCGACGAAAATTGTTCCCAAACATCAAGTTTAGTCTGCAAATAAAAATTCAGAGAAAGCTTTTCGTCCAAATTTTTTCAAAAGTTAACTATTCCGGTTTCCGTACCTCTCAACATATCCGTGTTTCTGCATCCTGATATATTTAGGATATACACAATAGAAACGCTGCACTGAGAGGAAATTCGTGAAAATCATGAATAAATAATGGTAGTTGTCAAAAGTGGAGTTTGGTTCTCCGAAGGCTATATTCACGCGAAAAGTTTTGCTGGTATGAACGTCATACGGCATACGTTAGTTCTATAAACAGAACATCCAAATTGTGAAAAGATTACACATAAGTAAACACTGCATTTAACCGGACAATCCATTTATTTTCTCACACTGCAAACGTACGAGAGACCAGTAAACTAGGAGTTTTCTTGCATAGGAGATTGGGAAATTTGTCAACAGATAGACAAAGCGAAATGAGCAAGAACAATAAAGAATTTACTGTTGTTTCTCCAAATATCATCATCCTCTCCTGCGGGGACGCCAGCGCAGCAACAGTGTAAATTGAGGTCATCACAACGAAGGACTTGAAAATATACAGGGTGTCCTGAAACAATTCTCAGACATTTGATTAGATATTCAAAGACAACGATATAATGAACAGATTGCTGGCTAGATAACGCAGTTACCAAGATCAAAAGTTGATTTTTAACACCAGCAGCTTGTAAATTTGCTTTAAATTGACGGAGTTACAAGTTTTTTTATGTTCAAGTTTGTACGCCCCAAACCGACTGTTTTGCAACAAAGATGTCCCAAAATCGAGATAAGAGAATACGTTCCAATATATCAGCGTGAACCAAATAGGACTTCCATAGTAATCTTATTTCGTAACAATTGCCAAAGTTTGCTTATGAATACAAGTATCCGAAAACATTGAGTGAAAACGTAATTGGCAAGAGAAAAGATCATTTCAAATTGCGCTAAACAGGATTCCTCAGGATTCCTCCAAGCATCCATAGCCTTGAATTAGCATTAGAGAAAGTTAGGTCAGCGAAACTGCTTTCAAATTCCATTTCATTTGCTTTGCAAAAACGAGATTCTACTTTCACTACAAATGCTACAGAGTGTCACAAAAAAGTACCCACCCACCTTTTGACTGAAAATAGTAACGAAACGATAACATATTACTACTCTCCGAGAAGAAGGCTACATTCATCAATTTTCAACTTACACATTCACATACTTTGCATTTAAAAATCTTCCACCATACACCGGAGAGACAAACTTGGAAAGTCAAAATTTACAGGGCACCCGAAACCAAAGAGGTTCTAAAAAAGGGCCTAGCCATGACTTTTATCATAGATATTTTACAACACACCTGTAAACTTTAACGTTCAGTTTCTCGCTCTTGAAAGGAAAAAACGACTCGTGGGCATCGCCCTGATTAAACAAAAATAATAAACATGTGGTAAGAATGATAAAGTCATGCCACATCTCCAAGATGAGCGTGCATGTGCTCCTTTTCCTCTTCTTTGATACATGGGATGGAATGCAATGCACGAATTAATCCCCAAAGGAAAAATATTTGTAGAACAAGTGAAACATTTGAAGGTACAATTCTTTTCAAAAGAAAAAGCGAATGGTCAAAGTGGAAATTCTTTCGCAACATGCCTGTGTGTGATATCAAATCATGGCTAAGCCCTTTTACAAAACCTCGGGTTTCAAGTGCACTCCAAAATTTGACTTTGTGAGCTCGTATCTCCAGTGTTTGGAGAACGATTTTAAAATGCAAGGTATGTGCGTTTAAGTTGAAGATCAACAAATATGCCTATGAACTCTAAAAGTTCCGATATTTTTTTTCCGTTCCTTTGTTTAGTCTAAAGGGGGATACTTCTTTGAGACACCCGGAATTTGGGGTGGTGTGGTTTCAGCTTTTGCCCAAACTTGAATTTCGAAAGCTCGCAACTCCGTGAGTTTTTAGCATATTTGCAAGCTTCTAATGTCTTGGATTAGTTTGAAGTCTCAACAACATGGTCATCTTACCTCGGAGTTCGTTGTTTATTTCGTTATTTTTTAGTGTGTAATCAAACGTCGAACAATACTATTGAAACAACCCATAAGTTTTAACCTGAACTCAGGCTCGCTCACGTGCTCAAGAGTTTTTGATACATCAAGCGTTGCTTATTTTCAGCATTTTTAAAGGATGCTACTGGGTGTTCCAAAATATCTACCGGGTGAGCCAGAAAAAAGTTCCCACTTTTGAAAATACATAGCACTAGCAGTATTTCACAGATTTGAATGACTTAAATTCCAGTTAAAAGCTGAAAGATTGAAGTATTTTTGTGATTTTTCTCGTTTTCTTATTAGCACTAGGAATATAGGTAAATTCAACTTAACAAAAATCTCATGGTTGCAAAATGACTGAAAAATGACTTGAAACATCGATCACATCAAAAAGGACCCGTCGCACAGATCAATAAAGAAAATGCAAATTTCCATAGATGAGAGATATCCACTGCACATTTATCTATTCCCATGGGATTGAAACTTTTTAGTAGTTGTTTGAAAACTGATATGGTATAATTCTTGAACATCCATTGCGTATTGTTCTGTGTAAGGAGTTGATCGATACAAGTTGATCGATGTTTTAGGCCATTTTTCAGTCATTTTGCAACCATGAAATTTTTGTCAAGCTAAATTTTGAGATAGTTCCGGTGCTAGAAAGACAGCAAGAAAAATCACAAAAATACTTCAGTCTTTCGGCTTTCGATTAGAATTTGAATCATTAAATCTGTGAAGCACTCTTGATGCCATGAATTTTGAAAAGTGGGAACTTTTCTCTGGCTCACCCGGTACTTGTTTTCAAAATCATCGAAATTTGATTGCATTTTCCACACTTGCATTTATTGTTTTGGCAAGTAGATGAGAATCATGATAAAATGCAACAAATGACACTAGCCAGCAAAGAATTTTGCAAAATACTGCAATATTGCTACTTTTTTCGCGAAAATTGTGATTCAAGCATTGTGATTTTGACAAGGTCAGTCCCAAAAAACTGTCTCTCTCCCCCTTATTAGTCAATATATTTTAGTGAAACTTTGCTAATAGTAGCATAATAGATAGTTACAAAAAGTAATAAAGCTTCATTGAAACAGAAATCATCATTGCAGAGAAATTGGAAAAATTCCACTGGTTGCTTTTCTCCCAGACCAACAAAGGGTTAAAATGCGCAAATTTAGTCCTGGTATTGAAGCATACTGCAAAACACCAATGTTTGCCAAATCTGAAATTTGATCATTGATGTTAGAAAGAAAGCAAACTATCGCTCGGGGACCTGAAGGATAATCACAAATCTCAAACAGTTCGACGATTTGGTAAGATTTACGATGTTGCTGCAAAGGCTTCGTTTGAAAAGGGTATCCGACCCGTCATCTTACCCCGTTGTAATGTCTGATATAGGTATTGACGCATACGCTTCCTTATATCAGACAAAAATACAGAGTATAAGCTTAAACACGCCTGTTTCTGAACGAATCAATGTTTTACCAAGCTGGAAATTTGAAAAAGATTATTTCTAAATTAACTGGTATTTCATTTGAAATAATCCTCTAAACTATTTCGTTTAGGACTGCCATAAAATGTATCAAAGATATCACCTTTTACAGTATCTCATGAAAAAATCCAATATTAGAATAAGTTAAAAAAATTCATGTCGGACAACCGGTCCCTTCAAAAAAATCCTTCGTTACTAAATGAGTCCAAATGTGTCACGAAATGGTGGAAAATTCATTAAGGTACGTGTTAATGGACAGTTAGCAATGTCATCAAAAAATTCAAATCTGTATGCTTCATTTTCATATCTTTTTATCAATTCCTTGACTCTTGCTTCGAACAGCCCATGCAACTCCAATATTCGCAACCTTCCAGTGATAGAACCTTCGTGTTGTCTAAGAACTGTTTCTACAGATGGCCTTCCTGTGATGATCGTCGAATGACAAGGGAAAATATCTTCGTTTCTTGTCAACAGTTTACTAATGATTGTATCGCCTGTCAATGCATCTTCAAATGCCGTAAAATCATCCAAACCGTCTAAAATAAACAGGACTGTTTTACCATCGTTCTCCAGATCTTCGAACGAAACACCGAAATTGCTTTTGAAATAGTTGTGAATATCCTGACCATGGAAAGAATTCAACTCATCGCAGTCGACATGAAAAACCAATGAAAACCTTCCAAAGAATAACCTGTTTTTGGCCCATGCAGACGTCATGTGTTCTGCGATAGTTTTCTCGCCCAGGCCAGTTACACCACGGATGAAAGAAGCATTGCATTCATCTTTTAAGATTTCGTCAATTTTGTGCTGCATGGCTGTCGACTGGCTTTCAAAATATTTACATGTTTCGCTAGATACACACTGCTCAGGACAGTCCGAATGATCCACGAGTTTTAGCTTCAGAAACAACTTCGTTTCCTCTTGCTCAATTTGTATTTTATTCCTGTAGCCTGTCTTGAGTCTTCTTGAAACATCTATGAGAGAATGCGGAAGAATTACTACTGAGATATTCTTCCTATATTAAAGTCCAGTCCGGATAATCTTTTTTCTGGCGAACGGTGGAATATCAAATTCGATCACAAAAGACTATTCAGCCGTTTTAAAAAAAACAATCTACCGGGTGAGTCAAAAAAAGTTCACGCGTTTGGCGGATTGTGAAATAAAAGATATGTGGCCAATATTCAAAAGAGAAATGTTAATCTATCAGCCAAAGGATAACTTAGACTGCGTTCACACGATACCGGCACATTTTGAAAACGGTGAAAAATGTGACGGTAGCGAAATTTGAGCTAGCGTTCACACCAGGGAGCTAAACACGGGAGAGGAATCGCGCATTGAGTTGCATTCTGCGATGTGATATGCGCCTCCTTCGCAGCGGATCGCGCACTTCGCAGTGAAACCAAGATGGAAACTGAAGTTTGGACGGATAAGTGCATCGCGTTTTTGGATTGAATTTCTACAACAGTGGTAAACATTTTAGGCTAGTTTAGACATTCATGTGACTTTTAAATGTTTTATCTTTGGATAGCGAGAATCGTTTAGCCGTTAGAAAGCATGAATTAGCTGCAGCGGCTAAGTTTCTTCAGCGGTAGCTTAGGCCACTTCAACCTCTTTGTCACGCTCCAAGCACGCACTCGTAAAAATTTCACTCTGCCCTACCCCGCCCAACTTTGAGCAATCGAAGATGCTTTTGGATGACTATTGGCAATAAATCAAGCGAAAAATTTTTCTGAGATAGTATGAGACTCGCGAGATATTTTAGTTTTCTTTCGGGGTACTTGCACCGGTTTTGCTTTAGGCCCATTCTCGCGCTTCAACGACTTTCAGAGACGGCAACCGATTCGAAACTTTCGCAATTTCGAGTTATTTCGATCAATCGAATGGGAGTCGAACGGTTTATGAAATAGTGAGGAAAGTTGAAGTCCTGTGAAACCTTAAATGAATATATTTCAAATCCATCTGTGTCTTCTTCTTGGTCGTTCTCCACAGCAAAGATTCCGTTGCTAGGCAAGCCTAATAGACCTTTTCACGGAAAGAAAAGCATGCTGGGAAAATGGGGGAGATTTGGAGATTTCGACACCACGCAGCTTCGAATTTCGCCAGGTTTTGCGATGCTTATTTTCGCAACAAACCTCTCTCCCTATGCACGAACAAAGATGTTAGATATCTTGTGTACATATCGATAAACTCCTTACACTTCAGAGATAACGAAATAGCAACATGTTTGTGGATCGAATTCCTCTGAATCTTTTTATGGCACGAGAAAGAAACCCGAGGCAGCTTCGAGAATCACAGAATCATGCCTAGGCCCTTGCGACCAAACGCCACATTTAGGCACATAATTCTGCGATCAATGGAGGAAATAAGCTGAAATTCAAAATGAAAGCACTTCATTTGTTTCTAAAATCGCATTTAAATTGGCAGGCTGTTGCCTGAACGCATATGGACGTAGGGAGGTCAAACAGCTCAGATCACATGTCGTCCTTCCCAATGAAAAGTTTCGACTAACGTATCTTTGCAGAAACCGGGTTCAATTTTCTTACAAAGCGAAAGAAACCCTTTTACTGCTGATTTTTTCATCCAGTGATTGTCGACAGATGTATTTGCTACCTTTTAATTGATATTTCTAGCGACCACCAATTTTGAAGTATCATCTTACCAGAAATTTATTTCAGCTTGAAAATCCAGGTAAGGCGTAGGCCATTTGCTGTCCCTAGACTAAAGGATGAAACCTGCAAGCGCCCATCTAAGATATTTTGTGAGATATTTTGATCATTATCTCTTCATCTGCCATTCATGCTAAACAAATATCTTTGGTATATGATATTTAGGGTTAACGTTTCCTTGAGCTGCATGCCCTTCATGCCCTTCATGAAGATTAATTCTTGAACTCATTTTTGGTGCACTTTTTGCTCGCTATTTGTTATCGTCTCGATCTGTTTTCCAAGAGGACTTTTCATTATTATCGCATCTGTATCGCTTCTTTGTTTCAATGTAGCAACCAAAACAAGACATGATTTATTTCCAACAACTCGAGAATCGATATTAGATGTAGATAATTAAAGATCTACCAACCTTAACAAACCTTCATTCTTCCAGTCGTTTCTAGGTATATTTATGAGTTCTTGCACTCCCAAATCAAAACATTGTTTACGGGCTGTGAGAAAAGCCTAACAAATCAGAAATGATGGAAGAATTATTCTGCCCGTTTTCATGAACTTCGTGAACCTGTATCAACAGCGACTTGCAGCAACAAGCTATGCATCCACTCGAAGTAAATTTAAAGGAAATGCAGCATTTAATTCTTCGTAAAATATTTTCATGGCTTCTCTTTGCAACTGTTCAAATCAGAATCGATTTGGAAATAATGTGTAACACAACTTATGTCATGTGACAAATGCACTCCTTCCTGAACTTTTTGCTTTCTATTATAGCATTGAATGCTATCTTCTCCTCATTGTTTTGGAAAAATATCCATGAAATCGATCAAAACGGTAGGAAAAGTGTAGGATGCAACTTTCCTTAGAGGAAGCTTAACGTAGAAAGAAAAGTGTCTTAAGTTTCACTTGATGGGGGTGTTTCTTGGGGGGGGAGGTGAAAGCTGTCTAAATCATCCATTGAAAGTGAAACCTTCGCAAGGACGCGATGTCGGCCGAGAATTTGGGTGGAAACCATGCAATATTCACGTAGCTAGCGATGCCTCCAACTAATTTTTCTTTATGATCCTTAGCTGCTGAAAGCTCACAGAATATGCAAAAAATATAGTACTCCTGACCCCCATAAAAATTATTTGGGAAGAATGTGCTTCCTCTATGTCTTTGAGTCTTGTGATTTTTTAGAATGTGCCTCGTGAAATCTTAAAAATTGGGTGTTTTTCAACTATTGGACTAGATCGACTAGATCTCCATTTTAGCTCAAACTGTCTCAGGTTCAAAGACTGAAGGATCAATGAAAATGTGGGTCACCAGCGGAAGCGAGGGGCACCTCAACACCTCGGCAAAATATATCCTTGTTTCTTGAAGCTACTGACCCGAGGACTTCACTAGAGAGAGAACTTCAAGGACCTCACTAGAAAGGTCTGCATTTTGTACTATAATCATGCAAAAGGTGTGTTAAACAAATTTAAAGCCATCTCATGTAGTAATAACTTACACCAAATCATCACCACCAAAGTCTAAATTCTAAATAATAATGAATTTCTTGTTGCTTTAATCTTCCTCTCACACTATTGACTTTTATACTATTTTGCTCTATTTTATAACAATGTTTCAACAAAACTTAAATTCCAGACTACATGTATCTTTTTTGGTAAAAAAACTGAGGAGAAGATAAATTTAAAAATTCGTAAAAATACTGTTTATTTTACTGTAGGAAATCTTTCGTACATGTTTACTTTATTTTCACTTGTTTCTTGAATCATATTATTTGAAAGGCATTTTGAGAATATTCAGGATGGCACAGGAAGCGAAAATGACGATTATGAAGGAAACTTTAAAAGAAACTGGTAAGAAACTCGGATTACTCAAGATCTGATAATCGTAAAAAGTTCAGTACTGGCCTAAATTATTAGTTTCTTATAAAAATACTTGTATATTAATTAATACTTCCTTTCATCAACGAACGAGACAGTGAATGACAAAAAGTTCAGGAAGGAGTGCATTTGTCACATGACATAAGTTGTGTTACACATTATTTCCAAATCGATTCTGATTTGAACAGTTGCAAAGAGAAGCCATGAAAATATTTTACGAAGAATGAAATGCTGCATTTCCTTTAAATTTGCTTCGAGTGGATGCATAGCTTGTTGCTGCAAGTCGCTGTTGATACAGGTTCACGAAGTTCATGAAAACGGGCAGAATAATTCTTCCATCATTTCTGATTTGTTAGGCTTTTCTCACAGCCCGTAAACAATGTTTTGATTTGGGAGTGCAAGAACTCATAAATATACCTAGAAACGACTGGAAGAATGAAGGTTTGTTAAGGTTGGTAGATCTTTAATTATCTACATCTAATATCGATTCTCGAGTTGTTGGAAATAAATCATGTCTTGTTTTGGTTGCTACATTGAAACAAAGAAGCGATACAGATGCGATAATAATGAAAAGTCCTCTTGGAAAACAGATCGAGACGATAACAAATAGCGAGCAAAAAGTGCACCAAAAATGAGTTCAAGAATTAATCTTCATGAAGGGCATGAAGGGCATGCAGCTCAAGGAAACGTTAACCCTAAATATCATATACCAAAGATATTTTTTTAGCATGAATGGCAGATGAAGAGATAATGATCAAAATATCTCACAAAATATCTTAGATGGGCGCTTGCAGGTTTCATCCTTTAGTCTAGGGACAGCAAATGGCCTACGCCTTACCTGGATTTTCAAGCTGAAATAAATTTCTGGTAAGATGATACTTCAAAATTGGTGGTCGCTAGAAATATCAATTAAAAGGTAGCAAATACATCTGTCGACAATCACTGGATGAAAAAATCAGCAGTAAAAGGGTTTCTTTCGCTTTGTAAGAAAATTGAACCCGGTTTCTGCAAAGATACGTTAGTCGAAACTTTTCATTGGGAAGGACGACATGTGATCTGAGCTGTTTGACCTCCCTACGTCCATATGCGTTCAGGCAACAGCCTGCCAATTTAAATGCGATTTTAGAAACAAATGAAGTGCTTTCATTTTGAATTTCAGCTTATTTCCTCCATTGATCGCAGAATTATGTGCCTAAATGTGGCGTTTGGTCGCAAGGGCCTAGGCATGATTCTGTGATTCTCGAAGCTGCCTCGGGTTTCTTTCTCGTGCCATAAAAAGATTCAGAGGAATTCGATCCACAAACATGTTGCTATTTCGTTATCTCTGAAGTGTAAGGAGTTTATCGATATGTACACAAGATATCTAACATCTTTGTTCGTGCATAGGGAGAGAGGTTTGTTGCGAAAATAAGCATCGCAAAACCTGGCGAAATTCGAAGCTGCGTGGTGTCGAAATCTCCAAATCTCCCCCATTTTCCCAGCATGCTTTTCTTTCCGTGAAAAGGTCTATTATAATTGCTCCGTTGCTACGTCAATGGAAACGAGGTCGCATATCACATCGCAGACAGCGCCAGCAGGCGTTTCCTTGGCCTGGTTCACACGATGCCGGCACAATTTGAAAACGGTAGGAAATTTGACGATAAAAACTCGTTGCAGGATTTGATGCCAAAGAATAGTACCTACACCCTAAGAATAGACCTGTCTCGATCCAAAAGTGTCGAAAAATGTTCCGTTTTCATCTTTGTTGAGTGTTGAAACGATGCCGTTTCCAAAATGTGCTGATTAGAGTTCCGTTTTCAAAATCTACCGTTTTCAAAATCTGCCGGCAAAAAATGTGCCGTTTTCGTGTGAACAGGAGGCCTATCCGTCGAATCTTTCACCGTTATCAAAATTTGCCGGCATCGTGTGAACGCAGTCTTAGATGATGAAATTTTGTTTGGTAAAATCACTCATCTTTAAGACCTAAACACTTTCCTTCTGGTCCATGATTTATTTGGCATTGAAATTAAAATTCAATGCAATTGCCAGTTTCAGAAATGAATTTTATGCTCGATAGCAATTAAATCATATGGACTAGAACGGAATGTGGAATCTTGATTCTCCATCTATGAGAAGATTGATATTACCAAACAAAATTTTCACGTGCATGTTAGCCTTTGATTGATAAATCAACATCTCAGTTTTGAATATCAGCCACATTCTTCTTATTTCGCAGCAATCCAGACACGTAAACTTTTTCTGGCTCACTCCAGTAAATTGAAGGATCTGTTGACATAGGCGATCCCTGGTTGATATCTTCAGTAGAATTTTCAAAAGTTCATAATGATGATGCAAGCTCTAACGCCACTCGGTTAAACATCTAATGTCACTTGATCGAATCTCTCCTTTAAAAACGTATGAATATATTATTCGATTAGACTCACGACATAGTTAAGTTATTGCAACAATAACAACAGCAATTATTATTATTATTATTATTATTATCAAATTATTCACAGTTGGTATAATACATAGTGGTAAACTAATTCAAACCAACTATTTACAATAAATACTACAAAAATTAAAAAGTTAAAATCTGGGATCCTCATTGTCACCTCTTTTTTAATCTAACTGCAGATCTTGCATGTACAGTTTTGCCCACTCCATCCTTTGATCATTCTTTTAAATATCGCTGTTGAGTCAACGTTTTTTAAAGTATCTGGTAGAGTGTTCCAGAGGAGAGCGCCTTTGAAAATGAGTGAATTGGCTCCAATTTTGTTCCCACATCTTTTCGGTAATTGCAATAGGTTCTTATTTCGTAATTCATACGTTAAGTGTTTCCTATCAAAGAATGTCCACATAAATGATGGATTTTCTTTTGAAAGGCACTTAAAGATTTGTAGCATCAATTTTTGCAGATTCTTTGTGTGCACCCTTTGTTCATCTGTTCTTTTGAGAAGTACTTCAAATTGTATATTGAAGTCATTGTGCAAAATTCTTAAAGCTCTCTTTTGGACACGATCTACCTGATTGCCTGATGTCTTCCCATGATACATCCAGATCAAGGGGCAATAATTGAAATTGGACATAACAAATGTTTTATAGAGGATCTTACCCTTCTCGTGGTTCAGATAAGGAGCCACGCGCAAAAAAGCATTCACTTTCCTGTTCGCTTTCGGGCAGAGGGTTTTAACATGATCATCAAATTTCAGCTGAGAGTCAATAGTGACTCCTAGCAATTTAACTTTGTCTGTAAGGGGGATGACTTTGTCATTAATTTCGAGGATAAATGTTGGTTTCTCTTTCAGCAACAACAATGACAACAACAACGACAATTCAGATCATTTATTAGAATGGCTAGAAGGTCTATTGATTTTATTTATCTAAAAAACACTTCAATATACAAAATAGATGCATTTCTATGTAGCAGCCTGAGTGGAGAAGGACACTTGGTCATCTGGTCTCTACTGTGGCTGGTACTTACAATTCAACTATACTATAACGGGTTAGTCAAAAAACGCCCGGCGTTTGAAATGCTACTGCTCCCTGACTATATAAGGAATGATACTTTTCAATATTGATTGAATAGCTAACATGTTCAATTATTTTTAGAAATTTTCTTGGCTAAAATTGGTAACTCCGTTCAGATTCTGTCAGCGATTTTCTGAAATGAGTCCTTTTGAGAACCTTAAAAACGTGCTAAAGTTACAAGCCAGAATTCCTTATGTGTTTACCTCACAGCGATGGCTTTCAGCACGCTTTAGCTCGAGGTGAGAATAACGTATTATTCAGGGGGGCTCTATTCTCCCATGAGGACAAAATACATGAACGCCACCTTTTTCAACGATTTGAAGCCTATGTGCTGGCTAATTCAAATCATTTCAGCCATTGCCAAAAATGAATTAAATAGAGAAAGGAGATCAGCAATTGAAAGGTGGACTTGCTACAAGTCTCTCTCGCGGCAAAAATAGGAGAAATCCAATTGAAAGGATGATGTAACCTTCTGCAACACAGGTTCCTTGGCACGATAGCAGCAGACAATTGAAAAATAATACCTTCCATTTTTTGAAGCTCTTGTCTTGCATGGTCTCCAATAACAACGTGGCCACCGAAAATGTTGAAATATGATTCTAAATGAAGGATAAAGAAATGAAACGTTTTTATTTCCAACTTGTCTCTTCTGGGTGCTAAATAAAACAACAGCGAGGCATGGTTACTGGCATGATCATGGATGGGTGGCGTTTGAGATGGTGAATCTCCTGTGTGTTGGCCCACCAAGGGGTTCTCCACACGTTTTGGTGCATAGTCTCCATAGCGTGATGAAATGCATTTCCCTCTACTTCTCAGGATTAATGAAATTCATCTAAAGTCAATCGATGATCTTCTAGGATCGGTGGGGGGGGGGGCTGTTTTTTCGATTAGTTTACCTACTTAGAGAGCTCTTCCTTTAAGTATTTCCCTGAATAAAATTTATCTTGTTTCCTAATTTTGCATTTGCATATTGCATTGATTTTTCGTTGCCTTATGTTTTCGTAGTTCAGTTGTTTCTTTGTGTAGTTGCTTTATAAAACTGTATGAAGTGCAATTTTAAAAAACTATGAATTTAAAACTGAAACTGGTTACAACCCGCTGTACCTTCGTCAGAGATCATAGTTACGTAAGGAAGTTTTAACAGGCAGTTTGTTTTTCGTAACTGATCTATAGCAGCACGCGCAGATATGAAGGCTCTCCTCTTTTCATGATACAACATGCACCGATACAAGGTGTCCAAAAAAATTACGTCGAAAAGTACCCCCTCTTCTGCCGCCGAAATTCAATATCAGACGCTGTTTCAAATTACTCCAGGGGTGACATTCATCACATACGCATACGGGGGGGGGGGGTCAGTCCAAGGAATTTTCAGGCAACCCAAAAGTATAACTTCAGCTTCATTGCAACCCAAAAGTATCAGCTCATTTTATACTTAAAAGCTGAATACGAACATAAAATATCCTAAAAAATGCAAATAGAGGTCAGAATTGCCTCTGGCAAACCCAGAAATATCAGTTCAACAATCTTTGATGTAAAAAATATCATGAAAATAATTTCAGTTTTATCTGGACCAAAAGATATGATTTTTGGCAATCTTCTAACCCAAAAATATCGGACTTGCCTCCCCGTATGTGCATGTGCTACTGAGTCCCCCTGGGTCATATCTAAAGGCTTCTCATTTCCGTAAGTCGCCATAAAATATGAGTTTGAATGTGAGAGTCCCTTTTATGCCCAGGGGGGGTACTCCCTAACTTTCAATACGGGGGGGTCCATGCCACTATTTTTTTGCTGACCCCTAAATATGATACTTAATTTTTTGGGGACCCCAAATATTGAGTCTAACATTGTGGAGACCCGCATGAAATTCCATGATTGTTCCTTCTTTCAGATTTTTGGACCCCAAATATTGAATTATTGTCCATGTTGTAATTCACAGACCCCAAATATTGATTTAACGTAAAATTTTAGACCCCAAATATTGGCATGGACCCCCCCGTATTGAAAGTTATAGAGTACCCCCCCTGGGCTTTTATGTAACAGGCTTGCAGCATCAAACTGGCATCAGATGGAGCTTTGAATAGAAAAATTTGAAGTAATATACCTTTTCTATTGCGAGTTTGGTCTCTGCTTGCTTTCCTCTTCTCATTGTCGTTAAGGTCAGTCTAAAACGAAAAGTATGCAACTACCTGTGCCAAAACTAAATCATATATTGTTTGCTTTCAACTACCAAGTATCCTTAGAAAGGAACTCCTGATCAACAGTATTTGATTATAAAACCTTTGATAGAATATTCTGGGAAAGAATCTGAATAGAACGATGTTATGATGCAATTTGAAGAATTTTCGAATATGCATAAACGTCACTCGATCGAACCTCGCGCATAAAATTGTATAAAAATAACGCTCGATCCAGGCTCTTTTGTAGAATAGCTAAGAGGTCTATTGTCGTTTTGACTTGTTTTGTCAAAGATGTAAACATATTTAAAGACGAAAGATCAATCGGTAGATCGTCTGCCATGACATCAGAAGGTTCCGAGTTCAAATATCGGTCTCACCTCAACTATTCCATTTTCGTCCATTCGTCGAAAATCTTAGTATCAAAATATACTGTAGATGATATGATATTTTTGCTTTTAACCCTATTTTGGTTGGGGGGGGGCAAATGTGCCCCCCTAGTAGATTTTTTTGAATAACTCTGCGAGGAAGAATTTTATAGCCATGAAACTTCTTGACTTTTTGCAACTACTTATTGTGCAACTTCTCAAAAAGTTTCATTGAAATATTTTGAAAATGAGGGGGTGGGAGACAATTTTCTGGGACTGACCCAGGAAAAATCGCAAATTCTCAAATCTCAATTATCGCGAAAAAAGGAGCAGAAGTGGAATATTTTGCAAATTTCTTTTTTAATGTTGTGTTATTAGATGCATTCTATCATAAATACCATGTTTGGATGGAAAATATGCTGCAAATTTAATTTTATCTCGATTTTCCTGATTTTGGCCAATTTTGCCGCTTTTCTTGACCACACAAAGGAAAATGCTGACGTAAGCAAAAATGGTGGCTATTTTTAAGTTAATTTTTATATTTACAGAAAGTACATGCCTGAGGCTTTTAGCACACCAAATTTGGTCGCTCTACCTATTACCAGTAAAGAGTTAGGTAGGGGGGGCTTTTTTGCCCCCCCCCCAACCAAAATAGTACTATCAAATAGCCCAACCACTATAGGGTTAATACAACAAGGAAGAAAGATTACATGCCCAAAAACCTTATTTTGTTACTTTGAACTAATCAAAAGTTTTCAGAGCAAGTTAGAAAGAGCTTGCTTTATTTCTAACTGGGAATAGGCAACTCAATCAAAAGTTTTCAGAGCAAGTCTTTAGTCCCTAGATACCCAATATTCTTCTCTCAAGGGACAAGGATACTTCTGCTTTTCTGAAAGCAATTATTGAAAATTTCGATTTGCGTGTAAAGTTGGCTTCCTTTGAAATTCCACGAGTTTACAAGGAACGTTTACTCAAATTTCTTGGGTACCTGGGGACTATAAACTTTCTCTGGAAACTTCTGACTGAGTAGCCTATTCCCAGCCTGAAATAAAACACGCTTCTCATTGTGTTGAAGATCTGAAATGGCTGTAAATCGATCCCTTGTTTTGACAACTTTTTGAGGATTTCAGGCTTGCCCTGTTCCTGAAAATCCTTAATTCGCAAAATTTACAGAGCCGCAGAAAATTGGAAAATATTCTCATAATGTTGTAGAGTAACCTTTTAGCAACAGAACAACGTTTGGGGCATTTCCATCGACCTCTTATTTATTTTTCTATAACCTATTGCGTTGGGTCACTTTTTTTCTGGGTCACCCGGTACGTAAAGGTATATTTTGCTGGTTGTTCTTTACAGAAGTTAACACGTCTTCTTTCTTCAGATTGCAGGTGTTTTTTGCTGCGTTTATAGGTCTAGTACGATTTGTCGGTTATTCGAGGCTATTTCAAATTTTGTATCACTAATCATTTCTTGAAATAACTCTCTGATCCCTAAGTTTTAATTTGTGAAAGTTTCTGATGAATTACTTTTAAACAAACAAGCTTCAAACAAAGGTAAGAACTAAACATACTAGGCCATCCTGGGACTCTTTTGATACTGTTCGATAAAACACTTCATAGTTTTCTTCTTCTGTCGAAAGCTGAAACAGATGAGCAGAATTAAAACTGTGCCACTGAAAGACCATTGTAAGTAATGAAAGTTGTGATGGGTATGGTAGCTCCAACAAGGGCTTTGTAAACATATGCCTGCCTGGGTTATGGGTCAGTTTGCGATCCCGGGTGATGGGTCATGTTACGTGAATCTTGTCAGAGTAATCGGTCTGTTTTACATTGCTGTAGTTATGAGAAAATTTTAGTTATTTCTGGCCATCGTTAGCAATCATGAATAAAAACTTTTGTGCAAGGTGATTTAGCTCAACTAATTGTACTGAGCATGTTCTTGCCAACATTCTTGTGAAAAATTTTGGCCTTGGTTATGGGGCTATATTTTCAAGATGCTACCCTGGTTGTGAGCCCCTTCTGGATTCTCAAAGGCACATGTACCAAACCACTAGAGCAGTTACCCCCTCCCCTTGGATAACTCTATCATCTGCCGAAGGGTTTTATGAAGGCGTAAGGCCAACCAATCAAAATAACTTCAATCCTACAGCTAGGCATTCACCAAGAAATAGTTGCTTTTACTCTCACAATCAGTTTTCAGTATCATCGCTTATAGGATTGCAAACAGAGATTCTGTGCCAGACTCAATTCTGTACCGTTCGTCATCAAACCTTACCTTAGATCAAGTGAAACGAAAAACATTTTCCACAACTTACTGTCGTCAGATCTTCCAAGCTTTCATGTTGTTCGTTTGGCTCGAGCTCTTCAACATCTTCCGGGATGTTCTGAAACCGAAGCAATCAGTAATTAGAAACGTTTTCAAGTCGCAGTGCAAAGGATAGTGGTATGAACGACAAACCTAGGGGCCGGCAGATGAAAATATGCAGCTTTTTAGTATTTGGTGAAAAACTGGGCAGATTTCGAACCCATCGAAAGTAACCAAAAACAGGGAATCAATTTGATAACTACCAGACTGTGAATTATATCTTGAATCTCAAGACAGGAAAAATAATTGATATTTTTTTTGCTTCGAATATTTTTCACTATCAGTATCACTGACTTGAGAATATTTATGAAACATTATTCTCCATACATTTTATCGTAACCTTCCAATTCTTTAATGTTCATCATCTTCAAAACTTGCCTTACACCAAGCAAAACCGTATGAAACATCGCAAACACTTACCGGCCGATCTTCCAATTCTTCCCTCTCTTCATTGAGGTCGTTTCCTTCAACATTTTCTGGGATGCTCTGATCGAAGCAATCAGAAATCAGAAATGTTTCTATCAAAGAGACACAATAGCCGAAAAGTTACTTGACCGAGATTTAAGCAAAAAACTTACTGCGCGAGAATTAGCCTATTTGTCTTTCTTTTGTCTATGCGCACGTGTCGCAGAAAAGTGTGGGTATAAATGTGTCATTTCTCCTTTCCTTTTACTGTTTACCCATACTTCTAGAGACCGTACGACAAAACTAAATGCATTTTCGAAATGTACAAGGCTTCTACTTTATTCATGAGAACAGACAAAGCAAATTTGCGATTGTGTCTCTTTAAACCCATAAGAAAAAACCATGACTTGAAACGCCCAGTGTTTTATCAAACAGTATCACAAGAATCCCAGGATGGCTAGATTTTCAAAGTTTGTTTGAGAAACTACGTCCATTAACATTGGGCAGGAAGAATGTTTCCAAGTGCGAGATGCAAAAGCATGTCATTTCCTAGACATACATACATACATACATACATACATGGATTTTTGTTAAGGCAGGTCAGGTCTGTGGCAACCAATTGGCTGGTGGGGACCTGCCGTAATTAAAATTACAACTCTAATTAAAAGAAGTAAAAATGCATTGTTCCATATCTAAGAAAGAAATAAATAAAATTATTCAGTAAAACTAAGTGTTCAATTATGTGTTCAGAAATATAAATAATCCTGTCTCCTAAAAGTTGCTGTACTCTGGCCTTTTTCGAACTGAATGTTGTTTATCAGCTGTCTAATTGTTGAGAGTTTATTTTTGAAATTGTTATACGAAGGACAGCTCTTGGTCTCTGTTGGAATGACCTTCCAAATGGCTGGACCTCTAAAGCGGATGCTATTTCTGCCAAACTCTGTCCTGGGTTGAATAGACTTAAAACATGAGTTGGCCAACTCGTTTGGGCAAGTCCAGTCATTTCCGTGATTCTTGAACAGGACGTTTCTTTTAATCGCATAGCAGTATTGTTAACTTCTAGATGCCAAAAAAGAATTCTCTCTAGGCTATGCAAAAAAATTTTTGGCTCTCATCGACACAAGAAACATATTTGTAATGCCTGATGTAAAGCACAAATTGAACATGAACTCAAACACAGGACCAAGCAGATAAAAACATGTGGCATTCAGCAATTGGTATAACCAGGCAGATTTTAAACCCATCAAAAGTCGCCAAAAACCGCCAAAAACAGAGAATCGATTTGATCCGTTAAGAAAAGTACTAAGTCTATACTATGTTTTGAAACTGGAACCTTTAACAGTGACAAATAGTCAATCTTTTTTTTCTCCAGATATCTGCAGATATTTGCCACTCTTGTTTTTACTGACTTCAGGATAGTACGAGAAAATCTCCGCCAGTCAATCGCAAACTTCCAATGCTTCACGTTCATCATCATCAATAAAGTTTTCAAAAACTTACCGGCTGATCTTCCAATTTTTCTTTGTTCTGGTTGTTCTCTCTGATATCTTCCGTGATGGCCTGAAATTCAAGCAGTCAGAAATCAGAAGAGTTCAGAGAAGATCAGTAAACTCAAACGCAAGAACTATGAATCTGAAAACCCTCGAGGCAAACATTTTCAAGAAATATAATCCAAACATTGCTTGGGAAGACTGTATCAAGTAAGAAAGTTTTGTGAAACCATCTCACAAAATCGGACAGGAACGAAGCTTGAATAATGCTTACTAAATGCCTCAAAAAGCTATCATCGACATCAGAAATAATTCAAATAGCTGTCCTTCTATCTATGCATGATCACACATACTTTGCACATACTTTTTCAACTGTATCCTCTTCCTTTGATTCAGCAAGGCCTTGATCTCTATTTTCTGGAGATACCTATCACAAATATAAACAATGACACAATATCAATATTTCTTCTACAGTTTATAATGAGACAACAAATTTCAATACGAATGGTCTTCTCTTCATCTTCAAAAGTCGTACTGGCAAATTTTCCCAATGATACGCTCGGGACCTGCTTCAGTATTCCAAATAATTATCTTCGTTGAAACCAAAACTTCTTAAAGTTGAAAATAGGTGACTTTCTGCTGAAACTTTGGGATGGGCACTAACAGATTTATTGTTCTAACCCAACTATGTTGCTTTTGCTGCCAGATACTTCCTGGAAGAACAGTTCAACTAGATGCAGAATCAATTTAATTAAAACTGGAAACGCACATGTTTTTGCATACAATTGAAATCAAACTTCACAACAAAGAAATTGACTTTTGACAATCTAATAAAATGACAAGGGCCAAGGGGGAGTGGATAGCCTTTTCTGGCTAATGGCAGATACATATTGGTAAATAACCACTTTTGCAAATGATGAACTTTCTCCATTAAGACCACTGGTTTTGAATTTATGGCCAGAATAAAGAAATTTTTATGATATAAAATTTAGCTGTAATGGATTGGAGATTGTACTGTAACAATGTAACAAAGTAAAATAATTGATACAAAGCAAAATAGCAATGCAAAATAGACACATAGGCACTTCCCTATCTATTTCGTTTGATGCATCTCTTCATTAAGATGCTGTACAATAGTTTGAAGGTTATAAATTTTGGAACATTATCCGACCTTCTCAGTTCTAGATACAATAGATCTTTCCGACAAACATCAGGTCTCAAATGATGGACATGAAAGTTAGGCCCCAAGAAAATGGAGTAAAACTTATCCGTTTTGGCCTTGCGTTCACCATGCTCCGCTGTGACAACGGAGCTTTTCGAAACCGCTAACTGGTTAAAATCACCAAAAATGTCATTTTCAGTTTTTTACGTAGATTGATTATTTAGAAGCTGAGCTACATTTTGAACGCTTTCCAGTCAATATCTGAGAACTGGAAGTAATGATAATAGTTGATTAAAGATTAGAAACTGAAAAAAGGAGGAAAATTTTCTTTTTTAAATCAGAATGGATTAACGATAATCACTTGACCTTCAAGATGAATATGATTGCGTGTTAATCCACATGTGGTTTGTGGCATCTCCTGTCTACATAAGATCATAAGCTTGTTGTTTGGATTTATTTACATAAGTACCTAATTACATGCTCCATGCTGCTAATCGCATTGACCCCGTCTATTTTGTGGTCTGATCAGCATTGCAAGTCACGTTTTTAGGAGCCTTTACAAAAAGCCAGATTTCTGGGAACTGGAGAATCGTCTGGTAGTAGGTACTAACTTTTCATTTAGGACCCCCAGGGCCAATCTATTGGCGAGAAATTTGGCACAGTGGGAGACAATGCATGTATCTGCCAAAGTTGTGTCTCCAATTTTTCATCGATCCATTGGTCTGGATTCTAGACCGAGCTGAACTACACAAAGGGACAAAAATCATGATCCCATTTTTTGGGATGCCATTGCGTGTAAACTAGAAACGATATAAAAAAATGTGGGACACACTTTGACAAACAAAGCCGTGACCTTTGGGCTTACGGTGTTGCTGGGGGTCCTAAACAGCAAATGAAGGAAGGGCATTTTAAAGTCATGTTTTCGTTGATAAAATATTTACTGATACTTCTATCAACTGGATTTTGACATGGGCGTATTCGTCATCAAATTACGCATCAAATGATGTATGGTTTCGCTTTCATCCGGGCACAATGCAGTCCTTGGGAGGAAGAAACTGAAATGACTGTCGTTAGGGTGGGCAGTAACCTTAAAACGCATAAATTTGAAAACGGTGTGTTTTGAACACGATCTGTTTTCAGTGTGAACGTCAAAAACGGAGACATCTGAAAACGCTTCATATTCCTTTGTACATAGGCTGTTGATGACAGTGGCATTCAAAGTCGCGATTGGCGCCTTTTTTAAAGCTATTAACTACAGGCCTTATTTTGGAAAGGGTTTAACAATACCGTTTTGCTGGAGCAGTGTGAACCCCTATCGTTTTTATAGAGTAATCACTTGAAAACGGAACAATACACCTTTTCAACTAACGGCCTCGTTTTGGAAATTTTCGAAAATTTCTTGATGCAAAATTTCTGACCACGGATTTGGATTCAGCACCCCAAGTTTAGTCTAATTGCAAATTTTCATATTCCTAGAGTATGCTATTTTGATTTTATGGCGATAATAAATTTGAGAATTTATAAGGGATTTGACCGTGAAAATCGTTTGGGGTGTAACTTTACACCCTCAGTCATTATTCACGGTCAAATCCCTTATAAATTTTCAAATTTGTTATCCTTATAAAATCAAATTCGCTAACACTAAGATCATGAAAATTTGCATTTAGACTAAAATTGGGGTGCTTAATGTGAATATGGGGTCAGAAATTTCATATGACGCAAGCTAAAGAAATTTTTAAAAATTCCAAAACGAGGTCGCTTAGTTGAAAAGGTGTATTTGAACGGGCAGCGTTTTCATCAACAAAAACGGATAGAAACGAAGTCGAAGCGGTGTGAAGATAGCTTCAGCTGACGTAGATAGTTAAACAGCCCCTTCACGAGCTGCATCTTGATGATTTCGACACGTGCGTGCATATTATTTAGCAAGAGGAACAATAGCCTACGTAGGCGTTTCTTTGTCCTATTTACAGATTACCTCTACTTAGCTCCGTCAACTAACGTTAAACTTTCGCTTGAAGTAATTTTAAGCCTAATTTGTGGTAATAACGATGCCCGTCCCCATATTGGTCTGCATCCACTTATGAGACTCCCTGACACGGTGCCGCTCCACAGCCAGTTATGGACAAGGACCACAGAGCGATCCAAAAGGAGGATGTGCTAGGCAGCGAGCGCCAAACGAGTGCAATTGGGGGGAGGGGGCTGCGGCCCCGGAAAATTTTCTAGGACCAAGCTCATTGGATTGCTGGAAAACGCCCTTTGCATGATAACATGTTGTATTTTGTTATTTACGCTTATGTTCCGCGTATGGTCACCCTGTGACATACACACCCCTCGCGATGTGAGACCAGGAGAGGGAGTGAAACGACACTTGTACAAGATAACGCCAACGAACAAATCACGAAGCAAGTTTAGAAACGCGCGAAACAAGGAACTGGACTGGGAATACGATACGATAAATGTAATACGCCTTGAAATAACGATGGTATTAGATAATGTTACGAAATCTTGAACTATGTACACAAACTTGCTCATTTGTCCTTAGTCTTAGGCCATCCGGCAAATCTTCTTAAAAAGAAAGAATGCAGGAAACAGCCTGGCGTTTTGCTCCAATGTGGAAATAAACATATGCCTGCGTTAAAATACAACATGGTGCCGTGACCCGGGAAAGAAGATTAGAAGATGGCTGAAGATCTGAAGAAGAATTTGAAAACAAGAAGTGGACATCGATTGGTAGTAAAAAAACGCTATAGCAAAGAATAAGGAACTCATACCGCCCGCGGGAACTCCGGTTCCAAACGAAGTTAAGCCGAAACTAATTTCCTTCAAGAACACGCTGCTAAGAAAGAGAAACGACCTAGAAAAAATCGACGCCGACATTTTGGGAGCATTGAAGAAAGACGAAGAAATCGAGAAAGAAATTTTAGAACGAGAAGAAATCGAACAAGAGATCGATGATTATTTAAGTTTCGTTGATAACGCACTCGCGGAAGTAGGGGAAGCAAATTCGCCATCGCAAAGACAATCGAGTCAAGAAAGACATGAAGAAAAAGTTAAATTACCAAAACTTTCCCTCGCAACATTTAATGGAGATCCTACGAATTGGACAAGTTTTTGGGATAGTTTCAAATCAACCATTGGAGATCATAGAGGACTTTCGAAAATTGACAAGTTGAAATATCTCGTAAATTCTTTAACCGGAGTCGCCGCGCAAACGCTCACAGGATTACAAATCTCAAACGACAGTTACGATGAAGCAATCGAGTTATTGGAGAAACGTTTTGGTAACAAACAAGTCATTATTACAAGTTTTATGGATAGCTTACGAGAATTACCCAAGATTTCATCGAGTGACGATATACGAAAACTTCGCATCCTGTATGACAAGACTGAAGCCGCAACTTGCGAAGTTTTAAAAAGTGTGGGAGTTTCATGCGAAAGTTATGGTACAGTATTATCGCGTGATATCATGTCAAAACTACCCCAAGACATACGCCTAACCATTACAAGAAATTTGGAGGATGAATGGGATTTACAAGGATTAATCAAGAATTTGGGAGATGAGCTAAGTTTACGGGAGAGATGCGCCTTAGCTCCTGTTACGTCAACAACGACACCACGTCCAACGCCGCCAAGAGCCGGATATTTCAACCATAATGCAGCTGGCCCCAAGCAATCATCGACGACATCAACCTTGTTACTTGAAAACGGAGCATCACATGGAAGCAACCAAGTCTTGCCTAATTGCCTTTTTTGTGGATACAAGCATTTCTCTGCAAGTTGCAAAACCGTTTCAGATCCAACCGCCCGAAAGAAGATTCTTCGCGAAAAACGGAGATGCTTTGTTTGCTTGAAAGGAAATCACTTAAGTCGACAGTGTGCATCGCGATCGAAATGTTATCATTGTAACGGAAGGCACCATGCAGCTATTTGTGGTGCAAACGAGGATGATCCGAGACCTGCACGAAATTTGCCATCACAAAATCCTCCTTCCGCGCCACCCAACCTTAACGCGCGACAGCCGCCGCCAGTTGCAGCTCAAACTGTAAGTACAAACCTTTATACTTCACATGATTCCTTGAGCAATGCAACTCTGTTGCAAACAGCCAAAACTGAAGTTCATAGTATCAACGATCAAGCAAATAGATGTAACGTAAGAGTCATTTTAGATTCTTGTTCACAAAAAACTTATGTCACTGCAAGATTGAAAGATAAGTTAAATCTTCCTGCCATTTCAACGAAGGAAATTCTTATTAAAGAGTTTGGTAACGAGCAAGGTACACTTAAAATGTGCGAAACGGTACAATTAGCGGTTCATTGTGCTGATAACTTAACAGTCTACATTAACGCTTTTGTTGTAGATTTAATCTGCAGTCCGCTATCAAATCAAGCAATTGACTTCGCACAAGCGAATTATTCTCATATCAAAAATTTGCCGCTCGCGGACAGCGGAGATGGATCACAGGATTTAGACATTGATATATTGATTGGTGCAGATTTTGTTCATCTTTTTATGCTCGATCAAGTTGTACGGGGGGAACACCCTATGAGCCCCGTTGCGATTTTGACACGTTTTGGTTACGTATTAAGTGGCCCGATACAAATTCCTACACAGAATGAGTGCTCATCAAACATTACAGTCGCTCATGTGTTAAAAACCGATGCTATTTTAGTTGAAAAGGAAAACGATTTGGAAGATGAAATTAAGAGATTTTGGAATCACGAAAGTTTAGGGGTGAAATCGAACGAAAACATAGACGATTTCGAGTCAGAAATTCTCATGCAAGACAAAATCAAATTCGATGGTAAAAGATACGAAATTTCTTTGCCCCTAAAAGATGATCATCCGATCATTCCCGACAACTATAACGTTGCAAAAAGTCGCCTGAATTCGCAGTTAGATCGTTTAAAGTTGAAACCTGAAGTATTTGATGAGTACAATTCTGTAATCAAGGATCAGTTAAATTCAGGAATTATCGAAAAGGTTATTGATGATGAGGAAATTCCAAAGCCAGGTATGACTCATTATATTCCGCATATTGGTGTGGTGAAACAAGAAAGGCAAACTACAAAACTTAGAATCGTTTATGATGCTAGCTCAAAGGTCCAAGGCGAAGTAAGTTTGAACGATTGTTTGCACCCAGGCCCAAATCTCGCCCCCCTGATATTCGACGTGCTTTTAAAGTTCAGAATGCACAAAATTGCCCTCATCGGGGATTTAGAGAAAGCATTTTTGCAGATTTCAATTGATCCAAGTCAGAGAGACCTATTACGATTTCTCTGGATAGATGATTCTAACCCTGACAATCCAAAAATCGTGAAGCTAAGGTTCGCCAGACTCGCCTTCGGCCTCTCCTGTTCGCCGTTTATTTTAAATTCGACGATACGACACCATCTCGAAAATTATCAAGAAGCTGACCCCGAATTTGTACGTAAAGTAATCAGTTCTCTATATGTCGACGATTTTGCGTCTTCTTTTGCCTCAGAAGATGAGAGCTTCGCCTTTTATGAAAAACTAAAACAGAGATTTTCGGAAGCTGGTTGGAACATGCGCAAATTTAACAGTAACAACGAAAATTTACATGAGCGCATCGAAAAAGCAGAAAGTGCACGCATTTCAAATGATCAATCAAAAAGCAATGAGAGTCAAAATGTTCTTACACAAAACGAAAATCAAAATGTTTCTCACGCAGTCCAAAAAGAAGACGAAATTAAAGTTTTGGGAATGACATGGAACGCTAAAACTGACAAGTTAAAGTTTGACCTTGCCTCCTTTTTCGAAGCCGCTGCCCAGGACAAAATCACAAAACGTTTGATTCTCAGTTCGATCGCGCGGATTTATGATCCGCTTGGTTTGTTATCGCCGCTCCTTGTTCCACTCAAGCGGTTATTTCAAGATGTCTGCAAATTGAAAGTGAATTGGGATTCTTGTTTACCGGATGAATTCTGCCAAAGATGGCACAATATCGTAAATGACATTCCGCAAGATTTCAATGTAGAAGTTGACAGGTCCTTTCTGGGAGACATTTCATGTGATGAAATACAGTCTATTCAAATCCACGGGTTCGCCGACGCCAGCCAAATTGCCTATGGTGCAGTTGTTTACGTAAGAATCAAAACTGATAAAGGGATTTTTACCAAATTAGCTTCAGCAAAAAGTCGAATTGGGCCGTTGAAAACCAAATCAATGCCGCGTTTAGAGTTGATGGCAGCACAAATTCTTGCCAAATTGATTTACTCAGTTCAAAATACGTTGAAAGAATGCTGTCAAATCGAATCCATTCATTGTTGGTCTGATTCACAGGTTGTCCTCCACTGGATTTTAAATGAGAACAAAATTCAAAAACAATTCGTTCAAAATCGTCTGACACAGATCAGAGAATTAGTCGCAAAAGAAAGCTGGGGGTATTGCCCTTCAGCACAAAATCCCGCAGATCTGACTTCTCGAGGAGTTTCCTTTTCCAAAATCGTTGCTAAAAAGCTGTGGTGGCAGGGACCGGAATTTTTATGCAAAGGAGAAGAATTTTGGCCTAAATTTGTGGGCAATCAACCTAACGAGGAAATTATTGAGTCTTTAAACGCTCAAGAAAACTCGAGCACATTCATGACAACAAACACGCCTGTTCAAAATTTGAATGCTATCATTCCGTGTGAAAAATTCAGCAGTTTCGACAAACTAATTCGAATTACAGCCCTCGTTTTGCGATTCATAAATCGTTTGAGAAGAAAAGTTTCAGCCGAGGATTCACAAGAATTAATCTCACCTCAAGATATTGCAGAAGCAAAAACATTTTGGTATAAAGAAGCACAAAAATCTTTCATGAACGATACCAAATTCGAAGAAACTAAGAAAGTTTTGCATGTTTTTGCCGACGAAAAGGGAGTGCTTCGAGTCAAGGGAAGGATAGATGACGCCCCTTTACCGTACGAAACAAAATACCCAGTTTTGCTTCCACGACGTCATCCGAGGGGCATTTCACTCCAAAAAATCTCGTACACCTTTGGCAAAAATCCTTTTGTTTTCAAGAAAAATCCATCAAAAATCCGTATGAATCCCTTTGTTCTAAAAAAATCTCGTACACTTTTTCTGATGAGTGAAGTGCCCCTCGACGTCATCATTTTACGCATTTAGTCGTTTACAAAAGTCATAGCATAGTGAAGCACAATGGAATTAGAGAAACTTTAACTCAAGTACGATCTGAATATTGGGTTTGTAAGGGTCGACAAATAGTCAAAACTCTTTTGTCAAAATGTGTCATATGCAAACGTATCATGGGAAAACCTTACGATACTCCATTATCGCCGCCATTACCAAAGTTTCGAGTTTCGGAAGACACTGCATTTTCGAACATCGGTATAGATTTCGCTGGACCGCTGCTTGTAAAAGACATTTATTCAAAAACTGGAGAAATGCATAAGTGTTACATTGCCTTATTTACGTGCGCAAGCACTCGAGCCTTACATCTCGAATTGATACCAGACTTACACGCTAACTCATTTATTCGCGCCTTTACACGTTTTATCGGTCGTAGAGGTTTACCTTCAAGAATCATATCGGACAACGGAAAGACCTTTTTGGATAAAAACGTACGTACATTTGTAAATAGTCTCGGAATTGTTTGGTCATTCAATATACCCACTGCCAGCTGGTGGGGCGGATTTTTTGAATCAATGGTTAAGTTAACCAAACGATGTTTACGAAAAACTCTCGGTAACGCGCATTTAACTTACGAAGAATTGGAAACGGTATTGTTGGAGACTGAAGGAGTTCTTAATTCGCGACCGCTAACGTTTGTTTATAACGATATTACCGAACCTCCAATCACACCATCATGTCTAGTCTCAGGACGAAGATTGTTAGATAGACCATCACTTTCTAAAAATATCGAAAACTCGGATTACGAAAACTTGACGAAACGAGCGAAGTATTTGAAAACATTGTTATCTCGATTTTTTAGCAGATGGAAACGTGAATATTTACCTTCATTACGCGAACACGAAAACAAACAAAACAAGTCTGCAAAACGAGTACCAGAAATCGGTGACATTGTCACAATTCATAAAGATCTTATTCCTAGGCAACGTTGGGTTCTAGGAAAGGTAACTCGCCTCTTCGAAGGAAGAGAAGGTGTAGCACGTGCTGCTGAAGTTTTGACTCTTGACAAATCGGGCAAGAAAATGCTCATCAAACGTCCGATTCAAAAGTTGTATCCGTTAGAAGTAAGATGTCCAGTAAAAGAACATGAAAAACTAGAAAAACATTCGAAAGAAGTTTCAATTACGACAGTAAGAGACGAAGATGTGATCGAGAACATTCGAGGACAATAAGAAGTATTTTTCATTTGTAATATTTTTTCGCTGTAAATAGGAAACTATGATTGACCCTGGTCAATCATGGGGGGAAGATGTTGTATTTTGTTATTTACGCTTATGTTCCGCGTATGGTCACCCTGTGACATACACACCCCTCGCGATGTGAGACCAGGAGAGGGAGTGAAACGACACTTGTACAAGATAACGCCAACGAACAAATCACGAAGCAAGTTTAGAAACGCGCGAAACAAGGAACTGGACTGGGAATACGATACGATAAATGTAATACGCCTTGAAATAACGATGGTATTAGATAATGTTACGAAATCTTGAACTATGTACACAAACTTGCTCATTTGTCCTTAGTCTTAGGCCATCCGGCAAATCTTCTTAAAAAGAAAGAATGCAGGAAACAGCCTGGCGTTTTGCTCCAATGTGGAAATAAACATATGCCTGCGTTAAAATACAACATAACATGAAGAAACTATCACCGTCATAGTGAGTAGTTTCAAGTATTCAATTCCATCTGCAAAGTCATTGGATGCCAATGCCGCCAATGCCTCGAGGAGTAGCAATTCGAGCTGTTCGATGCTTTAAAATTTGCTGATTGAATCGTAGATCTATAAACTGCACTATGAAATCAAGAGCGTCAATATATATCGCTTTAAATTCATCTTCAACGGTTCCAATTTCAACTTCTCTTTCAGCCGACTAAGTGCTAGCCTGTGCACAGGACGATGGGTCTGTGCACAGGCTAACTAAGTGCTGATTATTTTCAAAAGTTTGCCAACAAAAACAAAGCTGTTAGCTGCCAAAAAGTGGGTGGGCTAGCCCACCCAGCCTACCCTACTCCGCGGTCCCTGATGGATTCTGGCAACGTGCTTTTGTTTGGCTTGCAAGTTCCTGGTGACATGGCCGCCAAGACTACACTCGTCTAAGAATGCCTCTCTGATGTTTTAACTGAGCTACTGACATTGTTTCCAAGCAATTCACTTATTAATTTATTGGCTTTGCTCACATCTTTAACCCAAAGCTATGGGAGGCTAAAATTTTCATTTAAGAAATATTCTTACTTATTTGCAACGTACTGAAGAACGGCTTCAGATTGGCCCCCTTTTCACATCAAATTTTTTTCAGTATGATTGTTCAACCATTCCCTGGAGTAAAATTTTGCAGTCATTTCAGCGATATTCAATGGACACTAGAAGATAAAAAAGTCAAGTTTAAAGCCGGTTTTTCACTAAGCGAACTTTTCCGCGCGCAGTGGAGCGGCTGCTATTTTCAAAACAATGCACGCGCATGGAGAAATATTTTCAGTGTCCACTAGAGAAAAAACTTCGTCAGCCATTTTGAATGCTGTCATGCTCGTGGCTTTCCCTCTTGTTGAATATTGATGTCATTTGTCAAAGCTTTCGAGCGATTTGATTGGTTGGCGCCATCGGACGCGGCGGAAAAGTTGAGGTCAATCCGACTTTCAAGTACGCGCGTAGCGGAGCGCCTTGATGTGACCATTGTTAGAAATAAACAATGCAAATACAACAGCCACTCCGCTGTGCGCAGAAATATCCGCCTAGTGGAAAACCGGCTTAAAAGCAAACTACATACCTTTTGATTCTTGTTCTCCTCCTCTTGCGTTTGAATCTGCTCCTGATTTTCGGCACCATTTGGTTTCTTCTGCAATGAGAGAAAGACATTGCACCTAAAACTGCAAGTCTTAATGACAGATGACATGAAGTCGGGTCCAAAACCCTGGTTCACCTCCCATACTTGTTTGTTCTCATCTTCTCATAGTTCAAAAACAATCACTGATGTTGCCATTTTTTCTGAAACAACACATCATCTTCGTTATGCGAACGACCAAAATTGCGTTGATTTTCCATCCTATCAACAATGACATGTACAGGTACTTAGAACATGTTATCTTGTGTTATCCTCAGGGGAGAATGGAGTCCCCTTAACTGGATTTTCCTATAGTAGCGGGAAAAGATTTGTTCATCCTTTCAAGAGGAGCCATGTGCAAAAGAACAAACAATTTCATAGCTCTAAGACAGAGATAATGCCGTAATACGGTCTCGATTTTTAGGCCTCTTATGAAAGTATTTATAGGGGGCTTTCTTGAGAAAATCCCTCATGCTTGCAGATGAAATAGGCCAATTTCAGCCACGGAAAGTCCTAAAGCTAGCTTAAGGAGGATGTTAGCAGTAAATTTTTCAAAAAAAATTTTTTCATCAATTTTGAGATTTTGGCTGAAAGACGTTCCTCTATCATTATTCTTTGAATTAGCTATGAATTCAGCTTCAATGGTGAAAGGGAGGGGGGAGAAAAGACTCTTTTCCCCGTCCCACCCGATTCATATCTCCTTAGCAACCGTTGTCAGGCATTTATTTTCTTGTATTTCTCTAAATTTATCAGCTACCAGATGTAAAATTTTGCCTCTAGGGTGTCCCTATACCCATTTCCTTCAAGTATGTCATACATGGAGTAACTGCCTCTGCACAATTCACCTCAATGTCTGTAACTTTGTTTGGATGGAAGTCGTCTTCCATCCTGGTAATGTTTAAGCGCAGGAAAGCTGATGTCCAAAGTCAGAAGGAAAAATGCTGTCTGGACATGACAGGGATGAAACAGAAGAGTTTTTGTTGCATGAGTATAAAATGAAACATTTTCTTTTTAATCTGGTGAGAGAGAAAACATGAAGAAGATGTTAGCATTATTGACCTTGGCCTAAAGCAAAAACAGAGGGGATCATGGCCTATTTTTTCAACAATTAAATGAAATCTAAGTAACTCACCAATTAGAAAGCCCCTTGAGAAGAAAAAGTTTAGTAGCCTCTGGCAGAGAACAAATAAAGCCAGTAGAAGAGCCCTGCATGTATGATTCATCTTTGAGTAGTCTTTTATGAAGAAGTGCAGACCGGATGTAGGGAATTCAAGTGTTCAAGTTGAGAGAGAACACTGCTTCTGACTGAGGTGTCATAGAGGATTCACACAAAATCATTATAAAGGGCTGAGTTCCCTCCAAGATGTTTATTTGTTTACTGACAGAGAAAATTTTAAGCAACTGCAGTTTTCAATGTAATGAAGGTGCTGCCGCTGCTATCAGCCAGTTGCTTGACATGATGAAAGTAGCAGATTTTGGTATTACCACACTGGCAAGTAACAAGACTGGAAATGAAGCAATGATTACGAATTTAGATGTAGAATGCATAACAAATATCATAGATCATAAGCGATGCTTTAGCGTGACTGCTGAAAGCATAAATATGATGGCTGGAAGGTGCCATCTAACAAGTAACAAGTACATTTAGCATTAAAAGATGTCAGATTTGCATGCAAAGAAAGCCAATAGGTAATAAAAAAGGAACTGGCCCAAAGAAGTCATGAGGCAAGCAAACAAAGAGCAAGTGAATGATAATTGCTTGTGGTATCCAACTGAATTTGTTGATGAATGATCAAGTTGTGTTGGTCAATTTGCTGTGTCCATAGAAAATGCAGAAAATAAAAACAGCTTCAAAACAGATATATATAATTGAAATACTAACATAATTCCAACTATTCTGACTCTACTACAGTCTGGCTGTGACCCAAGGCATCCTAGTTACTATTGATTACACAAAAGAGAAATTTTATTGAAATTTGCATAGTTGAAAACAGTAGTAAAACTTTAAATGCGATTTTCTCAAATTGGCCTGATTCAACTTTGAGTAAGGATAATTCATGATCTACATGCTTGAATGGACTGGTTTTTGGACATATTGTGTAATGTTACCCATTATTTGATATGAGCAAGCAAAATTCTCATATTTCTATTTTAAGCTATGACGTCAAGGAAAACAAGGTTTTCCTAGTTACCATAGCAACGGTATCCATGACAACTAATTGCTCTGCTCATATCACATAATTTTGTGAGCTTGTTCATTTGAGCCATTTTGCAGCCACTTAGGATCAGTAGGGCAAGTGCAATCCTTACTCAAACATTTTTCATTCTCTCTGTTTCCATGGAGATTGCTGCCACGCCCTTTTGTATTTTGAATTTTTTTCGCATAAAAATTGAGCAAAAGAGATCAATGTCCAAGATTATCAGCCAAAACTGGCATTTTGCCCAGTATGATGAGAGTAAACAAAGATTTAAGTTAGCTGCACCATTTTTGGATTTACTACCAACATCCACCTTAAAGGGAGTACAAAGACCAGCAGCCTTTGCAACCGTTTGTTTTTGTTTTTTTTTTAATTTCGTACAGTCAGATATTATGGAAGCTGTGGAGAGCAAGTCGTTGACTTCACGCAAAGCATGCTGGTCTTTGTACTCCCTTTAACGTGAAATGTACCGTAGAAGCTCGATTAAGCTCCCTCTCTGTTTTAAGCCCCCCTCTCTAATAAGCCCCTCCCCTCTCAGTCAAAATTTGAAATAAGCCCCCCTCTCTTTTAAGCCCTTCTAATAGTTCATGTAAACAGACTGATATAGAATTCTAGAATTTACCATATATTTTCCTTTTATTTAGCTACACAACGTTGCATGTTAATTTTGGCATGGTTCTGGATGAAGATTGTGTCTGATTTATGTATTTGATGTTTATTCCGCAAAATATGGGATAAAGAACTGAAAAGCTACCGAATATATCCTTGTAACTTGATTTTGTGAATAAGCCCCCCTCTCTAATAAGCCACCCCTCTTGAAGGTCCAAAATTAAATAAGCCCCTGGGGGGCTTAATAGAGCTTTTACGGTATTCAACAAAATGTCAGAAAATATCATTGCTGTGAAACTCACACCCTTTCTAGTACCCAGGACATGATATTCATGGGTTATAGCTGATGTGCCGTAACCAGCGCTTCGCGAGACCAAGACACAAGTAATCAACCCAGGTAAGGTTTAACACAACATCAACGAAATAAACAACATAACACTCAATGTTTTAGTAACTCATGTCACTCACGACCTGCTGCCATTCCCGGTCAGTCCGAAGAGGCCGTTCTCCCCCGCATCGTCTCTTACATTACACCACCTCCTTCATTCTCCTCTAAGTTGTCAGTAACATAATCATGCAAGTATTTAGGTTTTCGTGAAACCCGTCTCTCCCTTTGTATATTTGCATTTCTCTGTTCTCTTGCTGGGTTCTCTTGCACTGCTTGCTCTACTTCTTCGTATATGTTCCTTTCTCTTTCCTCTCCTTCCCCTTCTGGAATCACACCTTGCTCGTTTTGTGGCTGCTCTTCTGGATGGGCAACGGCTGGCTGGTGTTGGTCAACCGTGTCTGTATTAGGTGCGTACCGTGTGTAATACGCCTCCGCATCTTCCTCTAAGTTGTTTGGCTGCAGCGTTGTCTTGATGTTGCCATGAAGCTGCCTACCGGAGGGCAAACTTTTAAATTTTGAGGCGTCCCTTGTGATATGCTTTCTCCCAACAGTGGCTGTGACCATGGAACCTTTAACTTTAGTGACGGTCATTGGCGTTGGGTTGTATGGTGGCTTTGTTGTTGATTTCTTTTGGCTTACTAGCACTTTGTCCCCTATTTTAATAGTGTGGTTGCGAGCATGCCTACGTTGATCATTGTACTGTTTCATCTCTTGCTTCTTCTGGGCATCACGGACTTTTAATTGCTTATGCTGGGGATGTTTTCGTGGCATCTTTGGTATGGTGGTCTGTACAGGTCGATTGAACAGCAATTCTGCAGGTGGGATTCCTGTAGTGGTGTGTGGTGTTGCCCGATACGTGAGCAGATACTTATAAATTTCTCGCTTTGGGTCTTTTCCCTCGATGTATGCAGTATGAGCTAGTTTCACCACCATTCGCATAAAATTTTCTGCAAGCCCATTGCTGGTTGGTTGCTCAGGAGATATCTTTTGATGAAAGTAACCCCACTGTTTTGCATGATGCACCATCTCTTGACTCTTAAATGGCGGACCATTGTCACTTTTAATCTTTTGTGGAACACCATGTGTGGAAAGAATCCGGTCTAACTCAGGGAGTACCGCTTCTGCTGCTGTAGATTTCACAACGGCTACTTCCGGGTATCTGCTGTACTCATCGACCACCACTAGAAAATAGAATTCTTTCCCTACAGGTCCTTTAAAGTCCATAGCTAGGTGTTCCCATGGGTGCTCTGGTAGCTCTGTGGGTTTTACCGGTTCCACTGATGTTCCGGATGTGGCCGCTTGACATGGAATACAAGACTGCACATGCTCATCTACCATGCGATCCATCGCCGGGAACCATACTCTTGCTCTTAGAAACTGCTTTGTTTTAGTACTGCCTTGGTGAGTACTGTGTGCTAATGCAACTACATCTTCTTGCAGTGCCCTAGGCACAACAATTTTCTCTCCTCTCATAATGAGCTGTCTCATCACCGATAGTTCTGGGAATACCTGCTTGTATGGTGCCAGATCAGGATCTTTAGTGTGTATATTGCCCTTGTGTATTATGCAGTACTTCAATTTTGCCATCACATCGCATTTGTTGGTGTAATCTTTCATCACTTTCATTGTTACTGCATCCGGTAAATCTGACTCTATCACTCTGTTAATGTAGAGCTCTTCATCATCATCCATGTCCATATCTGCCAGGTCTTGGCTTGTATATGAAGACAAGGCAAGTGGATGGCGACTATTGTAATCAGTTGGATTTCTTGCGCCGGGGCAATATTCAACAGTAAAGTTGAAACCTTGAAGCTTTGTTCTATGTCGTTCTACTCTCATGGGTCCCTCTTTCCTTGGATTGTTATACAGAGACACTAAAGGTTGGTGATCTGTGATTACTTTGAATGGTATCCCATATAGATACATCCGATTCATTCTTAGGCCTTGATAAATTGCCAGACTTTCTCCCTCTACTGCAGCATAACCCTGCTCTGCTTCGGTCAGTGCCCGACTGGTGTAGTTGATTGTCTTCCAGTAGCCTGAGTCTGGTTCTTGTTGGTATACGGTAGCTGCTACTCCCAAAGGTCCCCTGTCCACGTGCACTTTAGTAGGTCGTCCTTGCACCCATGGAACTATCACTTTGTCACTCATCAATCCTTCCCGTAATTGGATAAATGACTCCTCGCATCGCTTGGTCCATTTGAACTTTACATCTTTTCGCAACAGTGCTCGTAGCGGGGCCGTTGTATCACTATATGTTTCCTCTGTATCAAACATAAACATTGAATTGTACTGGCACATTTGCAGAAAACTTTTTACTTCTGCAGCATTTGTAGGTTTAGGCATACTACGGATGGTCTCTACTTTAGCGGGGTCTGGGGACATTCCGTCCTTGCTAAATTTGTATCCAAACCATATCACAGAATCAGTGCTCCATTCGCATTTTTCTTTTCTCAATGTGATGCCTTTGTCATGAAAACGCTGCAACACTGCTTGCAATCGCTCATCATGTTCTTCTTGGGTGGCTCCATAAACTAATATATCGTCTTCTATTTGTATGACTCCTTGCAGTCCGATCATGCCTAATCTGAGTTTTTCATGGAATTCTTGACTGGCAGGCCCAGCCCCCATGACTAATCTTTTAAATCTGTACAGGCCTTCATGTGTATAAAAAGTAGTGAGACCCCTAGATTCTGGTGCCAAGACCATTTGGTGAAAAGCGTGTCTCAAATCTAGCTTGCTGAAGGTTGTAGCCCCGTTGAGTTTGTGTCTTAAATCTCTGACTGTTGGTACTGGGAAATGTGTTTCTCGTATCGCAATATTGGCATGTCGCATGTCCACATTCATGCGTATTTTCCCTGTGCTTTTCTTCTCAGTTATTATCACATTGGACACCCAATCATGCGGAACTGTCGAATCCAGTGGACCCTCTATAACATCATTGTCTCTCAACTCTTTCAAATGCTCTGATAGTCTTGGCCTGTATCCTAGAGGCACTGGTCTTTCTCTTTGTACTACAGGCTTTACGGTAGGATCCACATTGAACCTAATTTCCTGATCTGAAAATTTCCCTATACCCTGAAAGAGCTTGCCATGTTTGTCCAGTATCGCTTGAATCGTTTCTTTCCGCTGTTTGCTCTGATCTTCTGCTTTCATACTAGCTCTGATAGCTTGAATATCTGCTGGCTTTCCTTCTGCATGTATTTCTAGGATTCCAAGCCTTTTTGCTTCTTCTGAGCCTAGCAGTGACTCTGTTTGAAACCCTTTTACCACATAACACCATGTTTCCATGCTTGCTCCAGCTTGGGCAGTCAGCCTGACCTTTGCTCTCCCCAATACCTCCAGATGGTCTTTCATACCATAGGGTCTAAGTCTGACTTTTGTTTTGATCAATCGTGTTGTCTTGGAGATTTGTTTGTACACCTTTTCGGGTATTATGACTTTGCTGCACCCTGAATCTACTTTCACCTCTAAAGGGATATCATTGAATCTGATCTCCACCATGTTTTCCATTTCTTTGGCACTATCTACCTGGTTGATCACCTGCACTCTGCCCACTTCACCTTCTTCACTTTCGCTCTCAGAATCTTCCTCTTCTGATCCTGAGACTGCATATACTCGCTGTGGGCAAGCTTTAGCATGTGCAAAGTGGTGCCTTTTCTGACATTTATTACATTTCTTTCCCTTTGCTGGACATTTGCCTTTACTATGTGCAGTTTTTGGATTGTATCCACAAAAATCACACAACTGAGTTGGGGGTTTCCCATGACCTTTTCCTGCATACATTCGTTCACGCTCTTTGTGCTGTATGGTGCTGACTGACTCTGTTCTTTCCATTTTTCCTGCCTGAGCTGTGGCTGATTCCATGGCTATTCCTAATTTGACAAAATTTTCAAATGAGGGCCCTTCTGCTAATGCTCTTTTCCGCAGTTGATTGTTGTCTGTCTGCATAGTCATGGCGTCTCTAGCGGCCCGTTCAGGCGTATATTCTGCTAGGTTGCACTGCTTTGCCTGTTCATAAACTGCTGGATACCATTCCCCAAAGGTTCGCCGGCCTTGGGGCATTTCACAAAATAATTTGTATACAGGGTATACTTCATTGATTTGACCTTTCAAAGCATTTTCTATCTTTGTCATCGCTGCATCAAATGTATCTGCTTCTGCCACTTTTCCCACATGCTCAAAAAGTCTCATCATGTCTTCCCCTCCCCAAATTTGAAGAAAAGACTTCTTTTTGGGATCTGTGTCTATCTCTGCGGTTGCAAACACCATCTTAGCTCTTTTTAGGTATTTTTGGAATTTTTCCAATGTTACCCCTGGGTCTTTCCCCTCTCGAAAATTTTCGAGGGCCCCATACACCCCTCGATCTGCCATATCTGCGGCTCTACTGCGGCTCTCGGAAACTGCGGCCCTGCGCGGGAGATTCTGCACGCTTTGTGTTCTCGCTGGCTAGGCCCTCTTCGCAAAGTGAACTTCTCTGAGGCTTTCAGACTCGTCGCCAAATGATGTGCCGTAACCAGCGCTTCGCGAGACCAAGACACAAGTAATCAACCCAGGTAAGGTTTAACACAACATCAACGAAATAAACAACATAACACTCAATGTTTTAGTAACTCATGTCACTCACGACCTGCTGCCATTCCCGGTCAGTCCGAAGAGGCCGTTCTCCCCCGCATCGTCTCTTACATTACACCAATAGCCTATTCAGAGGGCTATAGCCCCTCAAACGCAATGCATTTTTTCTGATTCACCTCGATTCACCTGGAGGCCTTCTTCTGTAATTTTTGTCTTAGAAACACTTCTTAGAAAGCAAGGCTATGTTCACATGACGAACAAACTGAATTATCAACTTTGACATCACGAGATACATTTCATGGAGAATATTTCGTATTTCATGAAAGTTCATGTAAACAGACCATCAGCTAGTAAGCAGCTTAATGTATTCTCTGGACTTTCTAGTAATTAAATTTGTAAACCTTACCTTCTCGGAGGCATCTGTTTCTATAGGTAAGTTGGGTTTGCACTCAGGCTGTGGATAATCAAGGACTTTTTTGATAATGTTCTCATGGACAGCCTGTAATTATAATTCTCAGAATTGGATGGCGCTTGATTAAAATATTCAAAAATTCAGCTAAACAGCAATAGAGTACATCTGACTAATTTCTGAGACTTGTTTTTGTTCAAGTGAAGAGCTGCAAAGCTCCAATATTAGAAGTCTTTAGAATTGTCACGCCAACGTTTTAGCATTTTGCATCAAGGAATTTAGGCCTGTTTTGAAGGATTCCGAAATCAAAAATTATCTCAAAATCGCTTGTAACTCGTAACTTGAAAATGAAACTAGTGCACAGCTAAAACTGTCGTACAAAGGTGAGATCAGGCCCTGGGGACGAGGTTGACGTGAGATGCTAGTTGAAAAGAAGCAAGAAAGGAAGCTGTTGACTATAGTTCGGAACTCGCGAACCTGTAAATGTTTTTGAATTCGGAAAACATAGTTATAAGATACCTTTTTAATTGCCATTGGCGTTCTGCTTAAATCTTCGGCATCATAATCGATTTTCCTAATCTGTAAATTGCAACAAAGAAGAAATAGTGAGAAATATAAAATCGACAGGAACTGCCAAATTTTGACATGTCTTTGACCAAATTTTCCAAAAAGCATACCCTTGCAAATACTAAATTCGACCAAAATTGCCAAAGAAGCATACCCTTGCCTAGACTAAGGGCCCGTTACATGAGAAAGTCGAACCGGTTTGAAATTTCACCCGGATCTGAGTTGAACTAGGGCTCTGGTCAAAGCCCTTATAGTGTTTACATGGAAAATGCGGCGAAACTCAACTCGCGTGTTCAAATCGGTTTGAAATGTCACCCCGGTTTGAAAACGCCATGTAAACGCAAAATATTTTCAAATCGGTGTGAGATGCAGCGGTCTCGGGTTCAAAATTCACTTTGTTCTATTGTTTTCTTGGCGCCAAAAGAATCTTGAAATGAAATGAACCGGGGCGCAACGTCATGTAAACGTAACACAAAATAAGCTCTCTGGCCAAAAGTCACACCGGTGTGAAATTTCAAACCGGTTTGACTTTCTCATGTAAACGGGCCCTAAATTCGACCAAAGTTCCCAAAAAGCATACCCTTGCCTAGAAAAAAATCGACTAGAATTGCCAACAAGTATACCCTTCGCTAGACTAGGCTATAGACCGCTTCATCTCCGAAAAAGTATAGCCTTGCGGGCGGCACAACCCCAGGTATCTTTACTATGGAAGAACCCCCCCCCCCCCCCCGTGGAGAAGGCCTACTGCTACATTCAGGAGCTGGGAATTTCCGACTGTCTTTGCAATACATCTCGTTTTCTATTTATCCGAGTACTAAAACAATCTCAGCATGATCAGATTTTGAGTTCTCCGAGTTTCTTACGCACTTCTAAAAGAGTTCCATAATGATCCTTTGTCTGCTTCCTTTGCCTCCGCGAAGAATCCAGATCTAAATTTTAAAGTCTTTCCAAGGTTTATGCATTACTTTGCGAGAAATGTAATACTATGGCAACGATTTCCTTAACTTAGTAAAGCAAGAAAATTTTCCCCAGTATTAGAGTTTCCTATTTGGTAAACTTAGCCATCCGAGAGGTGAATTTCTTAAAAGCAGTTTCTTATAAAAAAGACATGTAGCTTGACGTTCTCTCAATTTTAAGGATGCTCCTCCTGTTCTAAGAAGTGGCTCTCCTGAGAGCTGGGTCTCTCCAAGTGAGAAAAGCTTAAGCATCCCAACTTTATGTTCCTTGGCATTTCTATATTCTGCTGTAAAGAACAAACAAACCTCTTGTTAGTATCCTTCATACAGGAAGCCCATGCTTTGAGCAGCTGTGGCCTCATTACAGCTGATTTACCGACCTTGCTCTGTCCCGCCCTCAGTTGCTTCTTCAAGATTCCATATTCAAATATCCTTGAACGTTAAAATAGTGCAACGTACCACGTCATTTTCATGTTCATCGTTTGCATGGAAGATACTTTTTCTGAATACCTCCGTGTGCTTCGTCTACGACAAAAATCAGTTGAATCATGCTTGAATGATGGCATGGGGTCGGGTGTAGCCTTCACCTTCACTTTTCTACCGACCATACCATGTCATAGCATGGGTGTCCCCAATGTGGCAAAATCCTTCAAAAAGTCCTCAAGTAATCCATGGAGAAAATAAAAGACAAAATCATGTTTACTGTCAGTCTGCATCTTTACGTTAGCTACATGCCGGCTTTGTCAAATGTAAGCAACTGTTTTGAACTTTACTAAACATTGGAATAGGAAAAAATTGATAATCGTTGCAATCCTTGCTCTTCGAGTATTAAGGATAGCTTTGACTAACCTCTTTAGTTTCTGGTGAGAGATGAATGAAACCTTTCTTGGCACATAATTTCAGCATTGAGAATTGCTCCTAAAAGACAAGAGGTATGTTATGATCATTTCATTTCAGTTTTCATTTCATTTCATTTTTAATTCTCTATACAGGGTAAAAGCTTCAGTAGATAGAATTACTGCTTTACAGCTTGCCCTGTCAACTAAACAATGAGAATATAAAAAAAAACCTATTTACAATTTTATGTCGTAGCTAACGTAAAAAATAATTAAATAAAATGTAGAATCATTGCGTGACAGCTTTCTTAAAAGCAGAAAGCTACTTGTAGTTTTGGCTTTGGATCCTAATTTGTTCCAAAGTTTTGCTCCCCTGAATGAAAAGCTCTTTTGTCCAAAGGATGTTTTCAACAGCGGAAGGTTCAAATCCAGTTCGGAATGGCGTAATTCCCAGACGCATTTATCAGAGATCCTAGTAAACAGACCTTGCAGATATTCAGGTACTTCATTGTGCAATTACTTGTGAACAATCTTTATTGTTTCAAACTCAATCATTTGTTGAATATTTAGCCAGCCAAGTTGTTTAATTAGCGGTAATGCAGAGGCTTCATAGGGACTATTTGTGACTATCCTGGCTATGCTCTGTTTTGTAGCTTTTGCAGTTTTTGAAGAGCCGTAATACCACAGTTACCCCAGACAGGTAAACAATACCCGGAGTAAGGCTCTGCAAGACTCTTACACATCCTTTGAATGGTGAATAATGGCAGGGAATTTTTTGAGTATTTCAGCATTCCTAAACCTCGAGAAATTTTTTTGATAATAACGTTTAAATGCTCATCCCATAGCAAGTGCTGATCAATCTAAACACCCAAATATTTAGTGTGTTTAACCATAGAGACAGGTTCCTCTCCTATTCAAAATTGACCGAATCCGACGAGTAGGACATGCTGGTGTCGTCTGCATACATATTAACGTCTCCAAACTTTAGTGAGAGGGGAAGATCGTTAATTTATAATCAAAGTAGTAAAGATCCAAGGCAAGAACCTTGGAGAACCCCGTACTTAATTGACTCCATGCTGGAAACGTGCCCATTAACCAAGGTTAATGAAAGGTTTCAAAACTGCTCATCATGGGTTTATGCGCAAACATTTTTTTAAGACTGGGCCTGTCCAAGACCATGATTTTGCAATTACAAATCAATCGCTCAATCGGATAGCCTGAAACGTAGCCATTCCGCCATCGGCACGAACAAACAAATGTAAAAATGAAATATCTAGAATTTCGAGCAATAAACGGTCCATTGTAGAGAGCATAATGAGAAAGTCGATCACTACAGGGAGTGAAAACACCTGTTACTCTAAAATCATCTATCGGTACCGATAGTAGCCTGCGTGCAGACTTTACTTACCATTGTGAATGAGAGCCAAGGCGCAACTTGTAAAGTACAAGTTCCGCCTTCTCATTCACAATGGCAAGTAAAGTCTGCACGCAGGCTACTATCGGTACCGATAGATGATTTTAGAGCAACAGGTGTTTTCAACCGTCTTAAGATTCTTTTTGACTCGAAGCATATTTAAAAATGGCTCTTAACTCGCGAACAATAGATACGATAGGGCAAATTTTGAATACTAACTTTTAACCGGTACTTCCTGTGTATCTAAATCAACTTACATTAAAAATTAGTGTTCAAAATTTGTCCTATCGTAGCTACTGTTCTAAAGTTACGAGCAATTCTTTAAATATGCTGCTCAAAATCTTTCAAAACAAAGCCTACAATTCCTTGATCAAATTTGTAAGCAGTCCATCCTCATGATAATACAAAATAGACGAAACATAGCTCAATGTCAGTCTCAAGTGCACACAACTATGTAGCAGACCCCTCATGTGCCAAACAAACGTTTGAATGATGAAATTAACTTTTTTTTATCTACTCAGTTTAAAAATTGTTACAAAGACGAATTACTTAAGACACTACTTACAACACACTTTACTACACTACAAAGACAATACCCCGAGGAGCATATATCCTGTCTACCCCGACGCCATTCCATAAAAAAACATAGAACTGAACTAAAATTAGATATACGATTACAAAAAGCTACATACAACAATTTACTGGGTGGCTCATGACAGGATAGGGTAAATGATTGACCTTCATTCAAATCGACCAGTTTCGTGGATAAACTGTAGCGTAAGCTTCAGAATATGTCGATTCAATGAACTGGGAAAATCATCATCGCCATACAATAAGAGTTGCAATAGAGCATCATTTTTAAGCCTGCTTTCCATTAAATCGTAAAGGGATCGGCCACAGTCTGCGATCGTCGCCGATCTCCATCATCTTCCATCTGTGATCTCAGCAGTGTGTTTCCATTAATCGGCTGCAGTCTGCGACGGTCTGCGATGCACATTTCATTTCATTTCATTTAATCTTATTTATCCACGATATCCATTCAGTTATAGCATACAAAAAAAAGAAAAACTAATTACAATACAAATTTCCTAAAGTTACTCTCAATGATTAAAATATATTGCCTGATCTTCCATGGATTCGTGCGGAGCTAATTTCTCTTAGCTCAGAAGGTGAGATCTTAGTTTTTTTTAAATCGTACGATGGAATCGGTGTCTCTAATGGGCTGTGGGATATTATTCCAAGCAATTGGACCAGTGTACAAAAAACCTCTTTTGGTGTACTCTAATCTAATGTCAGTTTTTGCACATGGAGATCCCTCCTATTCCTTGTATTATATTTTGGTATGACCGACCTCTCGATGAACTTATTTTGTAGGCCTGCAGGACAGAGCTGATTAACAATTTTGTAGGTCATAACTGCTCGGTCAAACGTCATCAATTGATTTATGTTCATGAGGTCCTTATTCTGTAGTGTGGGAAAGGACCTTAGTGAATCAGTGAATCAGTTTTTCTGTAGTGTGGGAAAGGACCTTAGTGATAAAATCCCCAACAAAGAGAATCCTCTTTTAACAGGCAATTATGGTGAGCGTAAGAAAGACGTTGAAAAATTTGCGTTTATACCTGTAAACCTCGAAAATATGATGAAAGGATGCAAAGACTTTAAGACATCCAATGGCTATGGTACAGATTTTATCTCTGTCTTCTTTCTCAAGGTTGGCATCGAAGTACTCGCTCCTTCGCTTGCACAGCTCTTCAACTTGTCTCTTTCAACTGGTCGCTTTCCAGACAGCTGGAAAATCGCTAGAGTAGCCCCTATCCATAAAAAAGGTCCCAAGGATGACAGATCGAATCATAGACCCATATCAGTTCTTTCGGTCATTTCCCGTTTGTTTGAAAAACTCGTTTTTGGCCAGTTGTACTCCTATTTCGATAGAAATAAGCTGATTTTCTGTAAGTAGTCTGGTTTTCGGAGCCTTCACTCGGTCTTAACATGTCTTCTTAGATGCACAAATGATTGGTACATGAACACCGATAGGGGTGAATATACGGCTGCCCTTTTTATTGACCTCAAAAAACTTTTGACACCGTAGATCACGAAATTTTGTTGGCAAAACTAAATTTTTACGGTCTAGATGGGAAGGAACTTAATTGGTTTAAGTCTTATCTCGAAAATAGGCGTCAATATTGCAAGGTCAATAATAAGGTTTCCAAAACAGAGGTCGTAAATTGTGGTGTACCACAAGGGTCATGCCTGGGGCCACTTCTCTTCTTAGTGTACATCAACGATCTCCCAAACTGTCTCGAAAAATCAAATGTGTCAATGTACGCTGATGACACTTGCTTATATTATTCTTTTGATTCCGTTGACGCAATAAATCAAGCCATTAACGCTGATTTAATAGCTTTGAAGGGTTGGCTAGAAGGCAACAAATTGTCGTTAAACGTTGCAAAAACAGAAGCAATGATAATTGGAAGCAACAAAAAGCTACACAAGATAGATACTCCTGATGCCCCTAAGCCGCAGTTTAGAATAGGTTCTGAAGATGTCAGACTTGTAAGTGATGTAAAATACCTCGGAGTTCAAGTGGATCAAGAACTAAAATGGATGAATCATTTAACCACTGTCACGAAAAAGATCTCCAGGGGTATTGGTATTCTTCGTTATGCAAAGCAATACCTTCCACCCGCTACGATTGAAACAATGTATAGAAGTTTGGTAGAGCCCTATTTCAGATACTGCTGCCCGGTTTGGGGTAATGCTGGTGTATCAATTATAGGAAAATTGCAAAAACTACAAAATCGAGCGGCAAAATTGATCACTAACAGCCCATTCGATGCTTCGCCACTCCCAGTCATTCGTGCACTCGGATGGTCCACAGTAAGGGAAATAATTGATCTTGAATCTGCAAGGATTGTTTACAAATCCCTGAATGGTGATGCACCATCCTATATGAGTGACATGTTTACTAAAGTCAACGTCTCTACAACACGGTCTCTCAGAAATTCGGATTATGACCTAAGAGTCCCTTTTCTAAGAACGACCACAGGACAGAGATGCTTCTCTTATCAGGGTGCGAAACTTTGGAATGGTTTATCTAAAAAGACTAAAACTACGTCAACTTTGAAAAATTTTATGAAAGCCATAAAATGATCTTCCGTCCTCGAAGAATCAACAAAGCCCCCTTTTCGTTTTTAATGTTTTCTTTTGAAATTTCTTTTTAACAATTGTAATTAGGTTATTGATTAGTTATTTTGTGTAAAACATTTAATTTAGTTTTTGTGTATTTTATTGCATTGTCCCCTGTAAATCAGTTTTATCTAACTGAGGGGCTACCATGCCTAAAAAATTGAAAATGAAAAATGAAATGAATTCCAAGCATCCTTCACCTTTGAAGATTCTATTAGATCGAGTGCTCTGTTTTGGTATTTCTGCAAAGTGCTTATCTTTGTATCGGAAAGGGCTCCCCATATCACGTTAGCATACCTTAAGTGGCTTTCAACAAGTGCTTGATATACATTGAGTAGCTGTGATTGTGGCAGGATATTTTTCAGCTTTCTGATCGATGCTAAGCCACCAACTACCTTCCCTTTGTATGGTTTGTACTGTTCATCCCAGCATAAATTATCGTCAACCGTAAGTCCTAGGTATTTCGTTTTATGAACCTGTTTGATTCTAGTATGATCCAAATAAAATGGTGGTAGCTCTGGTAATTTGCTTTGCCTACGAGGATGGTCAATAACCATGAACTCAGTTTTCTCAGGGTGTATACTTAGTTTATTTATTCTCATCCACTCGGAGATGTTTTCTAATTCAGCCTGGAAGTTTTGTATCACCTATACCATGATCCTTTTCAAACCCGCGAAATCGTTGCAACAACAACCACTATAATCTAATTGGTTAATCAGATCAACGTGATCATATTTTAACAAAAGCTCGTCTGCGATGATCGCCGATCGTCTGCGATGCGTGTTTCCATAAAAATTTTTCCAGATCGGGACAGTCGTAACGATCGGGAATGTTGAACTAAAATGAACTCAGTTCAACTTTCCCGACGCTTACGATCCACGATCCCCGACGGTCGTAAGGATCGTAAGAAAGTGTTTCCGTTAAATCGGGAACACAACGCAGACGATCGCAGACCGTCGCCGATCTCCTTACGATCGCCCTACGATTTAATGGAAACCAGGCTTTAAGATTTACGTATCCAAGTGGTCGTAATAATACATAGATTCCAGCGAGGAGGTTTTGTCTTTGTAAATCGAAACAAGGGCATAGCAACAAGAAGTGTTCCGTATCTTCAATGCCATTATTTGTCGGACACAAAGGATTTCATTTCATTCATTTCATTTCATTTTTACTTATTTAGGCACGGTAGCCCCGTCAGTCCATGGGAACTGCTTTTCAGGGGGCCGTGGCAAAAACATTTACAAATAGGAAGATAGATATTACAAAATAGGAATGGTCATCATAGTTTGTTTTTGATTCTTCTCTTAAAGGTGGCAAGGGAAGGTGCCTGTTTGGCATCGAGTTCAAGTTGATTCCAAAGCTTACGTCCACGAAAAGAAATAGCCCTCTGCCCATTGTTTGTTTTTCGTAGTGGAAGCGAAATATCAGTATCAGTATTTCTCAGTTTTCTAACATATCGAGTCGAATTTTTTCTAAACAGGTTGGAAAGGTACTCTGGGACGAGGACATTTAACGATTTGTAAATAGTTGTAGCTATTTCTTGTAAAATTGTGTTTAAATTCATGAACATTTAGCTTGCTGAGGCCGACTCTTAGTTGAGTTAGATAGGACAGACCTTTTGGGTCATGAATCCCATAGACGGGTTTTCCAGGGGGGCGAATTTTCAATAGCATTTTCTTCTTGAAGAGGGCAACAGATGGCGCAAGCCTAGTCTCAGTTTCAAGTACATACCATTCGGACAGACAGTGTGGATAAAACGTAGATTTGAACTTTTCAGTTCTTGTCCTTATTTGCCCGATCACATCATGCTTTCGAAGAGAGTACTGAGACTGCTGATGAGGTGTAATTGGATCCCTTGTATAGTTCGGCGCTAGGTTGTTTACAATTTTATAGAACAAAGTAAAGCGTCTACTCCACCTACGAAGACTAAGAGATTCCCATCCTAGCTCAGCGTACAACTTCTCTCTAGATGTTCCCCTCCATGTACCTGAGACGGCCAAAGCGGCAGAATATTGGACAGATTCTAGCTTTTCCATAAGATTAGACAAGGTGCCATTTCCACTGAACTCGCATATTTTTGGTGGATCATATGACATCTCCATAAACTAAATGGGGTTGAATATAGAGCTTGTACAGCTCGTTAAGGGTGTTCCTAGGTAGATATCTGGAAAGAAACCTCAACATACTAATACTCTTTCTTGCTTTGGAAATAGCTGCTTTAATATGGGTAGAAAAGGACAACTTTGAATCTAGAACAATTCCTAAATGCTTGTGTTCGACAACTTGCATCACGTGTGTGTTGTTGAAAAGAATTTCGGGATGATTGGTTTCAGTTTTTTGCTTCGAAAATATTAATTCGACTGCTTGCTTTTGTGGATCAGGATTAAAAGACATCCTCCAGTCATGAGCCCATTTACTGATCCACTCCAGGTCATGATTCATGTCACTTGCAGCTGTGTTTGAGTCTTGCACAATTGTAAAAAGTGACGTATCATCAGCAAAAAGCTTAACGTTGCATTTCAAGTCTGCAGTTAGATCATTAATGTAGACTAGAAAAAATAAGGGACCTAGAATAGAACCCTGGGGCACTCCTGCTGAAACATCTCCCCAACTAGAGCTCTGTCCATTCAGTACAGTTCTCTGTTTTCGATATCTTTGATACTGACTTAGAAGTTGTCCGGAGACACTGCTTCGCTTTTATTTATAGATTAACCCATCATGCCATACTCTGTCAAATGCTTTAGAAATATCAAGGTACACAGAGCGAACATCAAGAGGAGGATTGCAATCAAACGCTGCAAATATTGTATGTGTTATCGAGATTAGCTGATTGATTGTTGAAATTAACTGTCAAACAGATAGGATTCGAATGTTGGGACGCAGGTAAATTCAGGTGGGACGCAGGACGCAGGATCTTAGGCCTTTTTCAAGGATTCTGAGGTGATGCATTTCAATAACAAATCGCTTTTAATCTGAGGACGAAGAACGATGTGACCAATTGACAAGTCAAACTTTATTTGAATCAAACTTAGGCCTCGTCCACACGTATCCGGATATTTTTGAAAACGCATCTTTTTTTATCCGTTTTGGGTTCCCGTCCACACGGAGACGGCGTTTTCAGTCACCGAAAACGAAGCTTTTCGAAAACGCTCTCCAGAGTGGATCTTTTTGAAAACGCCGTTTTCATGTTGTCGTGTGGACGGATGAAAACGGAGCTTTTCGAAAACGCTGACGTCAAGGCATCGATTTACGACGTATCAGAGCATGCGCACGGATCTTTGGGGACAACAAAAGGGCATTTTGATGGTCTGTTTTCTTTTGTCGAAGTTCGAACAGCGAAGTTTGAATGTAGCAGCGTCTTCGTGTGGACGGGGATATTTTAGAAAACGCTCCTCGTGGGGACGCGGATCTTTTTGAAAACGGATAAAAAAGATGCGTTTTCAAAAATATCCGAATACGTGTGGACGGGGCCTTATTGAATCGCATAATGGGTGTGAGGGTACATGCTTTCAAATGTCTTACGTCTAAATAATAGACAAAATCGGCTAAGGTTTGTTTACCTATTTCAAGTCATGTGATCAATCTCTTGATAAAACTCCTTTTTTGATTTCTCTAACATATTTCGTGCCATGCAAAGTTGTGCCATTAATACAAAAGGTATAATAATACTGAAACTTCCCAAGAGTATGGTCACATGACTTGAAATGGGTAAAACAAACCTTAGCCGATTAGGTCTATTCTTTTTACTCATACCATATATGGTTGAAATAGACATATTCTAGACTAGAGCTTATAGTGCGTCTGGAAGTACAGCTGTTGGGACAGATCATTTCGAAACATCCAAAAGCTAACACATAAAAATGTTTCAATCATTTGAAAGACAATTTTTATGTAGAAATCTCACACGATTTGTATAGACATGCTCAGTCCTTGAGTACAGTTGATAAGCATTTCAAAAATCAAAAAACATACATTTCTCTGTTGCATCGGTGACATTCCTCTGCCCCAATTGAAAGCCATCTCTAAAGCAACGAAACAAGTAATAGAAATACGGACGAAAGAAAGAAGTTAAGGAACAAAGAAGAAAAAAATAAAGAAGTTTTCACCGCAAAATCACAAAAAAACCTGTTTTAACTTTTACTTTTAAAAATACACGAAGCATTCGTCAGTGTAACGAAAATAAGAAAACTGAAATGGGGGAAGGGAGGGAAAGAGAAAGGAGATGACTGTCTTTCCTTCTCTTTCTTTCCTCTCTCCTCCTTTTTCGTTCCGATTTGCTACGATCCTCCGGCACCTAGAATAGTGAAGCTTCTGATGTATATGGTAGGCGCAATAAAACGAACCTGAAGATTAAGAATTCCTGAAAATTTCTGATTGCAAGACCATGGAATTTAGACTGCAACAAGTACGAGATATGAGAGCCCAGGGGGGAGACTTGGTAGTTCAAGGTGACGTATCCGTTGCAAAATGTTGCAAAACCCTAAACCCTGAGCGGTAGTAGCTTTTAGCCTAAGCGGTAGTAACTTTTGGCCGAAGGTGGTAGTAACTTGGAGCCTTTAAGCTGTAGTAACTTTTTCGATAAGCACCAATAACAATAGGTTGATTGTTCCAGAAACAATGGTGCTATTGTATGGCAGACAATAGCTAGAAAATAACTTCTGTTTACTTTGAAATCGTTTGAAATAGTACAGGTGTAGAAGTAAAGGCAGGATTGGGATGGGAGAACCTTCTCCTAGTGTGAGTATATGACAGTATGGTCAATGCAATGGTCAATCATTGATCAGAAATTAGTTCCAATTGGTTTTGATAGGTTAGCATAACGTGAGGAGACTGAATAACTGGTTGATCTCTGTCGTTACGGAGTCTTACTAATGACAATCAATTCATCAAACTTTCTTAAATCTCTGCGAACGAATCATATCAATTTTCACAACCCTAAGCAGTAGTAGAATTTGAAACTTTTTTGACCCTAAGAGGTAGTAAATCGCAGAATTTGAGACCCTAAATTTTGCAACGGGTACATCACCTCGAACTACCACGTCCCCCCCTGGGTATGAGGCATCTATGGATCACAGATTTGTCATTCATGATGCATCAGCTATCTTGGGGAGAAAAGAGGCTTTCAAAAAAGCTAGTGTCCAACAAAAGTCGTCAAAAGCAACTTTTGATTTATTTCCTTCCTTCTTCTTAAATCTTAGTATACATCATTGTGATTACAATTTTCTCACGGCAAATTTTGAATCAACTGTAATCAAAGATTCTGAAGGTCTCTCATTTGAAGTTGTCTTTGGTCAGCCATTAAAACATGTATTGTAAATGCAAGATAATGTAAATGCAATTCCATGAGATTTGGTCCATGAACTTTCACTCCTTTAGTATTTGAGACCTTGCCCTTTTTAGAAGAAATTACTTAGGTGGGGGTCGTAGGGGGTCACTGAAAACCATAAAACCGCCAAGATATTTAAGAAAAATTGTAAAACCGCCTAAAATTCAGCTAAAACCGTCACAATATTTTAAGCGTTTTGCATGTACTGCCTCGTTTCTGTGCTGCAGACGATGCCTCTTAATCATTTTATAACCCAAAAAAGGGAAAGCTAATTCCACATTTTCACTGCAAAGCCCGGGGGGCTACTTGACCTGATTTTGGACGGGGACGTGCCATCGAGGTTTCAAAAACATACCCGTTCCTCATACCAATTTTTCCAAAATGTATACCCAACTTTATGCCAATTTTTCAAAAATATATACCCGACTTTATACCAATTTTCCAAAAATGCATACCCGATCCTATACCAATTGCAAAAATTGCGAAAATCGATACCGTTCCTTATACCAAAATCATGAAAATCGATACCGTTCCTTATATGAAAATCGTGAAAAACGATACCCTTCCCGATGGCACGTCCCCGTACCCAAATTATGTATAGTACCCCTCCCCCCGGGCTGCAAAGGTGAAAATTAGACGAAAATCACAAAGTTATATCGAAGTTATATAAAGTTATATACTGAACAATTATTCGTAGTTTTCATCTTCAATTTTGTGATAATTTGACTTCTCGATCATATTTTGTGAAGAAATTTGAAAAACCTTGAGCTTGAGAAAGAGAGGAACGGTTCTCTAAACCCGTCAATTTTAGTGTGGATTCAGATTCACCCAAATCAAAATCTGTGCAGAACACGGTGGCCACGTTTGGGCAATACTATAGATTCCAGAGCTAACAGGTTTGTTTCGTACTTTGTGCCTGCCTCTATGAACTGTGTTTCTGGTGTTTTCAATCTGATAACTTTTTGCATCAAGTCATTCAATCGAGCATTCAATGAAGTTGCTTGCAAGAGTTCATGACAATTCAAGATGCAGTATATTGAAGAGGTAATATTGCCACTATTGACTCATATGCACTCACGTGGATATTTTCATCATGGATATTTTTGTTAATAATTCACCAAAAACATGGAGGGGTGGAGAGGCCGAACTTTATGGAAAGATGCAGTGTCATTAACGCATTTGAATTGACTTCTCTTTGCGTGGCGTGTGTCGTTGTATGTGGTGTGCGGCATCATGCACGAAGAACCGTTTGCAATCAAAAAGGTTACGGAGTCACTTGCAGATAGAGATGAAAGGAAAACTTACCTGAGTAATTTTTTCACAGCATTCATGAAAGGCTGGCTTCAAGCCAAATTTGCTGCATGGCAACCAAGCTACTATGCAGTCCCCTTTTGGCCTTTGTAAACATTTTTTCCTGTTTATCATTTTGATGGAAATGAACCTTGAAATTCCCTTCAAATTCTTCATTCATAAGGACAATATATGCATTGTTGAGAGGTCAGACGAACACAAACGATGCAAAGATGTCTTCGAAACTGAAGTTCCTGGTCACTTTGCTCCGTCACGGTTGGGTCATGGGCACCAACCCTAGATCAGAGACGCAGTAGTTTTTCTAACTGTTGTCAAACTTTAGAAAAACTCTGATGCTTCCCGATCATTTTTTACCATTTATCTGAAATAAAGAAAATGCACAGAAAGCTAGCCTGATCAGGCTAACAGCCGCTCGCTAACAGATGCTAACAGAAAGCGCATATGACACAGAAATTTCCTGTGTGTGATCATCCTGCAGCAAAATTTGACGTCGACAGATTTGACACCGTAAGATGGACGATGGCTATTGGGGCCCAAAAACCCACCCATATGGGCGGCACATACCCATACCCTCAACATGTTATGTCCCCCCCCCCCGGGCAAAATTCCCGATTGCTCAATCATAGCTGCAGACAGACTGTTGTATTTTGTTATTTGCGCCATTAGTTCGGATGTGGCCACCCTGTGGCTAAGAGACACGCTCGCCAAGAAACTTCGCTGGGAACAGACGCAACAAAAACGCTTACGAAAGAACAACGCGATTACGACGATGAAAGCACGTACATCTTTAAGGGAATTGTAATACGCTGTGTATACGATGAGATAAATGAATATTAGCGCTGAGTTCAGAAAAAGAGTTTATTTTAATTACAAGTTGATCTTAGGCCATCCGATATAGTCTTCGTTCAAGAACGCAGGAAACTGCCTGGTGTCTTGCTCGAGAAAATGAGAGCAAGACATATGCCTGCGCTAAAATACTTCACGGACTTTGTAATCATCCAAAAGGATTTTATGTTTTTGGCTCTGGTACCCAGGGTACTTCTGATGCAAAATATGCCAATGATTCCATTAAAGAAAGGTTTTACAATTCACGAGGGAGACTCCCTATAGCTAGGAAGGTGATGGGGGTCGTCGGACACTGCAAATATTTTCGAAAATCCCAAAAATCTATACCTTGTGTAAAAGATTTACTACAAAACATGGGAGACGTTTAGACCCCAAAATATGCCAAATGCTGCATAGTACATAAAGACCAGAAGTTTTGTAGCTTTTCCTCAACTGCGTTGCAATATTTTGGACAAGAATCCACTTAACTCTCAACTTATCGAAATTCATCAAAAGCAACCCCCAAAAATATGCAAAATTGCGTACCTAAGGGAATGCTAGACAATGTTTCCAAATTCATGGCCTGGGCACCAGAGAGTCTGGTACCCAAGGTTCCAAATTCAAGACAGGTCCAAGAAGTGTCTGACAACTCTCACCATACCGTCACCTACCAATAGGGGGTGCCTCTCCTTGGCATTTTCACCACTAGGCAAACATTTGAGCGGTTTTAATTAAGATTACCAAACTGCCCTCCTCACACAATCATACTTTCCTCGCATAATTTTTTATTTTCCAGAAGAATTGCAGAAACCCTTCTGAAGAAGGAAGTTAACTCTGAATCGACTCTGCACAAAGACTAGCGTTTTCAACTGCATCTATAAAAAGGCAGAACAAAAAATGGAATGAAAAACAATCAAATGACACCCTTGGGGGGGCACTCAGCACATACGCATTCATCAATCCAAGAACTTTTCAAGCAACCCAAGATATCACTTCAGATTCATTGCAACCCAAAAATATCAGTTCAGTTTCCGTTTCAGTTTCATTTTATTCAACAATCATCCTCAATACAATAACAGATAAAACAATGCAATACATATATAAATACATGAAAATTAAAAATCTACATACAATAAACAATGAAAATTGAAATTACATAAATCAACTTTGCAATTTGTATTTGGAATGATTGTCTTAGGAGGAGTCCTCAAAATAGATAAACTAATCGAGAGAGGACCCCCCTTGTTAGATAGTTGACTGAGCATATCTCGAAAGATATGAACGGAAGGCCTGCGTTCTTAAGATACGAAATTAATCGTTTACGGCGAACGTAAGAATCGTTCCAAATAATGATATTCCACGCTATGAATAATGAAAATGATATCGTTCAGTTCAGCGTCCCTTCGCTAAAAATTGCAAGTGGCGAGATGAGACATACGATTAATTTCGTAAGCGATTGACTGTTCCGTTTCAGACTCGATTCTCAAGCGTTTATTTCGTTCCTTCAAATGCGATTATAAGTCCACGATTTATTTAAAGCTATGTACACGTTTTCGATATAAACTGTGATTTCTTGATTCTCTCTAAGCGTTCGTTCACGTTAATGCATTGACTTGCGTTCGTTATGACTCTTGATGATTCCGTGAGTAAAGTGTTCTTGCTTCGAGACTTCTCACGTCCCTCTCTCCTTTGTGACTCTACTCTCCCAAGTTCTTCGATAGGCGTGTCTCATCTCGCCACAGGTTGACCATATGTTAAAATATTCAGCACCCCTCCCCATAAAAGAAAACTGAAAAATAATTTTTTTTAACCCTATTTTGGTTGGGGGGCAAATGTGCCCCCCCCCCTAGTAGATTTTTTTGAATAACTCTGCGAGGAAGAATTTTATAGCCATGACACTTCTTGACTTTTTGCAACTACTTATTGTGCAACTTCTCAAAAAGTTTCATTGAAATATTTTGAAAGATGAGGGGGCGGGAGACGATTTCCTGGGACTGACTCAGGAAAAATCGCAAATTCTCAAATCTCAATTATCGCGAAAAAAGGAGCAGAAGTGGAATATTTGCAAATTTCTTTTGTAATGTTATGTTATTTGATGCATTCTATCATAAATATCATGCTTGGATGGAAAATATGCTCCATATTTAATTTTATCTCGATTTTCCTGATTTTGGCCAATTTTGCCGCTTTTCTTGACCACACAAAGGAAAATGCTGACGTAAGCAAAAATGGTGGCTATTTTTAGGTTAATTTTTGTATTTACAGAAAGTACACGCCTGAGGCTTTTAGCACACCAAATTTGGTCGCTCTCCCTATTACCAGTCAAGAGTTAGGTAGGGGGGCTTTTTTGCCCCCCAACCAAAATAGTACTATCAAATAGCCCAACCACTATAGGGTTAAAGTAAAAACATAGTCAGTAACTATGGTAAAAACCAGATGACCAAAAATATCAGCTCATTTATACCTAGAAACCTGTCCATGAACATATTTGCTTGTGCTGATTGACCCCCCTGGCAATAACACCCCTGCTCTAGCCCAAAAAACACCCTTGGGTTAACTATGGGGGCCCGGGGGGTACTTGACTAGGGAAGTGACGGGGGTGTGTGGCAAAGCTCTCCACAACCTGTACCCTGTCGCATAAAAAATGGCCAAAAAGTATACCCTGTCGCATAAAAATTTTGCCAAAATCCATTGTTTCAAGAGAAATCTAAAAAATTTTCTTCCACATGATACCCTGTCGCATAATTTTCTTATCAATTGTAATACCCTGTCGCATAATTTTTATCAGAAAAGGACACCCTGTCGCATAATTTTTACCGTAAAAGGACACCCTGTTTAGCGGCACATCCCGTCAAGTCAAGTATGGGAGTAACCCCCCCGGGTATGGGGGTTAGAAAGCATTTCATGCCCAATCATCACATCAAAGCGCACCAATTAGTGAAAGGGAGGCCTTCGAAATCAGCTTTGATGCCTCGACTCCCTGTGGACTGGGACTGGGTCGGGTATTTGACCACGTTTCATTCACAGATCTTTCTTTTCGCGCAAGGCAAGTCACAAAATGGTGGGTAAATTATGTCTGTCCCTTCCGTGCGAATCTTGCGCTTAAGGTTGTTTATGAACAATCTGGGAGCATCATCGTTTAATTCTTGCTTTACATTGAAACATGGAGATTGTATTTTGTGGATTGTGAATGTGATATTCCAAAATTTGCGCCGCTTCCCGTGGCCTAGGCCGGACCTGCTCTGTAAAGTCGAATTTTGCGTTGCAGACCATGACAAAATTCAGATACTATAGTTGCATGATGCATTGTGACATTGCTTAGTCATTGCTTTCACATTGGCAAGGAACATAGATTTTGATTAAGGGACTCGTAATAGTCTAATGGTAAGCGAGACTTGCAAGTGCTTTTTTGCCTTTTTTTGGACGGTGAGATGGGATGGGTTAACGTTAACATTAGTGACAGTAGGATACACCAATGATATAAACCTTCAAAGTTAGTTTCCTGGCAAGGTAATTAAGTAGACAGGAATGTTGGTGGAATATGTGTGGGGGCCAAGATCACTTGATTTGGCAGGGAGGGATTTTTCTGTGGCGCTAGAGAAAACAAAACTGAGTCTGAGAGCTGCCGAGCTGCAATTACAAGAAGAGAGTGCAGGGCGCTGTCCGGACCAGACTGGAAAGTTTGTATCCTGTGGGGGGGGGGGGGGGAGCAAGTTGAGATGGCTTTTAAGTAAGACACTGCACGGAAAATCTTCTTGAGAACAATAGATTGAAACAATATATCCATTGTTTATTCCCAACTGCATGACTCAGTTTGAAAACCGCGTACCTATGTTCCTGCGGGCACAAGAGGGTCCCAAGTCCACGGAAATGCCTGTGTCTTGTCCATGGATGTCCTTGTACTTTTCCGTGGGAAAAATTTATTCAGAATAATCCACGGAAAAAAGTCAATCCACGGACAAGCTGCTGTGTCTGTGGCCATCCGTGGACTTACGATGCAAGTCATAGATTGGGGGTTATTGACAATGGAACTTGCTTTTTATTCACTGAATGTGTAGGTGTGACATTTGTTCTTGTTGTTAATTTTCCGCTTTTTCTTTGCATACTTCCGCCAAAAAGTGACAATTTCCCGTGGCCTTTGATGAAACTTTCTAAAGGATGGGCTTGTGCGCCCTGCTCAACTTTCACGTCAAAATGGCTTGTGATCTTCAAGTTTTCAATAGTTGTACAGACTTATTCCAAAGTTAACGCTTTTTCTGCAAATTTCTTTGACGCTAATGTGTAACAAACACTCGAATGGCAACAGCTCCTCTAATGTTTTTCTAGGCCTACTCACAAATCTGTGAAAACTGCGAATGCACGAAGCATGTTGTTGTCTAATATATGTGTCATGGCTAGCAAGTAGGCTACCTCGTTTTGAGTTTTAAGTGCTTGCATTTTGAATGTTTGCCAAAATTAGCTTGAAAGATATGACATAAAGTAAAGCAAGGTTAGGAGCGGAACATCGAGAGATCAACAATCTTTGCTACGAATTAGTTGCACTGCAACATGTGTTTGTAAGGACGTTGCAGACATGCTGTTGCTTTCCAAAGTATTCAGTGCTTAGTTTAAAGCAGTGGCAGCGGACAGTGCTAATAATGCTAATACTTTATTAGCAGTTTTTTTCCAAAGTAATTGTGTAAAATAAGGCCCAAAAGAAGCTTCAAAAATTTTGGAAACTGCCTCGTCATTCCATCAAAACGTGAGGTCGCTTTGCATTTTTTGGTTGCAGCAATATCACACACAATCATTTGCGTGACGCATTTGAATCCTTTTCTAATCCCGTAAAAGGAACCGCCTACATTCCCTTTCCATTGATATTTGAACCCTCCTCAATTGATGGCCACGCTATTACTCTGCCAGTTTTAATAGTGAATGCAGAGGAACAATTGAAACTTGTGTCATATTTCCCGTTTTTCGTTGTGCATTGCCCATTGTGGAATATGCAAATGATGACACCGTGCTAATAATTCTTGAAAGTTAGTAGCATCAGATCACTGCGGCCGTTTCAACATACCACACAAAAACGGTCTGACCCAAATCGCAGAGATGAATGAAGTCACATCAAGTGGAGTTAAAAGAGGTCTTTCAAAATTTTCTGGCTATTTTCTACACAAGAAAAATTAAGTCATGAACAGCGTCTTCGTCTCCAAGAAGACGGGCGACCATATCCTCCTGTTTGTTACCATAAAACATCGAGCCTCTGTTGGAGTGATTGATAGGTATTCTTGGATGTGTGGAGGGAGATACCGAGAGAAATACGTATTTAGTTAGACATGGGAGATCTGTCGTGTAATCTGAGAAAAGACATCAAAGACACTACTGTGTTCTCAAAGAAACGATTCGTTTTACTTTCGTTAGTATGGCCTGTCTGGAAAACTTGAACCTTCTTTACTGCAGGAACTAATTCCAAATTTTACCAGCATCATCATTACTTTGATAATTTTGCTTTCTTGCCTTGGTAAATTTTATGTCAAACCATATGCAATTCCCAACTAAGTCTGGAAGCTCAACAGCCAACAGCCATGCCGGGCAGCCATGCTGTAACAAATGCCTTGCAAACACTGTGGCCGTGCTGGGCTGTGCTATTACAATTTGAAAATTAATAGTGGGGCTTTTGCTAAGTGGCAAGTGGCCGCAAAGGCTACACAAACTATCCTAGAGCAGAGCCGCATAGCCCCAGACGACTGCGGAAGAAACAAACGACCATGAGAACAACAAAAGAAAAGCCATTGATCACTCGATACAAGTATGAATTTTTAAAACATCATATCGACCTTGAAGCATTTCTCTCAGTTCAAGAACTCGCATATGGAGGTCATGTCAATCAAAACAAACTTTTCAACATTGAAATTAAGGGAATTTTCTTGAGATGATGGGCCAGTTGGTGGACTATCTCCATGACTTGCAACTGTTCCTTCACAAGGAACGCATTTGACCACTAGTCAACGGCATTTGAGAAGTTGTAAATCGATCCTATGCATTCTTTAAGCGGTACCTATTTGAGGAAAGTTGTTAACAAGAGCTATCTGTTTGTTGTTACTTTGCTGTTATTACTTGTTTTGAAAAAAATCTTTCTCGATGTTCTGTTTCAATGTTAACAAGTTCTGCAACTATTTCTGCAAGATCAAAGCTCCGCAAAAACTTGGAACTGCAATGAGACAAAAAATACCCTTTTTCCTAACTAAGTGTTTCGGTGAATGTGAGGGGCGTGTCCCTAAAAAGTTTATTCCGGGAAGCCCCCGGACCTCCAGTTTTCGTTCTCAATTATTAGCAACTTAATTTACCTCCAAGCCGCCCCTGGTTTAAAGGTAAAGAACATTTTTCCGTGAAAATAACAAACCAAATTTAAACACAGACCGTGTCCGTGGCTGGAAATTGTCCGTGGTGAAATTTAATTCAAACGTTCCACGGACGGTCATGGAACTGTCCACTGACAAGACACGGACATTTCCATGGACTCAAGACCCTCCTGCGGGCACGTAGCACTGTGATCCAGATTTCACGTTTTGTGTGATTAATGTGAGAAAATGAACTTTTTAGAATTCCACTGGATGTATTTTTTCTATGTTCAGTGGCGTCGTGGCCGGCCAGGGGGGCATACGAAAATTTTGTCGGAAAATTCAGCAATTTTTCCACTCTTGTCGGAAAACTTGAAATATGACGACTGGATTCTCACATTTTAAATGGCTCATCTGTAGCAAGCGAGATACAACTGAAAGCCCCACTTTTTTGGTCAAGAGCCAAAGCTTTTTCCCGAAAATGTAGGCTTTTCAGCGAAATAACTATAACTAGGCCTGTCATTCCAAAAAGCACTGATTTTTCTGTGAAAATTATTTTTTCCACTAAAAAGAAGTTTTTCTGGCAAAAGGTGCAATTTCCCTTTGAAAAGGAGGTGCAATGTGCAAAAAGTCGAAGGAATATATTTCGAACCAAATATTGTTGATTAACAACTCTTAGAACTTTTTCGCGAACTTTCAGGTGTTTTTACACAAATTCTGTTGACTTTACAGTTTGGTATAACTGCTTAGACTTAGATGTTTATTTATGGATAGTGCTTCATTTTAGGGATGGGTGACCAGAAATTTCTAGAAGTGGTTATCCTTGAGACTTGAGGATGATACAGATGATCGTGAAGATAGTGTTAGTTTCAATTTCGGTGAAAGCATGCTTATGGAAACGCAGATTTAAACTTATGTATGCTGAAGGAATTATGAGTGCATTTTTTGAAACAGTTTGCATTCTTTTATTTTTGTGCCAGGAAGCTGATTCTAAAGAGAATTCTGGTGCATCTTAAGGTTCGGACTTTTTGTGAATTGTGCAGGTAGAAACTGTTCGGATGTGTTTTTACAAAGTTGTGGTGCGGCTGTGGCTGGAAGTAGTCAAAGTGGCACAGGGAAGATCTTCCCACCTGCATCATATGCATTTTTCTCTGCTACATTGTTTTCTTGTGTATTTGAAGGCATTCTCTTGTTAGTTCTTGAAAGGCCTTCCCTGATGAAGATTGAGGATGAAAAGATTTAGCGCAGACGTCAGATGGAATACGTTGCTAGACTTAATTAAAAAGTCCCACTTTTTGCAGCCACACAATTTGGATGAGACGATCAAAGAGATTGTAAGAAAAGGACGAGGTGCCATGAAGTGGCCTGATTGCATTGCAAGAAAAACAAACTGGAATATTGCTCAGTGGCAAATAAGTGATAGATTCATTTGACTTGCCCTCCCGATCATTGGTTTTCTTTTTGCTTTTAAATGCCATGTGGGATGATTGAAATGTTTACAATATTGTTTGTGAAATATTCACAGTTTTTCTTCATCAGCATGAACTGAGGAAGGAGGTGATCTGTACCGCTGTACTTCTAGAAAAAGGATTGCAACAGGAGGTGAAAACTTCCATGGGTTGGTCCCACTTGACATGGAATGTCCCTCAAGGGCATTTAAGGTATTTAGAGTAGTTGGTTCCTGTACACATAATGTTTATAATCTGCTTTCTATGTTTTTTTTAGTCTCACAGAAAGTTCCACGCACCAAGGCATGGCTCTTTGGGCTTTCTGCCAAGGAAGAGATGTAAGAGACACAGAGGAAAGGTCAAGTCATGGCCAAAGGATGATGCAAACCAGCCTCCCCATTTGACTGCATTTGTTGGATTCAAAGCAGGCATGACCCACATTGTAAGAGAAGTGGACAGAGTTGGTTCCAGTAAGTATGCTCTCAAAATCTGTATGTCTGTTTGCAGTAGATTAAAGTTATGCCCACGTTCTTCCACAAGCTAAGCCTTGGTCCATCATGAATTTTCTGCAATCTTACTCCAGGGTGGAAAGTTCATTTTCTGTCACATTAGAGGTTTACACCAAGCCGTTTCTGTCCAAACAATAGGCCTGCAGTTCTACCATTGTTTTCAATGTTGTTCCATGCCAGAGATCTGCAGTGCAACAAACATGTTTTGGCTGAAGAATATGAGCCACCGGTTGTCTCAGAAAAAATGCAACAAGGATAGGAGAATGTTGTTTTCATCCAATCAGCGGATTTTTTATGATCCACTTTGGCCAATCAGATCACTAGAAATGACAATGGAACATGGGGGTGTCAGCGTTTTTTACAAAAATAAACATAAACAAAGCTGTGGCAAAATGGCAAAAACCGCCATCCTCTCAAAGTATGCAATGCAGTTGTGTTTTGGCCAATTTCAACGGTTTAAAAACGTTTTCCTCCTAAATCAAAGCTTTGAGGCGGGGCTTTCCCTGGATATCAGCCTGTGCATTATGACACAGAAGCAGAGTGAACAGACCATGAGACTGCATGGAAAAGAAGGCTGAAAATACATTGATACACTTGGGATGCAATGCCTACAGTATTTCAGACCTTACTCGGAATATTTCAGTAGGGGAGTGGCAAATCGCACTCCTAGTCCATTTCAGGCGTGTGATGGAGTGCAGTTGCAAATCAACATTAAAAATATGTCGACTGGAGTTTTACTTGATCAGTTTTACTAATGCAAAGTCATTCCAGGTGTTTGGTTGTTCAAAAAATTGATTCATCTGAGTTCACAATTTCAAATAAACTGTAATTGTGGAAAACGAAGATAAAAAGAGCACAAAACAATCTGTTATCAATTTGAAGCGGTAATAGATGTTTCAGTCTCCTTTTTCTTAACTATCAAGGTTTCTTTCCATTTTTTTCTCTCCATTTTTGCACAAAAACGGTGCAGTGTGAACGGAGCCTTAAAAAATGTATATCTATCCGAAAGTAAGTTGAATTACCAAGAAAGGAGCTGGTCTCTCAAGAACAAACAGTAGGTCAAAGAAACAACTCTTCAATCTAAGTTATGTTACATCCTTCAGGATTATCTTTTGTAAACAATTGAATGATAACTATCAAATCATTAAGGATTTTGGATTTAGTACTTCCTGATTGACTTATTGTTACAGAGAAATACAAGATTTTAATCCTCGTTTGAAAAGGTAAGGCGTGCGATTTATCGCACTCCTTGGACAGAGAAGGTGTGCGCCAAGGCGTGCGAGAGCAATCGCACGCCATTCCCGGTAAGGCCTGGTATTTGGTTGAAGATGATGCTGCCTTTCAGGAAGCCATATGAATGCACATGCTACCAATTCCATATCATCATCGCTGTTATGGTTTGGGTTGGTTCATCCATTCAACTTCAAACAGAAGGTGAAAATTGCCATTCATCGTCGATGGCTAGGCCTTGCCTTCCTTGGTTTTCATTGCAGTCATGTGCATCAGAATCGCACTCATAATTATCTCTGCTGAAGTATGCTTCATTTTATTTCCTCGCCGTAATATTGATCTGCCTCTGAAGAAGTTTGATTGCATATGGATACAATTTGATGTTTGGTATGATGCATTCAAAATGGTGGGAATGGCCACAACCATGAAAAGGGCGCCATTGAACTCGTTCTTTAATAGTTCTTGTGGTTTCATAAATTTTGAAAAATTAAGACCATTGATGGTTGGGTGAAATGGACAGATGTTGCCAAAATAATTGTTCACAGATATCTCCGGCTACAACCACATGGATAAGTCTCCTTAGCAATGTTGATTCAATTTTACTGGTGATCAGCTCAGTTATTACTTATCAGGCTACAGTTTCCAGTAGGCTAATCAACACTACTCATTTTCCCTCAGCTTATCAATTTTACCCCTGCTGACCCTAAGTATTCTGGGACTAGTTCTTGAGGGGGAGATACTAAGTCTCAGGTGACAGGGAAGTGCTGCCCAACATTTTAGAGGAAGACGCATATTTAAGGATTTTGTCAATTTCCATACCCATTTTTATGGTGTAATGTCCACAAGGCCTGTACACATATGTTTACTAAAGATTCTGTGTTAACTCTTCCTTGGTGTGAAGATTTGGACAGTTTAATGTACAAAGTTTGATATACCTAGCCTTGCAATGTTCTCCTATCTTCAAATTTGTCATTCTAATGCACTAATTCTAATGATTTTTACATCTGTTAAGATATTTCCTTCCGTTACCTAACTCTGAATCCTTCCGTTACTTTAAATGCAGTCAAGACAAAGTCTGTTTGTAATTTTCTGTGCAAAGGCTATCAAAGTTTCTCCAATGATTTGAAGACAGGCATTTTGTAGCATCTTTAACAAACCATCTAACATTAACTATGCTGCAGAGTTGAGATAGAATCATTAATGTTCTATCAAGTTCTATTTTTTGGGAATTTATCCCTCCTTCCGTTACCATATCAATAATGTCTGTCAGATTCAAGTAGATGTGACCTTTTGGGTTTGGATTTTGCAAACTTATTACCTCACACCTTGTGCACGTTTTGTGAGAGTGGTGTTGTTTTTTCTTGCTTTAAAGTATTTTTAGGATATCAAACATCTATCAAATTCCATCCGCTACTTTATTTACATTTTTGAAATATGCCCTATTTTTTTTTGGGAGACAAAACCTGTTAAACATTCGTCAGAAATCAAGTTGTTGTGGCGCTGTGGTGTAATCCTCTGACTTTGCAGCCAGAACAGTCAGACGGAGTGGGTTCGAGTCCCAGTAGAGCCCCGCCACTTGAGCGTCACGATAAGGGGTCGCGGACTGGATCAGGTCTGCTCTATTTCTGCGATCCCAGAGCTTGGCGCTGAAAAACGCAACTTCACCAAGTTTTATCTCACTTTAATGTACAATGTGAAGATAAAGTGGCAACCAACCACGCTTCATAGCTATAACGATAAAATCCAGGCCTTACTCGGAATATTTCAGTAGGGGAGTGGCTAATCGCTCTCCTAGTCCATTTCAGGCTTGTGATGGAGTGCAGTTGCAAATCAACATTAAAAATATGTCGACTGGAGTTTTACTTGATCAGTTTTACTAATGCAAAGTCATTCCAGGTGTTTGGTTGTTCAAAACATTGATTCATCTGAGTTCACAATTTCGAATAAACTGTAATTGTGGATAACGAAGATAAAAAGAGCACAAAACACTCTGTTATTGATTCAAAGCCGTAATAGATGTTTTAGTCTCCTTTTTCTTAACTATCAAGGTTTCTAATAAAGTGCTTGATAACGCACAGCTTATGGAAGCTTTAAGAAACTCGTAAGAAACTCCGAGTACTCAAAATCTGATAATTTTAGCGCTGGTCCAAATTCTTAGTTCACACTGCTCCATTTCTGTTATGATCCGTTTTTGTTGCATAGATGCTACCCGTTCACATTACTCCGTTTCTGTACGAAAACGGAGGGGAAAACATCCGTTTTTGTCCATTCACATTGATCCTTCTGATAACAAATACGGAGCCAAAGAAATCTGTCTTTGTTCGTTCACATTGCTCCGGTTCTGTGAAGTCCATTGTTGAATGTTGGAGCGTTTTCAAAAACCTCTGTTTTTGTGCGTTCACATTGATTCAGAGCGATTTCAAAAACCTCCGTTTTTGTGGATATCCACTTTCGATAGCGTTTTCGAAAACATCCATTTTTGTGGCGTTTTTGTGCAGATCAATGTGAACACTTTCACAAAAACGGATTTTTTTCTCTCCGTTTTTGCACAAAAACGGTGCAGTGTGAACGGGGCCTTAAAAAATGTATATCTATCCGAAAGTAAGTTGAATTACCAAGAAAGGAACTGGTCTCTCAAGAACAAACAGTAGGTCGAAGAAATAACTCTCCAATCTAAGTTATGTTACATCCTTCAGGATTATCTTTTGTAAACAATTTAATGATAACTATCAAATCATTAAGAATTTTGGATTTAGGACTTCCTGATTGACATATTGTTACAGAGAAATACAAGATTTTAACCCGCGTTTGAAAAGGTAAGGCGTGCGATTTATCGCACTCCTTGGACAGAGAAGGTGTGCGCCAAGGCGTGCGAGAGTGATCGCACGCCATTCCCGGTAAGGCCTGAAATCCGATGTTGCAAATACTAAAATTGATAACTTTTTTCGTCGCAAGTCAATAAGCTACCCATGTCTACTGTAGTGGAAAATTTAAATTCTGAGATGCATATTTAAGGATTTTTTAGGTTCTAAACCCATCCGTATTGGCAGCACGTACCCATTGCGCCATATAATGGAAGTCAACCCCCCAGGAGGTTCAGTCAGGATCAGCATAGGGACAGGTGTGCAATTCTAGGATAGCGCCTATGTTCTGTCAGTGGAAGAACTCTGGAAATACAGATGCACATCAAGCTATCTTTGCTCACAGCGGGACAGAATGATTATGTACAAGACTAAGGGGATTCATGAGAAACTTGGTCCAACCAAAGCTTCTTGCAAGTTTCTTAACTTTTGATATTTAAAATTTAGAAACAGCAAACGGTTGTCTTTGTTGTAGAAAGGGATTCAGCTCGTAGTGAGGTGAGATACAGTATCTTAGCCTGTATACTAAAATCACATTGAAAACAATACAAGCCTTTTTTGAAATTTTAAAGTTCTGAAATTTTACCCAAAGTGCAAAATTTTCAATAAACTTTTTTAGTTTGGGCAAAAATCCATCAATTCTGATGTGTTTACTAACATCAGGGGAAGGACATTCCTAAGCTTTGCCCAATAGAAACAGTATTTGAATAGAACAGAAGTAAACAAAGCAATAGTCTCATCCCATCATTTTAATCCATTTTTCAAATAATCTTCAAATTTAAATGGTACAGTTCTTCCACTTTTACTGTAAGACCCAAGAAAGAAAATATCAAATGTTAGGGGGCTCAAAGTTACAAACTTATATGCATTCGCACTGCTCCATTGTTGATACCATCATCATAGAGTACTTGTTTTTTCCAAAATTTAGAGTCACACAAAAAGGAAGTTGTTGAGGCAGTGACAATTGTTGAGACTCCACCTATCGTTGTTGTGGGTGTTATTGGATACGTTGAAACCCCACGTGGCTTAAGACAGCTCACCACCATCTGGGCAGAGCATCTTGGAGAAGAGTGCAGACGTAGATTCTACAAGAACTGGTATGTCTTTTATTCTGCTAAATGTTTTTTGTGAAAGTTGCTGTTATGGTCCTGTAACAAATTAAGTATTTGTGTTATCTCACTATGTCTATTGTAGACAGCTGTATCTAGTATGTGCATTAAAAGTTGTAAACTTTTGTTTGTACAGAGCTGCATAAGTATACTTGCACAATCTTGCTACAGTCTGTTAATTGATGCAACATATAACGTGTTGAGGTTACCCAATCATATCATTGCCTTTTGGCAGGATGAAACTTTAGTGATGCAGCATTTGATATAAAAACTTTGCATAAACTTGATTCAAATATGTAACACATCATCAAGTAGATACATATTTCCAGTCCAGGTTTTGGTAAATTTAGGGGGTTGCACTCAGCGAATCATGCTTTATTGGTTATGAAGTAAAATCTGAAGGTTTTAAAGGGATTACAAAGACCAGCATGCTTTGCGCCAAGTCGACGAATTGCTCTCCACAACTTCCTGAATAACTGACCGTAATTAACTGAAATTCACAAAAACAAAAACAAACAATTGCAAAGGCTGCTGGTCTTTGTACTCCCTTTGAGATGTTCTTGAATTTTGTTTTGTTGTCTTTTGTATTAGTATTTCTTGTTGGTCTAATTATCAGATCATTGCTAACAGTTGACATGATCCCCAAAGTCGAAGCTCCTCTCACTTGTCTGATGAGGTTCGACCCCTCTCCCTTATTTTGTGCACCTAAGGTACAAGTCAAAGAAGAAGGCATTCACCAAAGCCAGCAAAAGATGGTCTGATGATGAGGGAAAGAAAAGCATTGAGCAAGACTTTGAGAAGATGAAGAAATACTGCAAGGTCATCAGAGTCATCGCCCATACCCAGGTAATAACAATATAGTCTCCAGAACTTTTGGGAACTAGAAGGACTTCTGGAAGTTTTAGAGATGATTATTGAGCGATCAGTGGGTTAGTGATAGATTTACCCAACAAAGAGAATTATTAGAAACTACAAATGTGATCCAGTGCTGAAAATATGTTTAAATTATCAAATTTTGAGTATATATTCAGCGCCTTTCAGAAATTTTTTGACACGTTTCTTACGACGCGTCAACATCCTGTACCATTTCGAACATTTCAACAAAATTTTACAAAGCTTTGTCAAGAGGTTGCCCTAGTACTGTACCTTCCAATTAATATGATACAAAGAAACTGGTGAAAATAAACAAGAAATATAGCATATGCAATTGATATTCATGATAAGGTGGAGAAGTTCTTCAATATATTTGCCCCAATACATACTGTAGTTTCTTGTGATCTAAGAGTTGATTTTGTATAAAAAGTGTACATACCTGGTGTACGACCAAAGATTTCATTGATACCAAATCCAAACTTGAAATGATAATGTGCTGTGTTGCAAGCGAGCGTTATGGTAGGGTTTTCAGTTTTTTTATTAAGTTTTGCCTCAACCCTATCCATTTGTAGCAAAAACTCCTGAAGCTGAAGCAGAAGAAAGCACACATCATTGAAATTCAAGTAAATGGAGGAAAAGATATTTCAGAGAAGGTTGACTGGGCACGTGACCTGATGGAAAAGAAAGTTGCTATTGCTAACGTTTTTGCCCAAGATGAAATGATTGATGTGATTGCTGTTACCAAAGGACATGGATTTAAAGGTTGGTTTAAAATGTTTTGTTTCAAATGCTTCTATCCAATATTGCCAACCATATGGGAAACTATTGTGAAAACAGGGCATTGGTGATCACTGGTGATACTACATTTCCCTGTACTGTGTTTGAATTTTTGTGCAAGGTTTATGCCAGATCCACACTCCTGACAGTCCTGTCACAAATGTTTGGAACCACATATTTATGATGGTGGCACAAGTGAGAGAGTGGCTAAAGAGATCTTTTAATGAAGCATGGTAATGGTAGGGAGTTCTACACATAAACTAGCAGCATTTTGGAACTCAAACAATTGACCTCCTAGGCAAGTAAAAAAAAACACATTTGGCTGGCTGTGTATTAAAAGAATGTGGCCATTGAAATTCTTATCTATCCGTCAAAAGTTAACTTAGGTGTAACATTTCTGTGTGGTAAAATCATTCATCTCTTAGACTCAAAAATTTGGAATATGCTGGTAAGGGAGTTTAAGGAATATGCTGTAGTGGTGGGCACTGAAGCAAATGCTTGGGGAGTTGAAGCTTTGTTGTTTTGATCAAAAGCATTTTTCATCACCATTTTTCCAATCAGATCTTTGCTGTAGCCAAGATTGCTTGTAGCCTCTAAGTGTCTGCCCATGTTCTTAATTTCTGGGTCTGAAAGATGAGTAATTTTACGAAGCAAATTTTTCACTTCCAAGTTTGTCTTTGACTGATGATATACATGTCAGTGTTGAGTATATGCCTTATTCCCTTTGTCTCTCAAATATGTTCACTTTTTTGATTCACCTGGTATACCCTAAAAGCTCTGGGGCTTATTTAATCTTGGACACTCCAGAGGGGCATTTTCACAAAGTCAAATGACAAACATATACCGTGTGAGTAAAAAAAAGTTTAGGCGTTTGGATGGCTCTGGAAAAAAAAGTATGTGACCGATATTCAAAACTGAAATGTTCATCTATCAGTCAAAGATCAACTTAGATGAGAAAATTTTGTTTGGTAGTATCCCTCATCTTACAGACCCAGGTGTTAGGAAAATGCTGGTAAAGGGCATGTTTGGGAACAAATATTCCACATTCCATTCTGGTCCATGATTTACCTTCTATTGAAATTGGAATTCAGCATCTCAAACTGGCAATGTAAATTTCAATGCCACATAAATCATGGACCAAAATGGAATGTGGAATTCTTGACTCCCGTACAAACCCCTTACAAGCATTTTGATTGTTGTTGGGTCTTAAAGATGTTTATTTTACCAAACAAAATTTTCTCATCTAAGTTAGCCTTTGACTGATAGATTAACACTTTAGTTTTGAATATTGGTCACATACTTTTTATTCCAAAGCCCTCCAAACACCTAAACTTTTTTTCACTCACCCGGTATATATATATATGATTTGTTATCAGTTCTTTTACCCCATATTTTGCTGATTCAACATACAATTTAGTGATTCAGATACATAAATTTGGCCCATTTCCCATCCCAAAGACTGTCAAAAGTGAAGTTTATAGAAATCATTTTCAATTCCTGGAACTTGATGTAATTGGTGGGGGGGATTATTTAGAATTTTGGCTCACATGGGATGGGGTTATTAGAGAGAGGATTAATAGAGCTTGTACAGTATGATCCTTTTGTGGACAGGGGGATATGGCTCTGAAAATTAGTGCTGTGATTGTCAGTGCTACCTGCCAATGCTCTGCCTGTGATCAACATTATTGACATAAAGTTCTTATTGCGTTTTTATGGTAAGGAGGGAGTTTCACATGCAGAATATTTTGCTCAAGAGTGAAATCTCCTGCCAAAGAAGAGGAAAAATTGAGCCTCCTAGTGGAATGTATGAATTTCAACAAGGGTTCCGTTGCAAACAATTTATTGTTTGACAGGTGTTACTTACCGTTGGGGAACAAAGAAGCTTCAACGAAAGACACACAAAGGTCTCCGTAAGGTTGCCTGTATTGGAGCTTGGCATCCAGCCCGTGTTCAGTATTCTGTCCCAAGAGCTGGTCAGTGTGGATACCATCACCGTGTGGACAGGAACAAGAAGATCTACCGTGTTGGTTCTGGTATCCATACTAAGGATGGAAAGGTCATCAAAAATAATGCTGCCACAAGTTATGACTTGACTGACAAGTCCATCACACCAATGGTAAGTTTCCTGGAAGCAGTAAGTCAAGAAAACTAAATTCTTTGTCAGGTTGGGAGGCAGTGCAAATTTTCAGGGGTAACAACAATATATGGTTACGCTACAGATGGCAGCAAGGAACCTTCTACTAAGATACAATTCATCCTTTACTTAATCTCCTATAGAGAGGTCCAAGGTTTGTAACTGGAATGTGATGCATTGTGGTAAAAAGTTCTTCACAGCCATCGTTAGTATAATCATCTATTGAATTGTTATATGTACGAATAATCTTACATTTTCACAAATCTCACCTGGCAACTAATTAGAGCTGGACTTCAAAGTTTTTGATGAAATGAAATGTTGAATTGAAAGAAATCTTAGAAATCCTTTGTTTGACATATATACTCTTTGATTATATACCCATATGACATCAGTCATGATCAATCATCACGTACTTTTTGATGGAAAAAGAAGAATGTAAACAGTGCTGATTGGCTAATTTTGTGTTTTTTAATAAGTCAGTGATGGAACCCTTCAGTTTTAGATTGTTGATGAGATACAGTAAAACCCCGCAAACAAGAACATAGCAAAACAGGAACCTGCAGACTGATTTGGTGGGAAAAGACACCCAAATATAGGAACCAAATACAGACTGATTTCTTCAATGTTCTTATGAGATGGTACTCTTGATTAACAAATTTCATCAAATCAGTAAACAATTTATTGACAACTGAACACCTCCAACAGTTTCAGGAATATGCAAATTCTTTGATCTAACTGTATGATTTAAATTCCTTTGTCAATGACAAAAATACCATACACCATACCTTCTGATATTGAAATGAAGTCATTATACCCTTGAGTATATTTAAAGGCAGTCTGTCACGCATTTGATTGGGTGATTTGGACAATACAAAGAATAGGAAATTTCAATGACCTATAATCCTCTGACTTTCTACGGCCATAGAAAGTCAAGACGGTTAGCCCTCCTTTGTTTCAAATACACAGATTCACAAAGAAATCTGTTGTGTTGAGCGCTGACTTGTCGCGGCCAATGAGAGACGTGGCAGACTGCCTTTAAGACATACTGTATACTGTAGCTATATGTTCACCATAGTCATAACTGACCTTGTGATAAGAACCAAACCCTGTAAATGTCACAAGTACCTCATTTATAAGAACCTAGCCAGTCTGTCTTTTAGAAAAGTATGTTCTTGTCTGTGGGATTTTACCTGTTTATTGATTTTTTCACTGATTGATTTTGTCAGTCACTGCATATAATAAAAGTAATTAGCAAGCTGTTCATGCTTCTTGTTAGAGTACTTTCACACGATGCCGGCAAATTTTGAAAGCGGTGAAGAATTCAATAATAGCAATATTTGAGCTAGTGTTCTCACAACGCCATTTTCAAATGTGGCAGGTAGGGTTCCGTTTTCAAAATCAGCTGTTTTCAAGATCTACAGGGAAAAAATGTGACGTTATCATGTGAACAGGAGGCCTACGTTAAAATCGAAAACTTTCGGACCAAAAAGTCTCGGCAAAAAAACTTCGGACAAAAACTTTTGGATGCTTTTTCGAGAATTTCGGACAAAAAACTTTCGGACAAAAAAACTTTCAGACAAATACGACATTAAAAAGTAAGCACGATACCAAAAAGATGTTAAAACTGATTGTGATTCTACCATAAATATAAACTACAGAAGGTACATGGTGATCATTACATCTACAATGACATTTGAATGTAATTTTTGTTAGATTGAACAATTGTTAAACCAGCTGCAAACAAAATTTAAAGGTGTTGCCATGCATGAACTAATTTCAAGAATCTCTTCAAGGAACCAAACTTTTAGATAAATTATTCGAGAAACTTAAGCGCTACTGGCAAAACATTGATTAATTAACATTTTATGTTACTCTTCTTTGTTCTTTTCTATTCTCAATGAATTTAAAACTTTCGGACATCATCAAGGTTCGGACAAATAAACTTTCGGACAAACTTTTGTCTGAAAGTTTGATCGTCCGAAAGTTTTCGATTTTAAGGTATTGGTCACATTTTTCACCCTTATCAAGGTGTGCAGGCATTTTGTGTCATAAAGGCAGTCTGTCACACCTTTGATTGGGTGATTTGGACAAACAAAGAATAGGAAATTTGAATGGTTGCTGATCCTCTAATTCGTTTGTTTCAAACACACAGATTCACAGGGAAATCTGTTGTGTTGAGCTCTGACTTTGTCGTGGCCAATCATAGACGTGCAGACTGCCTTTAATCTCATGCAGCTGCCAGGCTTACATTCTGCCAAAGAGGTTAAAATTTCTAGTCTTTGTTGATCTAATTAAGCATGATTTCAAATTCATTCATATGAACTCCAGAAGGTCATCAACCCTCTAAGATCACGTTTCAATTAAGTGTTCATCATAAGCATTCATATGGCTACATACTTTACTAGTTGTACTTTTTAGCCTTTGCTCTTTAGCCTGTCGCTATGAAATGATTTATTCAAATAATATTGTAAAGGTTTGTGCCAAAGATAGAGATATTGACTGTGGGGTTATTTTCAATGTTAGTTTAGAGCCTTAACCATAGACCTTTAGCTATTCTAAAAGCAAGTCTGAGTTTAATGATAACTTGAAACTTTCTGAAGTAGAAGTGTTGAATGCTAACAAAAGTGATAGAAGCTCCAATGCAGCTCAATGAAACCTTTAGTATAAAGATGTATGAAAATATCACTCGATCCAGACTTTTCTGGAATAGCTATAAGGGCTGTTGAAGGAAAATACCTGATTATTTCTTGTTTCATTGACAGGGTGGATTCCCACATTATGGAGAAGTAAATGAAGACTTCCTAATGCTTAAGGGTTGCATCCCAGGACCAAAGAAGCGGGTTATAACACTCAGAAAGGTAAGCCAAAAATACTTGACACATGGTAGCTCTCTATTTGCTTGTAGAAATCTGACTAGATATTATATTCTGCATTTTTGATGAAACATGTAGGTAGGGTCTACTTAAGAAGTAAATGGGTAGGATTAGGTAAGATTGGTTGTGTTCATTGCAGGAAAACAGTAGACACGGAACTAATAAATCAACATTTACTTGGTCAACAAGGGTTTTTTAGTGGTTCTAGCTAGAGGAAAACTCGGAAAAAGGATCTTAGCAAAATATATCCATATTTTTCACCGTACCCATTTTACAGTACCCAACAGTAACCTTTTACCTTAGCAGACCCTAGATTTGTATAGTTTGTTTTCGGTCATACGTACCAATAATGTTCATCAGATATTAAAAGATGGAAACTTGCTTTGTTTTTTATGGGTAGAATATTATCTCCTCAAGGAAGGAATGATACAATGGCTGTAACATGATTAGAGGTTATCATATGGTCAAGATTGATTGCACCACACAACTGGTCGATTTGATTAATATCACTGTAGATCTGGTAAACCGTCACTTAACCACCAAGTCCACTGTTCATAAATTCTGTTGTCGCAGACTCTAGACCCTCTTCTTTTGTCTGCCCGTTTCACACTTAATGTTGGGCTTTTGTAGTGTAAATGATCATCCATCTTGACTGCAAAATGTATCTGCATAATAGACCTCCAAATTTCCCCACCATCATTACCCATTTTGGCCTGACGTCCAGAGCGAAACCGGCTCAAGTACATATTTGTAAAGAAGTTTTTTATAATATTCAGCACTTTGTATTTAAGGGTATATTTAGTTGTATTTCTTTGGTTCATGTTAAATGCCGGGGGTGTAGTCGTGATATATTGCTCCTCCTGGTACCGCATTTGTAGTGCCTTTAGTGGTTCGTAGGTAGTGTCGTAGGTAACTTCATAATTGTAAATTTTTACATTGAATATAAAAAAGAGTGCTTGACTCTCAGCCTGAAATATATTTGTTGGACTGGTTTATGATGTAGAAGCAAGAGAGACAGGGGCAGCCCACTATTCTGAACTTATCTTCATTCGCCGTGGGATAATATTATCTTTATCGTTTGTCTATTGTCTTGTCTCCTTTCAACAGTCATTGTTGCCACAAGTCTCCCGAAAGGCCATGGAGAAGATCACGCTCAAGTTCATTGATACATCATCTAAATTTGGACATGGACGCTTCCAACATGCCGATGAGAAGAGAAGTTTCATGGGACTTCAAAAGAAAGATCGCCTAAGAGAAACAGCAGCATCTGCTGAATGAACTTTCGAAATGTAAATTTTCGAAATGAAATGATTTGAGAAATCAAATATATCTTAGCAGAAATTATGTGCTTTGTTTTCGGTCTTGCCTCTGGACTTCTTTGAAGATGGACAGTAAGAGACAACCATAAAATTTGTTTGAAACTCACTCGTTTCACACCGAGTGGCCTCTATGAAGCAAAGGAAGCCCATATTACAGATTATTAGGAAAATATTTTGTTCAAGAAATTATTTTCCGTTGTGTTGTTCTCCTTTCGTCCTTTCGTTTACCAACATGCCAACATTCGCAGCATGCATTGGCATTCGCAGCAGCAACATTACCAACATGCCAACATTCGCAGCCAATCCGTGTTATTATTCGTGAAATAAAAAAATTTGAAAGGAGCACAAGGATTAAATCTTACCAACGACTCAAGGATCAATTTGACTTCATTTTGCATTTGAATGTCTCCAAATTTCGTTTGAAACATTCGGTCTTGAGCAAATTCCTGCAAATTGGTCTCTTCCATATTTTCTCTGCAAGCGCAACTAATCTCCTCAAAAACTCGGGTCGATAGCCTTTAGATAATGCATTTTCGATACAGTCCATACACCCTTGAATAGATAGACATACCTAATTTTACTCGATTCATTCAAATGGAAACAAAACGGATAAAGCATTTTTTGGCTGTTTGGTTCACCAATGAATAGATCGTACTTAAAACAACAAAGTAACAAAAAATTTGTACAAGAAATGTGTCAAATATATTCATGAGTCAATACAATCAAATAGAAGGAGCAAAGCTGAAATTCAGCTCAACAAAATTTAATTTTCAATCAGATCCAATCAGATAGCAATCTGCCAAATCAAAGTGGACTGTGTTTTGTTTATACTGACCAACAAGATGTCAATATTAATCCGATCAATATCAATCAACCGATCAATATTAATCCCAAAAGCTATCGACCAAATTCTTTGGTTCTGCAACTCTCAAAATTATTGAAAAAATAATCCATTGTCAAGCACAAAAGTACCTAAAGGAAAAGAGAATATTGTATAGTTACCAATTTTGCTTTCGCACTCACCACCCAACAGATACATGGCTTATCTTACTTGAATGACTGATAAGATCCTTCAAGGAGTTGAAACTAGGATGCCTACAGGCATGATCCAAATTGACCTTCAACAGGTGTTTGATACAATTGACCACAAAATTTTCCTGGCTAAAATGGCTTTCTTTGGCTTCAGCAAATCTACCATATTATGGTTTAAATCTAGGTTATATAATATATGATTTAAATATTATAGTTTAGAACCGATCATATGCTGTCAACATAGGTATGGAATAATCGTATCATTGAAACCTGTCGTGCGGGATTCCTCAGGAGTCAATCCTTGATCCACTCATGGGTGCCGGGAAAAATAAGTAAATATTAGATTAATTATAGTTGTAAAGAATAAGAACTGTCAGGCATACCTTTATGTGTTCTCTGTTTTTCCATCTTCTTCGTTATCCCGTCGATTTTGCGTTTTCAATAAGCTCTCATTTCACTTTCCTCGTCGTCTTCAACATGGCCTAGATTTGTTTTCAACAGCACAAGGACAGCCTCTGCACTCTCCCATAGGAGGAGCTCACTTAGGTCGAAAAGAGGCTGTTCTTGTGCTGTTGAAAACAAATCTAGGCCATGTTGAAGACGACGAGGAAAGTGAAATGAGAGCTTATTGAAAACGCAAAATCGACGGGATAACGAAGAAGATGGAAAAACAGAGAACACACAAAGGTAGGCCTGACAGTTCTTATTCTTTACAACTATAATTAATCTAATATTTACTTCTATTTTTCCCGGCACCCATGATCCACTCATACAGTGGCGGAAATTCAGCTTTTTGAGTGGGGGGGGGCAAGGCCCATCAATTTTCCGAGTCGGGAGAAGTGCTTTTGTTTGAGGTATTTTGCTGGAAGACCTGACGTATATGGGGTCACTAAATGTGCTAACGGAATAGGTATATCAGATTTCACAACTTTCTGTATTCAGAAAAAGTTGATAGAAAAAGACGAAAACATACCATGAGGGTAAGTCGAATAGGTTTCAGGAATGGCGAAGCCCTCAGGAAAATTTTGAGGACACGTGCTCTACTTTTGCCTAGAATGCATCTCACGACCCAAAGTTAACGGGTTAACAACTGTTTGCAGAGTAGCAGTCCCATGAAATTCTTTGAGCATGAGCAAACACAATTTACTTTCGCTAGAACACCACTTGGATCCCTTATCCGTCAGTGACAAACCTGAATATTTGATGAGTATTAGTAGCTACTTCTCAAACAAATTTTCCGTAAAGAACCTCTATTTCGTCTTAGAGCGCTTCTCACCATCCAATTAGCTATTGCCTGCCCACAAACATAGACATGGAAACTTTGACAATTCTTGGTTCGTTTCTCTTGTAGTGAGTGTCCGAAGGAAAATTTTGAAAATTCCATCCTTAACATTGACTTAGAGCGCCTTTCCCAATCACGCTCCAACACCTCTCGGAATACCGTACCCAAAAAATAGGCTGCAGATAGAACGTGAGCATTTTGTTTGCTCATTCAAAATAGGAACTCTTTCCTTCTCAACAGAGACTCGTTTCTTCACTGCAGTTTCGTTCCCACCTTCGAAATTTCCGACTTTTACAGAAATTTTCCGAGTCTTATTGAATTAATTTCCGCCACTGCACTCATTCCTCTGCATGAATGACAGGGCGCTAGCAGTCGACTGTGACCTGCTGTTGTACGCATATGATTCCTGCTCAATTTTTGGAGACAAAAGCATCGAGCAAATCGAAAGCAAATTGAATAGAAATTTTAGGTGGGGGTCGTAAGGGGGGTTCCAAAAACCGTAAAACCGCCAAAATATTTCAGAGAAACCGAAAAACCGCCTCTAAATTCAGCTAAAACCGTCATAACATGTTTTCTACTTTATGCATATATCACCTGGGTTCTCAACTGTAGACGACTGTCTCCATATCATTCTTATGACCCAAAAGAGAGCAAGTTTTGACAATTATCCGTAGCTTTAGCTCTAATTTTGTGACAATTTGACTTCTTAAGCCATTTTCATCGAAAAAGTTTGCAAACCGTTCAGAAAGATGGGAACCGTAAAACTGTCATTTTTAAAGCCAAGAACCGTAAAACCGTTTCAGAAAAGGCCGGGGGGGGGGGGGTACTTCACTATGGGTAAGACGGGGATGTGCGCCAGTTTTGGGTAGTTTTTGGCCTGAAAATTCTGGGTTTGGGGTATCCTTTTACTGGAAAATTTCTGTGATTGGGGTATACTTTCACTCGGAATTTTCTGGGATTGGGGTTACTCAAAATTCTGTAATGGGTGTTGAATGAAAGTACAACTGGATAAAGTTTCGAGCAACACGTTTTCAGTTTCAGGTGAACTGATTTCAAGTATTTTTGTGTTGAAAAACGTCCCCAGATCAGAACCTCGTTCCAATGGCCACTTGGAACCAAAATAATCGTTCCCAGCCCTCAATCCCTTATCCTTTTGACGTCGAATTGCTTTTGTTACTTCTTCGATTGGGTATCAATATCTGACATATATTCTGGGATTGGGTATCAATATCGGACCAAATTTCTGGGATTGGGTCGTAACAGAAATCCTTGTGGCGCAAACCCCTGTATGAATTTATAGTGAAGTACCCCCCCCCCCCGGGAGAAAAGGCTAGAAACCGCAAACCGTCAGCCCCTACGACCCCCACTTTTAGCTCCCTCACCGACTGGTTCTTAGAAAACCAACTGAGCATTCATTTTGGAGAAGAAAATCCATTCTCTTTGGACGTAAAACTTGCAAGAACCTTCAGAAACAAGACATCAGGAGAGGTGAAACAATGATCAACAACATTCAACGGTCACGTATCTGGGATGCATTCTGGATGAGTATCTCTCTTGGAAGTCAATGGCAACTAGGATGCTCGGAAAGATAAATGGCAACCTAACACTTCTGTACAGAACAAAACTTTCTGGATAGCTACCTTCGAAGGTTGCTTTTAACCCTATAGTGGCTGGGCTATTTGATAGTCTTATTTTGATTGGGGGGCAAAAAAGCCTTAACTCTAGACTGGTAATAGGTAGAGCGACAAAATTTGGTGTGCTAAAAGCCTCAGGCATGTACTTTCTGTAAACATAAAATCAACCTAAAAATAGCCATCATTTTTGCTCACGTCAGCATTTTCCTTTGTGTGGTCAAGAAAAGCGGCAAAATTGGCCAAAATCAGGAAAATCGTGATAAAATTAAATTTGGAGCACATTTTCCATCCAAACATGATACTTGTGATAGAATGCATCAAATAACACTACATTACTAGGGAAATTTGCAAAATATTCCACTTCTGCTCCGTTTTTCGCGATAATTGAGATTTGAGAATTTGCGATTTTTCCTGAGTCAGTCCCAGAAAATTGTCTCGCGCCCCCGCATTTTTCAAAGTAGCCTATTTCAATGAAACTTTTGAGAAGTTGCACGATAAGTAGTTGCAAAAAGTCAAGAAGTTTCAGGGCTATAAAATTCGTCCAGGCAAAGTTATCTAAAAAAATCTACTAGGGGGGGGGGCAAAGTTGCCCCCAACCAAAATAGGGTTAAATGTCCTTATTCAGCCCCATTTTGGTTACGCATGCACCCAATGTTGAATAAGAGCCTGTCCCAAACAATCCAAGCTGCTCAAAACAAATGCATTCTCATTGTTACCTGTGAATTTTAATGGCGGCACATAATTCATATGGGTGTGCATGCCATTTTGATTACGCATGCACACCAGGCGCGGTCTGGCCCGGGTGGCCACCCGGGTCCTCTGATCTTTGAAGTAAAAAAGAAATTACGGGCCCTTTTTGCGAAAGTTAGAGGAGATAATTTGCAAAAATTGAAGTATTACAGTAATAACCAGAGCCCTGCAGTTATCTGCGCTTGTTTAATCAAAGAACACCTTAGAATTAGTATTTCATAAGCGACTTCAAATCTAGCACGAAGACATAGGCGTTACGCACAGTAGTGGCCCCACACGATTTTCAGCAAAGTACGCATTACGTGTTGATTTGCATTGAATACTTTAGGGCCCACCTCAATTAAACCCTATAAATGTTTAGTGAGTTGACCATAGTTTAGAATAAAATCGCAAAGAACTACATTTAAAAAAAGATTCTTAGCCACCTTCTAGACAACATGAACATCTTTAGAAAATTGCTTGACAGGCCAAATCTATTTCTACAAGCACAGTTTTCAAAAATTTCCTGGTGAAGGTTTTCTTCGATCACAAGCTCCTTTCCTCCACTCAATGGTAAGAGTTTCAGGACAGATGGACTTTCCAACAACCCAAAGAACGTGTTGAAAGAACATTTTCCTGAGGAGTTGCCTTGGACCCCATTGGCTGGCTATGCCTCTAATTGTACTTCAGCCACCCTTCAACTCGATATTTTTCTATTGCCAATGGGCCTTCGTATAAAACCTTTGCTGGGCTTGCCTTCAACCCTATTACTGTAGGGTCACACGGTAGCTCACATTCCTGTAGGGGGGGGGGGAATTTTTTCCCCACCGTGAATAATGCCTCTAATTCAATAAATGTTTGGATTATTGCAAAGTTATTGATGAAATACGTCACATGTAGTTGAAATATTAGTACTATGTGGACTTTATCTCATTTTTAACCACATTTTTCGCATGTTTTCAATGACGTCATGATTCAGTCGCACATGACAAAAATGGTCTTAACTCCCGTAAAAACAGCTGCTGCGGCAAAATTTTTAGCTTATCTTAGTCCTCTCTCTATTAGCTTTCGAATGCTATACCACACAACGGAATTAAACAAAAATTTATTTTTCCGAAAATTGGGTCACATGATTGATGACGTCATAGTTATGTCACGTGTCAAAAAATTTTTTCTTCTAACCATAATAATGAGGACCGATAAATTTTAGTCACATATCTATGAGGATTTATCAATGAAAAATTGCCTTGTATATCAAAAATTTAAAAGTTTTGAGGGTGGGGAAAATTCCCCCCCCCCCTACAGGAATAGGGTTCACCCTATTTCACATGGGGGGCGTTTTTCGCTCCCCCCCCCAACTAAACTTTTCTACACTGCGCCGAAACGACACAAGATATGATGACCAAACCTTTGTGACTTTTACTCAAATTTAATTGGCAATCAAAATTTAAATGTCTCATTGTTCTAGATTTGATCACGTGACCACAATAGCACCATATTTGGAGAGTAGTTAACAAAAACAGTTTGAACATCCATAATTTCTTTGTTTCTAGTCCGAATTACTTGAAACATGAATCATTCGATTGCTCTTGATGAGAGCTTTCACTTGAAATATAAGTTTTGCTAATTTGCTGACATCAGCAAAATTTAATATCTATGACGTCATTTATATTTATGACGTCATTTTTCGAATAAATTAATGTATTAATTAAGATTTTTGTTGCAATTTAGCTTAACCTTGTTTGTTTCATGCATATTAAGTCGATCTATGTCAGAAATAGCAAGAAAACTACGGAAAACTGCAGTGACAATAAGTAGAAAGGAATAAAGAGCTAATTAAGCGTTAATTGGTCTATAAATAGATACTTCAGATTGCTTCAAAGTACATATTTTAATTTTACAATGTATTTCTTATCATTTAAGACTATTTTCATTAAAATTGGTTGAGTATTCAATTAAATAGAATTTTTCTTGCGAAGCAGCTATAAATTGGCCAGTTTTCCTTTGTTTTTTGGTTGCCTAGCAACAAATCACGTGATTAATTAATTATCATTGTTATATTTGGAAAGCTTATTGTCCAAAGAACAATGGAGGAAAGTTTCATTGTAATATCTTTGGTAGTTTCAGGGAAAAAGAGGGGGGGCGAAAAACGCTCCCCCCCCCATGCCGAAATATCGAAAAAATACCCCATATGAAATAGTGTTAGGCTCAGTATTTCCAAGGCCTAACCTCAAAAAGGGAAGAGCAAATAGAAATAAAACTCACGACCTCGACTTTCTCTTTGGGGCGACGAACGGCAGTGAAGGCTTCAAAAATAACTCGGCAAATAGTTCTCAACAAAACTGAACTTGATTACGTCTTTCTTTCTCTGCTAAATACTCAGCAACAAGCGACTATTCCTACTTAGACTTCACAGACTAATCTTAGACGTCTTCGACGTACTGCTAGGAAGGTTTCTTCATCAATGTATCGGCAGCTTCGGCAAATTCGGCGAATAGTTAGCGTCAACGGGGCGACTTAGCTTTCGGGCCCTCGTGGTACGACTGCCTGAAAAACCTTCCTACCAGTCCCTAAAACTACTTGATAGGATAAAAGGAACACACCTAAAATTACCAAAAAAGGAGCTAAATTGTAAGATCGCCAAAATAAGTCTACACGCTAGTTAAAGTTAATTTTATCGTCCAATGAAACTCGGTCACGCTTGCATCACGTTATGCCTGTAAAAGTCTACCAATCAACATTGAGTTCAACAAGCATGCCTTTAGCACGCGCTATCACTACCTTCGTTTGATGTTCTAAGCTACTTTAGCACGTGACAACCGAAAAAGTTCCTTAACTACAACACGTGAATTTTAGCGTCTATATACAGGGAGCCCATATCATAACAATAGAGTTAAAGCGATATTGCCCATAAAACACCGTTTTCAATGTTGAAAATTTGTTAAACATTGGTTGATCTATTTGCGGCCGGAGGGAGCCACAGAGCAGCCAAGTTAGTAAGGGCGAAAGCTGTTTTGTTACGCCACTGCACAAAGACACGTTTCAGAGAAATACTTCGCACCATAGGACCTGGGACCATGGGAGCTATTAGTGCAGTACTCCTGCCCCTACCCCATGGTTCCTATGACTCCCATAAGCCTTACGTCGAGCCTCCCATTTTATCATCAGGAGATCAACTGGGTTCAACAGTCGTTCTGCCCACTCCCTACCCCATTCCCTTTTCAATAGTTTCATTCTCAGTCGAACTCTTCCGATAGGGAGGGCTTGGGGGCCTCTATCCCTCGATAATTTGCTGAAGCTCATTCATTTTGTAAGAAACAGGCTGTGAAAGTTACAAGCTCATCTAAATGAATATCCGTACTATCTATACTTGCAGGGGCGCACATCCTGAAAATCATTGGGGGGTTGTAAATTTGCTAGTGATCGAATTTTGAAGAGTTGTGTTGGGACCCATGTTACACTATACTGGAGTGCAATCCAAGAGTTGATTCATTCATGCTGGGATTGGATTTGGTTCCAGCGCGCCAGAATAAGCCACAAAATAGTAAGCCACAAAATAGTCCTATTTTGTGCCATGTTTCGGGTGCAGCATAAAACCGTACCATTCTTGATAGGCCAGAGTGTAAGCTGCAGTTATAATTCTCTGACCGAATTTGATGTTTCTAATTCTGGTCTTTAGCCAGTAGCTAATGGAATGGTATGAATGAACACTTTTCTAGAACCGTTCGCCCTACATTCTCGTGACAAAAAAGCAGCTTCTCGAGAACCCTTTTTCTCGGAAGCTGCCTAAATCGGTTGAAAACATCGACCACAGTTCCCAAATCTCTGTGTAAAGTAATATTTATTTTTGCATGTACCAATTGACGTCTTATAAATCTCATAAAGAAAAAGCGTACAAAATATCAGTAGTAGTCTCCTTACGTTATCATTCAATCTCTTGCATGTTACATACAGTGGAGTTTGGAAATCATAAAACTGGGTATTTTTTTCTCAAAATCCTTAAAAGTGGGTATGCAAAATACATGTTAATTAATAAGGGTGGGTATGACGCTACAATTTGGGCGGCACGCCCCCGTCATCCTTTGGTCCAAGTTACCCCCCTCCCCAAGGAATTCCCCATTTGTGACAATATCTATTTTACGAAGAAAAGTTTGACGCTGACGAAGGTTTTCATGGAAGAAAATTTTGAAAGTAGAGCTTGAAATGGTCTAGAAATACAGTAGCTAATTTGTTGAGTCATCTGCGGAAAGTTTGTGTGTTCAGAGTTCTTTCTTACTTGCTTATCAACAGAAATGTGTGAGCCTGACTTTTGCTCCAAGCTCTGCATCTGAATAGAAGTTGCCGTGCCCACCGTCAACAGTCTTTCGAATATTTAGAAGTTACTCAAAAACATTTTGAGCAATAAGATACAAAATGAAGTAAAGCATACTAAATATTTCCTGGACTGAAATACACGTATATCCAGGACCGTCGAGAAGGGGGGTAGAGGGGGTAAAAGGTCCAGGGCCCGGGCCCCCAAGGGGCCCGTAAATATCTTGTGCCTTAAGGCTTTGTTATTGCTATATATCTCTGCAGTGCATTTTTACGACAATTTATCTGCTTTAAAAGGATATTTGCAAGAACCGTCGACTTTGATGACAGTTTTCATGGTCAGAAACCAAACCGTCGTATTGTTATTTCTAATTTATTTAAACTTGTTCTATCCCAGCGAGTCAGTAGTTGGTGTCGTAGGGTCGTTGAGTTACCGTTCACATTCAATCTTTTCGGCCTTTGCGTCTCTCGTTTCCTCTAGCACCTCGAGCGACTGCAAGGACCTAGCGTGAACAAGGCATTACTAACGCAAAACGATGTCCTTGATTCATAAATACAATTTTCGTATAGCCTTTACACGGAATGTTTCAGCAATTTTTTCTTAACCCTAATCCTACCGGGGGGGGTGTTTTCCACCCCCCTCATGGTTTTTTAATCGCTACTTCTTTGTTTTATGAAAAATTATCCCCAAACTCACTGATTTTTAGTTTTTATATGTTTGCCACATATTTTTGGAAAAAAAATTTCAAAATGGTAGCCACATGTCACGTGACAATACCATATTTGGAGAGTGGTCGATGGAAGTTAGGTTTACTTAGTCATTTCTATCAGTAAAACTAACGAAAATGGGTTAATTCTTTGTGAGCTAATAGAATTTATTAATTAAATCCGAAATTTGTAGTTTTTTTTATAATTTGATGACGTCAGTATCCTCTATTTTGTGTGACGTCATTGATGACGTCATCATTGATGATGTCATCAGAAATTTTCAAAAACATTTTTTTGAATTCTCCATTCAAAACTTGATCGCTTTCTGACATTTTTGTATCTTTAACAAGCTTTAAACATGCTTTTCTGCGTTTCTGAAGTTCTTGGTTTGCCGAAAAGTTAGCATTGGTTTTGATTTTTGAAAAATTCTGACCATTTTTTGATGCTGTGTGCAATTATTGGCATGTTTGTGTGATCGAAATTAATGGAGAATCATATTCAATGTATTTTGAGACCATTTGCATTAATACAACGCTTTGTGCTTGCTTCTGATGGATTTGTATCTAAAAAAATGAGAAGAGTGTAATTTTTCTGGAGTGCGTCTTTGTTATGACGTCATTGTGACGTCACAATGGGCGTTGGAAACACCCAAATCACCATAATTGTTAACAAAGCATTGTTTAATGCCTCTGCCAAGTCTTGCAGCGATAGCTGTTCGGGAAGGCACTTTTCAACAGGGGGGGTGGAAAACACCCCCCCCCCGGCTATGTTAGATCAAAAAAAGCCCGGTAGGATTAGGGTTAATAATTAGTCAAAGAAGGGGCGTTTCCTTCATTTTCCGGGAGACTAAAGGGCGTGGTCACAGAAAATTTTCTTGGAGGCTGCGCCCCCAAACCCCCTAGGGCCCGGCCCTGATAGATCACTCCAAGGCCCGAGCTGGCTCTCGACGGCCCTGCGTATATCTTTTTAACAAAGCTGGGAATTTAGGCCTGCACTGGCCTTAAAAATATTAGACTTTGAGTACCCGAAATTTCTAACAATGCTGCTTCAAGTTATTTGAGTACTCGAAATTTCTAACATTCATAGTCAAGGCAAAAGTAATGTGACGAATTAAATGGATTATGCGAATATTAATCGTGTAATAATTGAATATTGAGTTTGAAGAATCAAATAATAATGATATTTTGATTCTATTGACAGCCCCTACGCTGTGACAGTTGGACCTTAGTTTAGCGGATGTGTGTGCTTGAGGAAAACAATGCAAGGCATCCAATGTATTTAGCAGTATGAACGCCTTAAACCATATGTCATATCATTATTCGAATTATAATAATAATCCAATAGTGATTTGGAATAATCAAATATTTTAGGATTCTGCTGGTCACACTTCTATTGCTTTGACTGTAATGGCTCCATGAATGAACAGTCAATAAAAAGAAAATTATGTAGTGTTGAATGGTTTTAAATCTTCATGGACAAATGTTTTAAGTGGAGTTCCGCAAGGTAGCGTCCTTGGGCCCTTACTGTTTCTTATTTATATAAACGACTTACCCGATTGCATTGAAAGCAGTTCTGTGAAAATATTTGCCGACGACTTGAAACTATACCAAAAAAACTCAGGCAGCAGCCAACCTGTTCAGGATGACATTAATCGAATCGGAAACTGGTCAAGTCAGTGGCAGTTGCCTCTGAATGCAAAAAATTTTCAAAACTGCACGTAAGCTGTAAGAATGGAGAGGGAACAGACTCAAATATTTATTATATTATCGACCAAAAAGACAATCGACAAATCGAAATAAAAGAATCGGAAGAGACAAAAGACCTAGGAGTTATCATTGATACTAAACTAAAATTTCAAAAACAAATCGCGAATTGCATAAAAAAAGCGAATGGTGTCCTAGCTTCGATAAAGAGAACGATCAAGTATCTTAGTCTAGAAACTTTCAACACGTTGTACAAAGCTTTAGTTAGACCCTTACTAGAATCTGCCGGCGCCGTATGGAGCCCAAGCCTCGTTAAAGACATTCGATCGCTTGAAAGCGTCCAAAGAAGAGCTACGAAATTAGTACCATCGTTGAGAAACTTGAGTTACAAAGAACGCCTCATTGCCCTTAATCTCCCAACCCTTGAATATAGACGGAAGAGAGGAGACATGATCATGGTTTTTAAAATCATGAAAGTTATCGTCGACTTGAACTATACAACTTTCTTCAAGTTAAGCACAAACAATACAAGAGGACATGAGCTCAAGCTGTTTAAGCAAAGAAGTCGCCTGAACGTAAGACGAAACTTCTTCTCACAAAGAATCGTAGAATCGTGGAATGCGTTACCCGAAGAGATTGTCAACTGTACGACAGTTTTGCATTTTGAAAAACTTTATGATAGTTTCCACTGTGAATGCAAATACAACTTTTAGGGTTTCATAGGCTGCAAGCCTTATTTTCCCTTATTCAATATATTATTATTATTATTATTATTATTATTATTATTATTATTATTATTATTATTATTATTATTATTATTATTATTATTATTATTATTATTATTATTATTATTATTATTATTATTATTATTAATGTTATTAATATTATTATTATTATTATTGTTATTATTATTATTAATACTCCTTTGCTTGAAAATGGATTGTTTGTCACTAATCTTGAACAGAAAGCGACAATTCTGAATGACTACTTTGTTCAGCAATGCTCTGAAATAACTACTGGGAGCACTCTCCCCACTTTTCAACCCAAATCAAGAGTCCTTCTTGAAGACGTTGACATAAATAGAGAGAAAGTTTCAAACTTGATTCGATCATTGGATTCAAAGAAAGCACACGGCTGTGATGATATTTCCATTGCTATGATTAAGATCTGCAATGCTTCAATAGTAGAGCCACTTTGCCTGATTTTTGAACAATGTTTGAAACAGGAATTTATCCATCAATATGGAGGAAAAAAGCTAACATTGATCCCATCCACAAGAAAGAGAGTAGGCAAAACAAAAGAATTATCGACCAATTTCCTTGTTACCAATCTTTGGAAAATTTTTTGAGAAACTCTTATTTGATACACTCTACTGCCATCTATGTGAATAACTAAAACTTCACCTCATCCTTATTATAAATATTGTTGCCTAGTTGCATTTTTTCAGAAATGTTCTAATGCCAAGCAACTATTAAGCCTTTAAATTTACTATTGTAAGAATTGTTACCGGGCCTTTCCAAAGTGCAGCCTAATATTTGCTATCTGTATGGAAGGGGCCAAAGAGACTATTGCTGACGGGCCCGTTCGGGCCCTAGCCCCATGGGACGACTGGTGTGTCAATCCCTGCGTCCAGGCAATCCAATCTTTTCATTTGAAAGAGTTATGGCATTAGCCGCCAATTTTGACCTACTTGTTGCCTTGTTGGGACCAGTCGTTGACGAAGAAATGTTTTTGGCTAATGAATGAAAGTTTTACCCTGCCTCAATCAGAATTTTCTAAAAATTAATTGTTTCGATCAATACTTCGGCCCGAAAAATGAAAATTGCCCTTGCTGTAAGGCTGTTTTGGTAGCTGTGGTCTTGAAGGTAACTTCAAGCTCGGTCCTGAGATTCTCGGGACCGAATTTCAATGTTTTGGGACCGAATATCCAAAGTTATTGGAGGGGGTGTCTCACCCCACTCACCCCCCATGATGTGCGCCCCTGTATACTTGAGGGATTTAGAATTTATCAAGCTATTAGCTTTGACATCATGTAACTCAAATGTAATCTGTATCCTCATGAATTGGAAGCTTGGAAGTCTTCTTTTCAAAATTTTCCGCGAAAGCCCCTATCAGTCGTGATCCTTTGCCTCTTTCGAAGGCAAGTCAGGCAAGTAGCCCAAAAATAGTGCATTTTCCACCGACCCAGAGGTCATAGTTATGGAAAATCTCCCGGGGGCAAGCTCCCGGAACCACGCTTCTGCAACTCGAATATGAATTTCGTTCCGATGAGGCTGGTCAATTTAAGTTTGGAGTTGAAGATATTGAAATAAAGAAATGTGCAGCGAAGAGCTGTGAGTGCAACTAGTTTCTTACTCTTGTTTGCCACTATGGCCACTGTTATCATTTCCAAAAGTTATTTTAGTTTAGAGCCATGAAGAGCGTTTTGTTAGAATCTATGTAAAAGTGCAAGCATTGCTCTTCAGTTGATTTATTAATCAGTCAACAAGTACTATCGAGGACTGAGCATGTTTGAAGTGATTTCTCTATTGGATGTGGTTCAAAAATTATCTACCACACCCTGAACCGGGCCCTTTTGGCTTTCTAGCCACCCTACAATCATGATGCCAGACCGCCCCTAGCTAAGATGTTGTTAAATATTGGATCTACGCTAAATCACAGGGAGTGTCTCGTATTGCAATTGGTGTACCTATAGTAAATATATGGTGTACCAAACTCCAAATAAATGTTTTTCAGTGGATAAATGCTTATCAGTCCGGCAGTGATGACCAGTTTATTTTCGGCATACCGGAATTTGATGACCCGGGACGCAAGTGGGACGCGGGAACCGGGACGCAGGTGGGAACCGGGAACCGGGACGCAGGTGGGACCCGGGAACCGGGACGCAGGTGGGACCCAAAATTTTTTCCGATTTGAAATTTGAGTTGTTTTTGACTTGTTAAAAAATGGGAAGTGTTTTTTAAGAAGTGCTTTTCCTGGATAATTTAATCGCATTTCCGTGCTAACTGTGACAACATTTATGTAAGTCTTAGTTGAGCATTTTCTAAACTAACGTAAGAAATTCTGGGTACTTAGAATATGACGATTTTAAGAAACTTTCACTACTGGCTCAAATTCTTAGTTTCTTTGCGAGCAAAAGCTTAGCTTTTCTTGAAATTACCGTTGCTGAAACTAAGGCAACCCTTCTTAAATTTTTGAAAGGAATTAAATGAAAATATTCTCAAGAAATATACTCAATAAACTGAGTACTGCCCCCTGAACGGGGAGCAATAGGGAAGGTACCACATCTATTTTGTAGGATACCGTAAGTTTTTTCTGCTACGATTTTAGCAGACCAAACAATGAGGTTGGCAACGATCTTTCACTTGGTCCGGCTTGTTCACATCGTTGAAGCTGATTGAGACAGATTCTTTGTCACACTTCATATGTTTACAGAGAGATCATAATTGATCACGCCACCAATGAAGAAATCATCGATGGTAAATGCAAATTCTCAACCAAAGTAAACAGCGGAGTTGATCCTTGGCATGTGTATCTGCCGCAACAACTTCGTTCAAATTCTAGTCAACTGCATCTTTCGAATTCAAAATAATTTGCATTTACCATCGATGATTTCTGCATTGGTGGCGTGATCAATTATGATCTCTCTGTGAACATATGAAGTGTGACCACAGGAAGCCCAGGCAGTTAGGTAACTGAACAATGATAAGTTCACAATCTTAAAATCGTTAATTGCATAATACCTTTGTGTGTTATTTGTTGCACCTCTCCACAGCTGTGTTGTGTTTCATTGATTTCTGCATTGCACTGCATAATTGTTCGAATGCGAGAGTTCGATACGATGTACTTGCTGGTATTAGATAGAAACAAGGAGTGAAACTAATCTTCAAGCCAAATTCAATAAACTGTTTCGTCCTCGCTCGTAATCCGGCATCCATGCTCCAAATTGGCAACGCAACATATCAAAATATTCCTCAATCATCGAAGAATACTTTCCGATACTTTGTTTCTTCATCTGCAACGTTTGAAATGCAACAATTTGCAACTCTTTGATGCATGTCTCGTCAGATAACGTTTCTCACTATGCTCGGGCCATCGAACGGTCCCAGAGCGATCGAATTTCGAATGTTTTCGTCAGCCAACCTCGCTTAGCTTTACACAGAATGTACACAGGGACCCCCTGGCATGCCATAGAGCGCAGTTTCGGTTTTAATCGATCAACAGATGGACCGGGGGATCCCTGTGTACATTCTGTGCAAGGCAAAGCAAGGCAGGCAGACGAAAACATTCGAAATTCGATCGCTCTGGGACCGTTCGATGGCCCGAGCATAGTGAGAAACGTTATCTGACGAGACATGCATCAAAAAGTTGCAAATTGTTGCATTTCAAACGTTGCAGATGAAGAAACAAAGTATCGGAAAGTATTCTTCGATGATTGAGGAATATTTTGATATGTTGCGTTGCCAATTTGGAGCATGGATGCCGGATTACGAGCGAGGACGAAACAGTTTATTGAATTTGGCTTGAAGATTAGTTTCACTCCTTGTTTCTATCTATTGCCAGCAAGTACATCGTATCGAACTCTCGCATTCGAACAATTATGCAGTGCAATGCAGAAATCAATGAAACACAACACAGCTGTGGAGAGGTGCAACAAATAACACACAAAGGTATTATACAATTAACGATTTTAAGATTGTAAACTTATCATTGTTCAGTTACCTAACTGCCTGGGCTTCCTGTGCTGTGGTGTGACGAAAATCTCTCTCAATCAGCTTCAACGATGTGAACAAGCCGGACCAAGTGAAAGATCGTTGCCTGCCTCATTGTTTGGTCTGCTAAAATCGTAGCAGAAAAAACTTACGGTATCCTACAAAATAAATGTGGTACCTTCCCTATTGCTCCCCGTTCAGGGGGCAGTACTCAGTTTATTGAGTATATTTCTTGAGAATATTTTCATTTAATTCCTTTCAAAAATTTAAGCAGGGTTGCCTTAGTTTCAGCAACGGTAATTTCAAGAAAAGCTAAGCTTTTGCTCGCAAAGAAACTAAGAATTTGAGCCAGTAGTGAAAGTTTCTTAAAATCGTCATATTCTAAGTACCCAGAAAATCTTACGTTAGTTTAGAAAATGCTCAACTAAGACTTACATAAATGTTGACACAGTTAGCACGGAAATGCGATTAAATTATCCAGGAAAAAGCACTTCTTAAAAAACACTTCTCATTTTTTAACAAGTCAAAAACAACTCAAATTTCAAATCGGAAAAAATTTTGGGTCCCACCTGCGTCCCGGTTCCCGGTTCCCACCTGCGTCCCGGTTCCCGGGTCCCACCTGCGTCCCGTTTCCCGCGTCCCACCTGCGTCCCGGTTCCCGGGTCCCACCTGCGTCCCGGTTCCCGCGTCCCACCTGCGTCCCGGTTCCCGCGTCCCACTTGCGTCCCGGTTCCTGCGTCCCGGTTCCCGTGTCCCACTTGCGTCCCGGTCATCAAATTCCGGTATGCCTTTATTTTCTAATATTATCATTTTTTTCTAAAAAGCACTAACCTACTAACCGCTAGTACGAAATACCCATAATGGGGACTGTACTGCAACAGATTAGATTAGATTAGATTAGATTAGATTTGATTTGATTAGATTAGATTAGATTAGATTAGATTAGGTGTAACAAGCATCATCTCTGTTTGCAGGACGAGGATTTGTGTAAAGAAATTTGATAAGCATTTAAATCTTTGGTAGGGCTTGTTAATCCTCGAGAAATCAATCAGACATGTAGCAATGATGCACTGCATTGTGGTGCATCATTGCTCACAGTGCCTGTTGCAGCAACAACAACAACAGCAACAGCAGCAATGGAAGAACGAAACAAAAACGAAACGTAAACGAAACGACGCTTTTTTGGCGGGAAGACCAGTGAGATGAGAAGAGAAGGGCAATTGGCATTTTACCTGCGCAATTAACTAACTTCTCACCGAAATGTTCAAAGTTTTCCCAAGCCCTAGTAAAGGTTATGGACTCCAGTCATCGAAGAATATAAATCCTGGAGTTGCAATTCTTAATGAGTCTCCTTTTGCCTTAGTTGTCAGCTATAAACAGCGAGATAGGAGATGCGCTGGCTGCTTAGGCCCACCACCACCAGCCGCTACTGGAGACGGCTCACAGCTTCGGAAATGTTCGCGTTGCAGATTTGTTTATTATTGTGGGATTCCTTGCCAGAAGAAAGACTGGAAACTTCATAAACAAGAGTGCAAACGCTTAACCAATGTTCATCCAAAGAGGCCCCCGGATATTTGCCTTTTGGCATCGAGATATCTTACACAGTTGACACTGGAAAAGAATCACGGTTCCAGGACAAACAGGCTTGAGCGAATTTATCATTATCGAAACTTGGTCATGAAGAATGAAATTCTCATTGAAGACAAAAGAAAAGAGATGCTGGTTACTTTTACGATAGTCTTGCAGAGCTTCATAGATTCAGATTCACTAGAGACTCTCGGAATTCTTTCACAAGATCTTCTTGGTTTTCTCTGTTGGCTGACATGCAATTGCTTCAATATCATCGATGATGAGATGACTTCTCTTGGTAAGATGTTAATCAATACACAATTTTTTATGAGGACCTGGTTTATAAGAAACTAGTACAGAGTACTAGATGGCCAAAATCTTAAGAAACTCTAGTACATGTCTGAGAAGAATCTTTTCAACAAAGTTAGAGGCATGGATATTTATAGCAAATAGATTGTTGAACCTTTATTCTTGAGCTTATTCTTGCCCTTAATTATCGAACCATTTCTGTTTTCAACATAACAGAACACTGTTTATTCCTGTATGATGTTTTAAATGTCAAGAAACATATCTGTCGCAGTGTTAGCAGCCACATTGATAATTCTGCATTCAAAACATAAGAAACCAATTAAGAAACTTTTAGTACTAAAATGGAAAACTTTCATGTGAAATTAAGAAACTTTTAGTACTATGGCCTGATCTAAGTTTCCTATAAAGAAACGTGTAGAGCATTTTTGAGTAGATTTGAGTAGTAGGTTTTAGACAACTTGGCTAATAAGTGTGCAAATGATTTTTTTCCATATCAACACTTAAAAACATACATGTACCTAATACAGACATAAGAACTCGTTTGTGCCAAGAACCATAAGTGATTGGAACTATTTGCCTAACTCAGTGGTTCTACACAAGATAGATAGGACTTTAAAGCTGCACTGACAAATTTTCTGAAAGTAGTCTAAAGCCTGATTTCCACTGGGCGGACTCTTCATGTGAAGCAATTGTTCTCTAGCTTAATTCATAGCAAAATGACATATACCTATTAGCAAATGTTTTTGCAACTCCTCCGGTATGTGCTAGCTTCATCATTAGGCTGTAAATATAATTTTTTGAATCTAACTTTTTGCAAGTGGCCGAACTTCATTTTGCTACAAAATTTTGTAATTATGCCCAAGACAGCTTCGCATGAATAGAGGCGTTCAGTGGAAATCAGGGATCAACAACAATACCCTTAGAGTATGTACTCATTAGTGAGTTAGTTAGCTAAGTAAAGGTACAGGTCTTTCATAAGTTAACACTCTTTTCTTGCCTGAGAAGTGAAAAGAAACGAAAAGAAAAGAAACAAAACAAAATGAAAAGAATCAGCAAGAAACAAGAAGAAAGAAAAGAAACATCAAGAAACATGAAAGGTTTCATAATAAGGACTTTCTGCGGATGGAAAAGAAATTTTTACATGGGGAACCACCAAACTTTACAGTCTGTTGCATGGATGAGCCTAAACTGTGAGGTGAAACAGTGAATAACTTAATGAAATAAAGTTGACAAAAAATTATATTTGGCATTCTTGATCTTTCAACAGCACTGTTCATTTGCATAATGAAAACTTTTGCTTCAGATTCCCTTTAAGCGACCTTGAATCCATCTTTTGCAGACTGGATTAGCGCTTGGCCACATCTGTGATCCAAGCCCTTGGCGTTAAAAAGCGCAACTTCACCTTCACCTTTTTGGAGGTCAAATTGTTTTAAATGTCAGACTTCTCAAGCAAGTTGGGTTGAAGTCTAACTGTGTCTTGATTTAATAAAAAGAAGGGAAAATGACTGCCTTTAATTCAACTTACTCACTGTTGTGCTGTATGTGTGTTAGAGTAATAACTTAAGAAAAATTAGTTTAAGAAAATTTAGGGATGGGGGACTGTCAGTAAGTTCTTAAGAAATGTGACACATACCTTTGTCACTGTTTGATATTTCTTTTGAGCATTCCACAGTTCATGCCAGTTTTTGGTCGTTTGCCTTAATTTCTGAAATTGAAAGTCCTGTGTTTGCCAAGAACAGATGGCTAGAACTGTTGTAAAACTGATAGATGTATTGACAATGCAGGTTCTAAGAGTGATGCAGAATAGAAGAGAGTTTAGTTCCTTGATAAATGAACAATTTACAATTCTTAAAACAAATTTTATCAAGGAGAGCAATATCCTGAATATGCATGGTGCAAAATGATAAAACTGATGATGATGATGATGACGATCATGATCATGATCATGATGATGATATGATCATGATGATAATTATGATCATATTATGATAATCATGATAATGTTGATGATGATGATGGTGATCATGATGATGATGATGATGATCATCATGATCATGATGATCATGATGATCATGATCCTGATCATGCTCCTGATTATCATGATGATGATCATGATACCGATCATGATGATGATGCTGATGATGATAATTATGATGATGTCGATGAGGAAAGTAGCACCAAGTCTTTTTCTTGCAGGTGTTGGCATCTATGATAATGCATGCTTGATTAACCATAGCTGTGTACCAAACTCTGTTGCAATATTTGAGGGATCTAAGATACAGATAAGAGCCATCAAAGAAATTGCCATTGATGAAGAGATAAGCATTAGCTACATAGAAACTCTGGAAACCATTGATAGCAAACAAAAGGAACTGAGACAGAGATACTTCTTCCAATGCAGTTGCACTCTGTGTTCCAAAGATGAGGGAACTGATAGTTGGCAAAAAGGAAAATGCCAAAATGGAAGTTGTGGCAAGGCTGTATTGCCAACTGAAAAAGGTATATACACTACCATCTGAAATATTTGTTTTCTCCATCGAATTATGGGCACCAGCATATTGCATCAATTCATGATTTGAATCAATCTTTAGTCCAATATTGTTTTCAAATAAATGCAAGTAATTGCAAAAATTTTGAAGCCTTGTCATTTTGATTCAAAAAGTGATGTACTATTTGATCATCACAGCTTTTCATGGAATACATGTTTCAATAGGAGAGTTAAGCAGTGTAAGAGTCACAAATTTTACTTTTTCAGTTAAAAGAGTTAGACCTCTTTGAAGGCAACACCTCTTTGAAAGAAATCAAATTGTGACGAAATGTTAAAGGACATTAAGCAAGTCAATTGTTTACATTCAGAACAGCTTTAGAAAAGTCTCTCAAAATATTGGAAATGATTTTAATAGGCATCTTTTGTGTTACCTGTTAATTTACAACTGGTACATTCCTGATCATTTCAATGTTCAGAATAACTTGCTAGACTGAGAGCATTGTATTTTTCTCTATGTAATGTTTTCTACTGCACAAAACATGCCATGTGCACATAACACTGTTTTCTTGCCTAAGAATACTTGAGAACATTTTCAGTTTCTTCAGAATTTTGCTCAACAATTATTATATTGTGCACACTGCATATCAATGTTCATTAATTATATATGATTGTAACTGGTGATTCAATAGAAACGGCTCCCTGAATATCAAAGCAATGATATTGAAAACTGTCTTGTTTTATCCCCGATCGATCACATTATGTTCAGCAATTTACCCGGCATTAATTGGTCATTCCTTCCCGTCGAAATAGGAGATTTTATGCAGAAAGCCCCGTACGGAAACCTGCAAAAATGAGTCAAAACACCAAGCAAGATTTCCCTTCTCCTTCCTAGCAAAAATGACTCTTGGATGCGTTCATGTATTTTGTCCTTATGGGAGAATGGAATTCCCCTGAATAAGTTAGTTACACTGGGGGGGGGGGAGAATTTTCAACCCACCAAAAGGAAAGCATGGTGAAAGTCATCGCTGTGGGATATTCAGCTTCAGTTCAGTTTCATAGGTTTAAAGGTAAATGCATTAGGGATTTTTGCTTGTAATTTTAGCACTTTTTTAAAGGTTTCTCAAAGGGATTCATTTTAGAAAATCGCTTACGGGATCTGAATGGAGTGACCAATTTAAGCCAGGAAATTTCTAAAAGTAATTGAACATTAGCTATTCAGTCAGTATTGCAAAATATCGTTGCTTATATACTCAGGGAGCAGTAGCCTTTCAAACTCCAGGCATTTTTTTGACTCACCTGGTATTACCTTACAGCAACAAGCTGCAGCAAGTGTGGCTTCAACAAGTTTCCAGAAGGCTTCTGTTCAATGGTTAAAAGACAGTATGAAAAACTGAGCCTTAAACTCACAACTTACAATGCAGAACAGTCTGCAAGTTCATTTGATGCCTTGCTGCATGCCACTGAAGAAGCAATGAAATATGTTGATAGCAGTGCTATTGAACTCATACAGTGTCAAGATGCATTATTTGATGATTGTATTCGTATGCAGAAATGGGATCTTGCTGTAAAATATGGGCTACATGTGCTTGAAGGATATTTGGTTTACTACCCAGAGTTTCACCCAGTTACTGGAATCCATCTATTTAAACTTGGTGAGTTTCAGAATTTATTGAAGTTCTTTTAGCTCTTCTACAAAAGAGTTTGTTTCGTTTTGCTTTCAATTTGTTTTGAGTGTGCTTGTCAGGATTTCTAGCTACTGAAAGCTAATTCAGGCCCACTGTGATTACCACATCCAGGCATGGGACCCCCAGTTCAACGTTCCTTCCGAAGGACGACAAGGTGAGTCGTGAGGTCAGGCCACTGAGGTCACCAATCCGAGTTTAGCCTCACTTGACCGAGCTTAACTTCAGTCAACTGATGAAGACTGTATAAGCCACTTGGCCACCACTCCTCCAGTCTGGATGGAACGGAGCAAGTGGTACTTTTTTATATTTTCATATGAAAGCTTCAATTGAATGGTGTTAGACTACAGACTACTTTTCCAGTAGAGTAGCTTCACCGAAATGGTCGACTAACATTTATCGTTATATCTGACATATTTGTCATCATATAAAGGAGTTTGGGCCTAGATTTTGCAGGAGAGAGTTTGAAAATGATTTGCTGATGCCATTACTGAGATTCTGTCTTGTTGTTTTTGTCACCGCCTATCCTTGTCGTGAAAGATGTTTAAAAGCACTCACCAATGATGAATAAACGTGATGCTATTTGATTTCCTTGCAGTCCAAAATTTGTTTTCTTTGTTTTGCCTCAGAATGTTATGTAAAGTACAACTTCAGTTTGTCTACAAGCAACTCCGACCCTCAAGAGGTTATGAGCTTGTGAACATTTTCATAATGATTTGCCGAGTCCAAGTGCATTCCATTATTTTCGTAATGATTTTGTTTCCAAACCAGACCATTTAAGGTGCAGCCCCTCTAATGCACTATCTAAATTCTATCCGGTGAGTCAATGAAAGCAATCCCCTTTTAAAATGCCATGGCTCCCTGGATATCAATGATATTAATGATATCCGCAAATATACAGTTTGATAGTAGGTATGTTATTATTAACATTATTATTAACAATTTGTTTTACGTTGGCAAGAGAAAAAAAAATATACATAGCTAATAAGCTAATGAACGCCAACAAGATACTTTAAAACCTAGTTTAAAATTTCCCAAATAGACCTATAAAAACCCTAAATCTTTAATAAAAACTGTACACAATCTGCAGATGCAAGTATTTCCATCCCATGATTTTATTTTTCGTTTGAATTCAGCGAGTGCGTTGGAATCTTTAATTTCTCTCGGTAATGAGAACTACAAATGGCAACCTCTGTACTGAATATTCTCTATTCCGTATGTTGTTGTCTTTACTTTTGGCAACCGCAGATGATTTTCACTTCGCAAACTGTATTGAATATTTCACTCTGTAAAAATGTTTTTCATAAATGTTGGATTTAGATTGTTTTTCGTTGTTCAAGTCTGCTTTAAGATTACCGGGTTGGAATGCAACTCCGTTCTCAAATTATGAGGAATTTTCTCAAGAAAGTCTCTTCAAGAAACCTTTAGAATATGCCCAAAATCACAAAAAAAATTCCCTAACCTTTCAAGGGCCTTACAACAATTGCTTCTGCACGGTTTAGCTTTCAAGGGAATACCTTTCTCCCATGAGGACAAAATACATGACTTCATGTAAGTGCCATCAGTTTTAGCAAGGAAAACCAAAGGAAATTTGCTCATTGTTTTCTCTCATCTTTGCACGTTTTTGAGAGGGCTTTCTGCCAGAAATCTCCCATATCCACAAGAAGGAACGGCTAATTAATACCGGGTAAATTACTGAATCTAACTGAACATATTGGTAATAAGACAAGACAGCTTTCAACTGAATTGCTTTGATATTCAGGGAACAGTGGGCTTGCAAACGGGGATTGTTTGGATAACTTTGCATCGTGATTTGGATGCCTTTGCAAAAAAGCTTGAATAAATATGTCTTTTCATTATCTTCAGATGGCATTTTCACAGGTTTGCTACATGCCTTCTCCGTTGACTTTTTTGGGTTACCGCGTACGATTCCATTATTACTTTTCATACCTCTTTCTATTTCTTTTTCAAGTTACACAGATCTGAAAGTGTTCAATCTTGTAATAATTTGCTTACTTCTTAGGAAAGATAGAAGTTTATTTGGATTATCTGCGTGACGGACTTAGTCACCTTCAAAGAGCCAAGAAGATTCTTCTGGTCACCCATGGTGAAACTCACAGAACAACCCATGATCTATCTGAACTTATTGCAAAGGTATCAGAGGAGATCGTTCAGTCAGATAACCACGGACAACTACAAATTTCCATGTCAGATAATTTGTGAATCATTTTGTAGCTAGTTTATAGACTGACTACCTTATTCCGTTGTTTCACCGTGCTCTTTGACTTGATGATGTCGTTTTAGTCAACAGAGGCTCATGATATTGCTCTTTCATTCACTAGGTAAAGTAGGCTTTCTTCTTTCGGATCTGTACCAGGTTTAGTTACTGCATTTCATTTCTGAGGATTTACTGCTTGACAGAGCCTTGGCATTAGTCCGATGATTTTTCAGATAAAGAATAATGCCACTTTTTCACTAGCTTATTGTGAGTCCCTGTTGAGCAAGGTTTACCACAGGGACCCAGGTAAAATACAGCCTTTTGTTGCTTAAAATATCTGGGATATCAGCGTTGTTAAAGGGTGATCAAGTAGCTCAAAACATGTTGCATTTTACTTTTCTACCGCCATTTTAGGGGAAGATTGTGAGTGGCTACATTCGCTGCTGTTGTGCTTGATCATTGCAGCTGCGTTCTGTTGTGAAGGAAAACTTTCTTCATTGATATTGAGGCTTTCTAATTACTGAATACCCTTGCACAACTATAGGGACAATACCGTGGGAGAGCAAAACGGCATGACTACCCCATAGCCATTACATGAAACAAAAACAAAACAATGCAAGAAAAACATGCATGATAACAACGAAAGAACAAAGTACGTGTCCCTCACAAGGTTGGGTTTTGACGCACTGTTACTTCCAGATATGCTTAATGACTAGGAATGAGCTACAAACGCATGCCTGCAACATGCCCTTTCTAGGAATTTGGCTCCTACGCAATGGGAAATCTTTTTCAAGGGTATGCCATCATCATAACGGTATGTGGATCATCCAAAACTGGGGGGGGAGGCATACCCTGTAAAAAAGCAAGTCGAAAATTTTTGGAGCAGGCCCATCGAAAGACCTCTTGAGAGACGAAGCCGAACCTGGGTCCTGGGCCTTGGTAAACTGAAAAAATTGACCTTTTTGAAGAAACCTCAGTTGGACATCGACAAAACTCTCGCACTCTCGGAAAGCAAACTTTGGATCAAACGACATTTTTTTACATTTTATTGAAATTTGAGGAATCTTCGAATGTGTTTAGCACCCGCGGAGTTACATGACATATGAATGCACGGGGGCTTGCCGATCGACTTTCAGGAAGGTACCCTCTTCTAGTTACTCTCTGGTCTCTAATAGACGTCCCCCCCCCCCCGCTTATTAATTTTTGGAAAATTTTCCACCCAGGACATTCTTATTCCAACCCCCCCGCTTATTAATTCTGGCAACGAGTTCCAAGCAAGACAAAAGCTACACAACAAAATTCTATGCACCCAACTAAGATTAAGACTTTCGAGCGAAATCTGTGATGTCATTGCTATTAATTTCTGAAATTTTTTCCAACCCCCCCGGCTATTAATTTTTGAGATTTTTCCAACCCCCCCTACTATTCCAACCCCCCGTCTATTAGAGACCAGAGAGTATCAGAACTTGCATTCATACACATCGTTATGATGCCTTTTGGTGGAAAACTACCCATTTCTAACTATTTTTTGCAAATTTCAGCCAAACCCACCCATGCTTCATGAAAATCTGCCGAAAAAGGACCTTTTGTTTAGAGAATTTTGGGCACAAGCCGCACCCATATGGGCGGCACATACCCTCACCCTCAACATGTCATGTACCTCCTCCGGGGCATAGCATTGATAGAAGCAAAGTCATTTATTCGAACAATTCATATAGAAATGCGTGGTAATGTCCCTCGGTCCAGCTCTAACTCAATTTCATAGAGTAGCTGAAACATGGGGGGGGGGTTCTTCCATAGTAAAGGTACCTGGGGATGTGCCGCCCGCAAGGGTATACTTTTTCGAACTTTCTAGCCTAGCTAAGGGTATACTTCTTGGCAATTTTTGTCGATTTTGGTCTGGGCAAGGGTATGCTTTTGGCAATTTCGGTCAAATAAATGTCAAACTGCGGTAATTCCTGCAAAGAAACCCACATTTTTCCAAATTTTCATCCGGAGAATGCAAAAATTTGGCAAGTTTAGTCTAGAAAGTGCCAACTAATGGCATTTTTTGATGTAGAAATTAGTCTTGTCAAGGGTATCACTTTCACAAAAATTGGTCTAGCCAACGGTGCCATTTTTCAAAGTGTGGGTGGCACACCCCTACCCGAAATTTAGCTGAGAAGCCCCCCCCTCCCCCGTGAGCTGAGAGGTATCCTGCTGGCTGTTCAACTTTCAGAGTGACATTTGTAGAAGTTTCCCAACTGATATTGTCATTACCGTTTTGGATGACAAGTTCATACTTGTCCCTGTGATCTTTAGTTATTGTAACATCAACAGACGCGGGCTGTCTCAAGCTTTCGTTTTGTGTACATAATGTATTTATTTTAGGGCATCCCATTTCTCGTTAAAACGAAGCAGTAGGCTTATATTTGAGAATGTACGAAGCAGTGTTTCTGTTTTCGTGAAAGGCAGAGATGGGATGCTTGTCTATGTTCGTACTTCTTTGCTGTTGTTACTGGACAGGTAAGTGTACGATATGTGGTTGGTAGTTAAAGAAATGACCTGAGTTGAAAGATGGCATCTCACAGGTTTATGACTAGCTTATCATATTTGTGTTGAAAGAAAGCAAAGTTCAGTTCAGTCCAGTTTCTTGACGTGAAATTCCACTCCATGTGCTCTGAATTAAAACTGCATTTAAAACACTGAAAGAAAATTACGGAAAAGAAGCCAATAGGATGGGGGTCTAAATAGAGCAAAGTCTTAAAATACATAGCTATGACAAAGTACAAACAAGTTTAAACTTTTCGTTTGATTGACGTTCAATGCTTTTTTTCCAGCCAAAACATCTCTGCTCTATTAAAGAAGTATTTTGAAATGTCTTTGTCTTGGCAACTAAGATAGGCTTATTTTCTCCGACGACCAGGGAAAGTGGGTCTTCATTCAAAACTTGTATGATATGGCAATGTGAAAGGGTGAATGATCAAAAAATGTATGGAATTATATTTTCTAACGTTTTCTATTTAGTAAAGTCATGATATTTGCCTTTATCGCAAGCAATCCCGTTCCTGCGATGAAAATAAAACGACCGTCCCTATGCCAATATTCCCCTTGTTGGATCGTTTGGTTCGTTTGGCTTTCAGCAGTCAGCACTTTAGCCATGTTGGCAGGCCGAACGAATATTGACTTGGCTGACCTAAACAAGCGGTCCAACATCATCTAACCCAAAAAGGCCTCCGAGGGTTAAGAATTCCCTTCAGGGAGTTTGAATCTTTTTGATCGGTTTCAAACTTCAATGCCACTTTCAGTTTGTATTATTGGCGATGGGAGTCTTCTGAAAACAGTTTAGTTGATGGAAGCTAAACTCCTGTTTTTTTGTGCTACTCTAACGAAAACGGTAGACTTGGCAGACTTCAGCTCGTTTTTCATGAAAGCCCATTCTTTTGGTTATTCTGTTTCGGTAGCCTCTCCCGAGAGATTTTAGACGTATTCTGTTGGGCTTCTGAAAACGGTAGACTTTTGAGGGATTGGGAACCTTCTGCTTTTGAAGCTGGTCGATTTCGATAGATCTTTGACGGATTCTTTTGGGTTCTTCCGAAAGCGGTAGCCTTAGGAGTCCAACCTTCTGCTCCTGAAGTTTTGCTCTTTCTATGGCGCGTGTGATAGTATTATCATATTTTGGTGAAACAGAGGTAGCATGATGATGATGACTATGATTATTGTTTTTTACAGCGGAAAGTTGTGACTTCAGATACGACCTAGATTACAGCCATGTTGGCACTGGAAAGTCATATACAACTGGAATAGCTTCCGATGGATCAACATATTGTTATAATTTTGCCTGCATCTGGTGCTTTACATCTTGGAAGTACTCAATAAATGTTCTATTTACAAGTTTGTTGGCAACTACCTATGACAATGGTCCAAACTGTACCAAATGGAGAGCCCTTGTAGAAGTTGGATCCACAGTCGTAGGAACATATTGTGAGCACAGGGATATGAAGAATATACAGACGGATAGCGGAATTGTGAAAGTTATTCTTCAGCGTGAAAGATATGCAAGAATAGGGCATGTTTTTTTGATGTTACGAGTTGAAACCTCCACCAAAGGTAATGAAAAAACTATTGAGTGATTTCGTGATAGTCATAGATTTTGGGTTTTCTTGTGAGACATCAGTATCTGAAGTATTAAATTTGATCTGTATTCATACTTGCTTAAAGGACAAGTCCGGGGTTGATAAAATTATTGTTGAAAAGCAACCTTACCCAACTGCTGAACACCAGTCGTTTGATCTCTCCAAGTTTTCAAGCCTTAAACTTTCATAAATTGGACGATTAATCTTTGTAAGTTAGGCCAAATATCGTCGCCATTTTGTATTTTGTACGAGTATGCGAAGGCCCGATAAGGAGGCTAGCAACGTGGGTGATAATATGAACACATTTGGCAGCCTCTTTCAGGTCAACGTGAAGCGACATCATACAAAATGACGTCATTTTGCACTTCTTAGCAGATTGAAATATGTAGTTTCGCAGATTAAAAGAGAAAAAAATTAAAAAGAGTACTACACACCATTTACAACATTGTAACCTCTTGAATAATCAACAATTATACCAATCCCGGACTTGTCCTTTAAATTTTGAATTTGGTCACATTCTTAGGGTGTGTACTTGATGTTCCAAGAAACCTGTGCGCCGTTTGAACTGAGCGGCTACCGTGAATGAGCCATGAATCCAATTTTCTGTTTTAAGATTTTTGAATAGAAGAGACCTCAACTTAGAGTTTGGATGTGACAAATAGTTGCTGGTTTGGGGAGACAAATGTTCAAAATTGTTGTTTGCCTAGAACTTAACCTTATAACTTGAATTTTAGCACCAAATGGACCTTAGCTTTACATTTTACCAGGAAACACATTTGGGAGTAATAAGTGACTACACAACAAATAATATTTGTTGGAAAGAATACCAAGAGGCATTTGCAATGCAACATGGCAACATTGTTGGTTTAAATGGATTTATGACTGGAGAAGCAAAATAACCGGAGAACAAATTCCATTGCCTGCGGCACTTATTCTGCATATAAAAGTTTCTGGCAACTGTGTTTTCTCCTCAGTTTCACAAAATACACCCCCCCCCCCCAGTAATTATGAAATTATATTATGAAATTATGAAAACATACATTTTCAGCTAGACTTATTACGTTGAGTCCTAGTAATCACTACCACCCACCCACCCCTCGCTCATTGGTGGGTGGGTGGATGGGTGGTAGCGATTACTAGGACTCAACGTAATAAGTCTAATTTTCAGCGGGGATTAGAAATATCATGACGGGGAAATGAAATTTTAGGCTATTATCTATGATGGAGCTCTCATAATTTTGACGGGGAAGCAAAAATTTCAGCGGGGCAACAGGAAAAACAAGGTGGGGAAACTCTTTAAACTCAAAACTTGGCGGGGAAACTAGTTTTCTTTGCGGGGCAATGTTTCAGCGGGGCCGTTACCGGGCGGTGTCAAAATCTAATCAATGACTATTTGATTCAGTTATGCAAGATGAAAACTGGGCTAGGTTTATTTTTCCACTTAAAATAACTTTGAATGAATCACCGAGTACTCATTAGATTTACGCAATCAAGGTCCCAGAACTTAAAGGAATTTGATCGATGACATTTCTATACCGGGTGAGCCAGAAAAAAGTCCCCACCTTTTGAAAGTCCACGGAATCAAGAACACTTCACAGATTTGACTGATTCGAATTCCAATTGAAATTCCAAAGACTGAAGTTTTTTTATGATTTTTCTCGCTGTCTTACCAGCAGTGGAAGTATTGAATTATTTAACTTACAAAAATTTCATGGTTGCAAAATGACTGAAAAATGGCCCAAAACATTCACCTCTCTCAAGAATTATACCACATCAATTTTCAAACAAATACTCGTGCCATTCATAGTGGAAACTCGATGATCTTGTGTCTTTTTCCGCTATCAATGGCATAGTTGAATTCAATTATAGTATTTGTAGTTTTTTTAAGATTTGATAGAAAGAAAAAGAAATACTAAAATTTTCAGTCCCATGGCAATAAATGTGCAGTGGATATCTCTCACCCATGATCGATTGAATTTTTTCTATTGATCTGCTCGAGGAGTCCTTGCGGGGTGAGTGGGTGAGTGGCAGAGTGGCTTATACAGTCTTCGTCAGGTAACTGAATTTAATCTCGGTCGAGTGAGGTCAAACTCTGGATGGGTAACCTCGGAGGCCTAACCTCACAACTCACCTCGTCATCCTTCGGAAGGGACGTTAAACTAGGGGTCCCATGCCTGGATGCGGCATGCACAGTGGGCCTAAATTAGCTTTCAGTAGCTATAAATCCTGACAGGCCCACTCAAAAAAATTGAAAACAAAAAAATTATTGATTTGATCAATGTTTTAGGCCATTTCAAAGTCATTTTGCAAGAAATTTTGTAAAGTTAAATCTGCCGACACTTCTGTTGCTGGTAAGACAGCAAACAAAGTCATAGAAATACTTTAATCTTTCAGCTTTCAACTAGAACTGGAATCATTCAAATCTGTGTAGTACTCTTGGTGCAGTGAATTTTCAAAGAGGGAACTTTTTCTGGCTCACCTGGTAGCTATGTATTTGAAGCTTCTTACATGTTTGAAACTTTGACCTGGCTTTCTCATAGCTGCATTCCTAATCCTAACCGTGATTTGTTTCTAGGCTGTGGCGGAAGTTTCTCCAAACTATCAGAAGCCGTTCCAATCGCATACTCCTCCCTTAACTCACCAAGGAAGTTACCAACGCATTGTTTATGGTCATTTCAAATCCCAGAAAATTTTCTTCTGAGCTTGTCAGTATTAAGATATGAATGGCTGTGTACGAATTCTTCATCAAAATACATTCATATTCGTACATGGAGCGACGCAAATTTATGGATGATGTATTGCGGACATCAACCAGAATTCATGTTTATTCTACTGAAGGCAAAATTCTTAACCATCACTATACATCACGAAGAGAACTTACTGCAGACTGATATCGTGAATTTTCTTTATACGATCTCTACGCCAGGTATGTACTGTAGTCCATTAGCGGATTTAGGGGCAACTTAAGGCAACTTTCCTGCTTCACGATGACAACTCAGCTTGGCCCCCCTTGCTGGCTGGCAAGAAGTGTGCGCCTAATCGTGTGTGACACTGTGAAATTTATGGAGGAGAAAAGTTTTTAGAAAAAGTAAAATCAATTCAGTACAGTCAGATTCCAATCCACTCACTGGTTCAATTTGCCAGTCTCATTCATTTTCTTTCAAAGCATAAGCGGATTTTCCCTTTTCTGATGCCTGCTTCGCTTTCTGCTTGTTACTGTTCAAAACTGAACCATCCTTCTTCAAATCCTTCCATCAGCTCACCAATGCAAAAATAGTTGCAAATTCTTAGAGCTTACTTCTTTGTTGTTGAATGGTGAAAGTAAATGAAGGTGAACATAAACTCGGAGTTTGGATGCGAATTCCTCGAAAGCTGTTCTTCTACAATTTATAATTTTATGCTTCATCATTGAAGATGGGCAACAATCATAAAAGGCGAAGGGTGGGCATTTTGCCACTACCCAAACCACAATAAACTTTACTTAGGGAATAGCATTACTTAGGGAATAGTCAGAGATGTCTATGGTACGGGAACAGTATTAGTGTTATGATTAAGTCAGAAGATGAAGTGGAAAGAGGAGAACGTCTTGCGCTATGGGGGGTGGGGGTGCTATGGGCAAATTAAAAAAACTTAAATTGATATGGGCCACTAAATTGATCTTCTCAGTAGGAAGGACCGCAGAAATTTTACTCTTTTTCAATAAGGCCTTTGAAAAATATTTTGGCCAAAGTCGAATATCCTCCGCCCCTTGTAAGCCCTGTCGTAGATAATTGAACAGGTCCCTAAATAGGCTAGAGAAACGCCCACGCAACCATTGTTTCATTACACAATGAAATGGCAAGTGCCAAGTTATCAAATACAATAAACTATATTCTTACTTGGCCCGAGCCGCTTTTAACTATGTCAGTGTTAGTGTATATTTCTAATTTGGACCTCTAACGGTTGATGTTGTATTGGGTCGAGTTATCGTATTGTTTTGTCTTTGTTTGAGGAATGGCGCAATACAGATCTATTGACACATTCGGGAAAATGACGTTCAAATTCGGCCAACCTTCTTCTGTACCAAGCTTACAGGGAGTTGCTTTTCTACGAAATCGACTTCGATATTCGAAGTTGTACATTGTGAGTGACAGACAGGAAATGCAGTGCCAAGGAAACAACATTACAATTTACTATGAATCTCTGAGAGCAATAAACAGTCAACATATTCAATGCAAGAATGATGTATTTGAATTTAAAAAAGGAATTCCAGTAGAGAGTAGTGTGGTGATTGTCTTCAAGAACAGAAATCCAAGCAATAGATCAACACTTCATTTTTCATATTTTGTGACCTCGATGCGTAAGTATGAACCTTTTCTATACTTTACCAGAGAAATACAGTATATTTGAAATCAGCAGAACTTTAGAGCTTGGTTCACATCGTTCGTTGAAGTCATTAGAGTTGTTAAGGTCGTTGGAACAAAGCAAAATAATGACGTACCCAAGCATAGTTTTCAAATCTTACGTGTAAGATTCTATGACCTCTTTCTTTGAAGTGGATGACTCGAAAGAAACTTAGCCTCTTTCCCATCAGTCTCAGGCCCAAACTCTGCGATTCCTGGAGTTTCTGCGATTCATATTGCTAGATTTGTGAATTACTATGGTTACGGAAATGTGATAGAATTTTCGATTCGATTGAAGCATTGAAAACATTCCCACGGGATTGAGATTCGAAGCCGTGATTCCATCATAATTCCATTAATGATTGCAGAAAATAGCGTCAGCTTTTTTACTGTTTCATAATGAGTCCATGTTGAGCAAGGTTTACTGCAGGGATACAAGTGACTCATTGTCGTAAGTCTACCTGACAACCATGACAACTGAGTTGCAGGAACAGTTCAGTTTCAGTTTCAGTTTCAGTTTCATATATTTTAAATTCCACTACATACAATTTATGAACTAACTAAACAGACAAATAACTAAACTACACAAATATAAGATACAGAAAACTGATACATCAGAAAAATAATGATACTAGTAATAATAATGATACAATGTACATTGAACAAAACAAAGAAAAAAAAGATAAATTGTATGGAGGGAATTACTTAAAGGAGGAGCTCTCTCAGTAGTCAGACTAATCGAGGAGAGAGCACCCCCTGTTTTTAATAGTATTTCACATAAAATTAATGACTTACATGGGGATTATATATTAGGGCGGATGGTGACCTTTTTGTGCCAAGTAAGATCAATTTTGATAATTATTTTCAAAGAGGAACGCTTTGAGTTTACGACGAAAACTAATAGTAGAGGGTGATTTTTTTATATCCATGGGGATGTCATTCCAGCACTTAGCTCCAAAGTAACGAACTGATCGGAGACCATATTGAGAAGTATTTTTCTGAGTTAGAAAAATATCATTTTTAGTGGCTTGCCGTGTACAATGTTGATGAACGGATTGAACTAAATCAAAAAAAGAATGAAAACAAGAAGGAGAGATCTTATTTACACTATCATATACAAAAGAAAGCAGTTTCAATTGAAATAGATCACGAAGCTTTAGAATCTTTAAATCTGAAAAGAGAGGAGTAGAGGGAGAAGTAAAGTGTTCAAACGCAATGGCCCTTATGACCCTTTTCTGCAGCAAAAATACTGGATTGATGTGAGTCTCATAGGTAAGACCCCAGACTAAAATTCCATATTGTAAAAACGGTGAAAATAAAGAGTTATAAAGACAGACTAAAATATTGATGGGCAAAAAGTGTCTTACTTTGAAAAACATACCACATGTTCTAGCCAGTTTTTTGGATAGTTCAGTCAGGTGATACTTCCAAGAAAGATTTTCATCCAAAAGAACACCAAGAAATTTTACATAACAAGTTCTCTTGATAGGAAACTTTCCAATTTTGATGCTGACAGTTTCAGGTAAAGAATGTTGAGGTGACTTAAAAATTATGAAATTGGTTTTATCAATATTGAGCGACAATTTGTTAACCTCAAGCCACATTTTCACTTTTTTCAATTCTCTGTTAACCAAACTTTGAAGCTGATCAGGACTTTCAGATTCACAATAGATATTAGTATCATCTGCAAATAAGTAAAAGGCTAGTTTTGAGGATGAGAGAGGTAAGTCATTAATGTAAATTAGGAAAAGAAGGGGACCAAGAACAGAACCCTGTGGAACCCCACAGGTAACGCTAAGAGCTAGTTGGGTCGTTCCCAGCAACTGCAATGACCTAGATAATGCATCCTTTGATTAAAACACCTACATGAAAACCCCAGCATTCTGTTCTCTTTGCTGGAAAGAAACTGCCATCTGTCCTAAGCTGGAATCAGGGCTGCTTGAAATACCATTGTTGCGCTTGGGAATAAGTTGGATATGAAAATGTGTTTGCTTGAAGAAAACATACCTTTGAACTATGTTATGAGAGAATGTGTCTGGGCACGGCATGCCTGTTTTATCATTCGATTGTGCAAGTCTAGATGAAATAAGCAGCGTTGAAAGTGTCACGTTGCTGTCAGCTCACGTATTGTTTATAAGTTTTGCTTATCCACTCGCAAGGATAGTGTGACAAGTTTGGTGATGAAATAAGCAGCGTTGAAAGTGTCACGTTGCTGTCAGCTCACGTATTGTTTATAAGTTTTGCTTATCCACTCGCAAGGATAGTGTGACAATTATCGAAAAGTGAGGCTCGTGTTGTCAGTCTAATTATGAGCGACAGAACACCCAGTGTGTAGCAGTTTGAAATTTTATCAGTAGCGAGCCACCTTGATTTTGTGTTTTTGTGTTTTGAACTTATTTTTGCTTGATATACAACCAACTTTTCACTGTTTCCTAATTTTGAAATTTTCCTTAAAGAGCCACCTTAAGTGCATATCCCTCTAAGCTTTACGATTAAGGTGGATGGCTCACTGCTGAAAATTTCAAAATTACGAAGCAGTGAAAAATGGTTGTATGCCAAGTAGAAATAAGTCCAAAACACAAAAACACTACGTAAAGGTGGCTTGCTACTGATACAAATTTCAAACTGCTCAAGCTGCTGTAAGTGTCCCCCGGGGAAGAGCACGCAGAATGTCAGATCCACCATTTACATTAACAGCTACATTTTGAAAAAAAGTTTGCAGAATCTATGTTGCTTTTTCTTTTAGACATTATCCTCTCTAAAACTTTTGATAACAAAATTCCATATGTCTTCTTGAGGACCATTTACCCAGATGTGAACTTAGTGCTTTTTGGGCCTATCCCTTACTTTTAGACGTTGCTGCTCTACGAAAAGAATCCACAAAAAGAAAATTCTGTTCATGCTTCATTACTTTGAGCCTTTTTTAGGTTGTGGTGGTTATCATGAATTATCTTCAAACAAACCTCTTACGATATCGTCTTTACAACATGCTGGTTACTTTGCCGATTTCGATTTCCACAACTGTATATGGATAGTAAAGAGCAAAGCTGATGCAAAAATAGTAATAAAAATAAGAAAGATGACTGCACAGAGTCCAGATAGCTGTAGTACCACAAATGTTGCTATTTACCACGGATACCTGAAATATTCCAACGGTACCAAGAAAGATGGTTTTTGTAGTGCACCTGTTGGGGATATCACGACAATAGGAGATGCGATGATTGTTCTTTCAAGAGAAAAACATGGCTACTTATCATTTGAAGCAACGGTTGAAACCTCTTCACGTGAGTCTTCTATTACATAAATTTGACATGTTTTCTTAGACTTTTAGGATACTAAATTGTGCTGTGTAAACTATTCTTTTTAGATTCATTTCAGTCTTTTATAGAACAAATTACTTGATACACTACATATGAATTACTCTGTGACATTTCAAAGACGATACGACAATTGCAAACGACAATAGACGATTTTGCGCTAAAGATGGCAGCAAGGTAGGGGGACAATTATGGAAACAAGGTTGTATTGACCTTTTAATGCCATTCCTACCATTTTTAAACTGGAGATGTTTTTAATCTATTTTTGCCTTTCAAATTTTATAATAGTGTACATTTGTGATTAGATTCTCTTTTTTTTTTCCTTTAATCTTTATAATTTCTAAATTTTTTTCATTTTTTAGTCCTTTTTTATTACCTTGATAGCAAATTTTTACTTACTTAAGGAACTTTTTGCCAAGACGTATTGCGTTATTCGATCCATTTCCTTTTAGAATCGATAATGACTGGTAATTAGAACGCAATGTATCTTGGTAAAAGTTCCTTGGCAATATCTTTAGCGCAATCGTCTATTGACAATCTCGCAGCCATTACACCTTTCTATTTATCTCTATTTCTGCCTGCGGCAGAATGCACACTAACGTTCGATAGCTGTTTCCAAAGACATGCAGCGGGATAGGAACCAGTAAACAATTACAAAAAAGCTACAAATCAACGGTTTGATACTGATAAATGCTAGAATCCGTTTCCCATTGGATCTCCGAACAGCATAGGCGCGTGATAATGAGCAACGGAAACTTCAGTCGAGAGAACAACATTTTCATTTCATTTCATTTCATTTTAACTTTTTTTATCCATGGTAATCCACTCAGATAACACACTGTTTTACAGTGAGCCATGCAAAAACAAAACCTAATAATAACTAAATTATACAACCCTATTTACAATAATCTCAGTCAAAACAAGGAAAGGAAAACGAGATGAGTCATAGTTTGGTTTTATAATTTCTTCGAAAGGAGCTGAATGATGCGGACGCTTTGACAACACTATCTAGATCACTCCAGACCCTAGCCCCTCTGTAAGCAAACGATTTCTGACCAGTTGATGTTCTCAATAGTGGCAATCTGAGGTCAGTTTTAGAGTTCCTCAGCTGACGGTTTGTAGCTTCAGATACCTTTTGAAATATGTTTCGCAAGTAATCAGGGGCGAGGGCGTTCAGAGATTTATAGACCATCTTGCTCGTCTCAAAGTCGATCAATTCTCTAATGGTCAGCCAGCCAAGACTCCCTATCAAAGGCAGAGCTAAGGCGTCATAGGGGCTGTTTGTGACAATCCTGGCAGCTCGATTTTGAAGTTTTTGCAACTTATCGAGGGCTGCCGCACCGCAAGAGCCCCAAACAGGGCAGCAGTACCTAAAGTAGGGCTCAACGAGACTTCTATACAACATAATGAGGCTTTCCTTAGGTAGGTATCTTTTGGAAAACTTCAGCATACCGATACCTCTAGAGACTTTCTTGATTGTAGAGGACAAATGGGTAGACCATTTCAGTTGATCGTCAACCTGCAGACCTAGATACTTGGTGTTGTTAACCATAGTAATCTCCTCGCCACCGATGTTAAGGTCAGGTTTGGAAGAACTAGGCAAGTCTATACTATGAAGCTTGCACCTGCTACCCATTATCATCCCCTGAGTCTTTACGACATTAAGTGATAACTTGTTGCCCTCAAGCCAACCTCGAAGGGCTTCAAGGTCAGCATTTATTGCAGTATTAATATCGGTCATAGAAGGAGAGGAGTAATAGATAGTGGTGTCGTCAGCATACATTGCCACATCAGAAGTCTTTAAACAGTAGGGGAGGTCATTTACGTAAACTAGAAATAGTAGGGGTCCTAGGCAGGAGCCCTGGGGAACTCCACAACCGACCCCTTCAGTTGCAGATGTATGACCATTCACTCTACAAAACTGCTTCCTATTGTAAAGATACGACCGAAACCAGCTCAGTTCCTTACCCCTAACGCCATAGTAGTTCAGTTTGTTCAAAAGGATTTCATGATTCACAGTATCGAAAGCTTTTTTGAGATCGATAAAGACTGCTGCAGTATACCTCCCCTTGTCAATGTTTAAATACCAGTCATTAGTGCTTTTAAGTAGACACGTTAGGACAGAATGTAGCTTCCTGAATGCTGACTGTAAGAGAAAGATGAGCTGATTCCGGTTAAGATAGTCGTAAAGCTGATCGAAGATTAACTTCTCGAAAAGTCGAGAAATGACAGGGAGCACAGAGATAGGCCTATAGTTTGATTTGTCATCGGTGGCTCCATCTTTAAAGATAGGTGCTACCCTCGCCATTTTCCAACTGCCCGGGAATCGCCCAAGAGAAAGGGATAAGTTGAACAGCTGCACGAGAGAAGGTGCTAATACTGAAATGCCAATTTTTAAGAAAAAACTAGATATACAGTCAACACCCGACCCATTGGAAGTTTTAATACCGCCACAAACCCTAATCAAAGTCTCCTCGTTTATAGGGGAAAACATGAAAGGCTCGCAGCTGGGTGGATCTCCAAGCTCACCATTAAGAAGGGGGTTTGGTTTGGGAGCGATCTTTTCAGCTAAGCTTTTCCCTACGTTGCAAAAGAAACTGTTCATGGTATCGGCAATGGATTTATCATCAGTTATCAACAGCAACAACAAAATGCGGTGCCCATGCATATGTTTGAATTATTAGATCCTGCAAAAGCTATTATTGCTGCAATTTTCTCCACGTCTAACACTAGATTTACTGGACTATTGCATTGAAAAATTATATTGGCCTATCTTCATCTTTTGAGTCTACCACGAGGCCCCGTTGGCCTCGCGAGGCTTCTTTGACTTGCTTTGGTCCCATTTTACCACTTCATTGTAGTCATAGATCCCAGGCATGATGTTTCTTTCCTTAGCAACAAATATGTGCTACTCTCTTGAAACAACTTCAGAAAGCTGTTTTCTTTTTCATTACTGGCCAGGATTTAGACTTTCTACCTCAGCCCCAGGTTTTGCTTCGTCTATTGAATTGGAGGAGCTCACTCTGCTTCAACTAGTTCCATTACCAGTTGTACTTGTATCGATTACCAGTCCATCAAGGAGTGAAACTACGACGATTTTATAAGCCTATCCACGATTCTGATATATCCAGGACTGTCTTCGTTCTTGGATTATTGGCATCTTTTTCTGTTAAAGGTTTATCTCGCACTTTTGACTTGTTTGTTTTGGGCATTCATTGCTCGTCTTATGCATCCCAACGATAATTTCAAGAAACTTCTTCATTCTCTAGGACTCGTATCGATTTTTTTTCATCTTGGGGTTCCTGAATGTGGACTGCAGCGTAGTACGCTAGCTTGCAGTGGCTGTGCATGATCTAGGAAGGAAGCGAAGCCTTCAAGTAAATAAGGCACAAATTTTTTGTGCTAAGAAACTAAGTGCAAGGCAGGTTGTGAAATTTCAAAAAAAGTCATCCGGTAATTTTGCCAGATACTTACCGTTCACAAGACTCTTTCATTTTCTTGCAGACGTCTACCCAACTATCAGCATACCCAGACCAACAGAGCCATTGAAATCCAAATCGAGGCCACCAAAAAAGATACAGCAAACAACGAAGAATTCCAACTCAACGCAAATAAATCCTGTTGTCTACGTTGCAATTTTCTTCGGCATATTGTCAGTCATTCTGATTGCCGTTTTGACAACAATCATTGTCCGTAGAAGGTATGGTGTTGTGTATGACACAAGGGCTATACTCAATGGTTTTTTATATCCATCAGATACTTCGGGCAAAACATTTTGTAAAATGCGATATTTTTGAGTTGCAAACTTTCAAAGAAAGGTGCATAGATTAGGGTATTCGAGGTGTGAGTATCCTGTATGAAGCAGATAACATAGCAGAGAAAAAGAAGGGGGGGATGCCGCTGTAAAACTCCCATGTGAGATAGGATTAATTCGTTTCGTAAATTAACGTGATTGTATGTCCGGGATGGAGACCAGAAAACATTATTTCTTTACCTTTTTTTTGAAACTGGTTTAAAACGACTGACTTTTGGTACTCTACTACGCCCGACTGCTCTGGCTGCAAAGTTGGAGGCTTACATGCGCCATGAGACCTTCTAGCTATTCTTAGCGAGCTGATGTATGGAGCCTCTTTGGGAAGGGCTTGACTAGTTGCCTAACGTTCTCGGTTTCACGTAATTTCGAGACCTTTACATGAGTCAGCTTGAATCTCTTTTCTTCATAGAATAAAACTTGCAACTTCTCTTGATGATGCAAATTGTGTAAGTGAAGAAATGCGAAGAACCAATCGAATTAATAGGTAAAAAACCTTTTTTACTGCTGGAGAATTATTTCTGCTGTTGTAAGACCTATTGCTCAAGATAGGGCTTTCAAGATATAATTTCCAACTCTTGAACATTTGAACAATTGAACAATTTCTTGTTCCTAAAACAGTTTGTTTCTTGTTTAACTGAACACATGGTGATGTCAAAGTTTAGAACCAAACTAGATTTTGATGGATTTTCAGAAGTTGAAGTTTTTCTGACTGAGTAGATAGGTTCACTTCATGACAACTTGCTTTCCTAGTACTGACTACAAAGTCAAGTTATCGCTATTGATAGACTGATGTACCCTCTACTGACTGACTGACGACTTGACTGACTTGAAACAAACAACTTGTACAAACTATTAAATTCGATTTGATAAATGTAAAAAATGTTTTCGTTGTTATTGTTGTTGCGGTAATTGGTAGCTACTATGTAGTGAATCTAGTGACTCTATTTCAGACATAACAACAACATCTCACAACAAAACCAGACTTCACATCAAGAGCTCAAGTTATTTGCAATTTTATTGCTCTGCAATTTAGGGTAAACATTAGAGTTGTTGTAACAACTGGGGAAGAGGCACTGGACACTTTAGTCCAGTGACACTTTAGTCCAGTTAGCTTGTTTTGCTTTCAACTGCCCTACAATCTCTTGTTGACGGTCTCCTTGTCAACATTGTTATCTTCTTAAATTATTTATAATTTTATCCTTTTACAGCATTGACCCCTTGATATCGATAGGAAGAACCTTAAATCGGTAAGCCTTGTTAGACTCACTACGTTAGCCTCAGTATCATCAATTAAAGCAGGTGTGAAAAATCGACCGATTGAAATGAGGATGGAGATACCGGGGCCGGGGGCCTTTGCGCCCTCAATAATTCTCAGTGTTTGCTCCAGTATTTCTCTTATTGGCTCTATTTGTTTTACTTTGCTTTTGTAGAATATATACGGTATAGAGAGTAATTATTCTTCGATCGTCCAGAATTCAAGCAGCTATGAAAGCCATTGAGATTTTGCCTTTTGTTCAATGTTTACAATATCAATGCCAGCGTATACCTACCCATAAAATTATTCTGTAGTTAGAAACAATCATTTAGCATCTTTTTCGGCAGTTTGAAGGGCTTGGTCGTAATTTTTTTTCATGGTAAGCACCTTGGACCCCTTAAAAATTTCCTCTCGCTTCGTTCGCCTGCCGCTTTACTTAGGCTCCCCCTGAACAAAATGTTGCATCTCGGTCCTTGAATATCGAATACACGGAGACAAGGAAACACCACATATCTCTCAGACACCACCAGAGGGTTCCATTGGCGTCACTGTGGCTGCCTGTGATATCGTAAGCAGATTCTAAGTCTAAAAACGATCATCTTGTTCGATGAAGAACTTACCCCTGCTCACTTTTTTCCTGTGCTTTGTACGTTCGTTTCTATAATTCATCTCAAGACAATATTCAGAAACAATGACAGCCTAATTTATGTGTTCCGGTCCAAGTGCTCAATGTGACCCCACCTTAAAGTGGTCCCTTCACCAAGAGATGGCAGAGCGCAGGTAAAATTGTTGAATTCTATTCTTTACATTTCCAAATAATTTGTCTTAGTCAAGCTTGTATTCTTTGTCCTACAAAGTTCGCCCTTGCTTAACTGTGGCAGTCCACTCGTGTAATTATCATCAATTCAATATACAGATATGAAGAAGAAAGCAAGTTTGGCAAACGAACAAAAGAAATGATCGAAATGTAAGTAGAAGAGGATTTGCGGTCAGATAGTTTGGATGGAAATCCGCTAGACACAGAATTTCACCTGACAATCTAGTAACCTCCATCTAACCTGTGATGTGGCCCTATCAATCATATTTTTACCTTAGAATGGCTCCTCACTGTTTCCTCTTTGTGTTTTATCCTGGATCCATTCCTCATGGAAAATTTTTGCCATAGCAATAAGGTTTGCAGAAGTCAGATTTGAGAACTATGAAGTGTGGTTATCGTTGCTCAAAGGAATCTATCCATGCTTCATGGCCTTTCCAGTTATGCTGCCGAAATGTTGTTCAATGTTGTCCTAAAGTTCTCGTTATTTTATCAAAGAAAGCAACAAAATGGCATTTAGTGTTATTTTGAATAAAAACTAAGTTACATGACACTGTTGGCCGCCATTTTGGACAAGATGGTGCAATACTTATGTGAGGTAAGTGTATTGTTTCATTGTCTGTCTCCGTTTCAGTTTATTCTTGATTGGTTATGTTAATTCTCGCAATGATTTCGAATGATTTCAAACGGCCTGGAAGATTTGATCGGGTCTTTTAGGCCATTTTCCTACTGATCTGCAGGACTGATTTCTTAAATCTTTCGAAGTTGCCAGTTTTTCCACAAGAGAGCCTGGATCGAGCGTTATTTTTATACAATTTTATATGCAAGGTTCGATCGAGTGGCGTTAGAGCTTCTATCCTTATTGTGCACATTCGAAATTTCTACAAAACTTAGCAAAATATCGTTCGATTCTGATTTTTGTCAGAATAGCTAAAAGGACTACTGCCGAAAAAATAAAAAGAAAACTTCGATATCTTAGCTATTAGAAAGTCAATCTGAGTGATAAAAGCGTGATTGCTTGTCCTACAGTGATTTTCAAACATGTCGAAAATTTTTTGAGTTACCCTGTGCATACTGCCTTCGTTCAATCGCAGGTAAGGACATGCTTTTCGCAAAAACTATTCGTACCGTTGTCATTTTGATTTGACGCTGAATCCAGCAAAACTCGGAAATTTGTTTTGAAAAATAGTTCGATTTCTTCGAGTTTTCACCAGTAGAGAATGCTTAGAGCTGCTCTTTATTAAGCAACTTTCATAAGTAACCACTACTTATATGAGTCATCTAAATAGCTTATTCTAACTAATAATGACAGATTTTGTAATACAATAGCATCAGTTGCTAGCGATTAGCGATTGCAGACGAAGAAAATTCTCCCATTATATGCTTCCATCCAATCAATCAAAGCAAACAAGACCGCAAAATTTTCCCCGAAACCAATGGGCAAACTCTCGCTTTGTGCACGCGAAAGCTTGGTTTTGAGAGAAGTTACTTATAAAGAAAAGGAATGGTAAGCCTAAAGATGTGTTTGGCGGATTTTGTTTATATGATCCAGGGGCTGTGTGGTAATTGTTTCATTTCAGCCCTAATTACGCCAAAATTGCAATGCCTTCTGCTCGGCTTTTGAATCAAATGAACAAAATCTCCAAGCAGAGCTTTTGATCTACCCTTCTTCTTTCGTCATATGCACATAACGTCTCTTTAAAGCCACCATTCGTGTCCACAAGGTGAGGGTTTTCCCTTCCAGATTTGGGGCAACTTCTGCGGCCTTGTTTGATTGGAATTTCCTTTGTCTGCAGTCGCTAATCGCTTTGAATTAAGGTGCCAATCAAAAGCAACTGATACTATCGCATTATAAAACCTGCCCTTATTCTTCTAACTTACAAAACAGAAGTAGTTTTTGCTAAAAATGTTATTAGCTAAGCTGGCTTTTTGCAGGTATGAAAGTGAAGAAGATGGTAAAGTTAATCATGGATGCTCGTGAGTTGAATTCTTCGTGTGGATTCATTTAGAAATGTGGACATAACATTTAGCGATTTCCTGGCTGCACCAAATAAAATTCACGTTCTCTTACTGTCATTAAAACAGTCATCGGAGCAATGCTCGACGTTTTTGTTTTGAAATTGTTAAAAAGCTTGATTGAAGGCATTGAGTATGTATATAGCGCGATCATGACTAATATCAGTCATAAAACCAAAGTTTAAATCACTATTGAAATTAAACCAAAGAAATTCCTGAAGAATAATGCAAAGATTAAGAAGTCCTTTGTCTCCACTGCTAATGACTTTATCTCTTTTGTGCGATAACAGAAGGCCATCAGCGGCTTGTCAGCAAGGATATCGTCAGCAGGATATTGTCAGCAGGATATCGTTAACGCTCAACTACATGAACTCAATGCCTTTAAGAATTGTGCATACCGTTAAGGTGTGCATAGGCTGCAAATCTTCAAAAGGATTGGTGTACGATTTAACGATTTACTTCTTCAAGATGAATGGCTTGAAAGAGACATCAACTATTTTGATATGATCCTGCCTTTGAAATTGACAAAAATATAGAATATTTTCAAAATTACAATGTATTTTATATTTCAACTTATTTGAAGATGTGACACCATCAATAGACCTTTTAGCTATTCTGAAAAAGAATGTGAATCGAACGATATTTCATCACAATTTGTCGAATTTTCGAATATGCACAATGGTGATCGAAGCTCTAACGCCACTCTATCGAACCTCGCGTATAAAATTGTATAAAAATATCGCTCGATCCAGGCTCTTTTGTAGAATAGCTAAAAGGTCTATTCTCTGAACTGCAATGAAGAGTGAAAGAGCTGTTCTTGATCTGTTTTTGATTCAAAAGTTTTGGAATCACGATGGTTTCAAGTTTTCAGAAGTTCTCTAGCCTGATTCACAGACCAAACGAGAAAACAAAGTTTTCAGAAGTTCTCTAGCCTGATTCGTCAGACCAAACGATGAGTTTCTCGTTTGGTCTGTGAATTAGGCTAGAAGTTCTCTTGAATTCTCAAGAAAGAAGAAAAGCCTTTCAATTCTGAAATATTGCAGATTGCCAGAAGTCCAACCATAGATTTGTAACAAACTGGCTGCAGTCTTTTTCAAGTCATTCAATTCAAATTAACATATGTCACAGGAAAAGGGTTCATACCAGCCTTTCTAAAGATTTTGAACCTATGCTGTGAAAGTGTTTGTTTGTTTTCCCATTTATAAGTTTACAAGACACAAAGACCCCAACCCCCGGGGGGGGGGGGGGCGGTACTCCTATATTTGACTAGATGGGATGTACCGCTCAATAGGATGTCCTTTTGCGGTAAAAATTATGCGACAGGGTGTCCTTTTCTGATAAAAATTATGAAAAATTATGCGACAGGGTACTACAGGATATCACATGGAAGGACAGTTTTAGAGTTCTTTTAAAACAATGGAAAATGTATACTTTTGGCAAAAGTTTTATGCGACTTTTGGGGTGTTTTTTACGCAACAGGGTGCAGGTTGTGGAGCGATTTGCCACACACCCCATCATTTCCCTAGTCAAGTGCCCCCCCCCCGGGGGGGACCCCAACTGTGTTACTGCTGTACCATCTCCGGAACAAATGCACTTTGGTGGACACAGCCTTCAAGGAAAACAAGAGGTTGAACTGAATTGTATTGTTAGTACTATATGCTGATTGGCTTTCTAAACAATAGTAATAAAAATCCTATCATCTTATTGGATAATGCTAAATCTGAACGTGATTCGACTGATTCGCACTTACTGGAGAACGTCAACATGACGAAAATGTGGCCTAAATCTGCAGCATGCTTTGCAACCTGTACCCTGTTGCTAGCAAGAGCTGGCAATCTGTGGATTCGTTTGGTTAAAAAATTGATGCAGTTACCATCCACATTCCGTGCAACATTCAGACTCGAGGAAATATCGAAAGTGTGTCCGCTAAAGTGCAAACTAGCCACCATCTCCTATAGCATAAAGGATATTGGCCCCTAGACTACATTACATAAGTCCCTCTAACTTATGCGCGTTGTCGATGTTGTTATCGCTTCAGTTGAGGGACTTATGTCCTTACGCTTCAATACAGGGACTAATTAGGCCAAGTCCGCCGCGTTCACGGCGCGACCAATCATATCGCTACTTTCTTGATATGATCAACCCACGTTCCTATTTGTAGCGTTTGATTGGCTCATTAGTTCAACGTTCGACTTCTCGAAGCGAAGCGACGCTCGAAGTGACCTTCGAAGGGACGTTCGAATTTTCTTTCGATGTTCGTAAGCCCGCCGCATACGGAGAGGAAAATGCTCAGCAAAGTGGCATGAATGTCATTTTGCTCAGCAAAATTCTCGCCGTGTGCGGATGATTTTTGCTGAGGAAATACTCATTTGTGCAGCTGAGGAAAATATCTATCGTGTTTGATAATTTCTGCCATTCGTGCCAAAATTCTCACCGTCTGCGGTATCACTGAGAATTTTGCTCACTGCCTTGGCTGATCACGTGTTCATGTTGCCATGGCATCGACCAAAGGTCACAGGATTAGATCATGGACACGTGATCAGCCAAGGCAGTGAGCAAAATTCTCAGTGATACCGCAGACGGTGAGAATTTTGGCACGAATGGCAGAAATTATCAAACACGATAGATACTTTCCTCAGCTGCACAAATGAATATTTTCTCAGCAAAAATCATCCGCACACGGCGAGAATTTTGCTGAGCAAAATGACATTCATGCCACTTTGCTGAGCATTTTCCTCGCCGTGTGCTGCGGGCTGTAGGATGGAAGATGTTCTAAGATTCTTCTGATTTTTCATGAGATTTTAGTCCCTGTTTAGAATCTGTTTGGTCGTGAGTCCTTTGTATGAGTGAAATTAAAACATAATTTTATAAATGTTGAACGAATACAAGGAATCACGTCGTCAGTCTAACTGGCCCCTTTCATTTACTATTGATATGCCATAGAGACAGCAATTTTCGAAAGAGCATTCTGTGAGAATTAGTTGCAACACAGCTCCGTTCTATTTCCATTATTTAACCGGGCGAGATGAAATGCCGGTGAAGAGTGTATTGACAGTGACATTGATGGTTATGGCAGTTTTAGTCTCGATAAAGTGCAGAGTTACAAACAGTGCACAATGCAATACACACTAAAATGAAATGCCGCTTCCATTTCTTTAAGATCGATATCCGAGAAGAGGCCTGGTGGAAAATTCAAAAGAAATCTGCTTTATGACAGGTTTGTTCCGATTTGAATGTTTTAGAGCAATATGCATCTATCAATAGCGGTATAATTATACGATGTTGTCATCCGTCCTTGTGTCCTATAGAGAATCGTCCAATAAAGGCATGTAAAATTCCTTTCGACGCAAAAGTATCTGGTAAAGTTTGCCTGACGCAATCTTTAGCTCACTTATTCATCTAACGAAAAAATTCAAAGAAACTTGTTTCAGTCCATGAATGTAGGTGCAACTTGGCTCCGAGACCAAGTGAAGTATTTCGGTCATCTCGTATTGGTGTCGCTAAAGTGCTCCGATTATCAATCAAATCAGTGTTTAAGGCCTTGATGAGGCTCGCGAAAAGATTGGCTATTATTTTACCGAACTGTCTTCATGTCCAAGGTGTATGAGGAATCATATACTTCCGACGGAAGACTTTGTCCTGTTTGATTTAAATTTGTTATCAAGAACATTGACCTTCTTTGCCCGAATTCCACGGGATACTTGGCTGTGAGGTTATTCAAATAACAATTCTTACCAGATTGATGCTTCACTGAGACAACCAACCAATGACCAATTGAAGTTGAAGCATTGCGCATACTGTATGAGGTGCATTTAGACTTATTACGTTGAGTCCTAGTAATCACTACCACCCACCCACCCCTCGCTCATACTAGCGCGAATAGGAGCGAGGGGTGGGTGGGTGGTAGCGATTACTAGGACTCAACGTAATAAGTCTAAGGTGCATTGCCAATTTTTCTTTAACGACAAGTCCGGGGTTTATAAAATCGATGTCAAAAAACAACCTTATCAACTAGCAAAGACCAATAGACGATTACGCTAAAGATGGCGGCAAGGAACTTTTTACCAAGATGCATTGCGTTCGAATTAAGAATCCTTAACGATTCTATGGGAATTCGATTAAAGAACGCAGTGCATCTTGGTAAAAAGTTCCTTGCCGCCATCTTTAGCGTAATCGTCTATTGTAACTTCTTCGCAGAGGCTAGCCTCGGCTTAGTTAGAGGTTAAGTCAAAGGCTATGACCTTTTGCGTTTATGGCGTCAATTCGCTCATTTCGCAGATTGAACTTCGTAACTTTGCAGAGAAAGAAAGAAAGTATAGAAAGATGGAGAGAAAGAAGGAAAGAAAGAAGGAAAGAAAGAAAGTGTAGAAAGAAAGAAAGAAAGTAAGAAAGTAAGTGTAGAAAGAAAGTGTAGTAAGAAAGTAAGAAAGAAAGAAAGAAAGTAAGTGTAGAAAGAAAGAAAGAAAGAAAGAAAGAAAGGAAGAGAGAAAGAAGTTGGAAAAAGTACTAGACATCATTCACGACAGCGTAACCTTTTATTTCATTAACAATCATACCAACTCAAGATTAGATTTGATTAGGCTATGTACAAAGCAGTCACCAAGTTCCTTTAGGTAAATGTTATTTCTTTTGCCTTTGTAAATTCTGTTTCATGCTGGATGTTGGACTTTATCCAACTTAATCCCTAAACGAATCTGCACTCGTGACCTTGTCTTATTTCAGTTTCAACCCTGATCTGACATCCAATGTGAAACGGAATCTAGTAGAGTATCCTTTAGCCTTTAATTGTGAGTGGTGTACAGTTAATTGTATGTAAAATATTGTTGCGTGTCTTTATGTTTCAGGCTCTGGGGTAGTCGTTGTCCTTCGCTCCCCTTTGCATCGTCCCTGTAGTATTGCATAGTAGCTAGATAGGTATAGTAGAATGTAAAATTTGTTGTAAATTTCTTATATGAATAGAAAAAACACCCAAGACTTGTCCATTAAGAAAATTGATGAACTATTCGTGGGGCAAGATTGTTCAGGCCGCTGCAGACCTCTGGTTTGGACCAAAGTTCGATTGTTTCGCTATTAATTTGCCATGCCAAATTTTGTAAAGTGATTTGCTTGAAGCATCTAAAATATATGATGCGACGAACGTGCTTTTGCCTCATGTTTCAATTTAGTTGTCCAGTTGCTTGTCGTGAAAGTTATGACATTCGTTGATATTTTGAAAATTTTTACGAGTAGTTGAAAATTTTGTTGCAGTTGCCAAGCTAATGGCCATTCTGCTATCTCAAGGAAAAAGTCTAGCGGCAATATGTAAGTATTGCGTGTTTCATAAATTTCTAATCAAGCGAAACGCTAAAACGCTGTGATATATGTTTGAAATAACATTGATTTTCACACATGGAACATCAGAAGTTTTGCCAGTAATTGTAAACCAGAAAACTCTTCTATCAAAGGAAAGAAGGAGAAGACAAAGAGAAAAAACAAGGACAAGGGCAAGGACAAGAAAACAACTATGAAGATGTAAGGTGAGTATGAATACTTAACAGTTCTATCCTTAGTTAATTTTTTATCTATATTAATATCTTCCAACAAAGTTTTACATTACAAATTACGAGCTACACTACGCACGAAATTACTCCACAATATTACTTGGACGATACCCTGGAGAGCAAAGGCTGTATCTAGCTCAATGTCATTGAAAATGACAATAGAAGTACATTAACGACACCGAAGTTCCTACAACAAAGTCAAAACACTGGATGGCTTATGAAGGGATGGTGTAACTGACTGCAGAAATTCAGTCGAATCGACTAGTTTGATAGACAAAATGTATTGTATGCTCAAGGATATGTCTGTTTCGTTGAATTTTAAAACTCTTTATTGCCATAAAATAAAAGTTGTAATCAAGCTTCATTGCAAGATTTACTTATCCAAGTTGTCGTACTGATGCATTGATTCCAGCGAGGTCTTGCCTTTGTACATCGAAGCAAGGGCGGGGCAACAAGAAGTGTTCCGCATTAGTTGATTCATTCATTCATCTACTCATTCGCTCAATCATTCGTCCATTCATTCATTCACTCATTCACTCTTTCATTCATTCATCCATTGATTTGTCTATTCATTCATTCGTCTATTAATTCATTCATTCCTTCATTCATTCATTCGTCTATTGATTCATTCATTCATTCAATCATTCAAATGCAAGCATCCCCATTTTCTCTGCATTTCACGATATGATAATGTGATGATTGTAGATAGCGAAGGGCTAAGCACATGCAGCCTTGGCAAATAGTTACCTATTTGAAAGAAAAAAGCAATATCACTTTTACAAAATGAATTTTAAAGTTATGCAGAGATTTGCAGCCCATACCGATTGTCCCAGACAAAGGTTATTAGGTTTACAGAATTGGTTGGATTCAATGATGAAAATTTAGCTCTAATCAGTGGCTATTAGAAGTTGTTCCTTGATAATTACCTTGAGTATAGATAATTCATTTCATTTGTCAATACTGGTGCTTTGAGCTAAAATATTAACCTGGAAAGTTTAAATTTTGTCTCCACGTCCAAAATTGAATTTTGACCTCTTGATCAAGGCAAATTCCTGAGGCACATCAACAAGATTGAAACTAGAATTTACCCTATTCAGACTATGCTTTCTGAAAGTTTGGCCCCTCGTTATTCTCAGAACCATAATAAGTGCTAGAGGCTTGAAACTTGGCAAAAGTAACAAACATGATCAGACAAACAAGATATTGTCATTTTGTTGTTTATGCCATATGACTATATGCTGACATCAGCAAATGTTGCTAAATTAGGTGAAAAACCACTTGGACTTTGTCGCGTTGTATTTCCTAATTGATCAAATATACTGATATGGGGTTTGAAACATAGAGAGATAATATCCTTGAAATTCTTGTTTTGAAAGTTTTGCTTCATAACGCTTATCTTTTTGCTGATTTCAGCATGTATTTATTTTGTGCGCTAAAAAGAGCTATTTTTGTCTAAAATTTGTTATAAACTGGTTTAAAAAATAGCAAAAGATGCTTAATGTAGATAAAATGACCTGCTGAATCATGATCTGTTGCTCATTTTATGAAAAGTGAAGCCTAACATGGTTTTTCATCCGTACGCATGCACAACAGCCAATTATTGACGACGTCATCAAAAATCAGTCAACTACATATCAAATGAAAGCTTGTTTCCAGACAAGTTCAGCAATTTTTATTTTTATGCTACAGAGCCTGTGATTCAGAAGTAATTACAATCGATTCAAAAAACAGTGAAGCGTGTGGCGACGCATTAGTAGCATAGCAATCGATAATATTTATCTCAAAATGCTTGCAACACCATAGAATCAGAAAACTTAACGCATTGGGAAGTGCCCTTCGTCAGTAGTTAACAGTTATGACTGAAAAGGTATTTAATTTGCCGAGCACTCAATTTAAAATTATGCGTTGACCCCCTGAATCAGGGTCAACATTTCTGAAATTGACGTGAAAGGATGTCTCATAGATAAAAACTACAAGCCACAGAAAGCCAGACCAATTGGTGTCCCCTGTAGTCTGGATAGGGTTAAGGGAAAATGGAAATACAGTAGTGGCCCACATTTAAGAAACAACTTTTTCGATTTCTGGTCTGACGCGTGTCTTATAAAATGAGAAAACCTTCAAATCACGGTAAAGTTTCTTGCAAGAAAATATCATATACGGTCGATCAACTACTCAGACACGAGCTCTATGGTTGTGATACAAAGCATAATAGTTTGGTTTGTATTTGTAAATTTTTGCTGCCAGGAAATGCAGCAATCATTCCTAGTAGGCACTTTTTGTTTCGTTAGCAAACAAATTAATGCAATTTTTTTTTAATGGAAGGCGAGTTTATTTGCTTACCGGTACTGTACCAGTTTCTTATGAAAACGGGATATTTTTTTGAAAATCAGGGTCTTTGTGTTTTTAATTTGGTTTCTTATTTGTTGGATATTACTATCTTGCATAATGTGTGGCTTTTAGCTGACAGAATATACTTTGATCTTCGTTTTTTTTTCAAATTTTATCAAGTCTAGTGTGTTGTACTGTATGAATTTCCGGAGTCTTAAAACGCAAAGGCTCTGATTTAGAGGTGACAGTAAAGTTGAGTTTTCGACATCAATATAATTCAACATTCTAACCACCAGTATCAGCATACGAGGTATCTCTCTTCAAGTTAACTGTCGAGAAAAACTTTGCAATTGAACAGCCATTGATCAAAATTAAATTCTCATGAGTGCACCTGACCGATGCTTTATACTATATAATATAGACTATTTACTACATACTATATGCCGAGGGGCAAATCACTCCTGAAAATGGCGTACGAGATTAATAATCACAAGTGATTATTTTTGTGATTAATTTGATTTTTTGATGATTTAAGTGATTAATTTGTGATTTTTTTTATATTTTTTTATATATATTTGATGTATCAATATAAAATATTGCAATATATGCTACATTCTACTATACTTTAACTACTATGCAACACTACAAGGACGATGCCAAGAGGAGCAAAAGACAATGTCTACCCCATGGCCAACACATAAAAATACACAACTACATCAACAACTAAATAAACACCTACAAAATGGTACACATACGATACGATACTGATGGATACTTGAATCTGTTTCGCATTGGCATGCAAGGTCATCGACGGAGGCGCCGGATGGCGAACAATACTGTTCAAGACCTTTCGCCTTTAAGTTTTCAGGGTTTATGGATCACAATATCGTAGATGTTAAAAGTCTGAACTTATGCGTTTAATTTGTGATTATTCTAGAATAAATCACACATCCCAAAATGTTCTCAAATAGGCTCCTGTACGATAAATACTGTATGAATAAGGCAAGACAGAGTAAGATTGCTAAGCCAAATGATGCAATATGACGGTAAACTGTTTCATAAACCACGTCATAGAATTGTTTGTAACACAAGAACGAGGGTTTCCTTTTTGCTCCATCGCAGGGAACTCAGAATCTTGCACTGTTGGGCTATTCATGTTTTCGAGTTTGTGTTTGCATATCTGGCACATCTTTGTTCACATAAATTTGGTATATGGTGACAGGGATAATCTAATTCTTTCATTTCTTATAAAATTAAACAAATAAACAAGGTTAAACATTCAAAATTTATGATTAATGTGACTGGCGATTTTTCGTGATTAATGTAATTTTTATGTGATTAATGTGATTAATTTGTGATTAAAATGTGATTATTTTGAGAGCGTACGAGATTTTAAGCAGTGATTTGCCCCTCGCTATATGCTATATAGTATACCGGGTGTCTCAAAAAAGTACCCCCTTTTGACTGGAAATAGGAACGAAACGATAAGATATCATTACTCTCCGAGTGGACAGCTAAATTTATCAATCTTCAACTTAGATTCACATACCTTGCATTTAAAAATTGGCCACCAAACACTGGAGATACAAGCTTACAAAGTCAAAATTTACAGTGCACCCGAAACCAGAGGTTTTGTAAAAGGGCCTAGCCATGATTTTCTATCACAGGCATGTTGCACAGGAATTTCGACTTTGACCTTTAGCTTTCTCCATTGAAAAGAATTATACCTTGAAATGCTTCAATTGTTCTACAAATAGTTATTCCTTTGAGGAATCCATCCATGCATTGCATTCCACTCCAAGTGTCAAAGAAGAAGAAAAGGAACATATGCATGCGCATTTGGGAGATATTGCACGACTTCATCATTCTTACCACATTTTTGTTATATTTGCTTAATCAGTGCGAATCCCACGAGTCTTTTTTATTCTTTTCAAAAGCGAAAAACTGAAAGTTAAAGTTTACAGGTGCTTTGGAAAAGATCCATAATACAAATCATGGCTGGGCCCTTTTGCAAAACCTCTTGTTCTGGGTGCACTGAAAATTTTGTCTTTGCAAGCTTGTATCTCTGGTGTTTCGTGGACGATTCTTAAATGCAAGGCATGTGAATCTAAGTTGAAGATTGATGAATTTAGCTAACTACTCGGAGAGTAATGGTATCTTATCGCTTCGTTCCTATTTCCAATCAAATGGGGGTACTTTTTTTGAGACACCCGGTATACTATATACTGTATACTATATACTATATACATTATATACCATATACCATATATTTTATACTATACCTGGTAGTCAAAGCAATATTTCTCGTTGCCATAACATCGTAAATTCTCTCGAAGTGATTGAATATCTGTCACATTTGCTGATTTATTTTTATTTCAGGAAATTGAAAGTTGAGACTAAACAGTTGACGAAGGACGAAGAAATGCTTGATGTTGATGTGTAAGGTCTTCATTGTTTTGCTGACCAATAGCATGTGCCAAAAATTTCTTTGAATATTTTAAAAGCCAAAGGAAACAAAAGCAAAATTCTTGATCTTGCTTTCAACATTTTTTCGTATCCATAAAGAAAGAAAAGTTGAAAATCAGCTTGCTAATATCGCACATTTAAGGAGAAATTCTTCTTTACTTGGCGGGTGACATAGAATTTCTTCAGCCTGCAGTAGCAATTTATGTCTCTTGGCTGAACGCATCTACTTTGTTTTGCTCAGAATCCAGCTGTATCTAATCTTTGATGGCATGAAAGATCTGATTTAATTGGCTAATCATATTGTAATCAAAACTATAGTAAATATCTTTCTTTGCAATCTGTTTGCTGCTAGTTGTATTCGTTTTAGAGAGAGAAGGTCACGGTTTTTTAACTTTTGCTCGTACAGCTCCCTTACAGAGTTACACGCACTTTTATAAGAAACTAAGAACTTGGGAAGGACTGAAAATTTCTTAAAATCATTCAGATCTGTGCCCTCTTGAACGTGTCAAAAAAGGTGTTTGAAGCCTTTCCAATGTTTAAACGTCACTTACGTACTTTCCGAGTAATATAATGCAGGGAACAAGTGAGAATAGGAGAAAAACAAGGAAGGACTTCTTAATGGTTTGGCTACCTAAGAGTCTGAGTTTGTTTAAGCGGTTTCTCACTGAAAAATACGTGTAGATGAATAAAATTCCCCGGGGTAGATAGTCTCATCTATCCTTCTTCTTTCAACTCATGACTTCTCCGGATATATATTCTCGCATGCACTCGGAGACAGTTGGCCATGTAGGTTTGATTCATTTTTTATTTTTGGCTGGAAAGAGTGTTCTTATTTCGCGATTACCAATCGTTTTGAAACCGCGTGTCGAATGAAACTGCTAACAATTCAAATATTCTGATTTATTTCAGTGTTTACGAAGAAATGACTAATAAAGGCGATCAAAACGAAGAAGAAACGGTTTATGCAAACGCTGATCAAAGTGGCTCTGGATCCTACACCTGTCCAGAGTCTGAAATGCAATCAGCATACAGTTATGTAGAACCTACAGTTCCATCATCAATACAAAAGTAATTCATTCTATTGAAGACTCCAAAGACAATATGGTTTTGCCCACTTTGCTAAAATAATGAAACAGTTGCACTATTTTAACAAACTGCTCAATATTCCAATCAACAGTGTGCAACTAAGCAGACATTTTATCAGCATCATTTAAATAGCTGTATCATCATGAAAAATTGTTCAATTTGCCATTTCAATACTGTAGTGTAGACAAACAGGTTATGTGAGATATTTTGTCTCAATAACTGCTCAACGGTTCATCCAGCAACCCCTTCTCTTCATGCTGATGCAATAATATGTTTTACTTTAAAAAACTGTCATATGAAGCAATGCAAATTCAATGCGGTCTTTGCCAAAGTTACAACAGACTACCTCTTTGTCCTGCAAGGAAGACAACAATTGACTGAAGTTTAAACGTCAAAGATCGTATGCGAGATCTTTCTGAGAGAGATTTTGCACCTATTATCGGAAAGGTATCGTTGAATGAATAAAATTCCTGTCAGATGAGATGAGAGATCGCGGTAAAGAGAGAACGTTTTCGTCACCCTTTCAAACAGGAGATTTGTTTGGAAATAGAAGCTATGAAGTGAGCCTTTTGAATAAAAGCTACCTTTTAGCAATGCAGTAAGTTTCAATTAAAAATGCGAGTATAGCATGATATTGCTGATCCAGAATCAAGTAACTGTACAAATGCTTTAATAAATGCCTGTAAAATAGCATTTTCTTACTCTTTTCACACTATTTTCAGGGGTTACCCCTATGAAAGAAGTAATTGCTAGTTTATTTGCTTTTGAGCTATCACTTCCAGTAATCAAAGATCCCTTGGGGGGGGGAGGGAGGACTCATAGAGCAAGCCTCTGAGCCATGATCAATTCTAGGAACAGTGTTTATCCTCAATCAATAGTATGTAAGCAATAGCGTTTCGATATATTGGCACTGATAATAGTATACCGGGTGTCTCAAAAAAAGTACCCCCCCCCCCTTTTGGCAGGAATAGGAACGAAACGATAAGATATTATAACTCTTCAAGTCGACAGATAAGTTTATCAGTCTTCAACTTAGATTCACATACCTTGCATTTAAAAATCGTCCACCAAACACCAGAGATAAAAGCTTGCAAAGTCAAATTTTACAGTGCCCCTGAAACCAGAGGTTTTGAGAAAGAACCTAGCCATGATTTGTATCGTGCATATTTCCAAAGCACCTGTAAACTTTAACTCTTCTTTGAAAAGAATAAGAGACTCGTAGACATCGCCCTGATTAAACAAATATAATAAATATGTAGAAAGGCCCGATTCACACTAGGTCGTTACTCGTTAGAGTTGTTAAGATCTTGCAGAAAGACCCAATAGACAAAGGACTCAAGCCCTGCTTCTTATCTTTTGGGTCTTCTGCACGACCCCAACGACCCAAACGACCCAGTGTGAATCAGGCTCAAGAGACGTGCCACATCTCCAAAATGAACGTGCATGTGCTCTTTTCTTCTTCTTTGACACTTGGGATGGAATGCAATGCACAGATTGATTCCTCGAAGGAATAATTATCTCTTGGACAATTGAAGCATTTCAAGGTATAATTTTTTTCAAAAGAAAAAGCTAAAGGTCAAAGATCGATTTTTTTTTACAATATGCCTGTGATGCCAAGTCAGGGCTAGGCCCTTTCACAAAGCCTCTGGTTTCGGGTGCACTGTAAATTTTGACTTTGCAAGCTTGTATCTCCGGTGTTTGGCAGACGATTTGTAAATGCAAGGTATGCGATTCTAAGTTGAAGATTGATAAATTTAGCTATTCACTCCGTGAGTTATAATATCTTATTGTTTCATTCCTATTTCCAGTCAAAAGGGGGTACTTTTTTTTGAGACACACGGTAGTTAGACCCGAGCTTGAAATTCTGAATCCAAACTGAACTGCAACAACATTGCGCATTTCGTTAGGGTAATTTTGGGAGGCGCGATGTTGTTGCAGTTCAGTTTGGATTCAGAATTTCAAGATCGGGCCTAACCAAAACAGACCAAAACACGGTGCTGTAACGGAATACAAGCATTCTTGCTTGGCTTGTGTTAATTATTGAATCATTCTTGTTTCATTGTTAGTTCAGACAGCACAACAATAGTGTCCAATCTGCCCATGAAATTGCTATAGATATTAACATTTTCGTCGTATGATTGGTCTTATTAACCCTATCCAGACTGGGGAGGGCTAGCCCCCCCCCCCCCCGACCTACTTAATGGAGCACTGTTCCAATTTGGTATATTGAACCAGCCTGTTGTTTTATTTCCTTTTACTTTCTATGCGAAGTGTGATTTTGCATGGAATTTTGAAACAAATTTTATCAGGGTGGGTGGTGGCTGTTTTTTCGAGGTGGTCAGGACTAACTTTTAGGTAAGACGTTTTTGGATATAATTCCAATGGACATCATAATCCGTAGTTATATATCACGTGACTTTGTCTATATCTTGCTAGGTCTATATCTTTGCCTTTCTACGAGAATATTTTGACAACAAATTATTTCCAACACAAATGATTTGATAAACGCTATTCATTAGGGTTGCTTTTTACCTAATTTGTGAAATTTTGTTGCAATTGGTCCAGCATGGTGGTTTTCTGTGTTTACGCATACTAAATGCTATAGAATTTCTCAAGTGTAGCAGTAATGACAATCAATTTTCACCCATATCTTGAGAAACTATTTCAATATGTCAATATATTCTCAAGGTGACACCAAACTACTATCCTCAACCCCCTAGCTCCCCCTCCTCCTTTCCTTGAAATTTCTTCGTCAATATAAAAAACATCAAAAGTTGATAAACTGAAAAAAGTTGATGATGTCAGCATTTTTTCGCAAAATTCACAGAGATATTTGGTAAAAGAAAAATGAAGCATACAACTATGAAGCGTAATTTAGGCCAAAATTAAACTGCAAAATGAAAAGCCATTTGAGTCGATTCTAAATAGGATATGTAAACTAAAAGACAAAGTGAAACGACATTCTTAAAAGTCAATTTGATAGTTTACTTTGCTGTTCACATGAATTGCTTTTAGTTTAATCGTTTCAGTTTGTCTATTCATTTTGCTGTATCAGAATGTCAATTCATTTTGTCCATTCAGTTTGAGCATTCAGTTTCATGTATCAAAACGTCTATTCATTTTGTCCATTCAGTTTGTCTATTCATTTTGCTGTATCAAAATGTCTATTCAATTCATCCATTCAGTTTGGTCATTCAGTTTCATGTATCAAAACATCTATTCATTTTGTCCATTCAGTTTGTCTATTCATTTTGCTGTATCAAAATGTCTATTCATTTTGTCCATTCAGTTTGCGCATTCAAAGTGTCTTTCAATGTTGTTGATTCAGTTCAAGTTACTAATCATGCTCAGTCAACCTCTAAAGCCTGGTTTCCATTAAATCGCAAGGTGTTGCAAAGTGTCGCAAGTGTCGCAGAGTGTCGCAGAATTTTGGTTCTGCAACACTTTGCGACGAATGGAAACTGCTGTACTAAAGTGCTGCAACACTCTGCGACACTTTGCGATCGGTATCGCAGAGATAGAAATTTTTCTATCTCTGCGACACTTTGCGACACTCTGCGATCAATGGAAACGCCTGTCCTAATATTCTGCGACTGATTGTGATCCGAGAACAATAGGCTCATGTGATTTCATTCTAGCTTTGGGCACGCGATGTTATTGTCATTGAAACATGGCGCCAAAATTCTGCAACACTCTGCGACCAATGGAAACATCGTGTCGCAGGGAGTTACAAAATGCAGCAAGCAAAATTTCTGCGACACTCTGCGACACTCTGCGACACTCTGCGAGACTTTACGACACTTTGCGATTTAATGGAAACCAGGCTTAAGTGATACCAATTTGTGTTCAGTCAACCCCTAAGCGAATGTAGTTATTAAAATGTCATTACCGCAAAAAGCACGCCTGAATGTTTGCTGGAGGATCTCTGCCCTTAGTGGAACCACGGGCGATTCGGACACTGTAGTTGTGCTTTCTAAACTAACGAAGAAACAATAATTATTCAATACTCACCCCTGGCAAGCAACGTTTGTATACCGGTCAAACATCGTGGTCAAACATCGTGGTTTGATTTAGGCCCTCCTCCTTCAAATTCTGAAACTTCTGAATCCCAACTGCAACAACAAATCGCCTCCCTAGCTTACCCTAACGAACTGCCCTCGCAGCAACGAGCCCTTGAGAAGAGAAATCTCTTTGAGATCTCTCTTCTCAAGGGCTCGTTGCTGCGAGGGCAGTTCGTTAGGGTAAGCTAGGGAGGCGATTTGTTGTTGCAGTTGGGATTCAGAATTTTCAGAATTTGAAGGAGGAGAGCCTAAATCAAACCACGATGTTTGACCACGATGTTTGACCGGAATACAAACGTTGCTTGCCAGGGGTCAGTATTGAATAATTATTGTTTCTTCGTTAGTTTAGAAAGCACAACTACAGTGTCCGAATCGCCCGTGGTGGAACACACGCACAGTATCCTCTATCACTTGCTACTGTAACTTCCTGTTGATCACCCGGGGGTGGTGTGGCTCTGGGAAACGTACTAAAAGTCTAGGTAAACCAAACGTTTTTCCATGAAACTGCAATTGTTGTTACGAAATACAGTGCTGCAAACTAGGCATCGAAGTTTAATTTAGCCGTGAAATTTTTGCGACCAATAAGGGCCGTGTCCCCTAAAGATTTTAAGAAATTTTTGTTTGACGGAGCTTAGCTTTTTGAACTCCTGTCATAGCAGGTCTTTGCAGATAGTAATAGGGAGTCGCCGTGCATAGAGTGACTTAAGCTGTTGCATGCTACAGATTGCAAAACAAACATTGTGATTAAATTTGACACAAAGAACCCTGACCACGGTCCGTTCTGAGCACATCATATGGAACTATTCTTGCGCCAGATAAAATTCAAACTCCTGGAAGCATTACCTTGTTCGAGGGTGATGAACTGGCCTCTGATGATAAGAAAGTTGCCGAAATCCTAAACGAATACTTCATCAATATCACTGCTAGCCTAGAAATTTCAGGGGTAGAGGAGAATCTGGTAAAAACAGACGAACCCGTTGATATTGCCGTAAACATGTACAAGCGCCACCCAAGTATACAACTGATAAAGCAAAGGGTATCAATCTTACAGTATTTAATAGAGCGTTCAAAGTTTCCTTTACATCCCTTGTTCCAAAAGAATCCTCTAGGTCTCCCTGTCTACCAATAAGAAGCTACTTACAAGAAACTCAATTCTCACATCGCCAAAAATTAAGAAACTCCAGTACTGGGAAAATATTACTTAAGAAATTATTTAGTTTTATAAAAAACCTTAAACATATTTTTATCCCATATCCACTTGCTTCCAGCATCATGAGGGCACAGGCAGTAAACATGAAGATTGTAGTGAAACCTACAAGAAACTCGCAAGAAGCTCTGAGTACTCAAAATCAGATAATATTAAAATACTTTCAGTGCAGAGCTGGCCCAAATTCTTGGTTTCCTATAAAACAAATACTCGTACTTATAACAAAACAGCGAGGTGAGCCAACTAAACGGATTGCAGCAGGAAAATTCCAGTTTCGTCTCTGTGGATCCAGGAGAAAAGATGTCCTTCGATCATTGAATTTATCCCTGAGTTCGGCTTGATAAGTATCCCCAAATCCCCACGCCCCTGTCTCGCCATTAGACATCGAATTTGTCTGAAACACGGGGGGGGGGGTTCTCGGCTAAATTTCGGTTAGGGGGGTGCCGCCCACAGTTTCAAAATGTAACCGTTGGCTAGACCAATTTTTGTGAAAATGACACCCTTGGCTAGACTAATTTTTCCTTCAGAAGTGCTCTGAATTGGCATTTTCTAGGCAAAACTTGCCAAATTTTCGCATTTTCTCGACCAAAATTCCAAAAAAGTTGGGTTTTTTACCAAAATTACCGAATTTTAACATCTCTTTGACCAAAATTCCCAAAAAGCATACCCTTGCCTAGACTTAACTCGATTAAAATTGCCAAAAAGTACACCCTTGGCTAGACTAGAAGGCCGAAAAAGTATACCCTCGCGGGCGGCACATCCCCAGGTACCTTTACTATGGAAGAACCCCCCCCCCCCGTGGTCTGAAAATGGAAGTTTGCTCTCCAAATTAGATGTTTATGAGAGTAGCGATTCATTAAGTTGCCACAGAATGTAAGATAAGGCTCAAATCCTTACTGGTTCTCAGAACACGCGAAAATCATCCAACCTTACGAAAATCAGCCAATGGCATCGCCGCTTCTAGCCCCTTGAGACATAATCAGTCTTTTGAGGTGAAGTTTCTAGTACCCTCACAAAAACTGAAATGGATGCTAAAATATTGCAGTTATTTGAAATATTTTTTGATAAATCAGTTGCAGAGATATCCATCCAGAGTTGTTTACATGTTTAGGCAAATATCTTATTTGGGGCCGGAGCTACGAGCGTTTTCCGGTCAAGGAAAATTGACCTTTCTTCGAAAATTCATATAAATTGTTAGAATAGAGATATATCGTTGAAAATTTCACAGAATATGTACATTAACCTGGGCAATAACCCAGATTCATTTGGCTTCCTACGATCTCAAAATATTTGACAAATTTCAGTGATTTCCAACAGGCAAGGCAAATGGGCCTACGCTCATCCTGGGTAGAAAGCCATTCTTGGGCCTGGAATCGGCCAATTATACAATCCTTAGAAAGGTAATTCACTCACCGTTGACTCCAGCACCAATTTGAGCTCATTTATCCATTATATTGGGGCTAACATCGACAGAAAGCAAGCAGTTTTGTGCGAATTTGAAGAAACTTCCACGTTCCATGTTATGTCCAAAAACGCAAAAACACTCCTCCACTATTCACAAACACTCGAGGCAGTGGTGTTGCGACTCAAGAGAAGTATGTTGTCATTGCTCTGCAATCCTGAATGTTTAAACTGTATTTTTACATTGTTTGAAACATGAAATAACCTTGTTTTGAAAATATACGAGAAATGTAAAATGGAGAGCTATTTAAAAAAGTCCTTTGTAATATAAAATAATTTTGACATTTTTAAACATTCCCAGGAGGGCAGGGCAATGACATCATACTTCTCTTGAGTTGCAACACCACTGCCTCGAGTGTTTGTCAACAGTGGAGGAGAGTTGTTGCGTTTTTGGACATAACATGGAACGTGGAAGTTTCTTCAAATTCGCACAAAACTGCTTGGTTTCTGTCGATGTTAGCCCCAATATAATGGATAAATGAGCTCAAATTGGTGCTGGAGTCAACTGTGAGTGAATTACCTTTCTAAGGATTGTATAATTGGCCGATTCCAGGCCCAAGAATGGCTTTCTACCCAGGATGAGCGTAGGCCCATTTGCCTTGCCTGTTGGAAATCACTGAAATTTGTCAAATATTTTGAGATCGTAGGAAGCCAAATGAATCTGGGTTATTGCCCAGGTTAATGTACATATTCTGTGAAATTTTCAACGATATATCTCTATTCTAACAATTTATATGAATTTTCGAAGAAAGGTCAATTTTTCTTGACCGGAAAACGCTCGTAGCTCCGGCCCCAAATAAGATATTTGCCTAAACATGTAAACAACTCTGGATGGATATCTCTGCAACTGATTTATCAAAAAATATTTCAAATAACTGCAATATTTTAGCATCCATTTCAGTTTTTGTGAGGGTACTAGAAACTTCACCTCAAACGACTGATTTTGTCTCAAGGGGCTAGAAGCGGCGATGCCATTGGCTGATTTTCGTAAGGTTGGATGATTTTCGCGTGTTCTGAGAACCAGTAAGGATTTGAGCCTTCAGAATGTAAGCTATTTTCGGTTATTTCAACGAGGTAAATTGCGGAACGGAAAAATTTGATTCTTGGGCGTGGAGATACAAAATATTGCGCTTATCGTCTGTCCAGAAATTGAAACTTGATAGCAATATGGATAGATCATTTACTTAGATATACAGTATGTGCTGATTTTGGTTAAAATATGAAATTTCTGGAAAATAGCATTACGACATTCTTCACAAAAAAGGGTTGTTCTATTAAAGACCGTATGGGAGAGGCGCATCCTCTCTTCTATGTGTAACAGGAGAAATTATACCCAGAGGCGCCGGAAGGAAGACGAAGCGGCGGGGGCAGCGAATCAAAAAGGGCACTGCAAAATTGGAGAACTGACACACAACTCTCCCCATCACTTTCCAGCATTTCTCGGGAAAATTTTTATCCTACCAACCTGCCGTATACTCATCAATTCTTTCTGCTTGTTTTTGAAAGAACCCAGAAAACCATCTTGTGAAAGGGGTGGAGGGCTCAATAGCTCAAAATTTCAGATGTATACGAGAAAGGTTTTAGAAAAGGGCACTTCCTGCCCCCGTGTTGCCCCCGCACCATCAGGGCAACGGGGGCAGCTGCCCCCGCTGCCCCCTTGCCTCCGGCGCCCTTGATTATACCCAGTGAATACCGGCAGCCAATGTAGTTAAGAGCATCTACACAAAACATCTATCCTGCTCTAGATTAAAAACTGAATAAGCAATTCTGGTCTTGAAAAAATTCGGCTTGTCACCACCCAGTCGAAACAGGTGTCCTTCTCTTGCAACAAGGGAGGTGGTCCGCATTGTATAGCCTTTCTTTGATGGGAAAGGCTCATATCTGGCTGTCCCATCTCACTCTTTCATGTGGCATTTTACTCAAAGTGAAGTGGCATGGTGGACAGGCTGAGATAACTTGGGATATTGAAATGATTAAGTGGGTCTGGGGGCCAAGCCCCCAGGAAAATTTTTGAGGATATGTATTCTACGATTCTACATTGGCTGAGAATGCCTCTTCCAGTCGCGTTCAAGCATTCGTTAAAAACCCAAAACCTTTCTATGAAACTTTGACGAGCCCCAACACAAATTTTATTGCATTTTTGTGCTAATCTCGAGGACCATCTTTATTGAAAAGTGGGGGGTCCGGACCCCCATTCCCACCTTGGGTACGCCAGTGCTTCTATCTTTTTTCTAAAACCTTATTCATATTTTAAATACCCCTAACATGGTCTCCTAGGTCACTGTAACCGAGTGTAGATATAGGCAAAAATTGTTTGAAATTAACAGACTGGCAAGGGCATGAGGTAAAGTGAGAAGGGGCCCCTGCATAAAAGACGCCTTCCTCGATCAGGTCTTTATTGGGCCCCTTTGGCAAAAGCTGCTCCAGTTTTGTCAAGTTCTACATTTGCAGATTCATCAGTTCACCTATCAGTCGAAAACGAGACTATGCCAATTGGAATTTTGCTGTACCCTTATCTTACGAACTGGGGCCCCATTGCAATCTTTTGACATTTTCAACTGTTTGACAAACAAAGATAATTCTTCCAAAGGAGTTGAAAGAATTATTACAGGGCCCTTCAACCAATTTTTCGTTGATTGAAACTGGTTGTTTTGTCACTGTCAGAAAGTTCATCCAAAATTAACCATTTGAAGTATTTTTCTTCCAGCACAGAAGGGGCCCATTGGGACCTTTGCTGAGGGGGGCCCTTCGGGCCCCAGCCCAGTAGCCCGACTGGCCAGTCCGCCCCTGGAGTGAACCATTTGTATTGCATAAGCAAGTCCAGTAACTTGAGTCGGTCTCTATCAACAACAAGGCAGAGATCCTCGAGCAAACATTCAGGCGTTCTTTTTGCGGTAATGACGCTTAGGGGTTGACTGAACACAAATTGGTATCACTTGGAGGTTGACTGAGCACGATTAGTAACTTGAACTGAATCAACAACATTGAAAGACACTTTGAATGCACAAACTGAATGAACAAAATGAATACACGTTTTGATACATGAAACTGAATGCGCAAACAGAATGGACAAAATGAATAGACATTTTGATACAGCAAAATGAATAGACAAACTGAATGGACAAAATGAATAGATGTTTTGATACAGCAAAATGAATAGACAAACTGAATGGACAAAATGAATAGACATTCTGACACAGCAAAATAAATAGACAAATTGAAACGGTTAAACCAAAAGCCAATTCGAATGCACAAAATGAATAGACATTCTGATAGAGCAACATGAATAGACAAACTGAAACGATTAAACTAAAAGCAATTCATGTGAACAGCAAAGCAAACTATCAAATTGACTTTTAAGAATGTCGTTTCATTTTGTCTTTTAGTTTACATATCCTATTTAGAATCGACTCGAATGGCTTTTCATTTTGCAGTTTTATTTTGGCCTAAATTACGCTTTATATACAACCACTCATCATTGAGCACATTGTTGTTGTAATACATGGAGAAATTCTCTATCATGGCTACATGTGTCAATTAAAAAAAGACAAGATTTTTGATCGCTCTGTCCACCATCTTGGATTTGCTAAAATCAAAATTTTCAACATATACTGAATATGTGTAGATTTTCACCTTCCACCAATGGTTTGAGCAACATAGTTTGGCTGCATGGATCCATCTTAGAAAATTATTTAGATTCTAAACAGAGTAGTTTTTTCTTGCTGTTTTGTAGTTGTGTCATTTCTTGACGTCATACCTATTTTTAGAATCATTTTTATGTAACATGATACAACATGCTATTGTAGAAGCTCAAAAAGCCCGTCCGGATAGGTTTAACCTAATTAGCTGATCGAGCATCCAACCAGCCCTCATGAAATATTGGAAAGAATGTGCTTCCTTTGTTTTGCTATTGCCCATCACGGCAATGGACGTCATTATTCCATGGAGGCAGTGAGCGCCGAGGAAGAGAGCCACAGGGAGCCTTCTTAGCTGCTTAGGTGTCATCAGTTTATTTGTCGACTCCATGCTACATTTGTCAAAACAACCTCTTGCACCATGACAAAGACATAGCTTACTACAAGATATCTTGAACGTCGTATGTAAACAAATAAAACTGAATGAAGCTAAGATGTTGCCTGTTTCCTGTTGCCACTGGCATCCAGAGGTGCCACCCAAAGCATTTCTTAACCCTCGTTCTTTATCTTTTGACTTTGTCTTCCTGCCTCCAGACTGGAACACTAATGAGAGAATGAAGCACGCTCTTCGGAGGCTGCTCTGCGTAGGAGTTTTGAAGTTCAGGGTGGCTGCGTGCGTGTGGCTCTTTTCAGAGGCCGCTGTGAGGTTGCATATTCAATCACTGACAACCAGGAAGTAAACGGATATTGTTCTTTCTGCTTTGCCAAAGAATCTAACCGGTGGCTGCCTGCATTTACCCAAAGTACTCAATAGTGATTTGCTAAAAGAATCGAGGAAAAGGACCACATTGTTGTGTATGTGTTCAGGAGTTTCATACATACGGGTCGTGTCAACAGTAGCATTTTACGGAGGTTCTGGTGGTGATTTCAATGTCCAAGGAAATAAACAGACGGAAACTGCATCAGCATCTTTGAAGCTGATCGTTGCACAAACCTGATTTGGCAAAGTTATGAATTTTTACATAGTTTTGGCTATTTCCGTGTTTGCAGGTAAGTCTCGTTTATTGGATTTCTCAGGCAGTTCCTCGTTATCGATGAAGTATTTCCTCAAAATCCTCGTGTCTGATCACAAATTTACAGAAAGCAAATACGTAAACAGATGTAAACAAAATTGCAAGGCAGCAGGCCAATAGCAATTTGCGTTACTAATTAGTTTTGTAACGATCTCAATCTCAATTGAAGTATTGTACAAAACGAGTAAACAACAAGCAGGGAATGGCCCTAAGGTGAGTTTTCAAAGGTTTGGAGAAGAGCAATGACGAAGACTCGGGAAGATTCCATTGTGTGTTTAGGCCGTATCATGCTCACAGCTGATATCAATGCAGTTTTATGCTGTGAATTGTCGGTCATTTGTGTGGCATTAGATGATTGATATTAGATCGTTAGATGTACACCCAGACTTCCGGCTGCATTTTCATTGCTCTTGACCATTGCATTGCACCCTTCATTCTTCATTTTGTGCAGATCGGTGTTTCATCGTTTACACCCCCCAGTAGCGACCCCGCTGAAACATTTCCCCGCCAAGGTTGAAGGATGACCCGCCAAGAAAACTTGTTTCCCCGCTAAGTTTTGAGTTCAAACACTTCCCCGCCTTGTTTTTGTTGTTTCCCCCGTTGAAATTTTTTGCTTCCCCGTCAAAATTATGCAAGTTCCATCATATATAATAGCCTAAAATTTCATTTCCCCGTCATGATATTTCTAATCCGCGCTTAAAATTTATGTTTTCGTAATATCCCCGCTGTATTTTCAAGTTCCGGCGGGGTCGTTACTGGGGGGTGTTCGTTTATATAAAACGCAGTTTGACCCGATTACGTATAGCCCTGCTACACTACAACCATATGACTACAACTTTCCACCTAGTTTAAATCAAACCAGGTGTGCTCTGGACTGAATTCGCTAAGAGAGATTTGAAGCTTCACTTTTCCCAAGACAAAGTGTTTTGGCAAGTGCTTTGAAATTGTTTTCCAGGTGATATCTGATTACACATGTTCTTTTACAAGAAACTACAAATTTGAGCCGATTTCTGAGACTTCTGAGAGTTTCTCCCCAGTTTTTTGCAAGTTCAAATAAAAATTTTCATTTTTGTTTCCAAACGAATTTTTACAGCGGTTTCAGTTCCTTGACAAAAATGTAAAATCATTTGGCATGAAGCTGATTTATCAGGAGTGGGCCACCACAACTGAATAGAGTATTAGAGCACAGCTTAACCTTCTCAAGATAAGAGGTACGAAAGCGGAACTCTTTTGTTGTTTGAGATTTTGCATTTTTGAGGTTAAAATCTTCAGGGGCGGATCCAGGAAAAATTGTGAGGGGTGCTGAACAGAGAATTATGAGGGGGTTGGGGGCGAAGCCCCCAGAAAAACTTTTCATGACCATGCCCTTTACTCTCTCGGAAATGATGACCACGCCCATAAACGGCCAGAAGATGTCTTTTAGTTACCAATCCTATGATTGGGTAATTTGTTGCTCAAGTTTGTATTTCGAAGAAATAACTTTGAAATTCTGTGGTAATATTCATGTAATTTTCTTTCCTTTCCGCAATGAATTATCGAATTATCCCATCCATTGTTAAGCTGATATGGTATGCAGAAACTTTGTCTCGCATGATCTGAACCAGGGAGCGCCGGCGCTCCCTGATCTGAACTGCGTAGGCGGCCGATCTTGGGCAAGAGAATTTATGAACCACAACAGGCCTAAACTAAGGCAAGTTGTGCGTGATCTTAAAAAATTTCCTTGAATCATTATAGCATCTGAAAGCATAGCAAGAATCCCAATGATCCTAAAGTGAAACGAAACCAAACTTTATATAATCTCACCGTCACCGATCTTTGCTCTCTGACTCTCTGGATCTTCTCTGTCTGTTGTTCTCCTCATCCAGCCCAAAGTTTGCATTTGCAGTAATTTTCAGTTCAGAAATGTTTGCTAACTCATTGGTCTTTCCCTTTAATGTCCATTTATCATCGCAGAATACCCAGTCAAATTACTACCTACCACATGTGCATTGCATTTGAATTTTTTAGAACAGTAGCTGATCCCAAGCTGATCGCTTGTTGCAGCAGGCCTTGCCGCCAAATTTTGAAAAGAAAAACATAAAAACATGATGATGCATCCCCCCTTTGAACTGCAGTCCATGATGAAACTCCCCCTAATAATATAATAATAATAATAATAATAATAATTCCAAATCCCCATTTCGGGGCAGTTACGTACATTCGTATACTTAACTTTATTACAAGTTACGATATGGTACGTGACACTGGATTAGACTCAAAGGATGGATTTGCTTAAACCCTTGTTAACAAATTTTAAAATTTCTTTTTCGTATTTAACTAGCCTCTCATAATTATCACTGTAGATGTGATCTATTATTGATTTTTTTGTATGGTGCTTGATTATATGTTCATATGATTCTGGGCCCCTGGTTTATTTTTATCCCCCCCTTGTTGTGATATCGTGGTATGATCGACTGCGATTTCAGCAACTGAAATCCCCCCCGAACAGCTCGGTTTCTTTGATGTTTTTGGATTTTCAAATCGCATGGGTGCTCCCGCCAAATCTGAGCACCCCAAGATGCAGCACTGCTATTGGTTAATTCACTTCTACGGGTGCTCAAACTCGGATGATTTACAGGCCATGGGTGCTCTGTTGCGCTGCCTGTAGGGCAGACAATGGATTCCGAGTCCACAAAATGTAAGACACGTCAACCAGGGGGAGTTGAGAAAGGAGTTTGTCAGGTGAAATATATGGACAATGTGGAGGAGGCGGGACGGGGGCGTGATAATGCAATGAAAAACTGCAAGCATCGGTTGCTGGCAGAAAAATTTATGGATATTATTTTGGCAAAGAATTAAATTGAAAGAGCAAAATCCTTAGTTAAAAAATCTGACGGGTGCTCGAGGACCCTTCGCACCCCTCTGGATCCGCCACTGAAATCTTGTTCTACATACAAAGCTTCGGTCCTGATTATATGTGGACTTGCCCAAGTCGTCTGTCGTCTTATGAAAGGAAGAAGGTCGTCTCTTTCTTCCTTTCATAAAGACGACTTGGGCATGGTCAAGTCCAGATTATATGGGAGTTTTCACCATAGGGCTGGGATTTCAGCCTGCTTGCCCGAGATGAAATTCCAGCTCTCCTCTCTGGTGAATGACTTGCAAATTGCTCTTGTCGATTACATGAGAAAATTTCATCCCTAGGTTGAAACTCACCATAGGGCTGAAATCTCAGCCCTCTTTGCTTTACCCGGGATGAAAATCTAATCCTTATTGTGATACCTAATTATCGCTTGATCCCTACTGTTTTGCATCGGATGTACAAACGTCTATGGCAAGCGAAAGTCACCAAAATCAGATAAACCCGGTTTTTCTGAAAAAGTCAGTTCAAAAAGAAGTGACTCAATAATCAACAAATAATGTTAGCCAAATCATTTAAAATGGAATTCTCTTTTGAATAACATGCACTCATATTCTGATTTAATTTTCTCTAGGCCTAGCAAAATGATCATCTGCATCAAAATTGCTGCATTTAAGCATTACCCCTGACATTATTGCATTGCATTGTATGTGAAAAAGAGGCAGAATAATATAAAAGAGGCAGACTAATGTCAAATCTAACAGATAATAGAATAAGGATGTTGTTATTTCTATATTTTGGATTATGATTCACCAAAGAAACATTAAGCTACCAAAAGTTTCACATTCAACATTATGGAATAATCAGAAATACCCTTATTTTGGAATTCTCTCAGGGACGCCGGAGCGATGGTAGGTCAAGAGGGTCGAAGGGGAACGCAACGGCACTCCATACCGATGACGAGGGAAGCGAACCGAAAACTGGGTGGATCTGGGTTGTGACTATGATTATATATATGCATAACTCTTGAAACTACACTCACTGTCGAGTACCGAATGATCTTCCCTCCCCCTCACTTATTAAGTTTTGAAAATTTTCAAATCCTTCATCTTTATTCCAGCCCCCTTCCTGGATCGAGCATTATCTTTATACATTTTTATACACGACATTCGATCGAGTCTGTCCCTGACGACAGTACTTTGCCGCATTTTTTTTTTGATTCATTATTGTTGCCTATCTTTGTTCCAACGTAACTTAGCATGCTCTTTTGCCCCTGTATACATTTTTGTCATCCCATTTGTATATTTTTTCGCGTCAAAATATGTACGTATATACAGTGTATTAGTGCTTCGGTGTGAGAGGCAACTCGATAACCTTGGTCTTTTGCCTCACTCCTCAATAGTTGACATTGAATTTATAACTTTTTATGTGTTTTGAATCTTGTTACAGAAAACGTCCACGAATTCACGTGAGTCCTATGGACCCCTCAAATATCATTTCATCCCTCCATTATACTGATGTTAGACCACTGTACTTGGCAACCTCCACTGTACTGATGCTACCCCCCAATAGTACTGACGTTAGCCCTCCACTGCCTTGAGCCGCCTCCACTGTATTGAACACCCTCCACTGTACTGCACAGACATTACCGACTTGTGGATTGACGGGGGTCTGCCGCCCGGCTTTCAGAAAGGTACCCTCTTCTAATTGCCAAAAACTTGCCTTCGGACCAGCCTTTATGATGAATTTCGATAGAAAACTACCCATTTCAAAAATGTTTGGCGAATTTTCAGATGGGCGGCACATACCCGTACCGTCAACATGTTATGTACCCCCTCGGTAAAAATTTAATGAAAGACTGAAATATGCGCTGCAAGAATATTTTGAATGCGGAATCCTACCGATCGAACACAGAATTATCATACGAAAACTTATGTATCTAAGCATGCCTGACAGTAGATTAGTAAAAATAGTATATAACGAAAGATAACGAACAGAAAAGACTTGGGATGACCAAGTGTTGGTGCAATGAGGTATGGACTAGTATTAAAAACTTAGGGATAACAATAGGTGAAAACCAAATAAGCATCATGACAAAAAAAGAATGGTCAAATTTAGTCAAGGCAATAATAGTAGACAGACTAAATGAAACAAATGAGAAAAACTCGGAAACTAAGTTGCGCCTGAATAAAAACTCGCATTTTGGATTCAAGGTTTATCTGAAGGGTACAAAAGCATCAGATCTGCTGATGCTTAAGTTAAATATGATAGATTTAAAAGCAAACTACCCGGCTAAGTATAAAGACAATACTTGTAGAAGATGCGGAAAACATAAAGAAAATGTAGAACATCTATGGGAATGTAAGAAATTTGACATGAAAAATTTTTAGCAAAGATAATATTTTTCAAGTGATCCAAAAGCTCTTAAGGGAATAATGAGGGAGGTAAAAAGATTTTGTAAATAGTGTTGAGATATGTTAGGTTCAGTTGTTTAGTACTTGTTGTTAGTTTAATTTGCTTTAGTTTTTGTTGTTTTGTTTTTACCAGTGTTACTAGTTAGCTTAAACTTTGTAACTGCTCCGAAATGGAGATTTGGTAGTTGATATTATTATTATTATTATTATTATTATTATTATTATTATTATTATTATTATTATTATTATTATTATTATTATTATTATTATTATTATTATTATCATTATTATTATTATTATTATTATTATTATTATTATTATTATTATTATTATTATTATTATTATTATCATTATTATTATCATTATTATTATTATTATTATTATTATCATTATTATTATCATCATTATTATTATTATTATTATTATTATTATTATTATTATTATTATTATTATTATTATTATTATTATTATTATTATTATTATTTAAGAAGCATTTGAAGGAATATCTTGGTTAAGGAGTATCACTGCAGGAAACATTTCAAGGAATATAACACACTTAAAAATGCTCTGAATGATTTACTGTAATCTTATTGTGTCGTAGGCGGTAGTAAGGCATCTGGTTGTCCAATTGAACTGACAGCAAAAGAACCAAAATATGGCAGCGAGGGAAAATTTGGTGAAGTTCATGTACTGACTTTCTCGAAAACTTCAGGCTACACGTCTTGCTTGTGGAGGTTCTCCAGTGCAAAGAACAATCTACTGAACCTTCTCTTTATAAATATCACAGCCCAGAGCACGTCATCTGGATCAGGGTGCAATGGAAATTATGCATTGATAAAAACACACGATGCGGAGACTCTGTCTTCCACAACGTTTGAACCATATTGCGGAGAAAGATCATTGCCAGGAATTCGAATAAATGGTACTGTTGAAATTGAATTGCATGATCACGGACACATGCCTGGTGGCAGAGGAATATCATTGGCAGTATTTGTCGAATCTTCATCAAAAGGTAAGAGATCTGATCCAACTATCGCTGATTTACATTTTAATTACAAATTATTCATTGCGATCTCTGAAGTACAACCAAAGACTATGTAGAGTAAAACTGTCAGTCTTAGTCCATGGAACTACGATTTTTTCCAAAATTGCGAATATTTTCCAAGATTTCCCGAGCGGAACTTGATTTTTGTAAGCTTTGTGAAATTTTGGTCACTTGAGAAGTGCTCAGTAGGTTCGCTTACAGATTTTAGGAAGCTTTTTGCTTCACGAATCTATCTGGCTTCCTGTAAATCATTCGATTGTGCAGGTCTTTGCAACCAGTAATATGAATTTAGATTTTGCATAAGTGGTTGGTTCGGCCATCGTCTGTCACTAGTATATTATTTGCTTCTATGCTTTCTTAATGGAATGAGACAGAAATAACCTCGACCAGGGGCTCTTCTAGAGGTCAGCTACTTTTACGCAATTCTGCTTGCAGATTCCTAACCAGAAAGCATCACAATTTCATAATATACCAAATTTGTTCTGCAAGAAAGGTGATAACAATAATTAAACGGATTCCCAAGGGGCTGAACCCTCATGTTGACAAAATTTCCTGACATTTGAAAGATTTAAGTTCCGCTCTCAAATCTTTTTTAAACGATACCCAGCATGCAGTATTTTCCACCACTGAGATGGCGGTTTGAAAGGGATTCCCAATCAGATGAGCGTATCATCTTTTCTATATAACTCTCGTGTCTTACTGATGTCGAGTCCCTTCAGAAGATATTGTCTTTCCAAGTTTCTATTTGATTATCTTTTTCACCGTAAGAATAGAACTACCATCAAATATCAAACCTAAGCTAAGTTATTATTACCCAACCAAATCCTATCTTGTCTATTCATCCAATCTAATCTAACATAATCTAATCTTATCTAATGTGATCTAATCTAATCTGCTACTTGAAATCTTCAAGATCTGTTACTTGCACAAGTTTGATGTTTTTTCAAATGCATCGCTGTTGTTTTTGTTGCCGCTATACACGGTGTCTCAAAAGAAAATTATTCGACGCTTGATTAAATGTTAAGAAATAACGATATGCTGAATGCGCACTTGGTTAAATAACCCTTTTTCTGAGATTTTAGATTAACGTTTGACACCAGAATCTTGCAAATCCGCTAAAAATTCTTGGAGCTACAAGCCTTTGAAGTTTCAGTTTGTGCAAAAGCTGAAACCAGAGGCCTCTAAGTGGCATTTGCCGTAAAAGTGGCATCGGTTATTGTTTTTGTTATTTCTCATTTCTTTCAGGGAAAACCAAATTGGATTTGAATAGGCCTTCGATAACCTAACTGCCAAGCGCATGGGTGCTTTGGGGGAAAAGATTCAGTGTCTCGTCGATTATGTTACAAACTACGGGGTGAACCAGAAAAATTCTCCCACTTTTGAAAATTCATAGCACCAAGATTACTTTACAAATCTGAATGTTTTAAATTTCAGTTAAAAGCCGTCAGATTGAAGTATTTATGTGATCTTTCTCGCTGTCTTACCGGCACTAGAAGTATCGATAAATTTTACTTGATGAAATTTTATGGTCGTAAAATGACTGAAAAATGGCCAAAAACATTGATCAAATCGTGAGGACTCTACTTGCACAGAACAATACGCCATGGGCGTTTCACCTCTCTCGATAGTTCTACGGCACCAATTTTCAAACAAATACAAAAGATTTTCAGTCCCATGGCAGTAACTGTGCAGTGGATATCTCTCTCCCATGAACAATTGCATTTTCTTCATTGATCTGTGCGAAAAGTCCTTTGTGATTTGATCAACGTTTTAGGCCCTTTTTCAGTCATTTTGCAACCATGAAATTATTGTAAAGTTCAGTTTGCGTATATTTCTAGTGCTCTTGAGGCGGCGAGAACAATCACAAAAATGCTTTGATCTTTTGGTTTGTAACTATGATTTGAATGATTTAAATATGTGAATTACTCTTGATTCTATGAATTTTCAAAAGTGGAAACTTTTTTTCTGGCTCACCCGGTACTGTTTTTGGATACATGCAATCTCAAGTAGTTTTGACAATGATTATAAAGATCAAATTACTTTTGAAGTCCTATTTGGTTTGCTCTGATATCAATGAGAGGCATGACATTGGACAATCTTCGAGTTTTTTTTTATTTACAAATAACCCAGGGGTTCCTAGTTTCAACTGTCACATATTTTTTTATCTTTGAAAGCTCGCAACTCAGTGAATTCGCAACCAATTTGTAAGATTCTAGTCTCTGTAAAATCTTTTCTAAATCTTAGGGACAGGGCTATCTTTCCATAAGCCTGTCGATTTTGTCATAATTTTTCAATATTTAATCAAAATCGAATGATTATTTGAGACACCCTGTATACTGAATTGCTTTTGAGTTTTTAAAGTTATCGGCGGTATTTCTTTTCCTTAGATTGTGGTGGTATATACAACGATTCATCTTATGGTGTCCCAGTATCGTATGATTCATCATTGGTACCAAGTAACGAAGTTACTCACTGTGTTTGGTTCTTTGAATTCCATCAGGCCCGCAGCTTAAGTGTCGTTGCATCATATTTTGGACTAGAACAAGATTTGGTAACTAGAGTGCCAGAGTGCTCAACTAATAAACAATATTTATCAATGCGTTCTTGGAATCGGACTAACTGGGATAGCTACCAAGAAACAAGAGAGTGTAAAGCTCAAAGTCAACAGACACCCATCTTCAATCTTCCAAAAGTGGATCGTTTTGCCGTAACTATACACTCAGAACGCTGGTTCTCTTCCAAGAAACTGTATGCAGTCTGCTTTCCTTCAACAGAAGGTAACCTATTGTTATTTATTAGACGTAAAATGAAAATATCATGGCATCAAAGACAAAGGCACTTGGAACACCTGCTACCACCAAGTGTTATGGGAAACTTCTCTGTTGTTTCAGATGGCAGCTCTTAAAAATCATTTAAAAATAGCCATCGCTATCTTTAGAGCCTGGTTTTGTCATGATTTAACTGGCAGTTTTATGCGGAAAAGTAAACTCCGTGGTGTAGAATGGTTGCCCAAAGCAAAGCCCCAAAGTACGGCATATTTCCGTGTGTTTTGCAGCTTGTGCCTCCTGCCTCTCCTGTCCCAAATCCGTATTATATTATTTGATCTTTGCACCACGCAATGGGAATTTGATATTTATCACTAGAGTATTAACTATGCCGCGAATTTTCATCAAGCTCTAATAGACCTGTTAACTACTGAATCTGAATCGAAGAGACTTAATGCATTTTGATTGATTCTCGGATATGCACAATATTAAATAGAAGCTCTAACGCCATTCAATCAAGCCTCTTGTACGTTTTATAAAAATTAGCAAATATCGCTCGATCCGTATTCTTTGTAGAATAGCTGAAACGTCTATTCTTGATTTTGTTACAAAAAAGGGCAAATGAAGTTTTACATTTCTGATACATACATGGTGTTTCGAAGAGCATGTGCACCGTTTAATTGGTTGCTGTGGGGCAAGCATAGACTCGATTTTTACAATATGATAGAATGTAACTTAGAGTTTGAGACTTTGTTTGGGTGGATCTGATAGTAGTTGCTGATTTATGAAGCAAGAAACTCAAAATCATTGGTTACTAGAAGATTTGATGGATTTGATGTTCTTGATCGACGCTAGAATCAAGAAATTGAGGGAAAAGGGGCCTAGCCCGGGCTCTTAGCTTTGAAACTATGAATCAGGTAGTCATAGATAAGATTTTGTGGAAAGTAAGAAGAAGAAACATATTTAGGGTTTCTTGAAATGGTTGTTTGCAGCAAAAGTGTCTCAGGCCATGATATCTCTTCATCAGTTATCCCGGGGGTGTAGGTGCCATAAGTCAGGACGGGTATGTGTGAACCTCGGTTTTGGGTCTGATTTCTACGATCTCTCAAGCTTTGGGTATCCTTTTCATATAATTCAATGATGTACCAGTTTTTAGTGTGGTTTCTACGATCTCTCTAGCTTTGGGTATCCTTTCATATAATTCAATGATGTACCAGTTTTGGGTGTGGTTTTTACAATTGATCCAGGTTTGGGTATCCTTTCATATAATTCAATGATGTACCAATTTGGAGTGTGGTTTTTACAATCTATCCAGTTTTGGGTATCCTTTTCATATAATTCAATGACGTACAAGGACCGAGATAGAATTTTTTACTTGAGGGGGCCATGGGCAAACCGAGTGACAAGCAAAGCGAGCCAAAACTTTGAAACTTGGTTTGGGGGTAGTTCCCTGGAAAAACTTGAGGCCATGCTCTTCAAACTGCCTTAAAATAGCGCTTATTTTTGTTCCTCGATATAGGTTGACATTAGGTAAATCTACCATGCGAAGCATAGCTCGTTGGCTCGTAAATACCACCAAAGGACTTCCTGTACTTATGAAAGATATTGTGAAATAATAAAATAACAACAATATAAACATTTACTGCAGTAACTACTGAAAATTTTTGAGGGGGCCATGGCCCCCCTGGACTCCCTGTATCTCGGTCCTTGATGACGTACCAGTTTTGGGTATCCTTTTCATATAATTCAATGATGTACCAGTTTTGGGTGTGGTATTTACAATCTATCCAGTTTTGGGCATCCTTTTCATATAAGCAGGATGTACAAGAATAACGTACCAGTTTAGGGTAAAGATACATTAACCAAACAATGCAGCTCAGCATCTGCATTTGTACCAAAAACGCTGGTTTCAAGTTCCAGTTTTGGGTATGTGAGTTCGATATGATATCCAGGTTTGGGTAACATTTTTGTTATGACCCATCCAGTTTTGGGGTAAGATTTTGTTCGCACCTTCACACATACCCGTCCTTGCCTTATGGCACCTACACCCCTACCCTGGGTACGAGACTCTCTCTGAAAGAAAATTGAAAGAAATACAATAAATGAAAGAAAATTTTCTTTTGGAGAGAGTCTAGTACCCAGGGTACAACACCCTCGGGTCAGTTTTTTTTGCTTCTCGAATGATAAAATCCATTTAAGCCAACAATACTGCTTTCCAAAGCCTTCCTTGTAAATATTTTTGAACCATTTCCTCATTTTTTACTCGAAAATGTGTTTCCAGTTAAAAATGTGAAATAAAGGCTCGTTATCAGCAATCATTCATCAGATTTACTCAAAACTTGTTGTCAAACTCAAAGTTGAAATCTCTGCTGTACTAAAGAAACAGATGGGACTTAATGACAAGATACTTCACGAAGACGTACTTAACAGTTGAGAGATGAAGCATTAGATATAATGTGGTCCTACTCGAATCGGCAAATTTTACATTTGAGTCTCGTAAGACCTCTCATACTTAATCAGCAAGACGTGGACCCGAGACGGGGACTGGGAGGGGACTACAACTAGAATAAAGCGGGCTACGCCTCAGCCACAATCTCTTACAAAAGTGTAGGACCCCTAAGAAAGTCAACGTTTTTCAGAAATATTCTCCCCCTTCCCCCCCCCCATTTCAATGCTGTTTGCTTTGGCAAATCATTCTTTTCCTAGATCTGCGTGAAAAACCCCCTTATGAATTCATTCAACATTGAAACAGGGGGAGGGGGGGACAAAAAGTTTGATTCTTTCAACAGGGGTCCTGCACTTTTATAAGAGATTGTAGATTTAATAGATTTATCATCATATCTAACTTAAGCCTTATTTGATAGGTATATCGGACTCAAAGCTAGCCATCCATGGCAAAGGAAATAAAACATATCAAGACGTACAATTCGATGATGCTAAATTGGTCGAAGCTCTGCTAGTCCTCAAGCCGAAGGAGATTGCTGATCAACTTTTCTTTGTAATGGAGCGTGGAAGGCAACTTTGTAATAGAGGTACCTTAGAAATATGGTCGGAGCATGCAAAAATTTTTCATCGAAATTCAAGTCTATGCAGCAATCCAAACAACGATTTAAAAACTGCGTTCAATTTCCAAGACACGGCTCTTCTCTATTTCAAGTCAACTGTATCTCAATTGAAAGAACTCAAGATTTGGTTTTATTCAAGTAATAAAGGTAAGGTGTCTAAAGGGGTGTTGCTGCCACCCCCCGTATCCCATAAGCTAAGCGCCGATTCATACCCTACAGAGTACGTGTTGCGCCAAAAGGAAAAAACTATTCACATTTGAAAAGCGACGAGAGGTCGTACACCAAGCAGATTTCGAAGACTGATCTCTCAAGCTGAAATCCCAAATTATACTTGGCAACACTCTGAAATCTGTTTCTGTAACTCTGAAGTTTTCTTTTTGCAATGGTTTGTTTTACCCATTTCAAGTCATGTCACCATACTCTACTTTTTGCACTCATTGCACAACTTTGCATGGCACGAAACATATTAGAGAAATCAAAAGATGTTTTATCGAGAGATTGATCACATAACTTGAAATGGGTGTAAACAAAACTTAGCCGATTTTGTCTATGGCAACATCTCTGGCCGTCCACTATTTTGCGTTATAACCAATTTCTTGAAAATTACTAACGTAGAAACAGCACTCGATAATCTGAATCTCTGAATCCCCAGTACTGGAGTTTATTATTTTTTGCAATCCGACTTTCAGCAGTCTGTCACAAGAAGGAAAATGCGTGTATAGTCTCGGTCCGGGTAGGGCACTTAGTATACTTTGCTGACGGGATGTGCACTCTTTCCGTATCGCTTTTCCTCTTTTTTCTTATGACAGGTATCAAAAGCGAGCGATTTTTCTAAAGCCAGTTGTCATAAATCTCAAAAATTGTATTTCAATGTTTTTCTTTGAATGGTTTACATTCTAGAGTATACCTTCCGCCGATTTTTGCTAATGTCGGCTGTCATTTTGAGGGAAAAATTTTAAATCCGGATGGAAAAATTATTTCTTGGAGTATACAAGCCCGTACAATTGTAAGTCCAGTAAATTGAATTTTGAATCCGGAACTGCACAAACTCTCAGCAAGTTGAATTTTTTTCCCAAGGTGATTATTATGATTTCGTAGCGGAAATATTTATCACGTAATGTAGCCTTAGATAATGCATTATTTTTTCATATTTCGTACCCTGGGTACCAGACTCTCTCTAAAAGAAAATGGAGTTTCAGTTTCAGTCTCAGTTTTCTTTTAGAGAGAGTCTGGTACCCAGGGTACATATTTCGTGGCCGTTTAATGACTTATCTGATATATCGATCATTCATTGCAGGTTGTGGTGGACTGTTTCAGTTTTTACCAGGTCATAGCATCATTGTAAAATCTCCGAACTATGGCATAGGAGATTACCCGGCGAATTCCGATTGCCGATGGGTTTTCCTTGCAGACAGTAACACAAGAATAAGTATTGCAATCAAGACGATTGACTTAGAAACATGCTGTGATTACATTGATATTTACCGAGGATTTCGTAAGCAGTATGGAAAGCTATACCACGTTATAGGATGGCGAAAAAAACAATACATTGTTACGGGAGATATGGAAATGTATTTCAAAAGTGATCAAGGATATGAGTATGCTGGATTCATGATAAATGTCACAGAAGGTAGCCATGTACATTTTTCTCACATAAAGATTTCACCTGTTGAGGGGGTGGAAGTTCTTAGAACATTTGTTTGATGGGATGTACCGTTTTTCACGATATCGTTTCACCTTCTTTTCCTGCGTTTGCTATCGAAAGAAAGTAGTTCATTTATACACAGGGTACCAGACAGAGCCTCAAAAACAAAATAATAAAAAGAAGAAGGAAAAAGGAGGAAATTTTGTTTGAGCTGGTTGTTATTTTAATGTTGCTTGGTTTAAGCTTTGCGTTTTAGAGTGTACATTTCGCCAATTTTTTCACAAATAGAATATCATTTAGATACTTATTGAATGAAAAGCTCCTGTAAAGCTATGACATCAAACCTTATAGTACGCCTTGACATAGCTACAATAAGATCCCGCATAAAAGAACTTGTGATTTTCTGTAACAGGCTGAAATGGTGCCAACACATTTGTACATAGTTGTTCTTTTAGTGTTTATTTGGCCAAAAAATCTGCCTGGAAGTTCGTAATCCGCAGTTTCTTTTATGCAGGTTTTTATGGTATGAATCGACCGCCGTGCAACTGAATATATGTTGGGTTCGGCAATTGCGAATTGTGTAAAACTTAAAATGCCGGTCTCCGAAAATACGAAAATTCAGTGTATTGATGAAGCTAAATGATTATCTGTTAAGAGAACGGGCCACGAACCTTTGCAAAGGTGCAGTCTGATTTATGCAACTACCTTTGTGCAATGTGGTACATGCGGCAGAATTGAACTGATGCAACCTTGTCGCATTGCCGTGTCACTGAGTAGTAAGCTCGTGCTACTGATTAGTGAGCCCGTGCACAGACCCCGAGGGGGGGGTACATGACTTGCAGATGGACGGGGGCTTGCGCCCGGTTTTCAGAAAGGTACCCTCCTCTAATTACCGAAGCTTGCTGTCATACCCACTTTTATGATGAACTTTGGCGGAAAACTACCCATTTTTGGCTATTTTTGCCAATTTCTGGATAACCCACCCATGTTTATGGAAATCTACCGAAAGAGGGACCCTTCTTTAGAGAATTTGGGGCCCAAAAACCCACCCATACGGGCGGCACATATCCGTACCCTCAACGTGTTATGTACCCCCCTCGGGGGGGGGGGGGCACAGACTATTCTGGAGAACAGTGACACTTAAAGGGACCACATTGCAAATATTCGGAATTTGTTCTTGGAGTTTGTAAGTCCATGAGTCATCAAAATCCATCATACACTTGGTAACTTCAGCATTAGACTCAATTTCATAATGTAGTTTCCCTTTTTGCTTGAACTGATGACGCTACAACTACGACTCATTTCCCTACGATTGCAAAGACGGATTAGTTCCATACTGAAACCTTTTAGCTGTTTCTCAGTGGAGTGACAACAACAATAACAGCAATTCAAATCAACCATATGAACGTAACTTGAGGGTCCTTATGGAGTGAGTCTACTTTACCATAAGAACCACGAGAATGAGAAAGTTTGTCATGGAGTCTCTCTCAGGCGCTGATTACATGGAAGGGGCTGGCTCGGTTAACCGAGCTGGCCCTCCTAAGAGGGCTGAAATGATCTGAGCGATTACATGGGGATTTCCAGCCCGGGCTGTAAAATGTTTGGCGCTATAATCGCATAATCTGGTCATAAATAGCATGCGTTGCAGATTTCTCAGTCCGCTTTGCCGGGCCAGCCCGGTCTTGAATCGATTACATGAGAAAGATGCTCAACCTCCAGCCCGTTTTGCCGGGCTAGCCCGGTAGGCAGCAGATGGGATCTCGGTTAACCGGGCCAGCCCGCTTGCCATGTAGTCGAAAGTATATAAAACATTGCAACTTCTATTAACCCCGGGATCCCGGGTGAAAGCTTTCATCTCAGTTAACCGGGCTAGCCCAGTCCATTTAATCGGCCCCTCAGTCAGGAAGCCTACAGTAAAAAGATGAAATAAAAGAGCTACCAACAGATAGGAATAAAATATTTTAGCCAATCTTTGCTCGTGGCCCTTGGTCGGAATCCTCAAAAGCCTCATTTTCACGGACAACTTTCAATCTTCTTGCTTTGATATCCAGGCAGCAGTATTTTGCCAAATTCCGTATGTCTTTTTACTCACTCAGTATACATGCTTTTAATACTGATTTATGTTGTAGCTTGTGGTGGAACATATTCGCTGTCAAGTGGGAACAGCAGAACGATTGCATCTCCAGGTTTTGGTACTGGAAATTATCCAGCTTATTCAGATTGCCAATGGAATTTTTTGGCGAGCAGTTCAACAATCTTGGTGATTGCTATCAATGAAATTAAATTACAATATCGGGATACGACTTGTCGATTTGATTATATTGAGATCTACAAAGGCGTTTATTCTGCTAAAGTAAGGCAACACAAGCTATGCTCAGCGCCTAACATGTATTTACAAAATGGAAACGCAACGATCACATTCCAGAGTAATGGCTACAGCCAAGGAACTGGTTTTAGAATTGATGTTGTTGCAGTTAAAGGTTTGTATGCCGCAATTGACCTAATAGGCTAAGGTTAATACGCAATAGGCTAAGGTTTGTTTTACCCATTTCAAGCCGTATAGCCATGCTCTTGGCAAGTTTTAGTATTATGCTCCTTTTTGCGCTCATGGCACAAGTTTGCATGCCGAGAAATATGTCAGAGAAATCAAAAGATGCTTTATGAGGAGATTGATCACATGACTTGAAATGGGTGTAAAGAAACCTTAGCCGATTTTGCCTATGGACGGGGCTTTCTAAAAAATCTGGCAATCCAGAACCTCAAATTTCCCTTCATTTCCTACTGAATCGACCATGGGGATTTCAAATTCAAGATGGGCTACACACATTTTTGGCTAATGCGGGCACTCCACCGTGAAAATTTTGTGGCTACGCCCTTAAAGATTCTCTTAAAATAGTATTAGAATCCTTTCGGATGATTTCCATGTGCTGCGAACGAAAGTCAAACCAACTGCATTTTGCTATTTATTTTCTGAAGCAATGTTTCTTGAATGTAGTTTTTTTAAAGAGCAATCAATTGAAAGCAAGAAAAGTCAGCTACAAGTTTGTACGTGGATTTGCCGCGAAGGAAAACTTTGATAAGGATTTGAGATCGTTGGAAATGCCCACTTGTGAAAATTGTATTTTGTTGTGAAGGAAAAAAATCACCTCTGACGAGCCTGCAGAGTTTGGAAATCATAGGTAGAAATTGCTTTTTTGTCAAGTCATCTAGTAATTTCGCGTTCTTTCTTATTTGAATTTCAACGATAAAAAGCTTTATCAAAGGCAAATCGTCTCGCAAAATTTCTTGGGGGCCCCTTCAGGGCCAAATATTTTTGGGGACCTTAGTTTCATGCTTGAAGGTGAAAAGCTTCAAGAAGTGACAAGTTTTTACTTAAACTCCACATAAGGGGTTGTCCTCTATCTTAGCTGAAGGCCGAACAAGTTGTGCCACTCCTCGGTTTCAAGTCAGTGACTAAGATTCTCATCGAATTTCATGCTTTTTACAATGAAGTTTGCATTTTAAAGTTTTAAGGCGACGGGCAGTATCCCATGTAAACTGATGGGCATACTGGGAGATAAAGTCAAAGATAGCAGCTCTCAGACTTTATGGCATTAATGTCTAAATTAGAAATCACATTGCTTTGCTTCAAGGATTAATTTAAGGTGCAGTGATGACCAATTTGTGCAGTGATGAATCGAAAATGTGCAGTAATGAATTGAATAATGTGCAGTGATGAATTTGTCACTTTTCAGTTTGAAATACTACTGTTCTGGCTGTTTTCAGAATGACCATTGACCAATGAATATTCTTTTGCAAGGACAGTCATCTTGATCAGCCTTCCTGGAAAAGAGTTTTGGCCCCCGCTCCCCCTCAATGAAACAAATTCATCTTTCTTTTGTTTTTTTTCAAACTAATGCTGGATAAGTATATAATTCAGATGTTGTATACTGGAAAAACGTGTCAATTTTCCCAATCAGCTTGGCAGGGAGTTGATCTTGAATGAGAAGAGACTGAAGGTAAAACACGCAACGAATCTGCTCAAGATGTTCATAAGTTAGTATCACCATAAAAAAGAAGTTCAAAAGGCTTCAGTGTGGAAAGATTCAGTAGTGATTTGGCTTCCCATATTGTAGTTCTTACTTCATTCCACAACTGGAAAAGGGCTTCGAAATCTAGATTCAGGTCAGGATTGTTGAATCACAGCCTCTAATTTTGGTCTTTAGTTTAGTAAAAAACCAATGAAGTTTCATAACCAGCGGCCTGAAATTCTTGCGCGCCTACGGCGCGCTTCTTCGTTCTCTTGCAACTTTGACACCCTATTACTAAGATGCCCCACTCAAAATCTAGCTGATCTTTTCCTTGTAAAGTAGGAAAGTTTTGGAAATTTACCATCTTCTACAACAGAATATCAATGACTTATATTCAATGATCCCTGCTTCTCTGTTTCTAGCTCATATTTCGGGATATCAGCTTTGGACAAACTGCCATGAAAAAATGGGAACCAAGTGCATCCTGAGCATTCTACAAGTCATATTTACAAAATTTTTCCAGGGATACACGTCCCTGGACCCCTAAGATTGTACACCTCTGGTATTCACCGGTAGTTTTACCACCTAGTATATATCTAATTAACATTGCTCGACAATTGATGAACAAATCCTACCCGGTGCACGAAAAGCACTTAACTCTTCCTCCAGCTTCTGGCCACAAGAAACTATCCCACACCCATTGCCACACCCCTTTGCCACAACCTGTCAAGCAGAGAAACTTCAATTTGCGCTATTTTGTGCAGTGATGAAAAATCCTTAAATTAATGCCTGCCTTGCTTTTAAGGCAGATTTTCTCCCAAAAAATGGGCTTCTTAAAAACAAGTAAGATTAAAAAAAAAGATTTCTAGCCGCAATGTGCTGAGCAAAAAACAGAAAGAGGAGGAATGTGAAAAGAAAGCACAGAGATCGGCCAAACATTACCCATTACCCCTGTAAACACGAAATATTTGTTGCAGGTAGTGGATCATCAGGATACTAGAACTACAGGTTGATTGGTAAATACTTCATCGTAATAATTGAATCTGTGGATAGTGATAATTGGTAGTGCCGGATTGGTAGTGCCGGGTTGTGCCTATGCCCTAGTGGCAAAAATGTGTTCCACATTGACTATCTTACTTACAGTAGCAATAAAGTTGCTGATTTTCAGAACAGGCAATCACCTGATAGAATTGGCAGTTTCTCCTCATCCCGCGGTTTGCCTCGCGCTTTCTACAATAGGGTTGACGTCAATAGAAGTGAGGAACAAACATATGCAACTGTTTTATGATATTCCAGGGTTTTGCATAGACTGATTACGATGAGTGTCAGTAATCGCTATTCAGAACGAGACAATTACACCAAACCGAGACCGCTCATTCTCGTTACGAGCGTCAGCGACCGACAACCTTTCAACAGCAATAACTACGGCCATATAATCAGTCTAGTTTTTCCACATACTTCTTCATATTTTCTCGACTATATTGATTGGAACTGAAAAAATGTGCTGGGAGTAGCAACATTAGGTATATTTGCTGCCATAGTTGAATGTAGGCAAGTTTCAAATTGTTGCTACGTGCTTAAACTGTCTGCTAGGATTGTTTACAAATCCCTGAATGGTGATGCACCGTCCTATATGAGTGACATGTTTTCTAAAGTCAACGTCTCTACAACACGGTCTCTCAGAAATTCGGATTATGACCTAAGAGTCCCTTTTCTAAGAACGACCACAGGACAGAGATGCTTCTCTTATCAGGGTGCGAAACTTTGGAGTGGTTTATCTAAAAGACTAAAAATACGTCAACTTCAAAAGATTTCATGAAAGCCATTAAACGATCTTCTGTTTTCGAAGAATCAACGAAACCTCCCTTTTCGTCTCTAATGTTTTTTCTTTTTTTGAAATTTCTTTTATCGATTGCAATTATTTTTATCGATTGGTTTTATTTTGTGTAAAATATTTAAATTAGTCTTAGTGTATTTTATTGCATGGCCCCCTGTAAATCAGTTTTCTCTAACTGAGGGGCTACCATGCCTAAAAAATTGAAATGAACTGAAATGAAGCGCAGGGCTTGTTGTTGTGGTTAGGGTCAGTTTTTTCTCGTATTCTTTCTTCTTCTAGATCATAAATACAAATCATGCACTGAAGCCCTATATGCTATTGGTAACACTGGAGGTCGTTATCTTCTTCAAATTGATTCTGAAACTGTTTTTGTTCACTGTGAACTACAAGGAAATAGTATCAAAACTATGATCACACATAGAGATGGTGACAGGCAATTTCATGTGTCTGGCTACAGTTGGGGTGGATCATTCAAGAAAAATCTCGCGTATATGCAGAACATGACCGGCATTGCCAAAATTATCGATAGATCTGACATATGCATGCAAGCAGTAAACGTTACATGTCATTATTCAAGGATCACTTCATTCTCGTGGCTAACAAATAGGAACAATCAAATAATGATGTACTGGGCTGGTGGTCCATCTAATGGGACGGGATGTGCTTGTGGCCGCACGAGATCATGTGCTTTGAAATCTGGGAAGTGCAACTGCGATAAAAATGACAAAGTATTACGATATGACATGGGACTGGTAACGAGAAAAAGTGATCTTCCGTTAACATCTATCCACACTGGTGACACAAGTGGTGATTATGCATATAAAGATATTACTGTTGGCAATGTTGTTTGTTTCAAAGGTGAGTCTTTCAAATCGAAATTCTATCGTACTTTTTCAAACATCCAAAGGTTTGCTATGATTTGACCACGGGGGGGGGGGATTTCTTCCATAGTAAAGGTACCTGGGGATGTGCCGCCCACAAGCGTTTACTTTTTTGGACCTCTAGTGATGATGATGATGATTCATGAAATAACATATTAGTTAAAACTAACTACCGGGTGAGCCAGAAAAAAGTTCCCACTTTTGAAAATTCATAACACTGAGACTAATTCACGGATTTGAATAATTCAAATTCTAGTTAAAAGTCGAAAGATCGAAGTATTTTTGTGATTTTTCTAGCTGTCCTACGAGCACTACAAATATAGGTTAATTCAACTTTACAAAATTTTCATGGTTGCAAAATGACTGAAAAATGGCCTAAAACATCGATCAATGCATAAATGACTTCTCGCACAGAATGATGAAGGAAATGCAACTTCTCATGGGTGAGAGATATCCTCTAGGTATTAATTGCCTTGGGATTGAAAATCTTTCGTATTTGTTTGAAAATCAATGTCTGATAACTCTTGAGGGAGGTGAAACGCCCATGTCCTATTGTTCAATTTGAATAGAGTCCTTACGATTTGATCAATGTTTTAGGCCCTTTTTCCGTCATTTTGCAACCATGAAATTTTTAAAAAGTTGAATTTACCAATACATCTAGTGCTGGTAGGACAACGAGAAAAATCACGAAAATACTTCAATCTTTCGACTTTTAACTAGAATTTGAATGATTCAAATCCGTGAAGTAGTCTTGATGTTATGAATTTTCAAAAGTGGGAACTTTTTTCTGGCTCACCCGGTACATATGATTTCATACGCCCCAGAGGAAGCAGAACTTATCGAGTCTGGGGCGCTTACAAGCAAAACAGAACTGTTGATTATACAATGCTAGGTTATACAATATGAAGTTAAAACACTACGATACAAGAATAACTACTCGCGTACATGATAAACTATTTACAAAACAACTAATCTGATAAAACATGTAGGAAAGGTACGTAGAGCTGTGGTCATCTTAATATTAGTCCAATGAATGTGTTTTATACATAGGAACCAAGTTTGTATTCTTTTAGAGCCTTGACATATTCTTTAAGGGGAGCTGTCTAGTTAAGTTCTGAGGGTTGGGAGTTCCATAACCTGGGACCTTTAACGGTTATCGCTCGATCCCCAAAGCGATTTTTAGTTTTTGGTACTTGGAAGTTATCGCTGTTGCGGGTGGGATAGTTATGAATGTTTGATCTAGTTTGGAATATATTCTGAAGAGCATCTGGCAGTTTTTCATTGTTGTTCACATACAGATGCATCAGTCGTAAAATTTTAATTCGTACTGGTCTGAAATTTTCAGCACACAGAAATCTCTGTGTATAGCATTGGTTGATGTGCAAATATTTCCGTACTGTAAGATTTTTGAGTATTCTATTTTGGTGAACCTGGGTTCGCTTGAGAAGCTTCTTCGAAGCGTCACCATATATTTCAATGGCATAGTCTATTCTAGACTGAATAAATGCATTGTAGAGAGATTGCAAACAATTTCTAGGAAGTAGGTGTCTAACTTTACGAAATATTTGTCTAGCCAAGGGTATACTTTTCGGCAATTTTAGTCGAGTTTAGTCTGGGCAAGGGTATGCTTTTTGGCAATTTTGGTCAAAGAGCTGTAAAAGTTCTGTAATTTCTGTGAAAAAAGCCAAATTAAAAAAATTTCTGTCTTGAGTATGCGAAAAATTGGCAAGTTTTGTCTAAAAAAACCCCTTTCAGGGCACTTTTAATGGATATAATTCGCTCAAAAAGGATATACTAGCTTTTTTATGAAATATTTCTCGAGCAACAAGACAGCTCTGCATAATAAGAAACGGCTCTTCCTTATGTTTCATAGCAGTCATTTACGTTTATGGAATTCGTAATTTTTTGGTATTTGCATAGACTAACTGCTTCAGTCCCAGTTTTCGCTTTGTTTATTGAATTAGATGATGGCACTCCGCTTCTAGTGAAGTACTTGTAGTGATTATCAGCCTATCAAGGAGCGAAACTACGACGATTTTCATCAGTCTAGTATTTGCATATGATTTTCAAATAACATACAAAGAATACAGAAAGATGAGCATGGGAATACAAAGAAACACTGTACAGTAGCTTGGAGACTCAAATTGTCATTGCAATTTACACTTTCAAAAGGAAATTGAAGGATTTCATGCTAAACTGGCAATGATTCCCAAAAGCATGATTCCTTGGAAGAGCAGCTTTCTACCAGATGAGCCAGAAAAAAAATTCTCACTTTTAGAAATTCATACCACCAAGAGCACTTAACAGAGCTGAATTATTCAAATTCTATTTAAAAGCCGAATTATTGAAGTATGTTTGTGATTTTTCTCGCTGTCTTTCCAGCACTAGAAGTATAGGTAACAAATTCGACTCTATAAAAATGTCTTGATTGCAAATTGTCTGAAAAGGGCCAAAAAACATCGATCAAATTGTAAGGACTCTCCTAACACAGAACAATACGGAATTGGGGTTTCATCTCTTTAAAGAGTTATAAAACATCAATTTTCAAACAAATACTAAATGTTTTCAAATGTGCACTCTCAACCATGAAAATTTGCATTTTTTTTTAATTGTTCTGTGCAATGAGTCCTTCATGATGTCATCAATGTTTTAGGCCCCTTTCAATTTTGGAACCATGAATTTTTTGAAAAGTTGAATTTGCCTCTATTTCTAATACTGATAAGACAGGGAGAAAAATTACAAAAAATACTTTGATTTTTTGGCTTTTAATTAGAATTTGAATCATTCAAATCAGTGAAGCAGTCTTGATGCTATGAATTTTCAAAAGTGGGAACTTTTCTCTAGCTCACCTGCTATTCATAGTCTATGTTTTGATTGTTTCTTAGCATTTATATTTCGGTTTCGTTGTTGTTTTTGTAGTTGATAGGGTTATTGTGCATAAATGCTATTAACGAAAAGATAAACAAACCAAAGTATGGCCATTCACCCCGCCATTGCGAGTCAATGATAAACGTTAAGTCGAAGAATTTTGGTTTTACTCGTCGCTGCAAGATGCCCAGCCTTTAGCCTATAGCTATCTGGTAATGAAGTGTGACATGGTTTCACTATAGCTAGACCAGGGTGAAATGGGCTTTACATGAATTACATCGTGCCCAAGCACAATAATTTGCCGCAATTCACTAGGTTTGGTAGCCTGGGTACCTGAGCCTACCCAGCGTATAGGTTTTGCAATGCATGAAATAGCTTATGAAACAGACTCCCCCCCCCCCCCTCCAGAGCCATGCCAGACGTAAATTAATGAATTAATCAAAGTCGTGCGAGGAACACTGCTTGATTACAACTGACATGGCTATCAGTTGTTTTCATAGAGTATAGTATTGGGAAATACACTCATCTTTTGCACGAAATCGTAAGAAACAATAGGTTCAAGCTTTTGAAACTTAAGATTCTACCCTACCTGAATTAAAAGACTAAGAAACTTTTATAATTTGCACTCAATGAGTTTTGACATAAAGCACCTTTTTGAAATTATTTTGATTGTGTATTCTGTTATTACTAGTTTGAGATTGGAAGCCCTGCTAACGAAACTAAATCAACTCCACTCTTTTGGCATTGAAAACTCAAGAAACATATCAGAACATTTCTGTGATGAAATGTCTTAAAATTTAAGAAACTAGCTACCAGCCCCGGACCTTAGTATTTTTATAAAAAGTTAATGTTATGAACTTTTGGAACGTAAATGGTTGACAAAATAATAGCATCATCGATCCGTTTGTTCTTGCAGCTATCCCCCAAACTACTACTTCAGCCACAACAACTCAAAAGACAACCACCGTCAAGACTACATCTACATCAACGTCGAAGATTGACACAAAAACAGATCCAAACACAACTATAAAAGATTCAACGAGCAAGGAGTATCCTGCAAGCCTTACAACACCAACAAATAAAGCAACAAAGTCAGGACATTCAAAGTACGCTACAGCAACAACGAAAATCACTATCATCGGAAAGAAAGGGCAGAGCTCTTCTGGAAATATCACTGTATATGCAATTAGCTCTGTATCTGGAATCGTAGCGGTGATTTTCATCGTTGCCTTAACTATTATCATAAGACGAAGGTTTGTTTCAAAGTTACAGTTTTTCTCAAACTACCAGGTGTCCCCCAAGAAAGTGAAAAGTAGTGTGAATGCAATATTGCTCCCTTATGGTTTTTCGTCTCTCTCATATGAAATTTTACTAAAATTCATTTTGTATGTTGATGAGCGGCTAACCGCTAACTATTGACACCAATAAGAAGTTACTTCAGGCAACCCTCAAATTCATTCATGCTTCAGAACGCTTTTAAATGTTCCATTGCTGCAAATTCGCATTCATTAGCACCTGCTTTTTGTCGGTTAACTTTGTATTCTTAATTAGTGGTTTAGTTATATTTCTTTCTATCTTTATTTTATGTTGTGCATAGTCATGGTCTTTCGCTCCTCATGGTGTCGTGCCCGTTGTGTAGTAAAGTAATTAAGGGTAGTATAGTAGAATGTAAAATTTGTATTGTAATTACTTTATATGAATAAGAGAAAGTGAAAAGCACTTCCGTTTGAAAAATCGCTAAAATTCGATTTTCAAAGCTATGATAAAATTTTCCTTTTTGGGCCATTTTCTCGCAGATCTAAATATACTTAAAAATGGCAAAACTTTTGCTTTACATTGTATTGAAGTTTTCCATTATCCTTCAAGTCTACAATAGTATTTTACCATTCATTCTGACATGGTCCAAGCGAGAGGCTTGATATACCAAATGAAATTTATCATGTAATCATCAGTGCTTTTCAGCAGGTTTCAAGACCAAACAGTACTAAAAATAGATAAATTCATCAATTTAAAAACAATTCAAAAGATCAGCTACATCATGAAAAGTTAGTTTAGGTCTTTTTTTACATTCCAATTAGAATTTACAATACGAATTTACTTGTTACACTACTTACAGAATACTTAACTACACAACGAGGACGATGCCACTGTGTGCAAAATACTATGACTACTCCGTGGCATCACAAAAACTAAGACGACTTACATATGAATTATACGAAAGGAAAATAAATACGCGACATGAAAAAGAAGCAAAGAACACTACACTCTGTCTCAAATTAGATATCAGGTGAAAAATGTCCGCGAATGATAGCAGAAAAGATGTTTACTGCGTTATGAGTAATTTTGAGAGTAGTATAGGTCTTTGATCTACTTGCCAAATAAGAATCTTTTAGATGGGCCTTATGATAAAATTCTGATATTTTTTCAAACAGGAGTACTTTTTTGGGACACCCAAGATTTTACCAACTTCGCACCAGGGTCCCAGATCCCTTTGCCATATTGTTATGTTGTCAACTTCGGTCTTATCGTTCTCTTATTACAAACGACTCGACAGCGTTTCATCTAAACGGGCCTAAAAATCCTCTATCAAGTGTGCTAGTGACCCCGAGGGGGGGGGGGGGTACTTAGTATATTTGTCCGACATGATGTACCATTTTCAGGGTATCGTTTTCACCTATTTTTTTCTGGAACATGGCATGAAAATAGGGCAATGTTTTTAGAGCCGGTTATCAAAACATGTCAAGATGGGACATTTTGTTAGTCCGAATTTTGTGTTTTGGAGTACACTTTTAACCGATTTTTTTTCGGAATCGGGTAGCATTTGAAGGCAACAATTCCGGAGCCGGTAAAAGATTCTTTTCGTGCGCACACCTCCGTACATAGATTTAGGTTAAGTACTTCCCCCGGGGGGGGGGGGGCTAGCGATTTTGTCCTACAGCTGTCTCATCAAATTCTATCGCTCTATTTTGTCACTCAACATTTGCTAGGTATGAAGATGCTGTTGCTCCATCGAATGTACTCAGCCTTTTTTGATCTCATGATGCTTGATTGCCGGAACATTGAATCAAGGATTTTTAGCTTAGATTTTGAGGCTAAGCATTTTTACGAGATTCGTCTACTTTGAGGGCGATGCATCAAATTTTGACAAACTAAATGTTCTTATATGAAGCACGATTTCCACGAAGCGGAATATTCCGCTCGCACAAACCTTTTCTAGCCATGTGATTGGCTTGCGAAATAGCGATGTCGCTCAAAAGAAGAAACCCATTCAACTTTTGAGCAGAATCGTGCTTGCGAGCAAAGGAAGATCTTTGCAAGAAGAATTTTCTGCCTAGTGGAAAGTGGGCATAAGGGCCTGTTCTTATGGAGAAAATAGAAATTTTCCCTGGCATTTTTCTGTTTCAACGGGAAAATCGCTCAGCTGAGGTAATGTTCCTTGACCTCATATTAGAAAAGTTTCCCCAGAAAACCGGGATAAAGAACTGTAGTGCTTTATCTCTTGCATCAAAGAATCAACCATAAACAAAAGAGATTGCCCCGCCTAGCCGGGAAAAAATGTTCATGTGGGAAAATATTTCCTCGGCTCTGCGGGATCCCGGTAGAATCAAAGCGAGATCTCGGATAGCCGGGAAAATGCTTTCTTATTTGAACGCGTGTGATACTTTATGTGGTGGGATCCCAACTGAATGATTTCCCGGTGAAACGAGAAAATGCCGGGAAAACTTTCTCCATATGAACAGGTCCTAAGTTGATATATCATATATTAGTAGTTTATAGGAATCTAAGTAAATATTCTGAGAGAAAGGCTTTCAAACGTATGCACATTTCGTCTAGCATACCAGGTGGTATCCCATCACGTGCTATCGATTGAAAGAATATCATTTTCCCAAGAGGACAAAATGTGTGCTGAAGTAAGTGTCATTACTGTTAGGAAGGAAAACCAAGGAAAATTTGCTCGTTGTTTTTACGCGTTTTGCTGTTGTTGGGAGGTGCTTTCTGCAGAAAGTCTCCCATATCCACGGGCAGGGATGACCGATTAATGTCGGGTAAATTACTGAATCTAATGAAACATATTGGGAATGAAACAAGACAATTTTCAATATTATTGCTTGATATTCATAGAGCAGAATCTTTTAGACCCCCGGCCATTTCTTCATCTAGTCAACCGGCATTCGTAGCGGTATATAATTTCAGTAAAGGGGCAACATTACGACCATCCTATTGAACCTGTCTTATTTCTATCAGAATCAAAATTATCATCTGAATTTCAAAGTCGAATTCCAAACAGTGAAGTTTTCTTTGACATTTTCCAAATCATATTGACGCTGGCAATTTGATTTCTTGTCTTTCTTGTAGGAAAGCAAGTTCCACAGCAAAGGACAGTATTGAGACATCTTCACGAAAAGAGAGACCACGCCAAAACAGGTTTGTTCTAGTTCTTGTAATACTGCCAAGTAAGGAGAATTCCACTGCATGGATTTTGTTCATGGCCATTTTGCTACGAACATACCACTTTGACCATCTTGAAACATGTCTCTCTGCTAGGTGAGACAAGGCAAGGGCCCGGGTGGGGGGGGGGGGGGTAACATAACATGTTGAGGGTACGGGTATGTGCCGCCCATATGGGTGGGTTTTTGGGTCCAAAATTCTCTAAACAAGGGTCCCTTTTTCGGCAGATTTTCCTTAAACATGGGTGGTTTTTTCCAGAAATTTGTTTGATTCTGAGCTATCTTCATCGTTCCTTGCAGCTGCGATCATTTTATAGTTGCTTTATGATTCTTTGCAGTGCAATGCCGTTGGTGGAAATGACAGAAAGGCCAAAACCGTGAGTGAATTCTTAAAATTTGAGTTTCGAGAATAGTTAAAATTTATCTTGTCAAGCACAGAAGACCGAACACCAGTTTGCCTCCTTGGCTAACTCTGACACTAATATATCATGGTTGTTTGCTATGTTGCAATGCGCATTTATCAGTCCTTTAAGACTGAGACTGTGAACATAGACTTAGTTCTTTATGAGGTAGAACAACAGATATTTGGTCGTTCTAATCACACTTGTGATACCGCATTTGCACTGACATGGTTAAGCCATCTTTATCTAAACCAGGTTAAACTTCAACCAATCAAATCCATTTCATTTGTTGGACTGACCAATCAAAAAGGCCCTATTCGATAATCTGGTTTAGTTTAACTCGCAATTGTGAATAGGTTATCGATTTATATACTAGGAATTTGAATTGACATATATGTTAATTTTCGTTCTGAAAATTTAGCAAAGTTTACAGTCCTGGGGGATGTACGTGGTGTGTTTGTCCCAGAAGGATGGCCCGTTTCTCTGTGTTTGGTTTCACTCCACTTTTCTAGCATCGGGTGTTAAAACAAGGCAATTTGTCTAAAGCCGGTTAAAGGTTACATTTTGTCAGGAGACAAAGGTCAAGGGAGTTGCTCAGTCCAATCATTTATGTTTTGGAGTATAATTTTTACTGATTTTTTCTGTAGTGGGTTAGCTTTTAGTTGGAAAAAGTGTGGAGCCGGGTAAAGAATTATTGTTGTTTGGCACAGTTCCGTACACATTACAATCAACAACACCCCTGGGTTGCAACGATCAGTTTTAAGAATTGTCGTTTCAACAGCTTTCACTGCCATACACTTTCTCATTTCAGGTTTGTGCCAGATACTTCCGTGACGTATTCAGTGCCAGATAATTGGTAGGTTAATGGCTCTCTTTGTCAATGTTACATCATCACTCATTCATAATTACAAGCAGCACGAGGTTGCCGGGTGTCCCAGAAAAGAAGTGCGAAGATTTGGTTGGACCCAGTGATGTGAATTTCGCTTTGATCAATTCAATGGCTAATCACCTTTAACATTTTCCTCGATAATGAACTTGAATATTGATACCTTATTTATTGATATTGGTACTTTTAGCACAGAAATATTAATCCTGAAAGCTCAAATTTGCGCCCACTTCCAAAGCAGAGGCTTAGGCGAATTCTTGAAGCACATCCAACTTGAGACTTCTTATCATTTTTTTTTCAATCTAAAATTTTAAAAACAACAATTTAATGCAAATACTGTGACATTTGTAGCGAGGACAGATACAAGGTCACCGTGTCCTCACTACAAATGCCACTTACAATTTTCTACAAAATATTAACGGTAGTTTAAGGTGGTTGCAGGAGAAAAAACTTTTGGAATTTAAAGATTATCAAATAAGTTAGAGCTTTTCTCCTGCAACCACCTTATTGCTGCGAATCAGCCATATATTCCTGCGCAGTGGCTTCACTAGGCGTTTTGGATCTCGGTTTTTCTGTCTGTTTTCAACAATTCTTTAATCCTAACGACGATCACTGTGGTCAGTGGCTTAGCGGCTTTTGAATCATTGAACTATAAATATAGGTCTGGAACGATAACCCATTGTTCAGTTTGCGTAACAAATAATGCCTGCCTGGGGAAATACCTGCATGTATTGAATTCTCCACATCCCGTTGCAACGCATACGAAAAGATTGAAATGGCATCGAGTTTTTACTGCTTTTCGCATAGCAAACAGTTTTAAATAGTGGGGGGAACATAATTTAGGTAAGTGCAGACCATGTTTACAGTTGTAATGCCATGAAAAATAGGGAACTGTCGTCTTTATACAAAAGTTTAGCGGTGAAGTATCTGACTCTGAAGTATCAAGGAGGAGCTGCGATCGGGGACCACAGTTATCATCAAAATCAACATGGAATAAATTTCAGACATGCAGACATATAAAATTCAAGACAGTAAAGCAATGATTGTGAAGAAATTTACAAATTTGAAACATTACATTCGACACTTATAAAATCCTTGAACTATCCTTCAATCCTTGAATTTCGCATCGCGTACAATTTTGACTTTGATGTTGGTTGTTGCCCGTGGGCTTTCCCCATATTCGTAAACATCGTTTGCATCCCAGTTTGCAAACTGACGAAACGAAGCCTGTTGAACTGTCCAGTTATGTAAGTTTCATTTACGGGATGGAAGTGCTCCCGCCGGGTAATTTTTGCGACAAAATTTACGAAGTTGTTCAAAAACATTCGAGTTAAAGTTTCCAATTCCTTGCAAATAATGCATGCTTAGTCAAAAGGAAATCCTTGACATACTTTTGCCTTATTTTCACCTGTACGCTTTTAAAAAACTTTGCTTTCACGAAGGAGGGGTATGGTGAACATCGAGATTGTTATTAAACCTTTCAGAAATTTAAACTCTGAGCACTCAAAACACACGAAATTTTCTTTAAGACAGCCTTATTGATTCAGCTTCACAAATCAAAACAGTGTCGTCCCCTCATTTTTCCACCGTCTCAAGGGCGTAGTTAACAAGGAATTTTCTGGGGCTATACCCTAGACGCAACCTTTTATGCAGAGTCAGCCTCATTCTCACTCCCCTGGTAGAGTAATAGATTCAAATTCTTCATGCACGCTCCAGCAACAACAATTTTTACCACAGCGCAAAGCCAACGACCAGTACGCAGCACTCACTAATGAAAATTATTTCTAGTCAATAGTAGAAAAAGAAACAACAAAAGCAAAAACAAGAAAACAAAGAAAAAAAACTTCTTATTCATATGCAAGAAAATTTTAGTTGAAAGTTTTTCTTCGAACAAATTGTTCACTTATTCAATGTTATCATTAAACTTATTTTATAGCCATCAAGAAACAGAAGCGACGGAATGGAATAATCCTTATTATGAAAGGTAAGATGCCTCTTTGCATATCCAAAACTTGACCAGATGAGAGGGGTAAAAAGCTTTTCCTCGTTTCATTGATTCTTGGCAAGGTAGATCACATTATGCATATGCATTTTGAAAGTTCATATTCTTAGTTCTCAGCATACGACTGCAATTTTGACATCCAGTTCCTGACCAATAGGTTAAAAATCTCCTGTAGACCTGGAGATACAAACTCGAAATGTTCCAATTTTAGATCATTTTTTGATAAATGGGTCTAATCATAAATAACAGGTTGCTGTAATTCCAGTGTCCTCAAAGTTTGACGCTGCTTCAACATGATGAGTGCTTTGAAATCGGAGGGTCCTCAACAGAAAATTTTCCAAAACTTGCTTTCTAATAAAAACATTCTTCGAAACGTATTGTACATGCAACATTTTGAAAATTTTCAATTGATTTTTCAGAGCTTAGGATGAAAGTTGACGATCCAGTCCAATTTGAAGCCACTGGGTGTCAACAGATTCGTCCTGAAAAATTTTGAATTTCTAAGACTGAACCAAATGCCCAGCGATGGTATTTGTTTGAAGTATCACTAGAAAATCAGTTTTTTTGTCACTTTGCTGATATATTGTTGCAGAACTAAACCGCAAAGTTGCTTTCAAGCTAAAGCCTGAACCGTTCTTTTGATGGGGCGCATGATGGCAATAAAACGCAGCTTTTGAAAGTTATCCTATGTGTTTGCTGATTTTCAGGATTTATTCCAGTAAGAGCATGGGTGAAAGGCAACGAAATAATTGTTATTCAATGAAATGTGTACGCCAATAAGACCAGTGTCATTATTGTGGTTTCTTCTTGCCTTTCCTGGCTTTCCTCTGCATTCTTTCCTCAGTCAGCTCAACTCGTTGCTTCAAGTTTGCAGTGGCCTAATTCAACCGGACATGAGGACAGCCTCGCTTTTACAGAGAAACTGAATTACTAGGCAATTGCAAACTTGAATCAACGAGTTGAATTGAGGAAGGGATGCAGACGGAAGCCAGGAAAGGCAAGAAAAAAACGCGATAAAGGCATAGGTATTATTTGAAAACACATTTTATTAAACAACAATAATCTCATTTCCCTTCACCCATGGTAAGAGAAAAGGATTCACTTGATTAGTAATGAAGCAGTTCCTCAGGAAGTCTTACATGGTTAAAAGCTGGCCTGGGCCCCGGGGGGGGGGGGTACTCCCATACTTGACTTGCCGGGATGTGCCGCTCAACAGGGTGTCCTTTTACGGTAAAGATTATGCGACAGGGTGTCCTTTTTTGATAAAAATTATGCGACAGGGTATTACAATTGATAAGAAAATCATGCGACAGGGTATCGTGGAAGCACACCTTTTAGAGTTATCATGAAACAATGGAATTTGGTAAAATTTTTATGCGACAGGGTATACTTTTGGGCAATTTTTTATGCGACAGGGTACAGGGTGTTGAGCGGTTTGCCACACACCCCCGTCACTTCCCTAGTCGAGTACCCCCCCCCCGGGGCCTGGGCCATGTCAAAAATATAATCTATTGTACTCGACAGCTTCGACGCATCCGGTTTCATTGTGTAGCTAAAGAAACAATGGATTTGTGGGCGTTTCTCTGGCCTATTTATAGCGATTATGAGATATACCTATGTCTATTTCCTTTAACTATGGTTTCATAAATTTCATTTCTAGACGAATTGATGATCTGCCTTTTACTTAAGAGCTCTGATTAGTAGGTCTGCAACGTAGCTACGAATGGTAACAAAGAAAGTACACAAATTCACTTTTGCCATCAGGATTCACCGCCTGATTAAATGAGAGGTGTCACCGTAAGGCTGGAATTGAAGCCGGTGAAATATTTTCCATTACATGGGAGTTTTAAACCAAGAGCTGGAATTTACCACCATGTGGTAAAGTAGATTTTCAACGGTCCAATATTTAGACCACAACAGTGTATCATATCATGGGCAATAATGTATCCTATCACCATGTTTGTAGCTTAAAGATTAAAGTTCATTAACTCGACATAACTGCTTTACTTTGTTGCCTTCTCTTCGGCTGAAGCCTAAGCAGTGCCAGGAATCAATTTCAAATGGCTCCTGCGCGTCTGAACAGTTAGTTCCTACACAGCGTTAATCCTCATTTCCCAAGGAAAAACAATGAAGAAAACTATGGTAAAACTGAGCTAACAACTCTAACTTCAAAGCTAGGTGCATTATTGCGCGTGATTGGGCGTTAAGCGATAATTAAGTGCGACCATACCGGGCTCAACCAAGCTCAACCGAGGGCTGAAAATTTCCTATGTAATCGATGGGAGCAATTTGCAGTTTGTTCACGATGAAAGGGACCTGGAGTTTCACCTCGGGGCAAAAGGACTGAAGTCTCAGCCCTATGGTGAAAACTCCCATGTAATACAGCTCTCAATTCAAAGCGTCTGAAAAAGTTTGCTATAATTTAGAAAAATCTTTTGAATGTTATACTGTGAAAGAGTTTATTATCAATCTTTTGGTAACTTGAATTTAATCTGGCATCATCAGCTTTTTGGGCAAACTGTACAAGATAGCGGATGCACCATAGAAGTATTCTCTTTTTTCATTGTTCGGGGTACTATCAATTTAAGACTTTCGGTTTTTCTCCAGCAGATCCAGACACCCGTCCAAGCGCTTTGGAGTCTGCGCGGTATCATCTCAGGTTCATCCCCCTTCATTCGTGAAATTGCGCATGCCCCAAAACGCTTCGCTCGTCCCATTGATCAGCGAGCCAATTAGAGTTAACGTCTTCGTGATTTACAAAAGGAGGAATTCGCAGTATCCCGAACAGCACAAGCCATGATAATTCATATTTGACCTCTGGTGATTTTTTCGACTTTTCGATTACTTATTCTTGACAGTTGTTGGCTTGGCAACAGCCATAATTGATCAAATAATATAAAAGAATTTAACTTTAAATTCAACAGCAACGATATGGCACCACCCACAATGGAGGCAGAAAATCCTTATTACGGAGGGTAAGTTTAAAATTTTTGAATTTCAAAAAGTGTGCAAGATTTAGTTGTTATTACCTACAATGTTGATCTTGTTGAGGACATCGAGGAATACCCTTTTTTCTATGCCTTTTGTTATGCGGATGAAGTTTAAAGCAAATCAACAGTGGGGAAAAATAAATTGCCTACCCTGGGTACCAGACCAGGGTACCTATTGCCATGCGCAAGAATCTCTTTACTTCTTTTGAATTCTGCCTATACTCTTTCCACATGCCAAGTATACTTTCCGCGCATGCTCACAGGTTTCCTGTCAGGGAACAACCATTTGCTCTTGGACTTTGATGATTCGTATCTCGAACTAGATCAGTGATATTTGGCAAATTTCTTAAAAGACTCAATTTTAGCTGATGGGTCGTAAAGATGAATTTAAATATATTTCATTTCATTTCATTTTAGCAGTTTAGGAATGACAGTGGAGAATCCTTACTATCAAAGGTGAGTCATCTATTTTGCAGAAATTTTCATAAAGTGCGATATGTGTCATAGGCCCTGTCCACACGAATCCGCACATTTTTGAAAACATATCTCTTTTATCCTTTTTGGGTTAGCGTCCACACGTTGACGACGTTTTTGATGACCAAAAACGAGGCTTTTCGTAAACGTTCTCCAGAGTAGATCTTTTCGAAAACGCCGTTTTCCAGTTGTCAACGCTAACGTCACAGTATCGATTCACAACCTATCAGATCATGCGCTGTCGGATCTTTGGGGATCATGTGACCGCATTTAGTTTATCTGTTTTCGAATTTCGAGCATCACAGCGTTTTCGCATAGACGGGGATATTTTCGAAAACGCTTGCTCGTGTGGACGCAGATATTTTTTAAACGGACAAGAATGATTTGTTTTAAAAAATATCCGGATTCGTGTGGACGTCACAAAAAGCCAGGGTTGCTAGAGCTACGCGATAAGTCAGAAGACGTTTGAGAACGTGTTGGTCTCACAACTACAAATGCTTGTAAACTGAAATAACCATGTTGCTAATTGCTAACATATCAACTTAAATAAGTAAATTTGTTTCATAAAATTGTTTGTGTCTTTCTCAGATAACAAACTATTTTATAAGAATGTTCATCTCAAAATCCTTCCGAATAGCCCTAAAATCCTAGTTCAAATTTGCTGGCAATTTTGCCCCACGTCCCCCATCTTTTTACAGACTCTAGTGTACCCAGGGAAAGTGAAAATTCTCTTGACACTTGTGCTCAGTTTTCCTAGGTACTTTGCAAGACCTTGTAGCAAAGATAAATTACTCAGCTCTCACTTAGTCAAAATGCTTTAAAAAGTTTTTGATGCAAGGCTTTCTCAACAAAATTTTTGCAGCCTGATGGAGTGACCCTAATTTTAGGTATTGCTGTTCGGTTTGGGGTAAATGTATGTGCCTCTTGTAAGTGCTATAAACTTGCAAAGTAGAGCGGCTGCGATTGCTAGAAATTATCCCTATGACGCTTCCGCTGCCCCGTTGTTTGTTTAGAAGACTTCTCAGGGGTAACAAGACTTTCAGCTAAGACTTTTTAAATTGTACACTCACCTTTGCTGAGGGACAGCGCAAAATTTATTATATTACATGGCCGGTGGAGAAAAAATATTGTTGCAAAAAAATCTGCTTGCCCAGTATGAAATCATTGCATAAAATACAACTGCCCAGTCATCTTTTGAAAACTGCATCTGCCTCTTATTCATGAACAACAGATGTTTTATAGTACTATAGTACCACCGATGAATTAGCCAAAGACTATAAGAAAGGCAATTCATCTCCATAAGGGTATTTGTCAACGACTGATGAATCCTTCTTGCAAGAAACTAACAAGTAATATTTGGCGTCATCTATACACATCGTTGGATGCATTTCTCAACCTCCATGATTCACAATTTTGTCCTGAAGGTGAGCCGTTTTATATACAAAGGTTCATTCTATCTTGAGCTAATAAAAACTCCCTGCCCTGTTCAGACCCATTCATGTATGCGTAATGAAAAGTGTTGACCCAGTTGTGTACAAGCTCAAGAAAAGTAGTTGCCCCGTTGCGTTTTGCACCGGCCATGTTATAAAATAAACTTTGCATTGTCCCTGATTTCAATTTTTTGTGTTTCATGCCTTAGTTTATTTCAAGACGCGCATTTGAAGTTCCATGTTTATTTCTTAGTTCAGATATGCAAACTGAGGCTGAATATGAAACAACAGATCCTGATGAGCATCTTTACGCAGCCCCAGATGCAAATCCATCAAAGCCAGTATACAGCTATGCAACAACTGAAGAGTTAAAGTAAGTTATTCTCTACCAGGTGACCGGATGTTTATAAAAGTTGCATGGCGTTTGAAAAGCCACTGTCCGTTGAATATCACACGAATAATTTTTGTTATGATCGCGTTGAATAATAGACATCATTTTAAATCCATTTTGGGAATTGCCCTGGCTGAATTCAGCCACTTTCTTGCAAAAATTTCAGGGTTATTTTCGGGAAAGGCCCCTTGGAAAACATTTAACTAGGCTTAGGCCTTGATACACCTTTTCAACTAACGGCCTCGTTTTGGAACTTTTTGAAAATATCTTGACACGAAATTTCTGACCGGGCTTTTAGATTCAGCACCCAAAGTTTGCTTGAATAGTGAAATTTTCATATTCCTAGAGTATGTAATTTCGATTTCATGGCGATAATAGATTTGAGAATATATATGGAATTTGACCGTGAAAATCGTTCGGGGTGTAACTTTACACCCTCATTCATTATGCACGGTCAAATCTCTTATAAATTTTCAAATTTGTTATCCTCATAAAATTAAATTCGCTAACACTAAGATCATGAGAATTTGGTAGAAGACTAAAATTAGGGTGCTGAATGCAAATGTAGAGTCAGAAATTTCATATGACACAAGCTACAGAAATTTTGAGAAATTCCAAACCAGGCCGATTAGTTGAAAAGGTGTATTGCAACCAAATTACACCCACGATTTGTGTTTTCAGCAATGACGTCTTGTCTTTATACTTTGCTTAGGTCTATGTGCACTTGAAAACTTCATGTTGTACTATTTATTCCCAAATGTGCTTTTTGTTCTCAAATTCAATAATTTCCTTTATTAACAGCGTCAGGCGGAATGTATTTTCCCGCTTTTAACTCAAATCTGAATATTCTAACCTTAATGATTTTTCGTAGAACTGGTCAGACTGGAAACTGTCAAGAAAATTTTTATGAATATGCTGATACTGAGCAAGCTCTCTGAAAGAAATTCGTACGAAGATTTTCAGACTCAGGGTCGCTAAATCTTAAGGTATTTCTATGTATCCTTTGTACATATATTCTTAAAATTCCTCAAAAGGGCAAAGCATGGTCAGATAAAAAGCCAAGTATTGAAGCGGTAGAGATCGAGACCATTACACCATTACCTAATGTTATCATGATGAGTCTTCTGTTTTCTTATTTTATCACCCTACTCCATTTTTCTGGACTAATTTCGAAAAATTGCAATTTCAATAATGGGTGAAAAGGAATTGAATTATAAATGTGTAGTAAAAACCTGCATGAAAGAGCCTGTGACTTTGACTCACTGAGTACAAAGGACTTTGTGGAGTCTGTGGGTAGACTTATGACGATAAGTACCATGTATCGCCTGCGGTAAACCTTGCTCAACAGGGACTATTAATGAAACAGTGAAAAAGCTGGCCCTATTTTCTGCAATCATCATTGAAATTATGATGGAATCACGGCTTAGAATCTCAATCCCGTGGGAGTGTTTTCAATTCTTCAAACAAATCGAAAATTCTATCACATTTACGCCGTAACAATGGTAATTCACAAATCTCGCAATCTGACTTAGGAATCGCGGAGTTTGGGTCTAAATAGGGACAGCTTTTTCAGGGTGATATTATTATGAGTCTCTGTTGACCGAAGCGCCGTCATCAAGTCAAAAAGCACAGGGAAACAAGAGACTCATCGTCATAGGTTTAGTCAATGGGATAGAGGGCAAATTTTCCGTCAGGTATCGTCATTGTCTTACATGTCATACATCAGAGGGTGCGAAACCTTGTCTATTTGGTCTTGTTTGCTATGGTTCAGCGTTTTCGGAAGATGTAGAGGACAGCATTAAGTCCACATGGGATTAATCATTAATTGATTGGATGATGCGTCGCAAAATTGCTTCTTTTCAGGAGGATTTTTGTCCTAGAATTGCCACAATAATTGCCTCAGTAATTTTCATCTAATTGCCTCAATAACCAATCAAAGAAAGAGAGGTCTCCAACGGCAGTTTCCTTCATGCAGGTTTTAGAGTATAGAACAGACGAAAAATTGTATTCACTTTTGTTTATGATAGATGCATTGACTGAAGTGAGGTATGTGGCACTCTAATAATCTTCAGAAACTTCAGAATTCGGGCTAAATTCAACATAAAAATCGTACGTAACAATGGCAATTGTTCAACGGAATATTTTGATTTAAACAATAGGAACAATTTGGCCAAGTTCCAAGCCAAGAAAACAGCCCCTCCCAGAAGCTGCTGGTTCGCTACGCTCGTGAATTTAAAGACAAATGACGGAGATATAAGGCGACTTAAATCAGGGGCCTGGGCAATCTAAAAATATCCTATTGTTTTCCTATATATTCTATGATCTCCAAGGATTGACATAACAATGGGACAAATGATGGCAGGCGGCCATCCCTTGCTCTTTTTGTAAGCTAGGCGTTATAAGACATAATCTAAGACAACTTAAATCAGGGCCCTGGGAAATCTAGATATATTCTATTGTATTCCATTATTGTATTTGATGATCTCCAGAGATTATATCAAAACAATTAGACAAGTGATGGCTGTCGCCCAAGTTTTGTTCTATTTTTAAACTTGCCGCTATATATCCGTCATTTGTCTTTAATGCGTTTAGAGTGTGCCTTCATTTCAGCAACTCCCAACAAGATTTCAAAAAGTTTAGTTCTCAAATAAAAAAGGGCAGAGGGAATGCAATGTTTTGGATCACTTTCCTTTGTTTCTACTTATCAAAATGGAATAATGTGCACGGAACAATGTTCTCAACAGTGTTCTCAGAAACAGAAGTGGCCAACGATTAGATCTATTAGCCAAAAGGAAAAAGGCTCTTCGAAACAATGAGCAGCTCGCAACTGCTATTTCCTGATATTTGGAAATACTGCTTTTGTTGAAACGCGTTGGTAGAGTATCAATCTTCTGTTGGACAATGACTGCAGCAAACAAATGGAGCAGTGCCTAAACCTTTATTTTGAATGACATGTTTGCCTTTATTTTTTAGAATTCAATTAAAGTGTAAAAAGCTACCTCTCCTCTTCAAAAGACTATGCTCTCCTGAGGAGCTATAATCCCAACACATTTGTAGTAAAGCCAGTAGCCTTTACAAAACTAAGGTGGGATCGAATAAACATTTTATTGAAAATAAAGGTGTCCGCATTGCTCTATGGTAAAAGTGAATATATGAATATGGAGAACGTGTGTGTTGCCTTTGGCTGAATTTATGACATTCGTGAGAGATTCCATATGAAACCGATTTCTACTAGGCGCGAAGACACATTCACAGTAAGACATTTATGCTCGTGGTATCGAAAAATTCGCTGGACATAAAGGTAGTGGTTCTTATTATCTGACGATTTTTTTCGCTGAGTTTTGGCGAATGGAATCCCAGGATTTCTCTAGCCTCACTAAAATTTTAGAAATTTGAAAAGCGTATTCTCGACAAAAGCAGCACAAGTGAAGGTCAGAATAGCTTTTCAAGAACGTTCGTTGAAGAAATCGCCTAGAAGAGATCGCCCTTAACAATGAAGTGCGGCTGTCAATTGAACTTTACCGTGCAACACCGCATCGCATCGCACCACTAAATCGTCTCAGGTCCGAATTCAGCTTGCGCCTAAGTCTATTTTACGTAGGCTATAGTAAGATTACAGCAAATAGCTGAATTACAGCTAATTAAGGCCTACCCTTTTACCCACCCAGTCGGAAAATTTTGGACTTTTACCCCCTCACTATTTTTGGTCTGGCTCCGCCACTGAATACAAGATAAGGCTCAAATCCTTACTGGTTCTCAGAACACGCGGAAATCATCCAACCTCACGAAAATCAGCCAATGACATCGCCGCTTCTAACCCTCCGAGACAAAATCGGTCGTTCGAGTTGAAATTTCTGGTATCCACACAAAAACTGAATTGGATGTTAAAGTATTGCAGTTATCTAAAATATTTATTGATAAAATGGTTGCAGAGATATCCGTCTAGAGTTATTTACATCTTCAGGCATATGTCTTATTTGGAGCCGGAGCTACGAGCGTTTACCGGCCAAGAAAAATTGGCCTTTGTTCAAGAATTCATATAAATTGCTAGAAAGGAGATCTATCGTTGACAATTTCACAGGATATGTTTATAAACCTGGGCAATAACCCAGTTGCATTTGCTTTCCTAAGATCTCAAAATATTTGACAAATTTCAGTGATTTTCATCAGGCAAGGCAAATGGGCCTTCACTCATCCTGGGTAAAAACCCATTCTTGGGCCCGGAAACGGCCAAATATAATTGATATATTTGATATTTGACTTTATTAAGGAGGGTTGCCCTTCAACAGAGTTGGTTTACAAGGGGCCCTCCACTTAAAAACATTACTAACAATATACAATCTAAAATTACCGAATAAAAAGAAAAATTACAATATAAAAACCCTAATATAAAAACCTAATACAAATTTACAGTCTAATTTAAAGGAAAAAAAAGAAAGTCCTAAATAGATTTTTTAAAACTATTCAGGGAAGATGCCTGTTTGGTGTTGGCAGGGAGGTCATTCCACGCTTTTGCTCCTCGATAGGAAAAACATTTTTGCCCATTACTTGACTTTTTCATGGGTAATCTTAAATCTGTCTCTGAATTGCGCAGGACATACGAAGAGCACTTTGAGTTTCGGGTGAAAAGGTCAAACAGGTATTGGGGAGCCAGTTCATGCAGGGACTTGAAGACCATTGTTTTAGATTCATTAGCGACTAGTTGTTCAATGGTCTTCCAGCCCAGCTGGTCGATAAGTGGTCTGCTAGGAGTGTCAAAGCTGCTGTTGGTTATAATTCTAGCAGCTCGGTTTTGAAGTTTTTGTAGCTGATTAAGCTCAGTCGAACCGGCACAGCCCCAAACAGAGCAACAATATCGAAAGTGTGGCTCTACAATTCCTGTGTAAAGAGTCATCAACGTTTCCTGTCTTAAGAACGTCTTGGCGCGTTTCAAAAAGCCAATAGCTCTTGAAACTTTGGTAGAGACAGTCTTGATATGTTCCTTCCAGTTAAGAGAGTTGTCGATCTGCACACCAAGGTATTTTGTTTTTTGGATTATTTCGAGCTCATTGTTGCGAATTTTCAAATCCAAATCATCATTTCGACTTTTGTGGATATTGTGCTTTTGCTTGGTGGAAACAAGCATGGAATTTGTTTTAGCAACATTTAAGGAAAGTTTGTTGCCTTGAAGCCAAATGTCCAGTTGTTTGAGATCGTTATAATGGCCTCGTTCAGCTCATTTATATCCGAAGACTGGTAGCACAGACTTGTGTCGTCAGCATACATGGAAACGGCTGAATTTTGGACAGCTTGCGGTAGATCGTTGATATAAATAAGGAAGAGGAGAGGACCCAGGCAAGAGCCTTGGGGAACACCGACCTCTATACCCTCAGTTTTTGAGCAGACACCGTTGACCCGGCAGAACTGTTTTCGATTGTACAGGTATGATCTAAACCATGCGAGTTCCCGCTGCTGGACACCGTAGTGCACCAATTTCTGGCAGAGAATCTCATGGTCAACAGTGTCAAAAGCTTTTTTAAGATCAATGAAAACTAGGCCTACAAGCTTACCAAGATCCAGCCCATTGTACCAGTCATCTGTATTTTTAAGTAAGTGGGTTACAGTAGAATGGAGTCGTAAGTAGGCAGATTGCCCAGATGAAAACAGACCATTATCTTCCATATGCTGGTACACCTGATTGGTTATAAGTTTTTCAAAGAGCCTTGAAATGACAGGTAAGACTGATATAGGGCGATAGTTTGACTTATCAGCCCTATCTCCATTTTTGTAAATAGGAGTAACCCTAGCAATTTTCCATGAGTCTGGAAACATACTTGTTTGAATTGATGTATTAAACATGAAAGCAAGGGAATTTTCAATGAAGGGTAAAGCAAGCTTCAAGAAGTAGCTAGAGATATTGTCAATTCCAAAGCTCTTTGCTGTTTTAACCTTGGCAAATGCATCTCTGATTTCCTGCACCTCAATAGCACTGAAGTGGAACTTTGCTTTAGCTTTATTCATTTCAAAGTCACCTGATAGAAGGGGATTAGCAACAGGACTGATTTTATCTGCTAGATCCTTACCTACTGAGCAGAAGTATATACAACACTGAGCAAGATTATTCACTCGCCGTTGACTCTAGTTGACGAAAACTGTTTGCTTTCTGTCGACCTTAGCCCCAATTTAATGGATGAATGAGCTCCAATGGGCGCTGGAGTCAACGGTGACTAAATAATCTTGCTCAGGGTTGTATATTTGGCCGAGTTCCGGCCCAAGAATGGATTTTTACCCAGGATGAGTGAAGGCCCATTTGCCTTGCCTGATGAAAGCTACTGAAATTTGTCAAATATTTTGAGATCTTAGGAAGGCAAATGCATCTGGGCTATTGCCCAGGCTTATAAACATATCTTGTGAAATTTTCATCGATATATCTCCTTTCTAGCAATTTATACGAATTCTTGAAGAAAGGGCAATTTTTCTTGGCCGGTGAACGCTCCGGCCCCAAATAAGATTTTTGCTTAAACATGTGAACAACTCTGGATGGATGTCTCTGGTACTGATTTATCACAAAAATATTTTAGATAACTGCAATATTTTAGCAACCATTTCATTTTTTGTGAGGGTGTAGAAATTTCACCTCAAATGACCGATTTGGTTCCAGGGGGGTTAGAAGCAGCGATATCATTGGCTGATTTTCGTGAGGTTGAATGATTTCCGCTTGTTTTGAGAACCAGTAGGGATTTGAGCCTTATCTTGGTAAATACTGCAAAATAAAAATGATTTTTGGATAGGTTGGATCTAGTATTTTAGGGCGTACGTTTCAAACCTTTAAAGTGTTGTGTAATTCTTAAGACATGTTTCTTCGAACTGAATCGCTCAACTTAAACTTCAGCTACTTTCCAATTATTCTTCCGCTGGGCTTATCAGGAATCAGAAATATTTTCAAATTTAAAGGGTTTTCTATATTTCAACTCATTTGATAAAGAGATGTCATCAAATTTCTAAATCGTAAACCATACGGATGAAAAATGTTTGATTGATATCATATTGTGGGCATAAACCATGGTTTATTTGCAGATATTTTCTTATCTTGGATGACACAATGTTTTTAAAATTACCATGGTTTTGATTTTGTCCAAAATGTTCTTGAATCCGCAAAAAAGGAGTAACCCCTCTAATTCTGAAATACTGAAGATTTCGGGATAGTGCGAAGGAAGAATGATTACAAAGTAGCCAAAGTTTCTATCAAACCATTCATGTCAAAGAAACAGATCTTGGAATTTGACACAAGCTTTTTAAAGGTTTGGAATCTTTTTGTTAAATGTCGTTTAACCCTTTCACGCACGGCTAAAATTAAGCCTGACAGGAAAACCTAATGTAAATCGTCGTTTTCCAGGGGTATCATAATCAGTGATTCAAAAAGCAATAGATAAATGCAATGTCCATAACCTTTCAAATCAATCAAACCTCTGAAAGCTTTACCCCAGATTGGAAAGTTTGCAAAATGCGCGGGGGATCTCTCCTGCGTCCAAATTGCTTGCGCGGCTGTATTTGTGTCACTAAACAATAGTTCTATTGTTTCCTTTTGTTGTTATACGAAAATTGTGCGGCTGGAACCGCGGCTGAAATTTAAAGTGCGCGGCAGAGAAATCGGCCGCGCAAGGCAAACTTTCCAGTCTGGGCTTTACCCTCTGAAAAATTCGCAGTTCTCAATGAATAATGTTGGGCTACATGGCCCTTCCGGGGGTGAAAGGGTTAAATGCAAAAGCAATCCAGTAAATGAAAACATTTGTATCATTAAATCATTTAATCATTATATTCACATTTTGACGTTGCTTTCCTTCGCGAGTACATTCTATGATCGACAAAAAACATTAATGCACTCTCAACGAAAGAAAATTTTACATACTGTGAAACCAAAGACTGATATTGGGCATATACCATGAGTGTTGGGACACTAGTAAATTAGATTAGGTTAATTTAGCTTCTTTACCTACCTTGAAATGCCATAAGATTCTCTTCCTTGACATTGGCAGCCTTTCTCAGCCATAGTTCTGGCCTTGAACTGAAGAGCTCCATCTCATGTGCTTTCAAAATGTTTGGGCCTAAATTGAACTTTATCATCTCCTGCGCATTGCTGTGCCTATTCGAGACCACTGCGTAGGCACAGCAATGCGCAGGAGGTGAGAAAGTTTAATTTAGGCCCAAACATTTTGAAAGCACATGAGATGGCGCTCTTCAGTTCAAAACCAGAACTATGGCTGAGAAAGGCTGCCAATGTCAAGGACGAGAATCTTATGGCATTTCAAGGTAGGTAAAGAAGCTAAATTAACCTAATCTAATTTACTAGTGTCCCACCACTCATGCATATACCGGAAAAAAAGCCCGGCATTTGAAACTACTGCTCCCTGAGTATATAAGCAATGATATTTTGCAATATCCGATTAAATAGCTAACATGTTCATTCTTTTTACAAATTTTCCTGGCTAAAATCGGTCACTCCGTTCAGATTCTGTAGGCAATTTTCTAAAATTAATCCCTTTGAGAAACCTTAAAAAGCGTGCTAAAATTACAAGCAAAAGTCCCTAATGTGTTTACCTCACAGTGATGACTTTCAGCATGCTTTAGCGCGTGCTTTCGTTTTGGCGGGTTGAAAAGTCTTTCCCCTAGTGTGGACAACTTATTCAAGGGTATTCCATTCTCCCATGAGGACAAATGCATGAGCACATCCAAGAGTCATTCTTGCTAGGGAGGAGAACAAAGGGAAATTTTGCTTGCTGTTTTCACTCGTTTTTGCAGGTTTTGGAAAGGGCTTTCTGCAGCAAATCTCCTATTTCGACGGGAAGGAATGACCGATTAAAGCCGGGTAAATTAATGAACCTAATTTGACATATCGGGGATAAAACAAGACAATTTTCAACATCATTGCTGTGATATTCGGATAATCAGGATTTTTTCAAACGCCGGGCGTTTTTATTGACTCATCCAGTAGATATTTTGAATTAATTCTTGCTGGGTTATATCGCAAAGTAAATTGTACGGACAAATTGAAATACAAAATATGCAAAATTGAATTAAGCTATTTGCAAACGGGGAGGATGGTAATCAAAATGAACATACATCAGTAAATGGCCTAATTTGAGTGGAAATTTTTGCGACACCTTTTTCTTAAGAGTTTTCTGGATTGTTCTCGTCTGAATACACACATACCTTGTTTTCAATAAAATACAGGACTTTTAAAAGTAATATTTGGTTATTTATCAGCTTCAAAATTTCTATTACTGACTCCCTATTATTTGCTTACAAACAAATGTCGATTGTCCCCCCAACCAGTCCCCCCCCCCCAACCTGCGCGAAAATCAATCTTTGGAAAACAATATTTTCCTTCAGAGGAACAGGGGAACATTACGAGTGAACAACAAAATTTGAGTTGACTTTTGAAAAATCGCGATACCTGGAGTAATGGATGGATTGAAATTAATCGAACTTTGGTCGATAGCAAATATTTAAGTATTTTCGTGATTTTCCTCGTGTTTCGTGAGTAATGATAAAAAGGTGAGTTCAATCAACTGTATAAAAATTCCTTGTTTGCAAAATGCCCTAAAACGGGCCTGAAACACTAGATCAAATCGTAAGAAATCTCTCGCATAGACATTACAAAGGTGCAGTTTTTCATCGGTATTGGATGTCGTCTGAACATGCATTGACATGACATCTAAAATTAGTATTTAATCGCGAATCCATTTCCTTTCACTCTCGCCAAAGACAAATGCCCTTGCATTTGTTCTGCAAGAGAAATTCCTTGCGATTTGAAGCCCGTTTTCAGGCATTCTGCAAACTAATGATTTTCGTAGAGTTGAATTAACCTGTTTTATCTGTACTTATAAAACCACGAAGCAAATAAAAAATACTTCAACTTAACTTACCCCAGTTTAGTTTGAGGCACTAGTAAATTCTGCGACGAAACCATACCGGTAAAATGTAGAGTCAATCTATGTTCTAACTGCCCCCACTTCAATGGCATCCTGAGAGTTGAAAAGGTCAAATAACGTAACGCTTTTGTGAACTACTATGATGTATTCGAACAGAGCTTGAAAAGACCAATAAGCAGCATAAACTTTTACGAGCGAATTTCTAAGGAAAAAGATGTTCAGTAAGATGCCGAAAATAGTGCAAGGTGGGGGGGGGGGGTCTACAGGGTAACTTGGGTCCTTTTGCTTTTTCGCTATGAAAATGATCGTAAGTTCAACATTCGATTCATGGCTGAGTGGGTAGTGAAATATATACTTTTACGAATTGTTTTAGTGGTTTCCAAGAATAATTGGCTAATTTCTAGTGCTTTCATTCAATTTCTAACAATTACATTTAAACTATCCCAATCAGCCTACTTTTCGTAGGCCTTCAGTTCGATTAAAGTTCCCTGCACGTGTGAACATCCACGCCCTGACAACCACCTTGCTTCCCTATTTTGCTATATACAAGCTGAAGATTTGCGCCCTGAAAAGGGTAAACCCTTCCTCCGTCTGCATACCAATTTTATTAGCTGAACGTTCCTCACTTTGTCAAGTCAACATAATCAGATTTTAAAAGCTCTTCGTCTTGTTTAAAACCTAAGATATGTAAACCATTTGCTGCTGTTGCTAAGATTACCCAAAATTTTCCAAGGTTTCTACCGGGTGAACCAAAAAAACTTCACGGGCTAGATCGCACATGCTTCCTGAAAGCAAAAGTTTTGAAAGTTTGGTATCAGCACATCTTTTGACATGTTGCTTTGTCAGTTTAAGGTATGCCTATTGTCAGAAAAAACTTTCAAAATATGGAAATTCATTCATTTCTTGGACTATTCCCTCTCGCATAGAAAATGTAGCTCACGCTTGTTTACCCTGAATTACTTGTTCGTCTTAGGGTATAAATTACCAGTTATTGCTGTATTATTTGCTGAAGATGAACCAAGTATGGCTCGACGTGTACTACTGATTACGTCTTGATTTTGGTTTAACCTTAATTATTATCATGGATTTGTCTCACTGGATTTGTCTGATACTTCAACTGGATTTGTCTTTCTGATGAATAAATGTATGATGATTGTCGTCGCTTGCCTCGTTCTTCGATTCCTAGTCGATGGCTTGGAAGATCTGCGAAAAAGGTGAGTTCCAAACTTGCTTTGGAGCGCGAAATTTGATTAAGGATTTGATTAAGGAACAGAGGTAAATCATTTCGCAAACAAGTAAAGCTCCCCTGACGACTTAAAATCCATCGCTAAGTTGACTTTTCACTATTTGGCTGTAAAACGGCGGCAATTATTTCAATCAAAATGATGAATCTATGATTCAACATTTTCTCTGACTTTGGTTTTTTGGGGGATAAACATAGCTTAAAATGACCTCGCAGCATCTCGACAGATTTGAAAATAGCTTTGATTTCCGTGAGCTGGTTATAATCTAGTCCGTGAAGCTTTCTTTGGGTGACCCTAGTAACAATCTATAAACCTTCCTCAAAGCAAAAACCTTCCTCAAACTCACAGCCATACAGCGACTTGTCAGAACCTTGTCATGGACACATTGAAAACACTAAAAGAGTTTCAGAAACCCGAAGTTAGTATTCGTTGTTCGGTTATTGAGTGATTCGAATACACATTCATATTTACAAACTTAAGAAAATTCCAAAACATCATACTTCCGTTTGATATATTCTTAAAAACTCAATTTTTTTTTCGTTCCCCAAATATTTTGGTCGGTTGAATATACGAACAGTTCTACCTCCAATACAGCCAGTAATGCAGTGACTTCAGAAAGGGTGTGCTGAGTGTTGCCATCGAACTGAACATCAAACTGGCAGCAGTAATCGATGCATATCAGGGTGCAGATGGAAAATCCGCAGACTTTTAAATGATCTTTAATTGACCAGACAGATTCATAAGAAGAGCTCGTTGCTGCATGTGGTCTTGCAAAATTATCTGTCGTTCACCTGGAAAATATAATACAGATCCTTTGTTGATAAAAACATCGTAAAGTGACATCGTCAGGACATCACGATCAACGTCCAATGAAAAGAACTGCAACAAGCGAAGATGACTCCATGACTTCATTACAAGATATGTCTTGTGCACCAAAATGGACTGTCTTTTCCACATCAGACGTCGGGCCCTTTATCGACTGCAACAAATGAGCTGTGCTTGCGACATCATTTCCAGTCATCGCAACCTTGACCTGACATCTGATGTGGAACAGAATCTAGTACATTATCCATTAGTTTTTAATCGTTTGAAGTGTAGTCGTGGTTAGTTGAACGTTGCATGTCTTTTTATATTGGCCATGGGGTAGTCATTGTCTTTTGCTCCCCATGGTATCGTACCTGTAGTGTTGTATAGTAATTAGGAACGTATAGTTAGATGTAGAAATCATTGTAAACTTTATATTTGCATAAAAAAAGCAAATCAAAGAAGGCAGGGAAACAAGGGACGCAGAGGGATGCATCTCGGCTATTACCGTAGATATAGGGATTCAAGGGCACGCTTTACCAATCGAAACAATGAAGAAATAATCCAAATCGTTTTTATTCCAAATCGACTTGGGATTATAACAGATTAGATGGACTTTAAGTGCCAGGTATTTAACGTAAAGCCCCACAAACAAGAACACAGAAAATAAGAACCAACTGAAAATGGTTTTTAAAAGAGTCGTTCAAGGCAAGAACCAATATTCGACCGACTTCTTTTCATGTTCTTATGAAATGATTCACCTATTTAAAAAAATAATCAATCTTGACAGTCCCGAAAGTCGTAAATTTCAATCACATTGAAAAAACTTAGTTTTTGAGTCTGGAATTCAAAAACTCTGAATATAAAGCTCAAATATAAAAATTCTGTTTAAGTTCAAATAACTAAACAATTTTAAGTTGTCAGCAACTTAGAAATTAGAAAACAATCAAGATATCGAATAAATACATGGTAGAATATTGTAAAACACATCAAAGATCTCCAATCCAGGCCTTCAATTCAAAGACAAAAGAAACTGGGGGCTTAAGAGTAAGGGGACTTCTTTAAACATTTGGCTTAAAAGAGCGGAGCTCATTAGCGAGGAAGGCTTAACAGATATGGGACCAAATAGAACTTTTATGGTATCTCTACTCGTGCCGTCATTCGTTCATCCATCCATCCATCCATCCCATCCATGCATCCATCCCATCCATCCCATCCATCCCATCCATCCCATCCATCCATCCATCCCATCCCATCCCATCCCATCCATCCATCCATCCATCCATCCATCCATCCATCCCATCCATCCCATCCATCCCATCCATCCCATCCATCCCATCCATCCCATCCATCCCATCCATCCCATCCATCCATCCATCCATCCATCCATCCCATCCATCCATCCATCCATCCATCCATCCCATCCCATCCCATCCCATCCATCCATCCATCCATCCATCCATCCATCCCATCCCATCCATCCCATCCATCCCATCCATCCATCCATCCATCCATCCATCCATCCATCCATCCATCCATCCATCCATCCATCCATCCATCCATCCATCTATCCATCCATCCATCCATCCCATCCCATCCATCCCATCCATCCCATCCATCCATCCATCCATCCATCCATCCCATCCCATCCATCCCATCCATCCATCCATCCATCCATCCATCCATCCATCCATCCATCCATCCATCCATCCATCCATCCATCCATGCATCCATCCCATCCATCCCATCCATCCCATCCATCCCATCCATCCATCCATCCCATCCCATCCCATCCATCCCATCCATCCATCCATCCATCCATCCATCCATCCATCCATCCATCCCATCCATCCCATCCATCCCATCCATCCCATCCATCCCATCCATCCCATCCATCCCATCCATCCCATCCATCCCATCCATCCCATCCATCCATCCATCCATCCCATCCATCCATCCATCCATCCCATCCCATCCCATCCCATCCCATCCCATCCCATCCCATCCATCCCATCCCATCCCATCCATCCCATCCATCCATCCATCCATCCATCCATCCATCCATCCATCCATCCATCCATCCATCTATCCATCCATCCATCCATCCATCCATCCATCCATCCATCCATCCCATCCATCCATCCATCCATCCATCCATCCATCCATCCCATCCCATCCCATCCCATCCATCCATCCATCCCATTCATCCATCCATCCATCCATCCATCCATCCATCCATCCATCCATCCATCCATCCATCCATCCATCCATCCATCCATCCATCCATCCATCTATTCCTTCATTCATTCATTCATTAATTAATTAATTAATTCATTCATTCATTAGATTTATTCATTGACCCCATATGGTTGTTAATGAAAATACCAAAAAAATAATATCATATGACAAGCACGTGAGGAGCAACGATGAGCAGCCATGAGCAAAATCAGCAGACTAAAACTGAAAAAGAACTACTGATATAAGAAAGAGTAGAAATATTTAATTGCAAGCGAGAATTGTAACACCAATAAAAGCAACGAAGAGCATAGAACCTAAACATTTTCAATGAAACCAGGTGCCATATCGCTGCCACGAGCTAAAATAGGTCAAAAGAAATCAACGGGTGAGTCCCTCAGTGTCTAAGCAATGACATTTTGCAACATCTGATCGAATAGCTGATATGTTCAACTATATTGGAATTCATTCTGGCTGAAACTAGTCACTCTGTTCGAATTTTACGCGCGATTTTCTACAATAGTCCTCTCGAGAAACCATTGGAAACGTGCTTGAATAGTGAACAGGTTTCCCTGATATAATCACCTCACAGCAATGACTTGAGCACTTTTTAGCACGAGCTGTCCTCTTCGTGAATGAACAGTCTTCCCATGAATAACTTATTCTGGAGGATTCCATGCTCCAATATGACAAAATAAATGAAACCACGGAAATGTCATTACTGCTAGGAAGGAAAAAAAGAGAGATTTCCTCGTCGTCTTCATTCAGTTTTGCAGGTTTTCGAATGGGGCTTTCTGCTGAAAATCTCCTATATCGACGGGAAGGAACGGCCGATTAAAGCTGGGTAAATTACTGCACCTAATTGGACACATCGGGAATAACACAAGACAGTTTTCAATATCACTGCTTAGACATCGAGCGAGCAGCAGTTTTTCAAACGTCACGCCTGTGCCTTTCTGTTGATTCATCTGGCATTAATGACCCCCCTACCTTCTCATGATTACGACGATTCTGCAATTTTTGAAATTGATTTCCATGTGATGATTTTTTCGATGATGAATGACCATAATGTTTCTTGACTTTTTTCACTTTTCCTTCGTCATATTCGTCATCCCATTGATCCCTGCTTCGTTTTATTTTGCCTTCTATCTCAAAATTCATGGTTTCACTTGACTGGTTGTCCCATGTTTCCACTGCAAGAAGGATTGGATTCGCGATAAACGTTCATGCATTTGAAACAAGGTTGGTCAAAACAGTTATCTAAAAACTAATAATTATACTGTGTGACCTGCTAAGACTTCCAGCTTTCGAAAATTCATAACACCAAGAATTGAAAATTATTCAAATTTTGCTTTTTAGTATCACTGTAAAAATACTTGAACGAAAAACAGATGCAGCTGACAGAGCAGAAACTGCGCAAGAACTCGGGGCTTTGAGCCCCCTTAGCTCCTAGATCCCGAAATTTGGCAACACTTGGTATTTCCTTCCTCGTGTCTTAAACTCTTGATTTATCATTTCAAAAAGCTCATTGATTCAAACACTTCCTTATCTCAGATTGGTCGATGACGTCATTTAACGCAGTTTCTGTTCTGTCGATGTAGCTACACTGCTATGCACCTGCACAGTTCGCAACAGGAGAGAAATGGAGTTCATGTTGCTCCTATTGCGCATGGTACTTACAATTCAACAATAACATTTAGTGTAAACAAACATTACAGCAAAAGACAACAACAATACAGTAATGTACAATGACAAATATAGGCAATGAAGAATACAATACAACTGAGGATAAATACAGGATACTTTATACCCGCTGACACCTGAAAGTAAAACGAGCCTTAATTAAACTAGTGTCAAATGTTGGGTAATCATCGTTTTTGGTGTTGATTTCTCTCGCTTTTTTATTTGGTAAGCGTTCAAGATAAAAGCAAATTCAAGGCTATGAAAATTTCGAAAATTAGAAAACCAGTAAATGCCTCTTAGTTTTAGTACCTGATTACATTATTTTTGTTCAAACAAAGCATACTACTAGACTTACGATAGGGGCTCTTTGCTTTGTACTCTCGGGTGCCTAATACAAGGGGGGGGGGGTTTAATAAGCGGGGGGGGGAGTGGGAACCCCTCAAAGAAACTAATAAACGGGGGGTCAGAAATTCACAAAAATTGGGTTTTTACGTTATCGACAGGAGACAAGTGCAATAACTACAGTAAAAAGCTGCAGATAAGTAAAAACAAGAACGTGTACCACTTTTACACTTTTGACAAAAAGAACTCTTTCTTCAACTGTTTTTGACAGAAAACATTCGAATTAGTTTACGAGTACACTGCAATGGTTTATCTTTCGAACAAAATTTCGTATAAAAATCATATTGAGCTCTGGACATTGTTTTGCCAAAATTAATAAACTTAATAAGGGCCAGGGGTGGATAAAATTTTTAAAAATTAATAAGCGTCCCCCCCTTGTACTAGGCACCCGAGAGTAGTAAGACTGCAACAACGAGCAACCACAACTGCTAGTTACAAACAGTTCAAAACTAGGGTAGACGACTTTGGTGAATTTTGAAGGTTTGCCAAGAATGCGAAACAAAGCATTTTCGAAGCATCAGTTGGGCAAAACGAAGCGATCTTCAATCAGACCATTAAAGATTGCAAAGACAATGTTGAGTACTAAGCAAAGTGATTCGATTTATTGGGAATGAGGTGAAACATACTTGAAGAGAATGCCTCATAGAGATATACTTGTGCAGCTTTCCAAAGATTTCAGAACGAAAAAAGTTGACACTTGCAATTACTCATGACAAAATTGGGACTCATCAACAGCGCCTTTATCGCACAAGAAAGAAACTTACCTCGGGATTTTTTTGATAACAATGAATCAAGAACAGCAGTATTACTTGATCCATTCCATGATGTCGCTTTGTTTGGTGCTTCATCCCACTTCTTCGCGGGAGCATCTGAAAACAGTTTCAAAAACCATTATCAATGTCATTAAATTGAATATCATTGATAAAAACAACATAAAACATCCCCCGTTTGCTTAACTCTAGTTAACATCCTCATGAAAATCTGACTTCAGAAAAATGTGAATAAAAAGTAAAATCTGTAAATGTCTATTTTAACATTTTGCTAAAGATGGCTCCTCACTAGCCTTCGTGAAAAATTCGCAAAAATTATTTGAAAGCTTACCCTTCTTAGCCTGTTTGCAACAGTGTTGGTAAAAGGCTACGTCTGATTTTGCAACAGGCTTTACAAAAACGCTGAAACACAGATTTTTTTCTTTTTCAGGTTAAGATTGGGTTTCATGATTCAATCTTCCATTTTTTTCAATGTTTGGTTACCACTATGAATTTGCAAGATTAATACATTTCAAGACAAATTTTCAATCAACCTTTCCACTACATTTTCTGCAAGGTTTACTCTGTCAAGCAAAACAAAGATGGTGAAAATAGAACGAGTGTAAGTAGAAACATTTGAATTTCAAATGCAGTGCTATTTTGTAAGCTGCCTTTGCCTAGAAACAAACAAAAAAGTACACTTAAGTAAACTCCACTGTGACAAACATATCGATACTATGAAGACCAAGGCTAATCGAACCCTTGGACTTATTAAGTATTCTAAGAAATATCTTCCATCTAATGTACTCAATAAAATGTATAAAGGAATTTTTGAGCCCCATTTGAGTTACTCTTGTTCGTTTGGGGCTGCTGTAGTGAATCAAACATTGACGTCTTCCAAAAAATTCAAAATACAGCGACAAGCATTGTATCTAGCGGCCCATACGATGCTTCTGCTGCTCCGATAATTCAGAATTTTGGCTGTTCAACTATCAGTAATCTTGTAAAAAAGGAGACAGCCATGCTAACTTACAAGTCTTTGAATTCACTTGCATGAAACTACTTGAAAAAATTATTCGCAAAATATTCCGATGAAAGAGAGCGGTTTCTGCGCTCATCAGAAACTGACCTTAAGATACCGCTCCTAAAAACGATCAATAGCCAAAAGGCTTCTTCTTATCGCGGTGAAAAACTGTGGAACGTCTAGAAAGAGCAACAAAATTGGTACCCTCCCTGAAAACCTTCAAAGGACAAATTTTATTTCACCTTTTAGGTTCTCCTTTATAGACCTAGTTTTGTATGATATCGTAGGTTAACAAGGCCAGATTTTGTAATACAATAGCATCAGTTACTTTGGTTCACACCTCAATTCAAGGAGATTAGAGTCTGCAGACAAAAGAAATTCTCTCAAGCAGAAATTCAAAACAAACGAAGTGGCTAAGTTTCCCTGAAAGCAGTACGGCAATCTCTCGTTTGGTGCGGGCGATGGGAGGTTTTTAAGAGAAGTTATGTGCCTATAACGAAAGAAGATGGGTAAATCAAAAGTTCTGTCTCGCGGATTTTGTTTATTTGATTCAGAAACCGAGCAGAGGGCATTACAATTTTGGCATATTCATTGCTCAGATGTACGCAGTCACTCTGCAGCTCCTGAATCAAATAAACAAAATCCGCGAGACAGAACTTTAGATTTACCCATCTTCTTTCGTTATAAGCACATACCTTCTCTTAAAAACCTCCCTTCGCCCGCACCAAACGAGAGTTTGCCGTACTGGTTTCAGGGCAACTTTGCGGCTTCGTCTTTTTTGAATTTCTGCTTGATAGAATTTCTTTTGTCTGCATTCGCTAGTCGCTTTGAATTGAGGTGTCAATCAAAGCGACTGATGCTATTTTATTACAAAATCTGCCCTTGTTTTGTAGATTAGGCATGTAAATTTCTTTTGTTATCAGAGTTTGTACTTTATTTGAATTTTTTATACAGGTCAGGTTGAAAATCATATACATTATAAACCTACGTTGGCTTGTATCCATATTATAGAATAAAAAAATGAAATGAATGAAAAGGTAGTGGCCTGAGTTATTGCGATTGCATTGGCAGTGCAAGAAAGCATTTCATTTGCCAAACAAATTAGTTCTCAGTGCACCGCCTGCTCGAAGGGCCCACAAGGGGCGCACCACTGAAGCCGAGAAGCCTAAAAATAATGGCACTTCATCCCAAGGGATTCATGCTTTTCTTCATGCTAAGAATCATACAGAAAATATACAGTTTTTAAGAATTCTCGAACTGGAAGAACACATATTAAGATCAAGCTTTTGTTATCGAAATCAACACTGAAAAGAGATTAATCGAGACCCAACTGCCTTATAAGATTGGTTGATGTTTTGTCCCTAATACGAAATAGAACTCCGTGTCGTATGGATGATCTGTTACCTATTTATGGACCAGTCACGCGACCGTCTCTACAAGTTGTAAATTGATAACAAAACAGGACTACAAAAAGCAATTCAATAAAGTACCTTTCGAGGCTCGATCGTTTGTCGACATTTTCTCGCGATTTTTAGATGCCTCCCTGGACGACGCGGCAGATTTCGTCGGAGATCGGACTGGCGATTCCACGAAAGACTTATCTTTGATTGACGATTTTAGCGATGATTCGTCTTTGGTTGGTGATTCCCTGGATGCTCTGTTTTCGTCAAGAGATTCCATTACGTCGATGCCAGACATTCTGCGTTTCTTGTCCTTCTTTTTCTTCTTCTTAGAAGACTTCTCTAGTATTTCTTTACCAGCAGTCGCTGAATGCTTGCTGTAAACATCAGGCGGTTCAGATTTTGGACTCGAAACACCACCTAAGGAGCAGATACTGTGACAATAACACCAGTTGCACTCAAATGACACACTAATCAAAGCGATCAGCGATCCCAGACAAAGGAAATTCTCTCAAGCAACAAATAAAAACAAACGAAGCAACAGAAAATGCCCTGAACCAGTAGTATGGCTAAGTGTTAGATTATAAACACGAAATAGAGTCCTTAAAGTGTCTATGACACCAAAAATTTTTTTCAGCTCCTCCTACCAAATCGATATGCCTGAATTGATTGGCAAAGTTTTTTTTGGAATTTGGGGCGTTTTTCCCCATGTTTTTGCGTCTCAAAAGGTCCGATTTTGGGGTTCAGCTGAAAAAAGTCGCGTTCGCCTAAGAGGAATGGGACTAGCGGGCCGTGACGTACAATCCGGGAGGACATGCGAGGCTGAGTTGCTCCTTACTGTGAGTTTGTTGTCTGCCTGCTTCGATATTCTCCGCTTTAGCCGTGTTTTCACAAACGATCGCTATCTATCTGTCTCTGGCTATGGAAATAAAAGTTACTACGCAAGTTGATTTGAAGGAATATCACTTAACCAACTGCCATATTCGGGAGATGGAAGAGCTGTTTGATGAAGAAGAAAGCTGTAGTTTGCAGATAGGAACACAACGGGCCTTAACTTTACTGAATCAATTCGTCAAACTGGTCCTCAATCTTTTCGGACCCCTTGGAGCATTTTCTACAGAGGAAGATTTTCAGAGGAGGGGTGAAAACTCAAGCTGCCCAGAAGCATGATAACTGCTATGTTGTTGCTTGTCCGCCGGTTTATGGAGCGGCCAGAAGGAGGACTTTGTGTTCTTGGCCTATTATCAGGCAGTGTAGTCTACAGTGTGTTACGGTAGTCAGAGTCGGAGAGATACCATGCCAGGTGAGCATAAAACCATTTTGTTTGTGGAATGTCATTTCTGTCCTAGGCTTTTTGACATATTTGGAAGGGCAAGAGAAAACAGAGCCTTTCTGGTACAGACCTGATGATACACCTGCTGCTTTTTGGATTTGAGGAAATTGGTGGCAATCTTCAGGAGTAAAAGCAGCACTCACTTTTTATGAAAAGCTTTGGATCAGCCAAATGTTTATTGAATTGTAGGAAACTTTTTCCACTGAAAGGTTCCTTGTGACTTTTTACAGGGACAGTAGTTAAATCTGCAAGTTAAAAAGTTTCTTAGTTTTTTCAATCCATGTAGCATAAGACAAGTTCTTGATTTGGAGAAATTGAACCTAAAGATTCTTGAAAGGAGGTTCTTGTGAAACTAAGTTTCTCACATTTTGCTATCAATGCCACCTTCATCAATTGCCATTAATGTACAAAGGTTTGCTGATGAGCCCACACTCCCTGCTATGGCTTAGCCTTGATCCCATTTCTTTAGTGGATGAGGATAGAAATATCAAACATATACACCTGGACCCTGGTGGAATCAGTGTACGCCATCCGCCAAAGGCTTACGCCATTTTCTTTTGTTCTCTTGTCATTTCTATTGTTTAGAGTGACTCTGTCCGCCAAAGATCTTTGGCGGAAAGGGGCCCGATTCCATACTGGCACCTGGACTGCTGGATTGAGCACCCCATATTTCTCATAATTCTAATATTATAATATCATAAGAGCCATATAACTAATAAATACAATTTGTATATAATGATTCAATGTGGTTACTGACAATCCTGTGTTGTACACAAGCCATTGTCTGGTTCCATTTGCACCTTAAGGAAATCTAAGCATATATAAGCCGTTGATCAAAATAGTTGTGCAAAAACGAAATGCCATCACATGTGTCACACCATATTTGGGTAACTGATCTATGTAAAAAAGAAATACTGATATCTGCTTGGCAAGAATTTTACCGCAAGTGGCTTGAGCCACTATGCTTACTTTCCCTCGGTGTAAATGGCATCAGACCCTCATTGTATTTGAGTCAGAATCTTTATGCCAGAAGAGCTTTCTTGCCATCAGCCAAATGTTGGAAACAAAATAAAATGATAAATGTATTCACTAGAATTATCAAGCTTTTTGTATGTTTATACTTTCAGTGGGAGTTCAGCAGCAACCAGGATTTCCTGTATGCAAGAACAAGAAAAAATGCCCAAACATTTGTGGATGGACTAACAAACAGTTGCTAAAGTTCATTCATTGGTCTGTGCAACCCACCAAATTATCTTCTGATGGTTCTTTTGTACAAGTACAGCAGTCACATATGCTCCAGCTTTTTAATTCAAAACATGTAGCAACTTGTAAGAACCTGCAAAGGAGGTAGAGAGAAATTTAATCCTTGTTCAGTTATCATTGGAGATCAGTGGTAGATGAAGGATTGGATTCCCCTTGAAATGTTGGAAATAAGGACACATTTTAGTTTCAAATGAACCTGGTTTATGAGAAACTAGAACTTGGATGGCAGACAATGTAAGAAACTAAGATTACTATGTTGAGAAGTGTGAAGAAACTTTTGATGAGTCAAATAAAGAAACTTATGTGAAATTATCATAAAGCCTTTGCTTTTGAGTAATATTTGTAATAATTTTATGGTTTTAGCCCAAAAGAACTTGCTTTCTTGCCAAAAATTAAAACTGCCATTTCAATGTGAAGTTCGGACACTTTCAGTACTAAGATCTGATCCAAATTTCTTATGAGGAGAGGCAACATGTAAATTCTGTTTAACCCTCATTTTCACATAACAAAAAGGTTTACTGAATGTGAAATAAACTTTCAAATGATCTAATGAGTCTGTTTATGCTGATTCCATATTTTTATTTAAGATATTTTGTTGGTTATCTATCATTGGTTTGGAAGGTTGACCCTGGTGTGTACCCATATTTTCTATAAGAAACTGAGAATTTGGGCCAATACTGAAAGTTTCTTGAAATTATCAGATTTAGGGTACTCAGAGTTTCTTAACAAGTCTCTTAAAGGTTTCATATGAATCTTTATGTTCACTACCTGCTTCCCAGGGGGTGCACTCGACCAGATTTTGGTTGGGGATGTGCCATCGAGGCTTCAAGAATATACTCATTCCTTATACCAATTTTTGAAAAGTATACCCAACCTTATACCAATTTTTTCGAAAAAGTATATCCGACACTATATTTCGTAGAAAAATTTTGAAAATCAGTACCGTTCCTCATACCAAAATTGTGAAAATTGATACCGTTCTTTATACCAATCTCTGGAAAATAGATACCCTTCCCGATGGCACATCCCCGTACCCAAAATATTTATAGTGCATACCCTTCCCGATGGCACGTCCCCGTACCCAAAATATTTATAGTGCACCTCCCGGGACCTGCTTCCTCCTGAACATTTCAAAACAATGTTTATTGAAGCCTTTCCAATTTCTAGACCTCCCTCAAGAAATGTGTAATGACATTGTCAAGGATTTCCTCTATCAAAACAAAGAGTTTCTGAAGTTATATTTTCCTAGTACTGATGGGTTTCATTCTTATCACACATGGCCTCATATGTTTTCAACTTGCATATTTCCCAGAAGCATCTCCACTACCCAACAAAACATTTAGAATTGTGGCAATCTGTAACAGGCTTCTAGCCTACATTACAGTATTTGTTATGTTATGTTATTTTAGTACTGGAGTTTCTTAATTTTTGGTGATCTGAGAGTTGCATTTCTTAGAAAATTTGTGTGTATACCAGAAAATTTGCCTTTGATTTGAGTAATGTACACTTTGGCTGGCTCAGAATTTCTGTAAATGATAAAGTCTGCAATTTGTGCAGTTAAGTGCCTTAAATTTAGTCACTTCCTCCTGACTCAACCTGCCCCTCTTGTGGTAAATCCAGTGGGGCACCACTCACAATACAATACTGTATGAAATATTCACGGAAATTTTTATCTGGCCTAACTCAGAATCACACTTGATAACGGAAAAAGCATCCTTGGAAAGTGCCTCACTGCCAACTTGGCTGCTGTTTGAAAAAACGCAAATAACGCGATGACCAGTCGTTAGGCCTATCTTGAAAGTCAGGGTCATGCGGTTGGATAACCAAGGCATATGCGACTATGAAATGAAACAGACTTACCTGGAGAAGACTGCTACAGTTCATTCCAAGGCTGTGAGTTGAAGAATGCATCTTTTGCCTTGGCTCTCGTGGCTGTCGTCTAGTTGCATTTCGAGAGATTCGTGATGATCAGAAGCGAGAGGTTGAGCCGAACAGGCCTACCAGTTCAGCGACACATGAGAGCGCGTCCAATCGCTCCACGAAAGCTATAGCCCTTTCAACTTGGTTTCTCACAAGCAATTATCGTATTCCATATCAAAGTCAGCTTCCTCGTTGTAGGTCTTGTTTTAAGAGGAGCTACGAACTGAACTTGGGCTCACTTCAAAGCTTTTTACGTTCTCTCTCTCCGCGATTCAAAATGATTGTTTACAATATTCAACACGAGTCTCGGAGGCCCTCCCGGATTGTACGTCACGATAGCTCTCGGTACCAGACCCCAACCTCCGCGTCTTTTTTACACTTTGAGCCCCCACCATTCAAAATGGAAGGCAGATATTCAAATTTGGACTTGAAATATGAATTCAGCGCATCAAACTCTACCTAGAAACTTCAAAATTGAATTTGATGCCATAGACACTTTAAGAGAATTCATGGGCACATAGCAAAGACAAATGATCGTTCTAAACATCTGACTCGAAGACAGAGGCCGACAAAATTTCTTCCAACCTGAGAACACCAAACATTTCGTGTAAACTTCATAAGATAATCTTGTCGACGATGATTTAGTGGATCGTACAGTGTCACGCAAGTCATAGGTAGAAAATAGTTCACAAACAACTTCATGAACCTACCACTTCAGGTTTCAACTCAAAGTCACATAAAACAAATGCTTAAATTGCGTACAAGTCTAAGAATGATTGCTTAGTGGCTCTAAAATAGTCACGGTAATTGTAGGTGAACAACGTGTATAACTAAACACATGACTTTCTTCATGAAAATGAGCCACCAAAATGCATAAACAAATCTGGTTGCCAGTTTCTTTCTTCTTTGAAACGAAACAAACCACTACCTACTACACAAGCCAATTGAGCAGCTTAATGAAAGATCTGATCTTGACGAAATCTACCATTAATAACAAGCAATATTCTTTCAGATTCTAGATACAAGCCTCTTAGCCAACATTCTGCTTACTTAAACTTGCAGCAGCAATTTCAATTTGCCTTCTACATAATGATTATCACAGGTTCAGGTTCTATTTTGTTTTGACGGCAGCATAAACTTTAGCCTTTTTTCAAAAAATTTACTGCACCCTAAAAATCTTGCTAAAATTCTTGGGAGTTGCATTCCCCTGTAAGTTGTTGGCCCCTGCTCGCAGCTTTTATCTATTTGATGCAGAAGCTAAGTAGAAGCACTGCGATTCTCGTGTATTTTGTGTGCAAATAAAAAAACCCCTAGCTGTTGGAAAAAGAAAAACATAGCGAACATTTCATTCCAGAGAAGAACCTATCGGATTCGATACTTTTCTTGGGATCTGCCTTTCGGACGACAGACGTAGCTAGCAACCATACAGTAGCACCTATCCTACAACGCTTTAACAACGTTCCTAATAAGCATGTGTCCATAATTTTTTATTTCAGGGAGCCAGTTACGATCTGGCTCGTGAAGTTTTGAGGTTACCTGGTATACATCATTGATTTGGTAAATTATTGTGCCCTACTTACAACATGCGAGTGGAATTTTGGAGCAGACTACCAGGCCATAGACATATGGCATAGTTCACTCGATAATACAAATTGAACATACCAAGACAGGTCAAAGAGACACGTCGGGGTGGTTTGACGGCTGTGTAGCGTGACTCCTCCGCATTACCATCCTTTGTTTTAGAAGCAGATTGATCCTCTCTATGAGATTCATGTACATCGGTCTTTTCACGTTTCTTTGACTTTTTGCTTTTCTTGTGCTTCTTTTTGTGTTCTGATTCAGGTTCAAGGTCCATTGCAGGTTTTTCAGCTTTTCCAAGATCGTTGCTACGTTCCTTGGATGAACCGCGCGAATTTTCCTCTAATCGATGTGAGTTTTTATCATTCGACTTCAACTTGTCATCATCCTTACGGCTTTTCTTTTCACATGATTCATCAAGCTTCGTTTTCTTGCGTGATTCAGAATCTTCATCGTTTTCTATCGCACTGCTGCGTCGATGTTTCTTCTTTTTATTCTTTTTGTTTTTCTTCTGTTTCGTCTCTTCATAATCATCATATTCACTTCTCCGTCTCTTTCTTGGCGATGGCTCAATCTCTTCATTTTCACTAACTTCTTGTTTCTCGCTATGCTTCCTTTTCTTTGATTTCTTTTTGTGTTTATGCGTGTTTTCGTCTGACGAATCTTCTTCTCTTGAACGATATTTCGCACTTTCTCTTCGTGCAGATCTAAAAGCAACAGATATCGAATTCAGAACAACAGATACTACTTTCAGCAAGGGCTGTCGGAAACGCTGAATTCGCAACAAGATTTACGTTTCATACATCGAGTTATTCCTTTCCTAATTTATCATTTCGATCGTGATATATCGACTTGTTTTCGTTTTGTGTGAAGAGCGGCAAAATTTCTCCAGGGCACTTAAGATTACGTCAATGTGCCACCACGTGTGGAGAATGGTGCCTTCGGAAGAGAAGTACAAACACGAGATAAACAAGTGTTATATCGCGCATGAAAAGATAAGTTAGGACAATAATAGATTGATTTATAATACGTACATCTTAATTTCTAAATTACGCGTTTCCTGCAACCTCTGCTTTCGGCACAGAATCACATAGCAACATAGAGAAGAGTGACATAGTCAAGATTTAAACACTTTCATAAGACAAACAGTTCTCGTCGATTGAGCTAATATTGAACATGATGACTGAGTTACCACAACTGAAATTGTAAATTTCATCACATTGGCATGCTAGGGGTCTTCAGGTCTACACGCATAATTATCGCTTTGTTCCCTTGATCGAATCCTCGCAGAAACATTTTACATTTCAAGTTCCGCGAGCCCACTCGTGCTCACTTATTTCATCGCGTCAGCTCTGTCGAATGATTGCAAATTCTTGAATTACAATTGTACTTGATAATTGCTAAATTGCATTCTTTCGCAAAGCACAGTGGGCACGCATGAGGACATTTCGCAAAAAATGATTTTTTGAAACCACATTATCCATTATGATATACTGCAAGCCCAAAGAGTGCATTATTGAATAGAAAAGACAAAATGCATTTATCTTTTTCCGATAAAGAGATATTGCAATTTGAATTTGCCAAAATATAGACATTTTTTCACTTTGATGTAATTCTTCATTTTTTGGATATTCATGCATAAAGCTAAAGAAAATCATTCTAAAGTTTACTTTTTGTGTTCAACTTAATGTTATGATTGTTTACATCCTTTTAGAATTGGATTTCAGTCAGAATTTTTCTGTTCTGTGCCAAATTTAGGCATAGAAATGCAGATTTTTAAGAAAAATGTACGCATTTTAGGGGTGAATTTTTCCAAATATTTGTAAATAGCTCAAAAGTCCCAAATTTGGCCCATATAAACCATATATGATTCTGAATCTATGAATTATCAGCTTTCAGATGAGCTTAACCAAATATGGGCCCAATTTGGGCCTTTTCGATAATTCAATAAAACAAACAATTAGACCCTTGGGAATTCTGGAAACGCCTGTAGCAAAAAAGCTTCAAGATCACCAATATGTCATTTGAACCACCAATTCACCCTGATTCTGAATTTGAACTTCATTTCTTGGTAGATTGCGTAGTTTGTTAATTATAAGCTATTCATTGTACCAGAGAGACATGCTTTTTGCCAGAACTAGGGTCCAGTCTTTGGGTCATAGTTCATAAGGTGTATATGTTTCTGAAAAATTTATTGCAGATTTGAAATTAGGAGGAACTGGAGTCTCAGATGACATGCAGTGAACTTCTGACTTTTTTCCTAATGCGGAGGTTGCCAAACTCCCAAAAGAGCAATTCATTGTTGCTGATGGTGTAATGTGAAAAAAATTCACAGAAACAATTGCTGGTTTTTTAACTGAATAAAACATCTATATTTTAGTTGCCAATCTTTGATAAAATGTTTATTCAAATAATTCAAACAGTTGCTGCAACTAGATGCCTTATAAAAGCTTGCTACTTTTGGTACATGTGAAATGTCCTCATGGCTCCCTATTTATGCCCACTGTGCAAAGCTATTTTGCAGAAGTTTTTAAGAAATTTTAAAATATGGAATAGTCTTCCTGCTGAGTCAAAGACAACATCCTCCCTCAATAGTTTTAAGAAATTGATAAAGGGTTAATTTTTCATGTCTATTGTATATATTGTATAATTGTAAATAGGCTTTTAGATTATGGTTTTAAATTCCAGTTATATTCTATTTTAACTGTATACTGTAATCAAGTTTTAAAGTAAGTTAAGTTTACCGGAGAGCCCTTTGAAAAACGGCGCCTGCCGAAGGGCTACCCTCCTTAAAAGTTCAAATATGAAAGTATGAAATATAAGAAGCATGTTAAAGCTAATTTCCAGTTATTTACAGTTGTTTCTAATGCTCACTTATTTTCCGAGCGGGGGGAAATTCTATTGTTTTCCAGTGAAAACGCCGTCTGAAATTAAAAAGAAAATTAGGACTGAGCGACCTATCACTACATAAAATTACGCCCGCTTGGGCAATTCCATTGACTCGAAATTGGTGTTTTGATATGGTTGATCAGCCCAGCAGAGCAGAAACTGCTTAGATATGCATGAATAGGCGTAGCCTTGACCAACCCTAGCTCCCTGCAACTGATCGCGAATAAAGAAACACTTGATACAATCCTCCTAGTTCCTTGATTTATCGATTTAAACTGCTAATGTAGTAAAATACTTTACACTTTCCATCCTCAAGTTTAAATGCACTATAGCATCATCAAATTAATAAATCAAACCAAAATCTTTATGAATGTGTCAAAATATTTAGCTTACTCTCGAGTACCGAATAATCGTCCCCTCCCGCTTATTAATTTTTGAAAAATTTTCCAGCCCCCCCCCCCCCGCTGTTATTCCGACCCCCCTCCTTTATTAATTTTTGAAAAAATGAAATGACAGTAAACATAATTTCTGAATAAACGCAAGAAAAAGTCTCAAGAAGTGCATTCAACAGAACCAGAGCTCAAAAGTAAATGCATCAGTAACATCACTGTTCATTTCTGACGAAATATATGTCCTGGTACCTTGTAATGAGCTTTTCCTGTACCACATGACATCAAAATAAAACACACTCATCAACAAAATAACAACCTTCTGCGACGTTTTTCTTCCTTCTTGAACAATCTTCTTGCAGTTTTTCCATTTGATTCCTTTGCGTCTTTGGATCCGTCATCTGAAGTATCTTCCTCTTTGTCATCTTTGAGGCGACTGTTTTCAACACTCCAGCCAGCAAAGTGTCGCTCAGGGATATATGGCGGTGCGGGTGTATCAGGAAGATCTTTCTCGTAAACGTCCCATTCACCAGTCTTTGTAGAAATCGAGCCAGTCTGCGAAACAGCAACAAAACATATAACATTAACTCTAATTGTCAACGATAATGAGCGGGGTTGAGTGAAGAGCGTTGCAAAATTAAATTCAAATTTCTGCATCAGGCAGACCAAACGAATTGCTTTGATAGTAAAAAATATCAATATCAAGCTCAGAGACATGAAAATCTGTTACAAATAAAAATAAACAGTCAAATCCCACGGAACACGACTTCATAATTTTCACATTTCAGGGGGCTTTAATGAAACTAATATAAAGATGGACGTCATGGGTAGACATTTTGTAAAAAAGCCAGCGTTGGCACCTCTGTTATGGACGCGAAAATGTAAAAGATGTAGATCCGCTTAACCAGAGTTTAGCTTTTCAATTGTTAGTGCAAGGTGACCCAGAAAAAACTTGACAAGCAATGTCTTACTGAAACGTCAACCTGAACTTGTCTCTGAACTTTTTCAACTATGATTGGGAATGAATGAAAATGAAATCTAAGATGACGATCGTCGCAATTTTGGCTCTTCGATTTTACAAGCAGCTCGTACTAAGCTTCCTGCAATCAGAATATGTTAACGAATGCATTTAATCACTATTTGCCAAAAGCGGTAGCTATCTTTTGAAACCCAGCATGATCAGTTTATGCTATATAATGAAAACCTACGAAAAACCGGATTCACAGAAAATTTCCACGTTGTACATTTCTAAAAATCAGAGCGAAATAATCACCACTCTTTCAAGTACTCTTTCAAGTACATAGATCGACTCAGGGGTGTCAATTGAAATCTGTTTTGAGCTGAAAGAATACTATTTGCCTCTTTTCAACATTTCCAGTTCCCAAGCCAATTTGGAACTCACGTTTGTGTTAAATTTTTCGAAAACTGCCTAAAAGAAGTAGTAGTAGTTCAAATTTGCGCGAGAAACAAAGGAATTAACATAGTTTTGAAACCATTTTTGCAGAGCTTGAATTGACGAGGCAATATTTCAAGCTGTGCCTTTCTACTAAATGCTGAAACACATGCCTTATTTCAAAGTTCATGCCTCTTGTTAGAACTAAATATTGGTCATCTAAAGAAAAGAGTAAAAATATCCATTACCTCAGATGTAACAGAATCTGTTCGTTCTCTCGCATTATTTCTGAACTCAGGTAAGTTCACAGGAGGCGTCATTGGTCCAATATTCACGCCTTGCGTTTGCTTCATTTGGATAACCCAATTAGTTGTCTTCTCGATCTCACCTTTGACAAAGAAGGATTTAATTTACTCTTTTAGTGTTTAAGAAAGATTAAAACTGCTTTCAACTGCCAAAGCTCTGGACCATAACTCATTGCCCTCACTCTGAAAAAGGTCACATATCACACAGTAATCGATAGTAGTAGTTGCCGATGAGGTGGCACTGTAAGATTGTTAGATTTTAACGCGGGATAGTAGAGCTTTATTTCAAGCTGAATTTGAACATGAATCAGCAGAATTTTTTATCTTTTCCTGACATGCAACAATTGAGAGCTTTGCAAATAGCAGTGGCGCCAATCAGCAGATAAGACTTAGTGAATTGATTTTTGTTGCAAGGTACTAGGTTGAATTAGCCGGCATGATCATCCCCCTTTTCAACGCTGGCAAAAACCCCTGCCGACGGTATCTGTAATCCTTGTACGCTATTGGCAATGTCATGTACGAAGGTGCAAAAATAAGTTTAAAAAGGAATCTAGATATTTCTTTAGAAAAACACTAGTGTGATTCAGTCGCATGAACAATTCTTGCGCAACACTGTAATGTTAGATAAATTCAAACGACCAAGATCAAATCCTTGAACAAAACCTACATACCATTTGGTAGATTGCCAGGAACATGATGTGATACTTGTCTGTGTATTTCTTTATTAGTTGGGGTCTTTTTACTCTTATCAACCACTACTGAATCTGAAATACTGCGGTGAAGAACAGGTCTTGGGGTAAATGTATGAGGAACACTCTTCACAGGTAGCCATCTGCCAAATTTTGTGTTACTTTGAGGCGTTCCAGCATGCATTTTAATCTTGCGTTTTTGATGAACTACGTCCGTGTTGGAGCTTTTTGGTGGCGATAGTAAAGAATCTCTGTCTTCAGGTATCGATTCTTTATTCACAATTGGAGTTGTGCTCGCATCTTTTGTAGTTTTAGTTTCTTGTTTGTCGGCTGAAAAGTTAAAAAGGTAAAACAAGTGAACAAGAACCTTTACCTTTTGCAATCAGCCTGATAGGTTCTCAAAATAAGCCCTTAAGTGGCTCGAATCGAATTCCCGCTCGATCTATCGTGAAACGGTCTAGTAACAACAAATGAGAATCAGGGTGTTCGATCCTTGTCTGAAGTTTCTTAAGCTTTAGGACCAAACACGGTTTAATCAAACTTTTTGCAGTCTAATTCAATATGTTCAGCGCAGAGCTCTAAATTCAAGTTTTTAGGTCCAGTCTTTTTCCTTTCCCTACAGCAGCGGATGTTCTTTCATCCTATGCAGTTTAAATCTGCCCAGAGATTCCAACTCAGTTTTAAAGAGACGCCTACATTATCTATTAGTGGGAATCAGGTTCTCGTTATGAGAATATCTGTACATTTAGCCTTGGATTTATAATCCTCTAACTTTGCAACCAAAACAGTTAGGTGGACAGGGTTCGATCAAGGTAGAGCCCCACCACTTGAACATCATGACATGGGGTGCCGACTCCATTAGGTCGTCTCTTATTCTGCAATATCAGCACTCGGCGCTAAAATGCAACTTCACCTACACCTCAAAGGAGACTTAAAAAGACTTCGTGAAGCCTTCATGGTCGTTGCTGACTTCCGTTTTCAGGCTTTCTTGCATCAAAATAAGTAATGTATAATAACGCACACTGGGAAAGGTTATGTGTCTTTCGAGATGCAACATTCACAGCATACGTTCCAAATCTTTAGATCTGCGTGAGAAGGTGGGTGTAAAATTCTATGACCTATTTCTTCAAACTAAATGGCTTAGAGAAACTTTTGCTACCTATCCATAATTCTACCGTTGGACTTTTCAGAAATTTCGAATATATTTGAAATTACAGCGCATCTCATATTTTAGCTCATTTCAGGATATGGCGTCATCAAATTTCTAAATTATAAACAACAAGAGTGACAGACTTTTGCATGATACCATGTTGTAGACATCCATAAAAACCAAGGTTTTCTTGGAAATTACCTCATGTTGCGTCAAAAAGTTTAGAAACTACGATAGTTTTAACATTTTTTGAAATTTTTCTTGAATTCTCGAAAAGAAGAAAAACGCTCCAGTTCTGAAAGTATTGAGGATTTCAGAAAAGTCTAACGGCAGAATTATTGGAAAATAGTTAAAGTTTCTTTGACGTCATTCAGTTCAAAGGAATAGGTCATTGAATTTAAAGATTTGGAGCCTGTGCTAACATTCATAGAAAAAATGCAGTATTTCTACCTTGTGTTGTTTCCATTTTGATTGTATTTTCTTTCATTGTTTCTGCATACCCGCCTCCATCAAGATGTTTAGGCCTCGTATCATTTGCTTCGACTGGACGATTATCAAACTTAGATTTCATTTCATCTTTTTTACCAGTTTCATCTAAATCCAAAGTTTATAAGTTAAGTCAAGAGCAGCAATGGCATTTCCCTAACCCTGTTGCACTAACATGAATATGATGAAGGCCTGCTTCCCTAAGGGAAGACTCACAAATCGATTTTGGTACGCCAAACGTCAATCTGACGTATGGGGGGAAGGGGGTTTCAACCCATGACATTTAGAAAAAGATCTAAATTTCATAAAAATTGAGTAGGCCTAAGCTAAAAACTATTACCATTTCTTCCTTTTCCCACATTCTAATCATAAAGCAACAGAAATTGCTGCTTGAACTGAAAAAAGCTAAGTCATGAATCACGATGAGATCCTAGCATTCAAATACGCCTCAGCTATGTCCTTATTCTGAAGAAGAAACCGATACAACTCGGAACCGTAAAAAGCTAATATCTATCGTAAATTTGGCGAAAAGTTGACCTGACGTTTAGAAGAGGGGAGGGGGAGGGGGTTGAATTCCAAACGTCAGATTGATGTTTGGCGTACCAAAATCGATTTGTGAGCCTTCCCTAAAGATATTGACATTTTTTAACTTAGTGACCAAGACAAGACTCACCACTATACTAATTTTTGTATGCAGATGGACAGAGCAGAAACTGCGTAAAATGACGTCATCGACCAATCTGAGATAACGAAGTGTTTGGACTGATAAGCTTTTTGAAACGATAAATCAAGAGTTTATGTCCTAGGAAGAATATATCAAGTGTTGCCTAATTTTGGGATCTGTTGCAGGGAGCCAAGGGGGCTCAAAGTTACGAGTTTTCGCGCATGCGTGCGCAGTTTCTGCTCTGTCATGCAGATGTGCGTAAATTTTATTTAGAAGACGAAGAGAAGAAAAGAGAGCTAACAATCCCATTCTGTTTTTAGATACATTGCCTATAATCCATTGCTATTTCCACGAAATCGAATTGTTTGAGAGTGGTGCAATGCACTGTAAGCTTTCAATGGAGTGTACAGAGAGTCACAAAAGCTTGCGACCGTTTGAGTAATTGTTGCGGAGGAGCTGCATCTTCTATTGCTCCGTGCTTGATGAAGTTGCATAAGATACGCATAAACTAGGAGCTTGAGACCCTGTAATAGCAAATCAAACCAATGACTGCTGATTTATGCTAAATCAAGACTCACAACTTACACACATTTTAATATGTATGATTGCCTGAATTTGATCAAAAAGAAGAAAGAAGAGAACAGAGGCAGCCGTTCTATTAATCTGTTTTTATGAAAATTGCCAGAAGGTTCGCTATCATTTCCATGAAATAACATTGCTAGAAATGGGAAGGATAATGGTAAGAACAATAACAAAATTTCATCTAGTCAGTGCAAAGGGTAGTTAGGTTTAGGCTCTTGGCATCGGAATTCCTTAAATTTCCGTGTGCGTTTTTAGGAAAACACCCAGTAAATTCTAAGAAATTATTAGATGAAAGTGCAAAATGTATCTGACTGCAAAACTATCAATGTGATATTGGACATTGGACTCATCGTAATGCGTACTAAATTTATTGCGATGAGTCCGTTATCTATGGCTATTTTTAAATTCTGTATCACAAAAATAGGGACCCTATGGGGATGTGCGAAGAATTCCGGTGGATGTAGAATATTGGGGCGAGAATGAATTTCTGTGTGGTCCATAGAGTGGTGGTGTCAAAGAGGACACTGCTTGTTTGTTGCTGTTGTATTTTATATTCTTTTGATAATCGAGGGAGAAGTCTGGAATGTGAAAGCTGAGGTGAAAGCCATGAATCTGAGAACTGGAAGTGGGTGTTTTGGAGTATACAGATGGAATTCTTCGACACAAAGTGGACTCGTTACTTCCAGTGATCATGTTCACTATTAGGATGTGAGACAAATCAATTGCTTTTTTTCTGGCTCAGCTAGTTACTCATCGTTTACATGGGGAACTAAACTTCTACCCTAAAATATCATCTTTAGTAAACATACAATTTCCAGACAATTCTTTGCTCCGACATGCTTCAAAAAGCGGCCTAAGCCCCCTCGAGCATTTTATAAGCAATCTCCTCCCGCAGATAAATTTCCTCTCTTTCCAAGAGTAAAGGCTGGAAGGAGTGGTGGAATTTTCAAACAGTTGCTTTGTAAAACTGCTTAATGAATCCGGGAGGAAAACAATTGCACTTGCATATTATTTCAGGTGAGAAGGATCATTCAAATTCCTGGTGAATGGTAATGAGTACAGGTTGGCAAACGATTGTCTTTTCCATCTTAGTATTCTGAGCTGCACTCACTTAACTTTGTTAACAGCTAATTTTCATCATAAATGTCGCTGTCAAGTTGCCAGATAAAAGTTCAAAATTATCTACCCTAATTCGTAATTGAGGCTCTCATGACTACTTCAACGGTCAAACTATTTCAGGTATGCCTACCTATTGTTAAACTTTTGGCACGAAAAGCGTCCGTAGATAGCTACCTAGCTAGCTAGCTAGCTAGCTACCTACCTACCTGCCTACCTACCTCGCTTCCTTCCTATACAAACTCTCCCCCACCACATAATGTGCTCGTTCTTTGCACATAAAAATCATTTGTTTCAGCATGATATTCATAAACACACCTTTCACATTCTTGTCGTCTTCAATCATTTTCTTTGTCGACTTTTCTCTCTTCGATGAGCCTTCACTTGCCTCAGAATCACTGCTATCGTACTCCTTTCGAAGTTTTTCTAAGCCTGATTCATTCATTGTTGCTTTCGTGGTTGCCTTAGGACTGCTGTCTTCTTTCTTCAATTGTACAGATGATTGTTGCCTATTTAACACTTTCTCTCGTAGGCCATTTTCTTGTTGCTTCTTGCTACTGCTAGGTAATGAAAAATTGATTTTCTCTCGCTTATTACCAATAGGGACAATACGCGGCTCCATTCTTGCAATTGATATCCCAATATCTGAAAGAAATACACATGAATTCAATCTCTCCCCCCAGAGTGAGTTCGCTGCTCTACCTCTACTCAAGAAGCCGTTCGGCAATCTGATTGGCTGTTCGCCATTTTGCGCCGTACTCCGATTTGCGCGGGGTAAAAGACCTCGGCATGTCAAAATTCGACGTAAAACCACATTCTTTACCTATTCCGACCATCATTTGCAACTTATTTCCGAAATTCGAAGAATAACGAGCCATTTTATTTTGGAAGCTGCCGTGAAAGTTTCCCGAATTTGCAACTTAGGCCCGTTCTCACGCCATGCAACGTATCTGCTACAACACGAAGGCATTTAAATTTTCTTCAGAAATGGCAAATTTGTAAAGAAATTGGTAACTGACCACTAAATACTCGAGGATTTCAGACAATGAGAATTCTTGGACTCGGAGGATTCCGTAATCAAACTTAACTGAATCTGAGAATCAAAGTAAAAATCCATAATACCTTTAACAGTAGGGGTCTTTTGTTTTTGCTCATTTCCGTTCTGTTTTGGATATGAATATTGTTCTTTCTTCTGGTCCGGCGTTTTTGCATCGTTTATCTGTAAAATAGCAAATCAACAAAACAATAAACGTAAAGGAAAAGAAAAATCAAACCATTTGTGAGTATTCATCAAAACAATGCTTAGCTCTCTTCCAACCGCCACAACAAACGCAAATTCTTTAAGGAGCTATCTACTTAATGGAGTTACAGTTTTTTGTCAGAGCAGGTATCCTCTCTGCGTAGCTTTAGGAAAAATATTTAGAAACAGAAAGGATTTTCTTTCAATTGTTAATTTGACATTTTAATTGACATTTCAACTGACATTCTACATTACAAATCTTGACATTAGTTTAAATATTGCAAATAGGGTTTGATAATTTGATTTGATTCACAGCCTTTTTAATTCACACTTTTTCGTAGATTGTAATTAATATCCTCATCGGAAGGCTACTTGAAAACCATCTTAAGCTTAACGGTAACCCTCCATGGAAGAACAAAATACGAAAGAAACAGACAAAAACACTTTTCTTGATGGACACAGTGCTATGTCTCGAATCAACGCTAACAAAAAGGCAGTCTTCAAGAAATACTGGGGAACCTGAATAGACGGTTGCGCTAAAGATGGCGGTGAGGAATTTTTAACAAGATGCACTGCGTTTTTAATCGAATTCCTATAGAATCGTTAAGGATTCCCGATTCGAACGCAATTCATCTTGGTAAAAAATTTCTCGCCGTCATCTTCATCGCAATCGTCCATTGTCCCACAGTACATGAAAGAGTCATGCGAAAGAGCGTGTGGCCGAGTGGTTAAGGCGTCTGACTCGTAAGCCAAAGGTCAGAACGGCCGTAGGTTCAAATCCCACGCTGGACAGTTTGGTCGCTGTCCGTAACTCTAGCCCGGGTCAACCAGAGCCATGTGAGGGAAATCTGGTAGCTGCGGCGGGTAGCTGCGGCGAACTGATGGTAAAACATCCGTGGCTCCTGCTGGAAATAAGTCTCTCAGACTTTCGCAGGCTAGCCACGTTAAACATATATACCTACCTACCTAAAGGCTTCCAAGCACTCTTCGTTGCTCTCTTCGTTGTTCTTTGGGATGCTGGGTACAGTAAATGCCGACTTCCACTCCAGTAGTTTTGTTCGGTTACGTGCACGTTTGCCTAGTGCGCATGGCCTTTAGCAGCAGAGCATGCGCACATGACAAACGTGCTGGTCACCGACCGAAACCACTGCAAGGGGAGGATGGCTTTAAAAGCCCACCTTACTGGACCTGCCATCAACTTCAAATTCCAAAGAAAGCCGCAAATTCACCAGCTTAGCATTGCACTCCTCCTATCAATGGCGGACAAGTTAGCCACTATTACAGGCCGATACTTTGTCTCAGTTGAGAATACCTTTACTTTCATTAGTAATTTATTGGTAAAAGGGCAGTTTATCTCCCATACATTGGGTGACCATCGTGCCACTCGAAGCTCTAGTGTCCACAAATGCTTTCGGCGAGGAGTTGCTGCTCATTTTTAAACTAAGTTTGCATTAAGGACGCTTTTTTAAGCTACAATTTTTTACAACCCCTTTTCAGCCTGTAGCTATAAATTAGTTGAATAATGTACTAAACAAATCTACAGATCTCATGAATAATCTACGAAACCCATCTTGCCTTAATCATAAAAATTAAATAACAATATTGCAAGGAAGACTGACTTTGATGCGTTTGCAGACGAAACCCTTTGTTGATATTCAGACGGCTGAGGTTGAGACTAAACCAAATTGCAACAGGTTCAACAAAGGTTATCATTGCACTCACTACATATTCATAGTTATCGCTATAGACTAATTGACGCTCAAGGTACGACTCATGAACTTTCAACTTGAAAACGGGGACGAAACTGCTTCCCTTGATTTCATATCCGCATATTGAAGCCACAGTAACACTGTACGAAAAGCTGTGTACTCCATGCATGGCGGATGAGCCTAAGTTGCTGACTCAAGCCCCTGATGCTAAAAATCCAAGTTTGCAGTGGTACTAACCATGAAGAAAAGCCACGAGTAGCAAAATGAATGTTTTCTCAATCCAAGAATCAACAAACTTTCTACTTTGAACCAGAAGTTCATATTTTGAAGCCAAATTAGCCTCCATTGAGCTTAACCACAGCCGTAGCCACGTTTCAGAGAGCAGAGATAAATCTGTGCCTGGCCGTAACAAGCGTTGTTGTTGCTGTTGCGATGGGACTACATCTAGGGTCTAGATAGCAAAACACAAACCTTTATTATCTTGTTCTCACCAATGCTATAAAACAGTAGATATGCTTGTGCACGCAGAACAGTCCCAAGTCCAACTTGAGAAACCTAGAGGCAGAAAATAAATCTAACAGAAAAGAACAACACATACAAAGCCTTTATATTTTTACAGCAAAACAATAAATACAAGTATCGTTCCCTCTCACAACTGAAGGATCTTCAAAGGCACATTATGACATCCGAGTAACGCTTTGCAATTTTCTGAGGTTGAATCAAGCCACCATGGTATGATACACTACAGTGATAACTATAATGGTATAATACCCACAACCACCCAACATGGCAAAATTAGCGAAGAAATTCTGGGGCGTAAGGTTTTAAACTAAATTGATTTCATAATCTTTTTCGTTAAACGTAGCCTACGGTTTGCTTGATTTCAAAATTGTCAAAATAGTTCAAGTATGAACAGCAAATTACCCGAATAGGTCAAACATGACATTCCTATTGTTTTAACGGGCTTTTTACAAATTTCGAAAAAGCCCAATTTCAGATCGTTTTTTTAATCCAATTTTCAGCTCGAAATGACAAGTGTTAGTTAGAACTGTTTCAGTTTTTGTACTTTTCAAGCATTTTAAAATGCAACACAAGCAAGGCACTGGATAATTCACTAGTATGAACAAACCATAATAGGCTATTTCGTAACTGAAAGGGACATGTGAAAAAAGAAGTAAGTCATTCCAAGTTAACGTTTTATGGGAGATGTTACAAGGGAAAACATTGAAGAGAGAAATCAAGGGGCACACTCAAGGTCATGCAACAAACCACTTTCGCTCAATTTCATGGCTTATCAGGATCAAATTGCTTGATAAGAAGTTCGTGGGTATTAGTTGAAATTAGAGTACTTAAAGCAGTAACGCATGCGCACAGTGTGCCCAGGGTGGGAAAAATTGATTTTCGAGTTTCTGATTTTGAGCCAGCAAAGGTTATTTTTCAGTTGCATATTTCTCATAGTACAAGGTGCAAAAAAACAGACGTCAAAATATCCATGCATTCCAGAGATACAGCACTTCAAAGTTGCGAGTTTCACAAAACTTAATTGAACGACTTCTTGAAGCAGCGTTTTGTCCAAAAAAGTGCACATCTAAAATTCTATCACTGAGTCGCTTCCCCTCAAGTTACAACGATGGCAATAGGCTTATTCAAAAGCTGAAGAAATAAGCTTTCCAACTATCATCAAAAAAATTTGATACTGACACAGAAATAATTTGAATATTGTGAGCACACTTGTGATATAGAAAATTTTCTTATCCTTCCCATCTTCTATAACAACTCGTTACAGTGTATAGATTTCAAAGGATGCGCGTCATTGCGCAGATGTACGGTTGCTTTCTTGCTATTTCATGCACTTTGAGGGAGTAGAGAATGCTAATTTCGCTTCAGGGGGATAAGGGCAAAAAGGTGGGAATATTTTGAAGGAGGGTGCTTCTGGGCATCAAAATTGCTGTTTTTGCTCTTATATGGTCTGTTCATCTTGCATTTATCTGTAGGAAGATTTTTCGATACGATGATGCTTTCCTCGATACACTAGCAGCCTTAGCTCATCTCAAATTTGAATCAAAAAAGGAGGTTGATGGGCAGGGGGTCAGAGGAGCAGGGGGGCCTAATGATGAATGCAACGTTGTTTGAAACATAAAAAATGGGAGATACCACCCTATTATGAATCTTGATATTTTATTCTGCTATCGTCAACATTGTATCACACAAACCTCTGCATTTCAGATGTACAAACCATTCAAATGTACATTGATACAATCTTCAGCTCGTCCTCAGTTTCAAAATTGTTCTCAGTAATAAACAACTCAGTTTTGTACAAAACCAGTTCACAAGTTTTTCTTTCTTCGTTGTGACTATCTTCAAATGATAACATTGAAATATCCTTGTCTTTTAACAATTTACGTAATAAAGAGAACATTCTTCGAAAATAAAGATATCTAATATGGAAAGAAGGACATGAAAGAACAACACATTCCCATGGGGATATTCGGTCCCAGACCTCGTAAATGTCAGTTAATTTCACGCAAGCTCCTTTTTTTAACGCTGCTGACTCTTGATGCACTCTTACAACCTTCTTGGAAAATCCCAGCAATGAATTTAGTACAGCACTATTTTGTCAAAAACACCTTAATAAGAAAATTGGCCCCAGGCCCCCCATATTTTGGAAAATTTTAAAATATCACTAATACCATATCCTCCTTTAAAAAACCTTTCTAACGAGCCCACAACCATATTTTTATCGGTTTTCTTTCTCGCGCTATGAATTTATTCTCGAAATCGGTGATCTGGGCACACTGTGATGCGTCTCTGCAAGTCAAGTTGCAAGAAAGTGGTTCCGAGAAAGCTATGAAACGGGGCAAAGATGGTAAGCAAATCTGTACTGACTTTGGAAACATTTTAAAGCTTATTGGAATAGCTACCATGTTTTCTTTGGCCCAACATTACAATAACTACCTGATACATACCCGACTATCGTTCATTTCATACCAAGTTCCATTCGGCGCCTTCACATAACAATAATAATGTCCTGAGTTGCAAGAGAACCCAGAATGCACCAACACAGCATAGAGCTTGTATGGCATTGGCTTTCCCTAAGGAGTAACGATGTTTAGCTTAAAAGACAAAATCGTTCCTTTCATTACAGTGAAAGCAGAAGAAGCGTACTGTGTAAATTCAAAGATTATTTGAAAATAGATTTTCATGACTGAATGACTATTCGAATATTGCTTTGTTATTTGATTCCGTTCGATTCGAATATTGCTTCTGTTGGGTGGAGCGTATGAAGGATTACAAAAGGAGTTCTTTCCCTTGGAAACCATAATGAATAAGAGTGTTCAATGATTTCTTTATGCAGAGAAACCAAAATCCGATGAAGATATGATTCTATGTTTAATACAGACAACATGGGTGGTATGCTCCTTCCGCTTTCACTGCAAGTTTTTTGTTTGTGTTGACCAACCGAAATGGAATAAACCTGAACCAAACACGACAAATTTATCAATAATTGCAAATACTTCATGGTACGCCCTTTTGATGCTAGCGTAGACGAGGATTGCGAACTACGCTTATGATGTCAAAATTGATTACTTATTACAGCAAATAGATCTATCAACTATTCTGTGCAAAAGGCTGGAATAAAGCGACTTCGAATATTCTTCAGATTTATAAAAAACTGATGACAACATCGCTAAAAGGCCCTCTGGAAAATTAGTACATTCAATGATTCGGAAAGATTTTAAAAAATCTTGACAGAATACATGATAAAGCGATGTTCAATATTTACAGAATACTGTATATGATACGTGAGACCCTTGTGTAAACACTGAAGATTTCAGGCTGTGGTTCATATACAAGGAAGGTTCTTAAATGTGGGTTTTTACTGTATATAGAAACACAAATTCAATTATTACTTCTCTGACAACTTTCTTACCCCATTATTGCTCATAAACGGACCAAGATCGAGAGATTCTGGGAACTGAACATCCTTTGAGATCTTCCCTCCATATAATCTTTGAAAGTCAAATCTACGTAAAAAAAATCGATAATTCTGCAAGATGACGGGAAAATATTGAATACAAAAAGATATCTTAGAAATTGAAATGGCTCTGGTAGGTGGTAATCCTTCCGCCTCAAGAACTTTAATCAAACAACCAATGTAACCGGTAGAGTGCTGGACTGCAGTCTGTCTTTGGTCAGATGCCCCATGAAAATTCCCGCGAATAAAACAAGTGAAATGGTTTCCATGTGTAATTTGCGCTTATGACAAAGCTCAAGTGACATCAAATTTCAGACAGACTTTAGATGTTGTGAAGTCGTGGGTTCGTATGTAATCTGGAAGACTTTAACATCCCTTAGATTCTTTTTAGCAACAATGATGACAATAATGATTTGACAGATCAGACGTGCCATAGTAAACTGCCACCACTTTTTGATGTGTGAACCATTGATGTCGTAGCAAAATAATAAGATACGCATGCTTTAATACACGATTACGCTAAAGATGGCGGCGAGGAGCTTTTTACCAAGATGCATTGCGTTCTGTAATCGAATCCCTATAGATTCGTTAACGATTCCTGATTCGAAAGCAATGCATCTTGGTAAAAAGTTCCTCGCCGCCATCTTTAGCGTAATCGTCTATTCTACCAGCTACAGAATCTCGTAACAAAATCTCGTAACAGAAGTGGTTGAATCGTTGAATCGTTGATTGGTCTCGATAACACAGGAAGGCAATGGTCAATCACAGGCACAAGTCACAGTCCAACTGAACACTTTCAAACCTTTGCCGTTTTGGGTTACTGGCAAGGTTACTCAACCGATCAAAGAAACACTCGATATAACGTCTGTTCATATAACATCCATGCATTATTTCAAAGTAACATACCTTTTTAATTGCAAAGTTAAAATTTTTGGTGCCCTGTGAATATTCCCTTTCTTCAATGCTGGAGTCTTTTTTCGACATCTATGACGAATAATAAAACAGTTTTTAAGAATCATAAAGAGCTACTACAAACAATTACAGTATACATCACACAATCTGATATAAAGCAAAAATAATGCACTACATGTCTTAAAAAGGGTAAGTGCATTGAAAAATTCTGATGCAGTTTCTTTTCGTTTTAAAATTACCCAAGAAGAACTTTCATATGGCATCCACAAAAGCAAGATTTAAGATAGATTTTGTTTATATCACAATCATTATCGTGGTAGATATATCAATTACTAAACCAAGAATTAGCTTTCATGCTGCCAGAGTAGCTATTAATAGAGAGAGGTACCTGGAGGGAGGGGGTCATGAGGATTTGAAGAAAGACCTGATGATTTAATGCTTCTAAGAAGGTGACAAACCATAATGAACGAACTCAAATTGAATTTAATGTGCGTTGCTTGGGGAAGTGTATATTTAGCAAAGACATTACAAAAGGGCAATACTTACTTCTCACAAAAATATTTATTATCTCCATCCAGTTTTTCAGTCCTTATTGTCTTTTTCATTGCACCAAGGATCGTATTTGCTTCCTAGAAATACGGAATTAAAGCATGAAAATAGTCTCTTCGTGTCTTCATGAAACACATAGCATCACATCAACTCATATTGTACCTTTGGCTAGACTGATTACAATGAGTCTCAGCTATAGATTATCAAAACGAAACTGCCGCCAGACAGGGACTGCTCGCACTGGTATTCATAACATTACAGCAAATTCTTTGAAGTTGCAGCATTTGATTCTCCATATCCATTAATACAGAAATAACAAGGGCTGAAGAAACAGCCACACTGTGTGCGTATATACTTAATTGTCGCATTCAACAAGCAGAAACTCACTTTTTGCGGTAAATGTTTCTCCCAATAGATCCAAAGAGCAGCGAGCCAAAAACAGTTCATCCACAATCCTGGACAAAAGTTATCAGACGACAGAGCACTTGGCGTTTTCACGGGTTCAAAGTGCTCCCCTCCCCCCGTATCATTGTTGTTTGAGGTTGGAAGACGTCGATTGTTACCAGGGAGCGCCGTGTTACCAACATGCATTCAGGAATCCCTGTAGAACAACATTGATACGGGGAGAGGGGGTTTGAAATACTTAAATCCCTTTTATTATTGAAAATACGGTTCAACAGCTTAAAACGCTACTGGTCTCATAACCTTTCGCTCAGAATTGTAGATTTAGTGTATGCATGATTATGGATGGCAGTTAAAGCATCTGGCATGTCCATCAATAGTGACATGATAACTACTACACTACAATGTAACAAGTCTATGCTTTGGCTCTGAAAAAATTTAGATACCGTCGCACATGAGCACTGAGTACCTGATCAGATCATTTCAAGAAACTGTGTTCCCCTTAACGTATGATATCAATATAGTTGAAATGATAATTTTCCAAATTGTAAAAGTATTCTAAAAGTTTACATTATTTTCATGATCAGCAACTTTTGTTACAGTTACATCGGCGCTCAACATTTAGAAAATCTAATTTCATAATTATCTGGATCGTCACCATCATTTCTACACAAAGAACAGCTGGCTTTTGATCTATTTTTGCTTCATGACATACAATAACATAAAAAGGTTTCTGACAGAAATCGCTGTTAAAACAAATATTTTTTTTTGAGTTGCATTGATTTAATATTCACTGATCAACCAAATTTGTTTGTAGACACGGGGACACACCCTTCCCTAATTGAAAGCTGTCACCATGGCATTATTCACGGATCAATCAATTTAAATGTCCCATCGCCACCCCCTTTCAGTCGTCGTGTATGGAAGTACGAGAGAGCTAACGTCGAATTACTAAAGGGAGATATGCGAAAAATCAACTGGGAAAATGAATTTCGAGGCCTCGACAGCTCTGACGCTACCAAAGTATTTACAAAAAAGTTTCTTCATCTGCTTTCCTTACACGTTCCTAACTCAGAAGTCTTATGCAATCCCAAAGATCCGCCGTGGATAAACAATAAAGTCAAAAAGGCCATTCGTCGGAAACATAAAGCACACCGTAAGTTTCTAAGAAATGGGAGAAATATAAGGGACCACGAAAGGGCCAAGGCAGTTCGAAATGAAACAACAAGGACTATTGAACAAGCGAAGGAGCGATACTTTTTTGAGCTGGGGCAAAAATTGTGTGACCCTGCAAGGGGCTTAGAGCGGGTATATCACATACATTAAGATTTTCCAAAGTTTTTTCCCATTCTGCATCAAAGCATGGAATGACCTTGGCCCTGATATAAGAAATGCTCCGACAATATCTTCATTCAAAAAGTCACTAATTTCCAATATTCGCCCAATTCAAAAATCGTTGCACGGTATTGTCAACCGTTGGGAGTCATCTATCATAACAAGACTTCGAGTTCATTTTCCGACTTACACGAACATAGATTTGATCATAATTTTGCTTGTGAAAGTCCTATGTGTGTATGTGATTTAGGGGTCGAGTCTACCATTCATTACTTCCTGCACTGCCGCCAATACTCACTTCACAGAAGGAACCTGCTTGATAAGGTATCTGATATAGTTGACAATGACATAACTCAACTGCCTGACGACCATTTACGTGATCTACTTCTTTTTGGAAGTAATGCTTATAATGAGAGAGCAAGCGAAATGATACTGAAATGTACTGTTGAATTCGTCAAGCAAACAAAACGATTTCAATGAGTTTTGGTCGTTGTCCTCTGTGTCTGGTAGATTGAACTCTGTGGCCTTGGACTGTTATGATGTCGTGTACATTGTAGTTTGTATTTTGTCCCGTATTGTGATTTTTTAGTTCATGTATAGTTCTGTCCCTTAGGGTGGCTTTGCCCTCCCATCAGCGGAGGGCATAGTTATCCCTAAGCCGAATTTGCACTTGAGGTGTCGTCCTCAAAGCACTTTAGATATAAGCTCGGCAGCACGATGGAGTTGGATCGTCTGACACTGCTGCGTGCGCCACATTGAAAGATCACCTCAATGGCAAATTTGGCTTCAGTATTATTTTTGTGTTGTGTAAAGTTTATTTCAATTTAAAATATTCGTATAATTGTGATGTTGGGTGTGGAGGCAACTCGATAACGTTATGTTTTTTGCCTCCACCTCAACAAAATTAAATTTGAGTTTGTTTTTCGTTTTTAAATTTTAATGATATAAAAAAAACAAATATCTTTGGGCAAGTTTTGAGACATCAAAAAGAACCAATTCTATTTTTGTAGGTTTCTGGTTAAATCACTCGCTTGAAACAAGCTATATTTGCATAGAATTGATATATTTTCAACAAAGATTCGCACTGAATGCTTCAAAATCAAGTATCATGAGCAACATTTTCAGCCAAACATTTTCGTAGGCTTTAAAAGGTAGTGAGAATAAAAAATTCCAGGTGAGGTTTTGTTAGCCTGCGTGCAGACTCTACTGATTTCTTTTCAGAGAGGTTCTCCTCCAGTAGAGTCTGCGCATCGGCGACCAAATCCTTCCTCTGGGCCACGCGCGATTCCCTCTCTTGAGGAACCAAGTCACTGAATTGGATTCAATAGAGCGACCTATAGAGTGGGAAGGCATAACACCCACACACACAGTAGGATGTTATAGACCCATGGTTCAAGAACTCTGATGAGGGGAAAATAAATTTGAGTATATTCCTTGATCTCAAGAAAGCATTCGATACCGTTGACCATAAAATCCTATTGTTGAAGTTACGAGAATATGGTGCTGAGGGTACTTCTCACAGCTGGTTCACTTCTTATCTGACCAATAGGGAGCAGTTCTGTTATTTTGACGGATCCACTTCCAGCAAAAGCAGCTTTGAGTGTGGTATTCCCCAGGGCTCGTGTTTGGGACCCTTACTCTTCATACAATACATTAATGATTTTGAGAACTGTCTAAAAAGCACGATCCCAAATATGTATGCTGATGATACATGTGCGAACATCGCATCAGAAAACCTGAATGAACTTCTAATAGATTTGAAAAACGAGCTGGAAAATATATCGAATTGGATGAGGATTAATTAGTTTGAATATCAGCAAAAGTGAATATATGGTTATAGGCCATAGGCGACAACTGAATAAGATAGGTAATGATTTGCCAGATCTTGTCCTCAATAATGAAGTTATCAAAAGGGTTGACAGGACAAAATACTTAGGGATAAACATCGACGAAAGCCTTAACTGGAAAGAGCAGTACAAAGCTATCAAAAATAAGCTGAAAGGGGGCTTGAGCTCCTTAAGAAAGCTGAAAAACATCCTTCCGCAAAGGAAACTTGATCAAGTTTATAAAGCTCTCTTTGAAAGCCATCTTCGCTATGGCAACATTGTTTGGAGTGCTCTTTCCAACACCAAGCTATCCCAGTTGCAAAGATTACAGACAAGGGCAAAGAAGCTAATAGCGAATGCCAAGTATAAGGACGGATGGACTTGCAAATGGCTCAATGTAAAGTCATTGATCTCCTTTGACCAAGGAGTCATGACATATAAAATCTTGCATGACCTCTGTCCCGAAAATCTTCGCCATAAGTTCACTGAAAGATCCATGATGTCAGAGTATAGAACCAGAAACAGTGGAGATCTGCAAATTCCTAAAGTTAGGTTAGAATATGCAAAGCGAAGTTTCTACTTCTCTGGTGTCAAAAACTGGAATGATATCCCTGACAACATTCGAGAAAGAGAGTCAATCGCTCGTTTTAGAACAGGTCTTAGAGACTATCTTTTGAACCTTTCACAGGACCCAAACACGACCCCTTGGTAGAGCAGCAACTCATATTAATTATATCTTTTCCCATATTATTTTGAACAAATATTGTTAATAATTAGTGTATTTGCTGAAAGGTAGCCCGTGTATAAATATTGATAAAATGAAAATGAAATGAAAATGAACTTGGCCAGCTTTGTCCATGGAAGAGTTAATCAAATAGCTGCTGACTCGAACAAAGACAGAGACGCTCATGAAAGAAAAGGGATATTTGTCAGCCAATCAGGAAAGGTTCCATGTTTCTCATGAACTGACAACAAGGATTTGGTCGCTGATGCGCAGACTCTACAGAAGGAGAACCTGTCTGAAAAGGGATCAGTATAGAGTCTGCACGCAGGCTAGGTTTTGTCTGAAACTTCTGCTGCCGAAATTTTGGGAATTAACATCCTAATTACTAAATCTTGTAACAAGGACAGATTTTGTTACACACTGTCATCAGCTGCTTTTGACCGTGACTGGAATTAAAGCTACCAGCGATTGCAGACAAAGGAAATTCCCTCCACCACTAAATCAAGAAGGTGTTGCGGTGCAGTGGTGTAATCCTCTGACTTTGCAGTCAGAACAGTAGGGCGGAGTGGGTTCGATATCCGGTAGGGCCTTACCAGACGAGCGTCATGACAAGGGGTCGCGGATGCCTAAATATTTACATGATATATGATATGATATGATATGATGATGCGATAAGCGCTTCGCTATTTCTGCGATCCCAGTGCTTGACGCTAAAAACAGCAACTTCACCTTCACCTTCACCTTCATTCAGAACAAACAAATCGCCAAAGCTGCCCTCAAACCAGTGGGGTAAACAATCGCCTTGTGAATGCGAAGTGTATCTTTTAGAGAAGGAATGAGTTTATAACAAAAGAAGAAAGATAAACCTAAAGATGAGTATGGAGGATATTATTCATTTGATTCAGGAGTTACATAGCAATTGTCTCATTCAAGCTCTAAATATGAATGAATTGAAAAGCCCTTGGCTGCTCAAGCAAATTTAAAAATCCTCCAGTAAGATATTTAGACTTATCCTTTCGTTCACTGTAAACTCATATCTTCTCTTAAATTTTTGCATTTTTGCATAAAACAATTGCATGCACACGCCGATAATCTGCCCTATTGGTTCATGGCAACTGCTGCGGCTTTGTTTGTTTTACTTGTTTACTAAGTTACAAAATCATTCATCGATGCATCCTGTCTATAACTGAACAGAAGTAGCAATACTAAAAGAGTATAGAATACATACTTTGATATCCAGATTGAGTTCCATCATTGGATCATATGTATTTGATGCAGTTTTACAAGCCAAACATGTCACTAGAGTTTGATATAAGTAATAGATTTAAATCAAAGTTATCAGTATAACGGATGAGTTAAACTATTTTTACGGTTGAAAAATATATAAAAAATCGAAAAAATGTACCAAACGTTGTAAATGATTGGAATAGCCCGTTTTCTCTGGGCTTGCAATGAGGCAATGGAATAGCCCGTTTTCTCTGGGCTTGCAATGAGGCACGGACATCATCGGCAAAAATTGCATGCTAATTAAATTTAACAAACAGCTTAGAATTAAAACCATTATTTTGTACAATCTAATGGCCATCTAAGTTGGCCGTCCAGCAACAATCCACACTTTTACAGCTGTATGGTCCAACCTCAAGGCATCTTAAGGTTACGGTGGTAAACGTTTTCTGGGTGAAACTATTCATTTTTTTCGATTTCTAACTAATCCCTATCGATGACCCCTAAGTCCTTGTGGCTTGTGTGATCTAGCATTGCGGGTTCTTGCATCGTTGTGTTTATTGGGTAATTATTTGAAGATTCTCATTGATCCGGATTAGTGTGGTTTATATGATCACGATGTGTTCTTTGCCAGTGCGGACAAGTAAAATTATTCTTCTCAAGGCTCACAAATCCATGAGGTTCAGGTACAAAAAGCTATTTTGTACCTTTTGAGCCAATCGAATGGCTATAAATTTGCATATGGCCGGGACAGACCTGGAGCTTGAAAACTGTATCCCAAATTCTTTGCATGCGTTCTGGTCCGTCTTTTATAGCCAAATACAACTGTTGAAGGGCAGGAAAATCATTTGCCAATTTTTGACAGCGCGTAGTTTCAAAGAGAGGAGAAACTTAAAAAATTCCAGACACTGTTTAAAAGCTTAGGATCTGTACCTCCTGCTGATGTAAGTCAGATTCTGTTACCTCAAAAGCATGGGTACAAAATAGCTTTTGAAGGTGGTACACTCTTTTAAAACAATAAAATTTGCCTGGAAATCATCATTTTACAATATTTGCCAATAATTTTGATATGGTTAGAATCCCAACATTCTAGTGTATCGAATGATGTATAGATTAACTAGATTCCATAAATAGTTCGGCTCTTATGGAGAAAAACCATATCTCATGTCACAATACGTTTTTCCATAACCTTAAAAGCAGATAGACAAATTTGTAAAACTGCTACGTCAGGTCAAGTTTGACTACTATGGGAACATCGACCTTGGCAACCTGACCGATAATCTTAAAGTCTGGAAAATTGTAAAGCCATAGCCTTCCTTGCAAAATGGAATTGAGAGCATTAGCCTATCTTGGTAATAAGCTGTGGCAGCTTATACCTCGAGAAATAAAGCAGTCAAGCACCCTCGGGGGGGGGGGAGGTACCTTAGTACTGTTCGTGGTACGGGGACGTGCCATTTTTATGGGTACTTTTTCAAACCTTTACGGAATTATGGGTATCATTTCCACAATTTTTTGACATTTCACGGAATTATGGGTGGCCTTTTCAGGGGATTTTTCATAATTTCCGGAATTATGGCCCAGATATTTATTTGATTTGTGGAATTATGGCCCTAAAATCCACCAGAATTTACGGAATTATGGGTACCAATTTTTCGGGCAAAATGGCACGTCCCCGTCACATAATAGGTTGAGTTACCCCCCCCCCCGAGCAAGCACCTTCCTAATTTAAAAAAATGAATCAGGCGCTGGAACGGTTATAAATGCAACAGTACGCTCTGCAAAACGAATATTCCAAAAATTGTGAAAAGTAATCAAAAAAACATATGATAGGTGAAAAAGGGGAGAAAAACAAGTTTCAAGTTTCAAGTTTCAATTTATTTGAACAACAAATTTTAAGCTACTACATTTCTGCTCATATATGAAAATTTTAATTATTAAAAACAGCTGTTCGGGATACTTGAATACTCTTGAGAAGAACAGATGTTCCTCCCCAGAGAAACCCCTAAGGGCTGACGAGCCAAGCACCCCTACTCAAAGGAAATAGATTACATGTTATGAAGCTTGTTTGCGTCGTACCTTCTTGACATTTTTTTCTATAAATATATACAAAGCATTACTGATACAAAAACAGAATGAAAGAAACAACAGAGACGGATAGAGAGAGGGAGAGAGGGGAAAAATGGTAGAAACAGTTTTTTTTGGGGGGGTGGGGCAAAGAATTGTACGTTGTACATTGCTGACATGTAATGAAGTTAGTATTTCTGTTGGAGATACTTGGAAAATTTTTTACTAAATATGGCTTTTGTCTTTGAATTCTTTATTTCACCCGGGATTGAGTTCCAGGTAATGGCACCAACATATCTTATGCTCCGTCTAACGATACTTAGTTTTGTTTTTGGAATGACGAAGTCATTCCTGGTCGCCTGTCGCGTACATCGTGTGTGTCGATCGTTTGTTTTTTGAAACATTTCTAAGAAGAATGAGTCCAGAAGCTTATTTTCGACAGAATACATGAATTTTCCTATTTCTAATTCAACTATGTCGTCAAAACATAAAAGATTTTGTTTTTTAAAAAGTGGTAAAGAGTGATCTTGGAATTTGGCAAAGTTTATGGCTCGAACTGCTCTTTTTAGACAGCGCTTGATTGGGGCCAGATTTGTTTTCGTTGCTGAACTCCAGTTGATTAAGCCGTAGTTAATATGAGGCATGATGAAAGCATTGTAGAGAGGCGATGAGGTGCTTTTTGGCACAAAGTGTCGGAGTTTATAAAGTAGTCCTACATACTTTGAGAGTTTAGTGGACACATGGCTTATATGTTTTTTCCAATTTAGATTTTGGTCTAAGATTACGCCTAAGTATTTTGTTGATTCTAATTCTTCATTTGAATCACTATTTATTTCTAGATTTATTTTACGAGGGGGTTTTTTCCTTACTGGCCTGAAAATAACGAAATTTGATTTTTTAACGTTTAGCGATAATTTATTTGACAATAGCCACTGAAAAACATTTTTCAATTCTTCATTTAGGGTATCTTCAATTTTGTCTATGCTTTTATCTGATAAAAATATGCTAGTGTCATCAGCAAAGAGATGGAATTTTAATAATCTAGACGAGTTAGGTATGTCGTTAATGTAAATTAGAAATAACAGGGGTCCAAGAACACTACCTTGTGGAACCCCAGATCTAATGAAAAGCTCCTCTGATTTTTCATTGCCAATTTTAACAGTTTGAGGCCTATTGTAAAGATAGGATTTGAACCATTTATTTGCAACTCCTCTGATTCCATAATGCTCTAGTTTCGAAAGTAATATATCATGATTGACAGTATCAAAGGCTTTTGCAAAATCCAGGAAGACACAACATGAAAAAGAGTTATGTTCCATCGATTTGGTAAGATTGTTATAGATGTCGAGTATTGCGAGTGACGTAGATTTGTTTTTTTGAAAACCAAACTGATGTTGGAAAAGAATTTTATTTTTTTCTAGGAAGTTCTGAAGTCTTTTGTACATCAGCTTTTCTAGGATTTTATTGAAAGTTGGTAAAATTGATATTGGGCGGTAATTTGTCATATTGAGCTTAAAGTTACCCTTATGGATCGGGGTTACACATGCAAATTTAAGTTTATCTGGAAAAATTCCAGATTGGAATGATTGGTTAAAGATGTTTGATAGTTGAGCAGAGATCAACGTTTTACTCATTTTAACTACTTTTACGGGAATTCCGTACGATCCGGGGCTTTACTTTCATTTAGAGCTGAGATTTGATCCTCTACTTCAGTTTGGGTGATAGGTGTCAGAAACAGGCTATTTGTTGGGGCATTTGGCAGGTAGTCGCTAAAATGTTTTGTTGATTTCTGCATTTTGTTTACGAGATTCAAAGCAACGTTGGTATAAAAAGTATTGAAGTTATCTGCAACTTGCTTTTGGCACGTGACTAGCTTACCCTCCACTTCGAGACAAATTTGTAACGATGATGACTTGTTATTTTTGTTTATAATTTCCCTGATTCCAGACCAAATTTTTTTAGAATTGCTTTTGAAGTTTTCGAAGTAGCTTGAGTAATAGTTACGTTTATTTGTTCGAATCAGATGGTTTATTTTATTTCTACAAGTCTTATATTTTGCTTCCCATTCTGGGTTTTTGGTTTTGATGAATTTTTTGTAAAGCTTATCTCTCTTCCCGATGCACTGGATGATTTCTTTATTGATCCAGGGCTTTCTTTTCATCTTTTCTTTTCTTTTTGACAACTTTTTGAGAGGGGCATGTTTTTCGAGGCATTCCAAGAAATGGTTTTGAAATTTCTCATAGCTGTAGTTTGGATCCTGAGCATTATCGAAATTTTCCATCTTTTGAAGATCTTGCAGAAATTTATCTTTGTCAAAATTTTTAAAGTCTCTAACCATTTTGCTGGGTCTTTGCATTAGATGTTGATTTCCGTTGTTTATGAAAATGAAGTTTGGCAAATGGTCAGTAATTTTAGAGATTATATTTCCGCTATAAGTGTCATGCTCAATTGAATTGATAAATATGTTGTCGACAAGTGAGGGTCTATTTTCATTTGAAAATCTAGTTGGCTGCGTAATTGTTAGTTGGCAATGATTTGAAAGCATCAAATTAAGAAACTCTTTTATTTTGTCATCAATGTCATTATGAAAAACAAATTGAGAAAAACAAATGAGAATTATATGGCAATTTTGCCCTTTTATGGATTATTCCCAATTCCCACTAGCGTGTACCTTATAGATTTAAATCGCAATTCCACCCAGTCAAGTTGCTGAGGATGGACTTAGGAAGGTTCGAAACGTTCTACTTAATTATGGCTTAGCCACTTGATTTATGTCTCATGATTTGGGTCACTACCGATTTTAACATGGACTTGTCATTTTTCTGTTATTAACAAGGATTTTTCAATTTATCATGAAATATGAGCAAATGAACATGATGTTTTTGTCGTCGTACTCGCCCTAAGACTTCAGATGACTACTTTAATGATTAGGTTGAATCCACAGTTTTCCTTTATTAACCTCACTGACTGAGATTTAACGAATTCGAAACAGCTCCTGCAGCCATCATTTCAGAAGATAGCTATTTCAGAGGCTTCCAAAGATGACATCACTAATGTTGAGGTTAATTCCATTTAAATGAGACCAATCGATAAGATGGATGTTATGTCGAATGAAGACAATTTTCCGAAGATTCAGTTTCCACTTACAATCGATTTGAAATCAATTAACTGACGAGCTTAGATAGATTTAGCCTCACTACCATAAGGACCCTCAAGTTACGCTCATTTCATTGAGTTGAATTGTTGTTGTTGTTATCGCTCCACTGAGGGCTTTATGGACATAGAGCTGTAAAAACAGCAAAAAATTTCAATTGGCAACAGGATTCTGTCGCCCCGTCGTCTACCGATCAGCTTGTGGCGTAGAGCAAGGCGGTTTTTGCTTTTGTGGCAAGAATGATCCTTTACCGAAGTACTGACACCTGATTTCATGGTACAGCAGCTCCAGAAAACTGATTTTCAAGGCATTTTAGACCCAGTGGTTGTGAGGAAAAAGTAGCAGATGATTTAGGCCCACAGCTACATTCTAACAAATAATGCGAATCGAACGACAGATTGATACATTTTGTAGAATGTTTGAATGTACACAACAGTGATAGAGACTCCAACACTGCTCAATCGAACTTTTTGTGGAGCAGCGGAAAGTTTTCAAATAGAATCAGTACAGAACTTTACCATTTCCGCAAGCGTATGGGAATAAGTCGTAGTTGTAGCGATATCATTTCAGGCAAAAAGCGAAACTACGATATGTGATCGAGTCTAAGATAGATTTAAATCTTCAATCACTTGATATCGATGGACATTGTTCAAATGGAAGCAACATAAAATGAGGTGCATGTCCGAAATGATGAAGTTGATAAAGTTCGATCTTTCTACCCCTTAAAACCATAAATGAGATATTTTGAAAATAGAAAACAGTTCACAAAAGCCAGATATAAAACATCAGTTGAACTCGATACCTTGCAGACAGAGCAGAAACTGCACAAACATATACGGAGAGTTGTAAATTTTGAGTCCCCCATGCTCCCACCAATACCCGCATTAAGAAAACACCAGTCATTTTCTTCTTAAACTCTAGATTTACTGTTTCTGAAAGCTCATGTAGCCAGACACTTCCTTAAGTCAGAATGCACGATGACATCATTTTACGCAGTTTCTGCTCTTTCTACCTTGGATAATTTGATTGGCTAAAATTGACAGGCAACAAAAGAAAGAGTGGCTCAAGCCATGCATATATATGATGACTGATTTGCTCTACCGTTGATACACGATGCTTCTCTTGGATGTTTTCAGTCGGGTGTAAATTTCAATGACTTATTTCTTTAAACTGAATGACCTGAAAGACACTTTAGCTACTTTTCTATGATTCTACCGTTGGACTTTTCAGAAATCTTGAATATTTGTCGAAATTACACCCTATTTTATATTTCCGCTCATTTTATGATGTGACGTCATCAAATTTCTAAATCACAAACCAGAAGAGTGAAAGAGTTTTGCTTGAAACCATATTGCAGGCATCCATAAACTATGGTTTTCTTGAAAATTATTTGATCTTCCATCAACAGGTTTAGAAATTACGATAGCTTTAAGTTTTTTTCGAAAATTTTCTTGAATTCTTAAAAAAGAAGAAAAACACTGTAATTCTGAAAATATTGAAGATTTCAGAAAAGTCCAACGGCAGATTTACTGTAAAATAGTTCAAGTTTCTTTGATGCCGTTCAGTTCAAAGAAATAGGTTATAGAATTTTACACCCAGCTTTTTAAAGATTTGAAACCTATGCTTGTTTTCAGATGACCAAACTAGTAATATACAAATTGAATACCTTGACTTCTAAAGAATCCACCAAATATTTGATTAATTGCCGTTGTCTCCTTCGAAAGCCGATCAAGACTGAAAGTAAATGAATAAATAGATGTAAACATATGTTCGAGTTGCAAGATACATTTCAGATAGACCATATATTCAGCTGTATCATAAACATTCTGCACAATATTGCACAGCGTTACCTATCAAAGATCTCCATCCGTTAAGGTTCTAAATGCATGCACAACGATATTTGCTGTTAGGCACCTCCCTGTCTGCTTTGTTTTCCATCAGTATTCCCTGTTGTTTTTAATGTGAGAGGTGAGGACTTTTTTGATGTTTTTATGGATGTACGTAAGGACCCCTTACATGAACATTACCCCCATCGCAAGTATCACGTAATTCGATCAGAAGTCGTCACGTAACAAAAGCACGCCGTGAAGGGAGAGAGAACTTTGAAAATGAAGCTGTGAACTGTGAAGTGTCTGGAATGTCGAAAAATACACGTATCAGGATTTGTTGTTACGAAATGGGAAAAAGATGTTTTATTCATTTATTGTACTTCTATCAAGTAACTAGATAGCGGGCCTACGTTAATAACTGATCACTTTCGTCAATATCCATGTTCAAAAGAACCTTCTTTACCTCTTCCCTATTCATGGACTAACGATCTTTTTGTTATTGTTCGTTGGAGAATTCATCTTTTAAACAAAAAGTAGGAAAATGTTGGTACGGGGCTCGTATTGGAATAAGAATTCCACAATTGATTCCAGTTATGAATTACTGATCAATGACCAAATGTATCAAAAAGAAAATTTTATCTTAGGATTACCAATCGGTTTTTGGTGACTTTTTAAACAAGAGTAGTGCATTTTTTGGGACACCCTGTAACAAACAAGCAAAATTTTCAAATCAAAGTTTGCCTCTGACTACTAGATTAACATTCCCGCCATACCTTTAAACTTGTCTTAACTGACCAAGAAATGTCAACAGCTTTTACAATATAAAGCTATTACAAGAAAACGTCACAAAAGCAAAAAGAAAAGAATAGTATCCATGATACAAATGAATGAAATTTGAACCAACTGGGAACAAAGTAGACTACATAAAACTCTACAAAAAAAAGAAGACAAGTAGCAGGTGTACATGAAAGAATTTTAAAGTGTGAAGAGTTGACTTTCTTGCAAAGCATAAAAAGGGTATTCAATTTTTGCATATTTATTGCTCTGATATTCGCAGTCACTCCTCAGCTCCTGAATCAAATAAACAAAATCCGCGAGACAGAACTTTCAATTTACCCATGTTCTTTCGTTACAAACACATACCTTCTCTTGAAAACCTCCCCTCGCCCGCACAAAACGAGAGTTTGCCATGCTGGTTTCAGGGCAACTTTGCGGCTTTGTTTGTTTTGAATTTCTGCTTGAGAGAATTTCTTTTGTCTGCATTCGCTGGTCGCTTTGAATTGAGGTGTGAACCAAAGCGACTGATGCTATTGTATTGCAAAATCTGCCCTTGTTGCAAAGCATATCTTATCAAAAACCTGAAGAAGAGCAAACTAAAGTGCAAATAAGAAACACCCCAGCTGGATGCCAATTTCAAACGTGACACTCTTCGGTGTTTCAGTGTAATCTTTGAGAAAAATTAATCAATAGGGCTAATAAATATTCAGAATCATCATATGAAGAACTCACTTGGACTTTCCAACGAGACAGCTTTTCCTCAGAGCTTCGATAAGATACCTCAAGAATTCATGGGCATCCTCTTGCCTTCCAAATCTGAAATTCTTGCTTATACCTGAAAAATTTGGGAAGTAACTTTTGTCAAACCATTAACTTATTCAAATATGATCTTAACGCTTTGTGCACATAAACATGGCAAAGATTCACAAGAATTTTCAAAACTATTGAACAACTTCGAAGAATTCTCTTGGTGGGTTACTTAAATACCCAATGGTACATGTTTGTACCACTTTTTGGGGAATTTTTTTAGGACAGAATTCGGACTCATGGGTATGATTTTTCACAGTATGTAATGATTTCTAAATCTATGGGTATGATTTTTGGCAAAAAAATCATCTCAGGGTGTGCTTGTTCACTTTCTCCGGATTATGCTTTTTACAATTTTTTCCAGATTAATGGGTGATACCCTTGAATTCTGAATCACACAATCCAGTGCCATGGAAACTTAAGCAGCACCTATGGGAGAATGCTTCAAAATTCCAATCAGAAAAATCTAAATCAAAGACTCCAAAGTGTTGAAAATAGGTATCTTAAGAAATTAGCTATCGTAAGAATCCTTAGAGAAGAAGACAGTGCTATCATCTGTGCCATGGTCATGCCATAAGTTGCTCAAATTGGATGAAACACAATGCACTACCATTACATCACTCCCAGGATAAGCCTTTGTAATGGTTTTGTTTAATTTGACAGGGACATTGATAACATGTAAAGTTTGGCACTATCCTAGAATCGTACACCTGTGGCTTTACTGATCTTAACTGAACCCTACCAAAACCCTAGAAGGTGTGCGATTCTGGACTAGTCCTAAAAGTTTTCCATCTAGCAACCTCTGAGTCCCACTATAACATTATATAGTTTCAAGATCACCATTGAATTCTCTGTTCAATTATATCAGTTTCCAATTTACTTTCATGAATTATCCATCAATCTCGTTGTTGGTTTCAAAGTGGAAAGTCAACCCAAAAACTTTCTCCTATTTGATCCCACATACCTTCCTGAAAGCAAATTTCATGAACAGAAACAAGGTATCAACATGCAGATGATGGGCTTGGCTTAGAGAGCTCCTCCTTTAAGTAATTCCCAGCATACAATCCATCCTGTTTCTCTGTATTTCTATATCAAATTAATTTTCTGTATCAATGTATTCATTTTCTGCAATATTGTCTTACTTCCTTGTAGTTTAGTTATTTGTTAGTATGGTATACCTGGTCAGCTAAAAAAATCCCATTTTTGGAAAATTCATAGCACCAAGAGTACTTCACCAAGCTGAACAATTCAGCTTCTAGTTAGAGGCCAAAGATAGAAGTGCTTTTTTGTTATTTTCTCGCTGTCTTGCCAGCACCAGAAATATTAGTAAATTTGACTTTATAAAAATTTCAGGGTTGCAAAATTACTGCAAAGGGCCGAAAACATTGATTAAATTGTAAGGACTCTCCTTACACAGAACAATACGCAATGGGTGTTTCATCTCTCTCAAGAGTTTTAAAACATCAATTTGCAAAAAAATACCTAAGATTTTCAGTCCCATGGCAATAAGTGTGAAGTTGATATCTCTCACCCATGAACAATTGCATTTTCTTTATTGATCTGTGCGAGAAGCCCTTTAACATTTGAGCAATGTTTTAGGCTTTTTTCCAATCATTTTGCAATCATGAAGCTTTTATAAAGTTGAATTTACCTATATCTCTAGTGCTCGTGAGACAGCAAGAAAAATCACAAAAAAAACTTTGAACTTTTTGCTTTTAACTAGAATTTGAGTCATTCAAATATGTGAAGTGCTCTTGATATTGTGAATTTTCAAAAGTGGGGCCTTTTTTGGCTCACCCAGTATATGAATTGTATGTAGTATAACTTAAAAATATATGAAATAAATATGTAAAATATATTCCCTCAAGGTGTTGCTTGATAGGTTTAAGTTAACTATCCGAAAACCCAATTTCAAATATATGGTAAATTATTCCTTTTTCAAGGTCTCCCTCCCTTTTACGCTCCATGTTTTGGAAGATGTGAAAAAAACTCAAATTCCAACTTTGTAAGTTTGAACAAGGAATAGTTGACAATCATATTGCAAACAACAGATTTTCTCCAGGCAACTTCAATTCTAGTGCTATGTTACTTTTCTACAAAATTTTGATGGGAAAAGGATGGCGATCATACACACAAAATGAGAAATATAGGCTCCTAAATATTCTGTGAACCTGGTTTTTCAGAGGTTACTGATAACTTTGTGACCATACAGCATCCCAAGGATGGCCAAGCTATTCGGCTAAATGCTGGTACTAAGCATTTTTCAAGTATAATTTTTATTCCAGACACCTAGAAATGATCTAGTTTGTGAGCTTTTGTGTCTTTCGGTGCAAATGACAAAGTGAAAATGTGTTATTAAAATTGATCATAAAGTTCCAAAATTTTTGCCAATTTGTAAAAAGGTATTTGTGAAACTTAATGATTTCTTTTTCAGACTGGATCAGTACTTATCTACTGATCCAAGAGTCAGCTACAAAAATTTTTCTGATGTGAAATCACTCAGAATTGCTTCTAGTTTGATCCAATCCCATCACTAATTTTCAAAGTTAACAATGAATAGTTTGTGTGCCTGCTGTTATGTTAAAGTAAATCAACGGGGTTAAAAGCAAACTTAGCCAAGGGGACTGGGTAACCTAAATATAAACTATTGTATTTGATGTTTTCGATCTATGAAAACAATGAGAAGATTAGTGGCGCCTGCCGTTCTTTTGTGCTACGTTTAGATTATGTCGCTATATCTCCATTCATTTACTTTAATTGGAAAAACTCCTTACCCATAGTCCTTATGACATAGTGGCTAAAGTCTTTTGAAAAGCTAAAAAATCACACCTTTCTGGAGAAAATCCCCATAGTGTGAGTATCTAACACTAACATTGGCGATCAAAGTTGGATACTCTTCTATCTTTCTGGGTATCATGATACTTAGAGAACTTACATGAGAGCTTTTGAATAATTGTCATAGGCCGTATTGGTCCATTTTGTGGTTGATGTTTTGCAACTCTTGTTACATGATTCCTAAATTCACACAGCATGCAAAAACCAACTGACAAACCTGAAAATCAACAGATAAAACAAACATCTAGAGTTGCTTTGTGAGCATATACCGGGTGAGCCAGAAAAAAGTTCCCACTTGTGACAATTCATAGCATCAAGAGAACTTCACAGATCTGAATGATTCAAATTCCAGTTAACAGTCAAAAGATCAAAGTATTTTTGTAATTTTTCTGGCTATCTTGCGACCACTAGAAATATAGGTAAATTTAATTTTTAAAAAATTTCCAGGTTGCAAAATGACTGAGAAAGATCCTAAAACATTGATCAATTCTTAAAGGACTCCTCGCGCTGAACAATTAAAGGAAGTGTACAATGGTAAATATGGTTCTCTATAAATGGAACAAAGAAATTGCGCAAACACAGCATTGTTTCTTCAGCTATCAATTATTCCCAACACGTGTGGGCCATCGATTTCAATGGGTATTTTTAGATTTTTCTGCTCTGTGCAAAAACAAGCTTTTAACCTTGTACCAATTCTTTAAGAAAGTGCAATTTCTCATGGTTGAGAGCCAACCTCGCACTTTATTGTCATGGGATTGAAAATTCATGGTATTTGTTTGAAAACCTACATCCTGTAACTCTTCAAAGTGGTGGAAGGCCAATTACCTATTGTTCTGTGCAACGATGAAATTTTTATAAAGTTGAATTTATCCATACTTTTAGTGCTGGTAAGACAGTAAGAAAAATCACAAAAATACTTCGATCTTTCAGCTTTTAACTGAAATTTGAATCATTCAAGTCTGTGAGGTACTCTTGGTGCTACGAATTTCTTAAAGTGGGAACTTTTTTCTGGCTCACCCGGTACATTGAAGATTGCTCTGGTAAGAAAACACTTGTTGATGCATTTTGGCAAAGTCTGGCAAAGTGAAATGTCAAGGCTTTCTATATATAAAGTTCCTATCATTCAAGACTTCCTAAGAATTTTTCAAAATCAATAACAATTTTCAAGACAGCATGAAAATTTTTCAAAACACAACATACATAGAACATGTTCTCGGTAAAATTCAAGAATCAGTCTTCAAAGTAACACTTTCAATTTGCTCAATAAAATCTGTGTGATATGCCCACCAAAAATGGCAAAATTGCTGTTTTGAGAGGGGTTTGTTTGAAATAAACATTCTTTAAAGTTGACCCTCTACACAAGAAACATTGCCTTGTTTCCAAAAAATATCTCTACCAGATACAGTATCTCATCAAACTAAATCCAGATTCTTCATGATGCAACAGATACAAAACAAGAAACACAAAGTGCTTCAAGTGGCAAAGTAGACATTGTGCAAACAAAAATCTGTGGCGCAATGTCCTCAGCTTCCTTCGAAATTTAGTTTTGGGGCATAGCATTAACAGCAATGCTGGCCTTGGGTACATTAATTCTGTTTGCTTGCTGAAGATTGGTGCCAATAATTCTCATCCACGATTAGAAAATTTTTAAGATTCCTAGAGAGAATTCTTGATGTCAATGCACAGTAAAGTACAACTTACAGTTATTTCTGTGGGCATCTGAATTGGCAAAGTTTACCAATGGAGCTGTGTATGTAAGAACTTGAAGAACAGAATTTAGGAAGCATGTGTTTCCTAAATTTGCAAAACCAGGTCCAATTCTCCTGGGAACTTTCCATTCCATTTCAACCTGTTCAGGTTGATAAAGAACAATTTTAGGAACAGGTAATATATTTTCTCTTTCACTGGATGTCTGCCTTTGAATTTGAGCAGCTGACTTCTGTGCAGTATTGAGCTGTTTATAATTATATGCAGAGTTTATTGGTTTGTACTTGGAATAAATCTTTTGTGCTTCAGCATCTTCATTTTTGGCTTCTCTGAATTCAATATTCTGTAGCAAGACTTTTTTTGATGATGAGATCAGTTGGTCATCTATATTTTTAGCAAACAACTCATTTCCACCTTTTAGCACTGACATCATTGCAGTTTGGCCTACTTTTTACCTGAAAGAGAACAAGTTCATCAATAAAACTAGACTGCATTTAAATCAAATTATTGGAATAACACCCACTGAACAAAAACAGTTTGTATTATGTTTCAGGAATGAATACAAATTATCAACATACAGTATATACCAAATGCCTGCTAAAAAGAAGCATAGCATCAGTTTCTAAAACAGTAACAATAAAAAGAAATAAAATGAATCTAAGGACATGTGCACCCTCAATAAAAAATAGATGCCACACAAGTTTTGAAATTTGAGTTTAGAGGCAGCTTATTCTTATTATGTAGACATTATGATAAAAATAGCCAGGTGCCTTTCCTTGATTTGACAAGGAAGTATTTTTCTAGCAAAAACCTCAGTAAACCCACCTTACCCCATAGACCCACATTGCCCACCCTCCCTACTGATACCACCAGCCAACAATTAAGTGCCAAAATGTATGGCTCAGTAGATCAAACACTTTGAAGGTTCCTGCAAGCCAATACATTGCATGTGTTTTACAAACTGTCTTAGTCTGGGGTGGGGGCACCTGAAACTTGAAAATGTTCAATTGATGTTTTGCATGAAAGAATACGCAGCCCCTCAGTGCACATGGGACTCTTGTAAGGGAAGTTCTTATGAGAAAAGTTAACAAAGAACTAAAGAAAGTAAAATTATGCCTTGACTCTAACAAACTTGCACTCTGTGTTGACAAGCCAAATTTTGTACTATTTCACTCTCCCAGAAAGAAATTGTCAGAATATGCTGACCTCAGAATTGGTAAACAGCTTATCCAAAGGACACTTTATGTAAAGATCTTAGGTGTACTGATGGATGAGCACCTGACTTGGAAGTATCACACCACTGAACTTTGCAGGAAAATCTCTAGGACTGCAGGTATTTTCTTTAAAGTGCGGCATCATGTCCCGCTTCCCACTCTTATCTGTCTCTATAACTCTCTATTCTCATCTTTTCTTAACAGATGGTATCTTGGCATGGGGCCTTACCTATGAAACATATCTTAATCCTTTATTCCAACTGGAGAAGAAAATTCTGCGAGCTATAAAATTCCAACCCTTCTCTGCTCCTTCCTCGCCAATTTTTCATTCATTAAAAAATTCTAGATGTGCTACACTATATCTTAACCTTTGTCTATAAGGCATTTAACAAGCTGTCTCCTTCTTGCTTTCATGATTATTTCAGCCAAATGGAACTGTTCATAGGATTGGTACTCGTCATGCTACCAGAGGTGACCTCTTTAGTGCTCTCAAAATACTTCCTTGTATGGTCTTCAAAGTATACAATATTTTGGCTCTAAACTTTGGAATACTCTTCCAATCTATATTCGCGTTGCCACATCCGTTGCAGCTTTTCGGTCAAAATTGAAGTCTTATATCATTGATTCTTACAGTATGTCACATGGTAATGTCCTCCTTTGCCACTAAATGTATTGAAATCATTCTTTCAATGTTGTTGTACCTGGCTGTTGGTTGTTGTTTTTATGTAAAGTTTTTTTAGTGTTTGTTTTTTCTTTCATTTCAATGGGGGGGGCTGTGTCTCGATTAGCAAACCTACTTAGAGAGCTCCTCCTCAATCAGTCAATCTTAAATACAATATGTAAAGTAATTTATCTTTTATTTTTAGTCAGTATTGTTTTAATTTGTATTGTTGTAATGTATTTAGTTGTAGAGTGTATTTGTTGAAATTGTATCTAGAATTCATTGATTCATTGATGATAAATGAAAACTGAAAACTGAAGGGGCTCCATACAGATTCTTTAACACAAAACCTCCAATGGACATATTAGGGGAAGGGCTTACAAGGACCGGACCGGATTCTTTCAAATTCTTGTTTCATAAAATTTCCCCTTAGAAGTTTCTGCAGAAAACTGTATTCAGCAGCTTTTTTTTGCTCCTATATTTTGTTAGTGTGAAAGAATTTTGGCAGCAGAGAAGTAATCTTACCTGCCTTAGCCTCATCTGTGTCTCATTATTAAAAACATCATTATTGCTGACGCCTTCATAATCACTTTGGCACCAAAGCAACAGTAAATATATTCTTGTGATCGTAAAAATTACATCAATTTTTGATTGGACCTTTTGGGACGGGTGGGAGTCATCCAACTGATGACATTAGGCGACCGTCTCAAAAATGTTTGGTTAGTGTCATTTTGACTGAAAAATATGGGTCGGTCGGTCGGTCGGCAACATGATCAAATTTTAATTTTTTCCAATTTTTTTAGGGTTGAACTATTTTATGGACATGAAAAATTAGGCCGGTTGTGCCGTCGCCGTTAATACATATGTCATGGTTTTGGAGTAGCTTGCCTCGTTTTGAGGTACAATCCAACATTTGCCGAGAATCAGCTCCAGAGATATGACACTAGATCAAAGCAAAGTTCGGAAGTGGCAAATCGAGAAGTTTCTGATTGGAAACTTTCTGCTGGATGCCATTTTTATTTATTTGTAGCGCAAGTAAGGTCATAAGAATCATTCATTTATGCAAATACTGAAAATCATTGTTTAAAATTCCAATATAACGTTTTAGACGCCCGACCAAAAAATCTGATTTTTTTCATTTCAACAGACGGTCGGTCGGACGACACTAACCAAACATTTTTGAGATGGTCGCCTTAGTATTGCATGAAAAAATTGATTTGTGAGAGGTCCCTCTAAATAGCAGGGGCGGCTGGCCCTGCTATTAGTGCTATTAGTCTAATAGCAATTTTTTTCCAAAGATTGTACAATGTGTTTGTCCATATTCACTTGGCTGTGTTGTGGGACCTTTACAATTAGTTACAAACAAATGATCTCAACTCTTTCAATTGGTTATTGTTGGTCTTCTTTCAGACGAAATTCCGGTTAACAATACCAATGACGTACGCCGTTCCAATAGAGTTATCCTATTGCTTTCACTGAATGAAATTGGCCATGCTATTAGTTTTCTGATTCTAATAGCAGCAAGTTCCTATCAAAGATGCCGCAGAGAAGTAATCCCTTGTTTTCATCTGTCAGTCAAATCTTTCAACAATGAGTCCAAGCAGCCATGCTATTAGTTTTCCAAATCTAATAGCACAGGCAGATTCAGTTGCAAGCCTTGCGAAGTTCACACAAAAATCATAAAAAACTGTCAACTTAGTTCGTCGAAATGTGCTGTTTTGTCGCTAGACTCGACAGGTCTTCTCTTTGGAAGGGTTGCTAAAGAAAAGTATCTAGATAGAAGGCATGAAAAGAGTTGAGACTATGTTTGCAAGTATTACAACTGAAAATAAGTACACAAAATCTTCGCTTGAGGTCATGATGATGGAGAGGACAGTAGCTACTTTTGCTAGCTGGGTTTGTTTTGGCTGGTAGTTCGAAAGAATAATGTGATAAAAACCCCTTTTCAGATCGAGAGCAAAAGTCGATCTTGGTTGGCATGTGATCTTGGTCACGTCACTTTGGCTGTTCGTGCTGTTTGCTATTAGAATCGCGATTCTAATAGCACGGCGGCTCTCATATTATAGGCTGATAGCCGCAAATCATGATTCAGTCTACTGCCGGGTTTTAGCTCCCAGCCCTTCAGGATATCACCTCAAGCCGTACCGTCTCAATTCTGTGATCAGCACATTCAATCAAACAGCGGAAGAAGGAACTTTGAAACTATATATATTATGACTTAGAACATTCATTATTTCATCGATCCTACCTTACCCCTTGAATTTTCACTGAACTACTTCAGTAAATGTCTTTTGTACCAGCGCTAAACTAAACTTAGTTCAATTCGCACAAAAACGAACGCGCTTCAAAAACATTTTCCTAGCAAAAGGGCGTTTCTCCAGGAGACCGAGGGGTGTGGCCCAAAAGATTTTCCAGGGTCATGCCCCCGGACCCCCATCTCTAACTTGCATGGCTCGCAATTAATAGCAACTCGTTCTTGCTCCCAGCCGCCCCTGCTAAATGGACCATTGGATTTAGAGGATTCTTACAGGTATGACTACAATTTGGTTTTTGGGCACAAAATTAGTGTCAAAAGATTTAGGATTCTGGAAATTTCAAAATTTGAAATTCAAACTGATACAGAGTCATCATCATAATCATAATTTGATTAGGTAACTGCCTGTTTCTCAAATGGTAAATTTCGTAGGCTACTTCATCATGGGATCAATCTGTGTGTTACAAAGATGACCTTGACGTGATATTTGGTGATAAACAGGCCAAATCACCGATGATTGGGCCTACAAATAGGCCCAGCAAAGAAGTAACACTACCAATATGAATAATTGACATGGCTCACCATCCACAAGAAGCACTTTATTCAAGCATCCATTGACGATACAATCTTGTAAATGAGCTATGAATGACATCAGGAAATATCTTACCGAGAGAAGTCTTGGTCTTGCCAAAATCCTACTCAGTTCATCGAAAAACCGACGGTGCAGACAGCTTCGCGGTCTGTTGAAGTTGCGATTTGTAAGTAGATTCACTACATGAGCTATACCTTCGCTCCCTCCCAGAAGATTGCAGCGAAACAACAGCGACAACTGTTTAAATATCAATTCAGCTCAATGAGAATCATAAGTTTTCTTATGTAGTATAACTATCTTCAACAACATGCGCTCGAACTTTTCGCGACCGCTGGTCGCTTGGACTTATGCCTTTTCATCCCTTGTTTCCCTGCGTTCTTTGATTTGCTGATATCACTTGGTCAATAGGGACTCAATATGGACTCAACATTACGCTCAGATAATGGGCCCACTTTTTCAAAATGGCCAAAAGAGGTGGGAGTTTTCCTACACTCAACAAAATCGCTTCAAAATCTGGTTTAAAGAGCTCGAAGATTGAAAAGGAAACCTTTAGTACAAAGAATGATGTTGTCTTGACGTACAAAACGCAAAATGCCTACCTTTCAGACAGTAATCTTCCTCTGTAGAAGCAAAATAGATCCATCGAAGCTGCGAGAACTCCAGGCTTCGTCAACCGTTCTTTAAGAGCAACAACAACAACATTCTGAAAAGCGGCCCCTGATTGGTTGAAAACTGAATTCTAGCGATTTGATTGGTGAATACGGAACCACCCTACGCGGGCCTAAAGTGGGCCCACTATTTCAGAGTAATGTTATTAGTCCTTCTTGACCAAGGAACGCAGGGAAACAAGGTACGAAAAGGCATCAGTCTACTGGTCGCTCCCAGGGGGGGGGGGGACTTGGTAGTTCAAGGTGTACCCGTTGCAAAATTTAGGGTCTCAAATTCTGCGATTTACTACCTCTTAGGCTCATAAAATTTTAAGATTTACTACCGCTTTAGGGTTTTGAAAATTGATATGATTAGTTCGTGGAGATTTAAGAAAGTTTGACGAACTGAATTGTTGTTAGTAAGATTCTGTAACGACAGAAATAACCAGTTATTCAATCTCCTAATGTTATGCAAACTTATCTAAGCAAATCGCAATGATCAATGATTGACCATTGACGTCACTGTCATATGCTCACGCCAGGAGAAGGTTCCCACATCCCAATCCTCAAAGCACACGGAGTTCATTTTTGTTCATGCCTGCTATACAATAGCACTATCGTTTCTGGAACAATCAACCTATTGTCATTGCTTCTTATACTGAGAAAGTTACTACCGCTAGGGTTTTGCAACATTTTGCAACGGGTACGTCATTTTGGACTACCAAGTACCCCCCTGGGTGGTCGTTCCTGCTTCTATCTTCCGAAATGATACCCAGCAACCCGTCTTCGAATAAAGAAGTAAGAAATAAAGGAATTTAATGAAAATTGTTGGCATTGCGACAGCTGTGAAGAAGCTATGACCAGAAAAGCCTGAACTGAATAGAGCCATACGAGGGTAGCCTGCGTGCAGACTCTCACGTGAAAAATTGAAAGGAAGAGGAAAAGTAGAGTCTGCGCAACTGAGCCGCTTTTTTTGTTCACAGGTTCCTTCGAATCACGGAACCTTATTTGATTGGTTGGAGGAAGTTCCATTGTTTTTCAGTTTTCAAAATGGCGTCTCCGAAGCAAACGTACGAATGGGATCAGGAAAACTTTGACGATGCATTGAAACTTATGTGTGCCTTATATTCCGTCGAGGAGATAAAACCTGATCAGAGATTAGCCCTGACAGCATACTTCAAAGAGAGGAAGAATGTATATTACAGTGCGCCAACAGGCCATGGAAAGTCTTTGGTATTCCAGACTATCCCAATGATCTATGACCATATGATTGACACAGCCTCCGGATGCAGTATTTTACTAGTCATTTGCCCACTTACTTCGTTGATGCAAGATCAAGTAAACTACCTTAATAAAAACACGTGTGCTTCAGCTGTTTCTATATACAAAGGCCAAGACGAGAAAATATTGCAAGAAGTTGAAGATGGGGTCTACAATTTGATTTACACATCACCAGAATCGATGCTTTCTGCATCAAGATGGCGCAAATTATTAACTGGCACAACTTTTGCAGATAACTGTGTTGGAGTGGCAGTGGATGAAGCTCATTGTATTCGACACTGGTCTTTTTTTTCAACTGCAAGCAACAAATTCCACAATGTGCAAGACGTTTAACTTCAGAACCAAACTCAAATTCCGCCATCTTCTGACGCTCTGCCGTAGAGTTGTTGTTGCTGTAGTTAAAACGAAGTGCTGATGTCAGCGAACAATGAGAGCGGCTCAGTTGCGCAGACTCTACTTTTCCTCTTCCTTTCAATTTTTCACGTGAGAGTCTGCACGCAGGCTATACGAGGGGCACTTCATTCCCAAAAGTTTCGTACATTTTTGGCGCAAATTCATTGGTTTTCAAGAAAAATCGATCAAAAATCCGTAAACTATCCTTTCGTTCTGCAAAAATCTCGCACGATTTTCGAATGAGTGAAATGCCCCTCGTTGCCATACATAAGCCAAGGCTAGCATATACTCTTTCCTGTCTGCAATGGAAATTGGGAAGCTTCTTCTCTGAGTTTATGTTGTTTCGCCAAGAAAACACATGCAAGAATAGACGATTACGCTAAAGATAGCGGCTTGGAACTTTTTACCAAGATGCAATGCGCTTGAAAATTCTATAGGAATTCGATTAAAGAATGCAATGCATCTTGGTAAGAAGTTCCTTGCCGCCATCTTTAGCGTAATCGTCTATTGGAAATGATTCTGCATGATGTTCTGAAGTTAAACGAAACAACACTAGGACCTTCCATATCTGATGATGAAGCTACGATATCAGGCTATAGAATGTATCTCAATGATAGCAATGAAAATTGCGGAGGTGCAGCAAGTTATATGTAGAGGATGATCGGCCAGAACCAAAAATAAAACTCAAAGGAAGCCATCTTGAACTTCTTTGCCTAGAATTTACCTCATGCTAAAGCATTCTTTGATTTGTGATGGCTTGGTATCGTCCTCTAACATCAGCTGTTGACAACCCTTCTTTCGGAGCACTTAGGGAAGTTTTAAGGGGTCTTAACCCGGAGGACAAAGAGATCATACAAAAGACCTAAGACAGCTGTACTGTGAATACCAGTTAGAACAAATAATCACTGATTATGCAAGGGTTGTTGTTACTACAAATGAAAAAGGCAAACATAGTTCTGTCAGTAAATCGCTAACAGAACATTTTTCTACAAAGAAGGTACATTGTAAAATCCGGTATCGTGCATCTAGGAATGGTAGACCATGGAATGGTAGGTGTTTTATCTCTCTCAAGTGTTTTTAAGACATCAGTTTTCAAACAAATACCCAAGATTTTCAGTCCCATGGCAATAAGTGTCCAGTGGATACCTCCATGAGATCTCTCGCCCATGAACAATTACATTTTCTTTGTTGATCTATGGTAGGAGTCCGAGGAGTCCTTTATGATTTGATCAACGATTTATGCCATTTTTCAGTCATTTGCAACCATGAAATGCTTATGAAGTTGAACTTACCTATATTTCTAGTACTCTTGAGATAGTGAGAAAAATTACAAAATACGACGATCTTTTGGCTTTAACTAAACTTTGAATCATTCAAATCTGTGAAATACTCTTGATGCTATGAATTTTCAACAGTGTGGACTTTTTTCTGGTTCACCAGGTAGACAACTTGGATTTTGCCAAATGCCCTAAATGATAGGATGCTATATTTTCTACTATTTCATGCTGAGGGTCACAGAACGTTGAAAAATATGAAACTGTGTCGTTACATTTGGCATTAGATTTATACTCTAGCTGGTAGCTGCGTTTGCCTAAGCATTTTCCAATAGACGATGCCCTAAAGATAGCGGTGAGGAACTTTTTACCAAGATGCATTGCATTCTTTTACCGACTTCTTATAGAATCTTTTAATCATTAAAGATCCGCAATCCGAACGCAGTGCATCTTGGTAAAAAGTCCTCGCCGCCATCTTTAGCGTACTGCGTTAACTGCACGATAATTCAAAATTACACTAGAATTAGACTGATTGCATATTCGTAGTTATCGCTATTGATAGACTGATGGACGCTCAAACTGATTGAGCAAACAGAAATGTTAAGAAATGTTGTTGTTGTTGTTGTTATCGTTGTTGTTGCTATTTTGGCGATATATGGGACTATGTCGTGAGGCTACACTAGCACTTGTTTTAGAAGTTTCAATAATTCAAGCTCCATCAATAACTGACAGAGTCTCTGCGACGGACAGTGCACATATCATGTAAACAGTCTAATCACAGCCAAACACATATGAACATTGTGGAATCTTTTCATTGTGCTTTGCTGACCTGAATGTCATTGACTTCCTTCAATATTTCCTTGAATCTTTGAATAAAGTGGCAACCGTCTGGCATACTCGTATCAACTAAGCTTAATGCAAAGCATATATCATTCCACCCTGGTCTTCCGGATACAATTGTACGATCTATGTCAGCTCTTGTTGAAGTAGATCCTACAAGCATATTTGCTTCTGTTTCCATTGCAGTTGGGTGTAGCTCTCCCATCTCACCAATTAGTTTTTCCTGCATAGGATCTCTTCTCCAGTATTGTACATAAAACGGAGCTACTAATGCGAAGAAGAAAATTAAAAGGACCAAGACGAAATGGTTTGTTGCCACAAGGAAGAACATTAGGCGACCGGATCCTACATTACACACCAACTGTGGACAAATCGTGGACATCCTTCGATGCTCTGTATCTTTCACAAAACATTGAATATTTCTGTTAGCCCACAATTTCTTCCACATTGGAAATCCATACGATAAAAGAAACAAGAAAAAAGTTGAAATACAGAAGATTGTAATGCTCTTCGCCCAATACATGTACGATATTACACATGCGTCATCTTCAAGTAAATATAACAGCCTATATTTCAAGCTACTGCAAGATTTCTTCTTCTTTTCTTTGTCTTCGGTATCTTCAATGTTTTGAATTATATTTTGCAGGGCTTTGAGCTTTGTATTAACAACGGGCAGCTTTAGCCAAAACATCTGACAAAACAATAGAAGGATCCATTGTAAAAACACCAAGTATGGATAGTGGATAAGAACGCCATTAAAAAGATCCATAGCACATCGCTGTGAGCAGTATCTTGAAAATATGGAATTCCAGAAAGGAGCACTGCTGCTGTCTTTCAAAAGGCAATTTACGCCCGACCCATTTTGCTGCAGAACGAACGTCCACGAAAACAGAGCAACGAGAAGAAGAACGTGACTGAGATAATCCGCAATATATTCCCACCAGGGCTTGAAGCGTTTCACTTGACAAGCATATGATAGATAAGGCGTGATTTGGCCTAAACTCAACATTTTACAATGAGATTTGCTGAAAGATAAAATGAAAAATCATCATAATGAAACGACACAGCAGCAGAACAACTTTCAACAAAAGCGTTTGGGCCCATGGATAAACATTGTCTCTGCCAGGAATCCTGCAAAAGGTATCCCTGTTTGGAATCACAAAAATCTAACTGCAAGGCAGACTTCCAAATGAATTTTTCAGCTAATGCAGGGTGTCCCAAAAAACATCTTTGCTGTTTGAATGGCCACTGTGAAGGAAACATGAATCCAATTTTACTGTTTGTCCAATTCATGAGCATAAGAGACTTCCACTTGGGATTTGGCACCAAGTTTCAGTAAATCTTACAAGTAGCTATACTGATTTATGGAGCAAGAAGGTGAGCCTATCCTTGTTTCTTAGCTTTTTATACGTGAATCAGATAGTCATAGCTAGATTAGATTTTGTGAAAACTAATTACAAAAAACATATGAAGGTGAAGGTGAAGTTGCGTTTTTCAGCGCCATGCGCTGGGATCGCAGAAATAGAGCAGACCTAATCGAGTCCGCAACCACCTTTTCATGACGCTCAAGTGGTGGGTTCCTACCGGGACTCGAACCCACTCCGCCTGACTGTTCTGGCTGCAATGTCATAGGATTACACCACGGCGCCTCAACACCTTCAAGCCCAATATCTAGGGCTGCTGAAAATGGTTATTTCAGCAACGGTGCTGCGGGCCATGGAAGGGGGCCAACGGCTAGTTTTGCTTCTCCAAAGTCACAAAATCGATTTAAACCAAAAATGTTCTTCAGCCTTTTGATCATTTATTACTCCTAAACGTGTTTCTGGTAAAAATATAAAGTTAAGGTCCATTTATTGCTAAATTCAAGTTATAAGGTTCAGCACTGAGTTAAAATCCTCTGGTTTAAGGCAACCATTAATTTTGACATTCTTGCTTCATAAATTAGCAACCAAGGTTAGATTCCCTCCAGCTCGGTGCCAAACTTCAAGAAGTCTCTTCCATTCATAAATCTGAAAAACAGGAAATTGGATTCATATGGGCTCGTTCACAGAAGCCGCGCAAACAAACAGCGCACATGTGTTTTGGGACACCCTGTAGATGGCCTTGCGACAAGCCTTGTTTTGGTCCCTCTTCGTGATAATCCACGCCTAAAGCAAACGAGCTTAACGACGAAACGACGATAAAAACCAAAACGACGTAAAAACAGCGAAAAAATAACGAAAATGAAGGCTTATCGCAAGTCCAACTACTATAAATTCAAGTGCAACTCTCAAGACGTTAGACCTCACTTAGATTATGGTGACATTGTCTACCACAGGCATGACCCTGAGATGCTCCAAAGCTTCACGCGTAAGTTAGAACAAACTCAATATTTGGCTGCCTTGGCGGTGACCGGTGCATGGAGAGGTACAAATAGGCAAAGGCTGTATGAGGAACTGGGTTAGGAAAGTCTTTATCAGAGGAGATGGTATAGACGCTTATGTCATTTTTTCAAGTTAAAGAACTCACACCATCCTGAGTATTTGTATGCAGAAATTCCACCCGACCGTCAAGTCATGTATAATCTCAGAAGTGCGCGTCTGTACGAACAAACCATAGGTAGAACTGTCCGGTTTTCAAACACCTACTTCCAGAATATTTTTTTTGAATGGAGCTCGCTTACCCTTGATATAAGAAATTCTACATCAGTTGCTGAGTTCAAGCGTAAATTGCTTGGAATCATAAGACCCATTCAAAAGCCTACTTATAACATACACGATATAGCAGGTGTTAGACTTCTGACTAAGAATCGTTTCAATTTTAGTGCCTTAACCCTATAGTGGTTGGGCTATTTGATAGTACTATTTTGGTTGGGGGGGGGGCAAAAAAGCCCCCCCCCTACCTAACTCTTTACTGGTAATGGATAGAGCGACCAAATTTGGTGTGCTAAAAGCCTCAGGCATGTACTTTCTGTAAATATAAAAATTTACTTAAAAATAGCCACCATTTTTGCTTACGTCAGCATTTTCCTTTGTGTGGTCAAGAAAAGCGGCAAAATTGGCCAAAATCAGGAAAATCGAGATAAAATTAAATTTGGAGCATATTTTCCATCCAAACATGGTATTTATGATAGAATGCATCAAATAACACAACATTAAAAAAGAAATTTGCAAAATATTCCACTTCTGCTCCTTTTTTCGCGATAATTGAGATTTGAGAATTTGCGATTTTTCCTGGGTCAGTCCCAGAAAATTGTTTCCCTCCCCCTCATTTTTCAAAATATTTCAATGAAACTTTTTGAGAAGTTGCACAATAAGTAGTTGCAAAAGTCAAGAAGTTTCATGGCTATAAAATTCTTCCTCGCAGAGTTATTTAAAAAAATCTACTAGGGGGGGCAAATTTGCCCCCCCCAACCAAAATAGGGTTAAATGAGCACAAGTTTAGGCATAATTTTGAATGTCTAGACCCAATTTGTGCTTGTGGCACAGGTAAAGAAGATAACGAGCACTTTCTCCTGCATTGCCCTCTCTTTGAATTGCAGCGTAGAGATCTCCTTGGTCAACTCGGGGACCTTCCTGGCATTGATATTGTGAGTTTGGATAGTGAGACTATTTGCGAATTACTCCTATTCGGTAGCCCAAACTTAAATGTGATTGTGAACAGAATAATTCTGGAAGCGACCATTTCCTTTATCAAATCAACACAGTGACTAGGCTAGAAATAAAACCATCGAATCATAGCGCACCCCACAGGCTGATTTCCACTCAGTAGAATTTTCTGAGCGGACCTATTTTAGGGCCAGTCTCCGGTCGGCTGGGTGGGCGGAATTTTAGACCGTTAAAGGTTGCTCAGCTGTAACTGTCTATTCATTTTCAGAGCGACATTTTCTCTTGCAAACGGTTGGAGTTCCGCCCGCTCGGGGAATTCCGCTGTCTGGAGAACAGCCTTTTCACAATCGCTAACTCGAGTCACGCGCAACATTTGATTCAATTCAGAGCGACATTTTCCCACATCAACTATGATTTCATGTCCGGTCGGAAGAGTTGACTGAGTGGAAATCCGCCTTACCAGGTGAGTCAGAGATACATTTCTTTGATGCACCTGGTGACCCAAATTTTTTTTTGTAGATGTTTTTTTTGTTATACTAGATTTAGCGTTGTATTAAATTTCTGTATATGTCGTTCGTAGTGGGAACTCGATGACCTTGTGTCCTTTCTCGCTGCGAACGACATAATTTTCCTTTGTGTATTCTAGTTTAACCGTTGTTGTTGTTCTTGTATATTTTTAATATTTTAGGATGATATAAAAAAAACTCTCAAGATGAATTTCGTCGAATGATGGCCTGAGCTTATCAGCTGGAAGTTAAAGCATCGGTCAGTATCCAGCTTAAGATTGCTTGCACTGACAACGATTTCATGGTAAGGTATACTTACGTAAAGTATATTTCGTCACTTGCATAAAGAATGAAACTTTGATCCTAAGTTATCTGTGCTATCTTTTCGCTTGAGTTATTTGTGCTGCCTTCTTTCGGTTGCTTACTCTGATATTCCAACAACTTAATAAAAAGATTCTCTTAGTCAGATTCTACTCTGCTGAAATGCATCAACATGTGTGGAAATTTTTGTGTTTGCTTTGCTGTGCTCCCAATATAATTGGTGGCTGCAGCGATGATGGAAATCTACGATGGAGAATACACGCCTTGTTTCTCATTCAAATTTGGATCCAGCAGGTATTTTGAAATAAACGGATATCATGAATTTCGTTAACTACAGCGAACTTCAAAGCCAGATGGCTAATATCCTTTGTTATGTATATAAACAAGAACATACTTTGCTGCGAATATGGTCTACGGCCAAAACGATGAAAATTTATGGCAAAGAACAAACGATGCTTCTTTCCTATCCAAACTCAGATCCAGCTATTCTTTTGAAACAAATAGGTATCATCAATTCAACACTGCAAAATCTAAAGCCAGATGGCTATAGCCATTGCTATGAAGATAAGCGAAAGAGCCTTAGCAGCAACTCGTTTAATATTCGAACTCAAATAGATATCATGAGCCATGACTTCAGTTAACTGCAGACAATTTTTTAGGCCAGATGGCTAATAGCCTTTGTTATGTACTGGGTGAGTAGGATCCCCCCAGGGCCGTCGCGACGTGGGGGTGTGGGGGGTGTGACACCCCCCCTGAAAAAAGCATCAGTCGGCAAATGAACCCTCAAACCTGCACTTTTCGGCAAATTGGTAACATTTGGGCAATCTCTGCTCGGCAATAATTAGTCGGCAATAAATTGAGACTGGAATTAAATCACAAAAGCAGTGTAAACTATTGTTTGCAATCTTTGGTAAAATATATAGTTGCTTTGATCTTATTCCAAAAACAAAATTATTTTTACGACAGAAAGCAAATGAGTAAAAAGGGAACTAAAGTGTTTGCGCCTCATAAGCATGTGTCATAATTCGACAATGATGTTGAGGTACAGGATATGCCTTTCTTGTTGATTTGCGCTGCGGAGCAGCATGCAAATCTTTAAAATGCCCTGAAAGCAAACTCGGCCTATAGCGCGGATGGCTGAACATTGGTAATGCTTAACAATAGATAAACAATGGGTAAACTGCAAAGTGCTGGCTTACGTTCAAAGGACGCAAAACAGACACAGCCGACGCAAAAGGCACGGTCTCATTTGCGTGCGCACATCTCCAACGTTCAGAATAAACATTTTCTTTGTTTTGTAAGAAGTTTGCTTGCAGTTCGGTTGATGAAGCAAACTTCAAGCTTTCCAGGATCATCGAACTCGAAAGGACTTACTATCATTGTGGAAGCACCCAAGGGCAGAAAGCCAAGCGAAGTAGAAGCGAACGAATTTGAGTGACAGTTAATGCTGAAATTTCAACTGTTAAGTTTGATACGTTTTGGAACGACGGCAGCAGCATCTCTACAAAGTTGCTGTGTCCGTTTAAAGAACTGGTGAAGGAAAATGTTGATTTCTAACCGTGCAAAAGTTGAAATTTTATTTTGGCCTACAAGTACACTCACCTTCGTACGCTCCTACCGCAAGGAAATGCAAGATCATGGCCGGGTCGCTCTTCTCCAGAAAATCGAAGAAAATCGATCTGTTAGGCCCCGCACTGCAACTACGCGAGTCAAAGCAGAACTGCTGCAAAACAACATTCCAGTTTGATCGTTTGTCAAAGCGCTGGACCATTGTTCGACAATGTCAGTTGAATCGGTATTGAAATCAACTGACGCAGCTTAAAAGGCGGACTGTGAATGATGATAGGACACCCAGATAAGGGATTTCATGCCCAAAGCATTTACGTTCAAACTTCAAATATAAGCAGACATCAAGGTCGCAAATCTTAAGATAATAATATCTCTTGTTGTTCTTTGTCTTGAAATTCGTACTTGCCAACTTGACGATATTTAATTTCTGGTCGATCTTCGGGCTGATTTTGTTGGGCAAAAGTCAGAAGGAGCAAAATGAGTGGAAGTACTACTACCGATTTCACCAGAAAACGAAAACGTGTGAAACTGAAATGGCTTGTGTGTGGTAGAGCTTTCGACGACGACCATAGAAAAGATCACAACGAGAGATTCCATCCAGAATATAAAAGGGAAAACAGGTTGGTGCCGTTCGAAACATTGGGAGTAGCAACTGGAAATCAACAGACTATTTGCAATTTGCTTTAACTCTGAAAGCTATAGTATCTAAGCAAAAGATCTCGTTCATGTATACCAAGTAGAGCATGGCGTAAAAATCGAGTTAAGAGAGAGAACCAATAAATAAACACACCTCTCAGATATGACTAGTTGTAATGACCACACCCAATGACCACGCCCTTTGTCGGCAAATTTAGACCATTACACCCCCCTTGCAAAGCTTCCTTGGCGACGGCCCTGGATCCCCCTTTGTTCTCCTTAGCAATAATAACTCTTAGATGTGTTCATATATTTTGTCCTCCTGGGAAAAAGGAATCCCCTTGAATTGGTTGTTTATGCGAAGATAGGAATCAAATGTTTTAGCCGAATTTTGCTCGTGGCCCATGGCCGGAAACTACGGTGGCCCATAAGTGCACACCGAATTCCAAAACCTCACACCGAATTCCAAAACCTCACACCGAATTCCAAAACCTCACACTGAATTCCAAAACCTCACACCGAATTCCAAAACCTCACACCGAATTGCAAAATCTCACACTGAATTCCCAAACCTCACACGGAATTCCCAAACCTCACACTGAATTCCCAAACCTCACACGGAATTCCCAAACCTCACACGCAATTCTCAAGTTCCACACTGAATTCCCAAACCAAGCCTCAAACCTCACACAAAAAGCGACCCAGGGGCATTCCACCCATTCGAAAAAGCATAAGAGATTTCGTCCTTAATAAAACATTTTACGGATCCTTGATGGACAAACATTTAAAACACAAGGATTCTTGCCCAAACGTTTGCGAGATTTTTTGGAGTGAAATGCCCCTCAAGAATGACAATTAGAGCGTTTTTCGTAAATAAGACGATCTATAAACATTAGTTGCTTTCATGTGTACATGGTGTACATTTCCTCGCATGGATGCATCTTGCCATCAAAAGCACAAATTTAATGGGAGTTATCCAGTTTTAACCATGGTTGAAATAACAAAAATTCTTGTTTCTTATCAGAGCGCATTTTTATAAGAAACTGCTCATAAGAAACTCAGCGCCAATCGTCAAAAGTTTAAGAAAACTCCAGTATTGGGGAAGTCAAACTTAAGGAACTAGTTATTTTGACAAATGAAGTCCTTCACATGTTATTTAATTCATTTCAATTTTATCCTGTATCATATTCCTGAGATACTTGAGTAACGTCTAAACATTGCAGAAGATTAAAACAGATTAGTTTGAAATGTTCACAAAGGCACATGTAATGAACATGAACATTGTAATGAAACCTCTAGGGAACTCGTAAGAAACCCTGAGCACCCAAAATCAGACGATTAAAAGAAACTTTCAGTACTGGCCCAAATTCTTAGTTTCTTATGAAAATAGTATGTGTATAGTAACAACTGTGCACTAAATCAGATACAGTTGTTTCTGATAAATATATGCAGCACTAAATCATTCTTTGATTTTGTTATATGTTGAAGAAACTCGGATATTGTTTTAACACAATGTTAGAACTGCTCTTCCGTCATTCCATCGTTCCATCGTTCCATTGTTCCATTGTTCCATCCAGAGCGTCAGAATGCCTTCGGACGCTCGGACAATGTCCGCAGGAAATTTTGAATTCAACAAAAGTCACAGGAAATTCATTATCCGTAAATTACATATTTTCATCTTCCCGAGAAAATTTTGAAGAAAAGGCCCCGAAGTTTTGAAGTATTACTTGTCGTTTTACTGTAAAGCTGGTGCTGTTGCAATGATAAAATGACCAAGGGGCCCCGTGCCTGTATGATTTCTCACTCTAAATGAATGGAAAGCGTGTTGATTAACTGTAATCGAAAATGGATGCGTCACTTTTATCGCTTTTCCGGCAACAGAAGCTTTGACCAGCGGAGTTCCCAAGTGGGGGAATGGGACATTTCTCTGTTTTGTCAAAATAAACTGGGTGAGCCAGAAAATTTTCCCACTTTTGAACATTCATAGCATCAAGAAAAATTCATATCATCATGAAAATTCATAGCTATAGGGACTTGAATGATTCAAATTCTAGTTAAAAGCTAAAAGACTGAAGCATTTTTGTGATTTTCCTCGCCTTCTTACCAAGACTAGAAATAAGAGAAAAATCAACTTTACAAAAATTTTATGGTTGCAAAAATGGCTAAAATCGGACCTAAAACATTTCTCAAATCACATAAAGGACTCTCCTCACACAGGGCAATAAGAAATGTGCGTGTCACCTTTCTCGAGAGTTTTAAGACATTCATTTTCAAGCAAATATTGAAGATTTTTTCAATCCCATGGCAATAAATGTTCTAAGGATAGCTCTCATCGTGCTCTCATCCTTTGTCTTTGTTGGCATTTTCTTTGTTGCTCTGTGCGATGAGTCCTTTATGATTTGATCGATGTTTTTGGGCCCTCTTCAGTCATTTTGCAAACATGAACTTCTTATAAAATTGAATTTACATATACTGCTAGTGCTACTAAGGCAGCAAGAAAAATCACAAAGATACTTCGATCTTTCCGCTTTTAACTAGAATTTGAATGATTCAAATCGGTGGAGTTATCTTTGTTCTATGAATTTTCAAAAGTGGGAACTTTTTTTCTGGCCCATCCAGTATAATTGCAAAAGTTCGGCTAAGAATTTTCATCCAGGGTTTTGATCCAATGTTTGATCATCTTTCATTTTGATCGATTCAGTTGTTGTGCTGGAGAACTGACAGGAAATCTTATAGCAAGAAGTTTTCGTCCGCAGGAAATAAAAAATTTTCTGACGCTCTGGTTCCATCATTCCATCGTTCCATCATTCTATCATTCCATCGTTCCATCATTCCATTCCGCCTTTTAACGATAGCCAGGAATATGGTGTGGAGCTTGAGAATTCAGTGTGAGGTTTTGGAATTCAGTGTGAGGCTTGAGAATTCAGTGTAATTCAGTGTGAGGTTTTGGAATTCGGTGTGAGGTTTTGGAATTCAGTGTGAGGTTTTGGAATTCGGTGTGAGGTTTTGGAATTCGGTGTGCACTTATGGGCCACCGTAGGAAACCACCAAAACCTCGTTTTTACGCACCAATCAGACGGCGAATAAGTGAGGAAAACAAAAGGAACGTGTGAAAATTTTTCTAAATTTTACCTACGTTCATAAAACGCAACCAGGACAAAAAACTGCTTGGAATTTCCCGAATTTTTTTGAAGAAATCTACTCTCCATATGTTTGGGCATTCAAGTTTGGATGCCGGTCAAAATATCTCCCGGTTACAAGGAGTTATTGCACCTCAAACTCACGACCTTTGTTCGTTTTCAGCATTTCTGAGCTTCCAGCATTCTTAGTACACAATTATTTCCTAAAAAGTCTTCTAAAACTTACTTGAAACATTACTTATTCCCATAAAGTCGATACAGTGGGGTTGGGGACTTTTTCTTGCTTCGCAGATGAGCAAATTTGATATGATTTCTTTGATTGTCCGAAATATGGCCTAGCTCTAAAATTTGCTAAATTGTATTTTTGAGTAAGAAATTTCAAGGGTACCCACCTCTTTTCGTTTGTTTAAGGCATCCTGTAGTTCTGTGTATCTACCAGACTGTGCTTGGTCTCCATTTGACGATTTTCTGCCAAAAATAATGCAGTAAGTTGGAAGAAAAATGTAACTGCAGTGTTTCTTCGGTCAAAAACTCATCCGTGGCATCACGAATCACGACATGGCGTATGAGGTGATCACGTGGTATGTAATATTTTGACATCTTCCCGCCTCTTCCCCAGGCCTCGCAGAGCGCAGCAAGTATGGTGATTCGTGATGACACGGATGAGTTTTTGACCGAAGAAAAACAACAACTTGCATATTTCTGGCGACTTACTGCATTATTTGTGGCAGAAAATCGTAAAATGGAGACCAAGCACAGTCAGCTAGATACACAGAACTACAGGATGCCTTAAACGAATGAAAAGAGATGGGTACCCTTGAAATTTCTTACTCAAAAATACAATTTTTAGAGCTAGGCCATATTTCGGACATCAAAGAAATCATGTCAGATTTGCTCATCTGCGAAGCAAGAAAAGGTCCCCAACCCCACTGTATCGACTTTATGGGAATAAGTAATGTTTCAGGTAAGTTTTAGAAGACTTTTTAGGAATGAATTGAGTACTAAGAATGCTGGAAGCTCAGAAATGCTGAAAACGAACAAAGGTCGCGAGTTTGAGGTGCCATAACTCCTTGGAATCGGGAGATATTTTGACCGGCATCCAAACTTGAATGCCCAAACATATGGAGAGTAGATTTCTTCAAAAAAATTCGGGAAATTTCAAGCAGTTTTTTGTCCTGGTTGCGTTTTATGAAGGTAGGTAAAATTTAGAAAAATTTTCACACGTTCCTTCTGTTTTCCTCACTTATTCGCCGTCTGATTGGTGCGTAAAAACGAGGTTTTGGTGGTTTCCGGCCATGGGCCACGAGCAAAATTCGGCTAAAACATTTGATTGCTTTCTTGTTTATGCGTGCAAAAAAAATGGATTTTAGTTCTGTATCTTTATGAAACCGACTCTCCTTCAGGTTGAACTGGATATTGTAGCTCATTTGTCGAAAATGATGTCTCTTTGGCGTCGCTTTGGTCTGACTTTGCGTTTTCTCCGTCTGCTTGGGAGGAACCTTGAGTGGGGACCTGCATTTCGATGGCTTGAAGATTTGCATTTGATTGGCTACCAGATTTATCACTGGTGTCAGGTGATCCAACAGAAGACCTGTTGGATTTGGGAACTTCAGAATGTGTTGGGCTTGACTGACGTTTTTCGATATCGTCGATCGAATCCTTTATCTTTCGAATCATAAAGCCTCCATCGTGCAAATTTGAATCAAGCAACCCCAAAATAAAGTAAAGATCATTGCCTGGATATGCCTTAATCATCCGGTTTCCGGTCGATGTCCCTCTCAACGGTTGCCGCTCCCCATTTGTACTACTCTCCGGGCGCAGTTTATTCTTGATTCCCCGCACTTTGCAACATAACAAATACAATGCCCCAACAATCGAGAAAACCAGTAACAAAGCAAGTATGACAAGATTAATGCATATGATAACGAAAGTATGGCGGCCGGCTCCGATGTTACAAGACAAAGCGGGACAGTCCTGTACATCTTTCATAGAGCTCAAATGACACTCGACGCTCCTATCATTCCACAACTCCATGCCATTAAACCATAATCCAATGATCAGCCCAAATGAGAGGCTAGAGATGAGACATAACAGGATACTTTTCACTAGGAAGAGATAAAAAACAATTTTTGTCTTTTCTTTCAGCAAAAATGCAAGTCGCAGTTCCGCAAGGATCCTATCCTCTTTTTGTTCCGCTTCAGAATTCGTCTGTTCAATTGCTTTAACTATTATGTCAACAGCTTCCATCTTTGAACAAACATTGGGAATCTTTAGCCAAAAGATCTGACAAAATATAAGTATGATCCCTTGTGCTGACACCACGTATGGATAGTAAACAAGGATCGCTTTAAACAATTCTAAAGCACATCTGCGAGAGCAGTATTTTGCATAGACAGAATTCCAGAATGTTTCATTTTGGGCATCCTTTTGGATGCATTTGACGCCAGATGCTTCTCCTTCAAGGATCATACTCCATGCGACAACAGCGATGAAAATCACAGAGCAACAGAGCCAGTCGATAACAGTTTCCCACCAAGGCTTAAATCGCTTCAGTGACGCTTCTTCAGAGAACAACGGTGTGATTTGATTCACAGGCAGCATTTCTATTTCTCTGCAGTAACTAGAAAAAACGGACAATGTTGATAGCATTTAAGGGAACAGAACAGAGATGGATCTAAAACATATCACAAAATGTTCTTTTCGTTTCACGCAAAAAACTTATTGTTTATGATGCAAATCTATTCATAGAAAATAACGGTTTTGTTTTCATTATGCTATGCGCTGAGAAAGCTTATTCTGGACTGTGATTTTTAAGCAAAATTGTAAATCTTGTCGGAGATCCGGGGATTATTTTTCTGACATTTAAGACAGTATCAGAAGCGTAATATCTTCTTCTCGTGTCCCCTAAATTGGCTGCTATGAAGTGTCACCATTCTCCTCGATCTTGAGTATTCCTCACAAAACAACCATAGTGCTTTCTTCCCATCCAGTCTCCTATGTTGTTCATCCATATAGTTCTTAGTTTCTCTCCGGGGGAGGGGGAGTGGAGAGACGGGACGGGGCACTTGGTGCCGCATGTGTTATCAAGCTCGCACAAAAAACGCGGGAAAGGGTGGCTTTCTTCAACGTAGGCACGGGTCCGCACGGGCCCCTGTTTAGGGGTGCTGGTTCGACTATAATTTCCAAAAAGGGCGTATTTTTGCATTTGACAAATTCAACTCTTCTGCAATGATATTTTCATAAAAATTTCTTTAACCCTATTGTACCCGGGCTCTTAGGGTCAGACCACTGCCTGGGGGGGGGCAAAAAATGCCCTCCCCTATTATCTCTAAAACCATGATTAGTATGCCGTTGTAACTTCGTACAATAGTAATAACATCTATTTGAAGTCTAAATATAGAATCTGGTGCTAATTGGTCACGTGGTTTGTTGCCAGACAACCAAACAATAGGACACCGTCGCTAAAGCTTCTGTGCTGAAGAAGCAACGAGTGCTAATTATTTCAGGGAATAAGGTTCGTAATCTGAATAAACCACTTGATGACTTTGAAATTATTAGCAAAACAGACAATCATTTTGACCTTCTTATTCACGAGAGTCTTTTGATAAAAGGAGACACGCCCTGTTTGAACTCCCAAACATCATCTATTCCCATGGTCTCATTCTGGGTTTGTATTTCTGTTCTGTTGACCGTTTCTGTTTTTGCTTTATTAGGTCTTGTTTTTCATCTCACATTTTAGTTCTTGTTTTTCTTCTTTGTTTTGATGTTTATTTTACTTTATTACGCATTTCTCCCCTCCTGCATGCCGTGTTTTGTTTTAGTTTCAAAGGCCCTCGTGAACATATTTTGTTTGCTGAAGATGACTCTAGCCAGAGTCGAAACGTGCCGAATTATGTCATAACTAAGTATTTTCAACTGGACTGTCAAACTTTTCTTTAATTATGGATTTTCAACTGGATTGTCAAATTTGTCTGTAATGGATTTTCAACTGGATTGTCAAATTTTTCTTTAATTTCAAAGTCTTTTCGTCACAAAATGTCCTTCTGATCGTCGTTTTCATCCTATGACATTTAGCGATACTTCACAAAGCCAACTTCAGTATTGAGTGAGCACATTCCGTCGACGACTATTTTGTTTTTTGTTGTTGTTGTTTTATTTTGTTTGTTGTTTTTGCTTTTGTTTGTTTGTTTGTGTCCTTTTCATTTTTGCTTTTTGTTTTAAACTGTCTCTTTCTTTATATATCTATATATTCTTTCTCTATATACGCCAATGCCCATTTTATCTTTGTATAGTTCTAGCTCGTTTGAAAAAACATCTGCTTCCTTTAGTTTTGATAGCCTGCTTTCTCTTGTAATGTCAACTAAAACTTTGGATCCCACGGCTCTTCTATATGCTGTACAGTTAAATACATGCTCTGTCGTTTCTTCCTCAGCTTTAAATGCTGGACACAATACATCTTTCCCTAATCATTTGTAGTTTTATTGCAAGTGTCACGACGAACAGTTTCATGGTTTCATTTAATAAAATCTCAGGATACTCAGGATGACATGACAGAAAAAAACGACAAATCCAGTAGAAAACAAAAATCGACAATCCAGTAGTTATGACATATCCAGTAGACAATCCAGTAGTTAAGAAATATTAAATAAATTAAGACATGATCAAGTTAGTACGTTTAGTACGTACATTTGTAGTTTGACTTTAAATTCATCAAATTCATTCTTACACGCATTATGCTTCTGCACATGTCAGCTGTTGTGCTCGTTATAGCTACAACTTTCTTGAGCAAAGCTTGTATTTATCAATCGCAATTTAGTCATTTGTCTCTTTTTTCTCTTCCAGCCTTTTTCTTACCCACTTTGTTATTTTTTTCTGTTACTTCTCTTTTCCAATCTGATTTTCTGATTTTTCGTAACCTTGTGGTACTTATGCCCAGCTGATATTCATCAGCTGCCTGCAATATTTCACTATACCAACAGTTTGGATATTGATTTCTTGCTTGCGACAGAAGTACTTTTTTGGATATTTTTGTATCTTCCGAGTTTAACATGTTGTATAGGAGCATGAACATCTGATAATCGATTGTTTGCAATATGGGCCATATTGCTGTTTCTGTGATTATGCCCCAATATGGTGTACTTTTTGCTAATTCAAATAATGATGTTATCAATTCTTTATGTATTTTTTCTATTTCTTCTTTATCTTTCTTTGATAAGTTTGTCCATGTTTCCATGCCATATGTTACTGATGGCATTATCACTGTTTCTAAGATCTGAAGCCTTACTTTCATAGCTTCTTTGCCCACTTTGCTTTCAGAACCACATGCCTTTGCTACCGCTATGGCATGAGCTACCGTTTTCATTTTCTTTTTAATTCTTGTTTTATTGTCACCTCTATCATTAAAGTATTCTCCGAGGTATTTCCTTTCTGACACCCTCTTAATTTTTCCTTTCTTTACAGTAATTGATGTACCTTCTTCTTTCTTTTTCTCTTTCGTAAATTTCATATGAATTTATCAACGCTAAATGTGAATTTCGTTGTTTGCTAGAGCATAATTAAGTTCTGCTCGGTCCTTGCCATGTTATCTGCTGTTCCCATTGCTAGAATGTCATCGACGAACACTAAGGCCCCGTTCACACTACTCTGTTCGAAGCTACCGTTCACACTGCTCCGTTTTCGTACAAAAACGGAGAGAAAAACCTCCGTTTTTATGCGTTCACACTGATCTGCCCGATAAAAAAAACGCAGCGAAAAACATCCCTTTTGTGCGTTCACATTACTCCGTTTTTGTGAAGCTCAATGTTGGATATTGAAGCGTTTTCAAAAACCTCCGTTTTTGTGCGTTCACATTGATCAAATGCGTTTTCAAAAACCTCCGTTTTTGTGGATATCCACTTTTGACAGCGTTTTCGAAAACCTCCGTTTTTGTGGCGTTTTTGTGCGGATCAGTGTGAACACTTTCACAAAAACGGAGGTTTTTCTCTCCGTTTTTGTACAAGCTTTTGATTTCTACATCAGGACCTATCATAGTGTATGTTCTGCTGTTAATTGAATTTATTTTATCTGTCACTACAGCACACATTGTTGGTCCCCAAACTGTTCCTTGTCTTACAGCAGAATCGATTATTTCCATTCAACTCAATTCAATTTTGGCAAACCAGTCGAGTCTGCACGCAGGCTAATTTTAATGGGATCTGTTTTTCCAAAGCGTGTTTCAATTGTAGCTGTGATATTCGTATTTGAATTTCTCAAAAATTTTCTTCCTCGGGTTTGAATCCTATCTTATAGATCTCACTGCAAATAATAGTTTTGTGTTCGTGTTTAGTTTACCGTCAATAGTTTAGTGTTAGCGACTTAGTGTTCGTCGATGACATCCTAGCAATGGGAACAGCAGATAACATGGCAAGGATCATCAAGCCATAGTTTGTCAAAACATTTTTCGGCATCAATAAATGCAATGAAGAGATCCTTTTTTAAGAATCTGTGGTAATCAATCACTCCTTGAAGAACGAACAAATTGTCAATTACACTTCTTTTCTTTGGGCTTCCACATTGATATTCTGACACCCCAGTCCAAATTACATTTTGGTTTCTATTGTAAATCAATCTTTCAACGACTTTGCTTGCAACGTTTGTTCAAAAAAAGTCCTCCTTGATTTTTCCCCCTTTGACCTTTCTTTTTGCAAATTGATTTTATTTTCATGTCTTTCCACTGACTTGGTCTCTGTTTCGTTCCATTACCTCATTAATCATGCGAGTCAAACTTTCTTGAAGGTCCTTTCCGGTATATTTGATATACTCATATCTCCAATTCTCAATGTCAGCTGCTTTTCTATTCTTTAGATTTGTTCTCTATCCTGGATCTCTCTACCGTTCTGGAGTATGCTATATATTTTGCAACTTTTGGTAACACGTTTAACCTCTTCTTCTGCATCAATTTCGATCTGAGTGGAAGCATTTAGCGTAGCTAACAATTCTTTATAATGTTCCATGCATAGCCTGGTTTCCATATAATCGCAAGGAGTCACAAGGAGAAGGAGTCGCAGCGACTTGCAATAAAAGTGATTAAGTTTGCTTGCGACTCTCTGCGATCATATGGAAACCGCTTGCGACTCCTTGCCATCGCTTATTACATTTTCTTGGATCGGAGTCTACAACGAATTTTTCGTTGTTGGTGACCTAAGATAGGTCTTGACTCGCAATACACACTTCAGAAGGCCCTTGGTGATTGCTTGAACAGTTCAATTAGGAGAGGAAAGTGGAAGGAAGCTCCCACCTCTAGATTGATTTATACTTATCTTCTCGTGTCTCACCTAGGGGGCGTTGACAATACTGAAAGAGGGAGGGCACGAGGGAACACTTTTTTGGAGAGTAATTTCATGGTTGGTTCAATGGTTCAATCAGTTTTCTACGTTACGTATGATGAATGGAAAAAAATGCAACTATTGGAAATTATTGGGGGGGCGGGCCCAACCGGCCCCAATAGCTGCTACGGGCTTGTGGGGTACATATAGGATGGGCATGAATTTTTTTCTGAGAAAAACTAGACAATTATGTAATTCAACTGTGTTGCCAAAACTACCATTTCAGCACTGGTGAATTTGGAATCAGGGGATGCCTTCAAAGCCAAAGGGCACTTCACTCATTCGAAAAAGCATAGAGACATTTTCAGAACAAGAGAGCTTTTATGGATTTTACCCACTTTTAATCACTTTATGGCCACCTGGATCCTGTACCTTTAGATTCTTGTTATTGCACTGCTAAAGTACACTGCAAAATGCAAATAGACGATTACGCTAAAGATGGTGGCGAGGAGCTTTTTACCAAGATGCACTGCGTTCTTTAATCAAATTCCTATAGGATCGTCAAAGATTCGCAATTCAAACACAATGCATCATGGTAAAAAGTTCCTTGCCGCCATCTTTAGCGTAATTGTCTATTGGAGCTAATTACCATATTTTGGCAAGACCTTGGTGAAAATTCTTACAGGATCCTATTAGGATCCTATTGCAGGATCCTATTGCAGGATCCAGTCCAAATCCCACATTGGATCCTGTACAAGATCCTATAGGATCCTGTCTAAGATTTGGCAGGATTGTGTAGGATCCTGTCTAAGATTTGGTAGGATTCTGCTTGTCATATCTCATTGGAGACTAGCTATACTTTTGAGCGTGCTTTTGAAGAAAGCTGCTGAACTTGTCTTTTATTGAAGGCATGATTACTGTTGGAGTTTTCATTGATCAGTAAACAATAGTTTCACATTTTGATTAAATAGATGAACCATTCGTAATGTTTGCTCATGGATGATTTATGAAATACCACAAAGATTTGCTTCTGAAAATTATTGGGGGGATAAGCCCAAAGCCAAGCGCTGCAGGATCTTCAAAAGGTCTTGACTCATACGATCCTGAAAGAAATTTGACAGGATCCTGAACAAGGTGGGCTAGGATCCTATACAGGATCTTGTAGGATCTTAAAAGAATCTTCACATGTAGGATCCCAAAAGGGATTTGATAGGATCCTAGATAAAGGGAAACAGGATCCTGCAGGATCCTACATAGCATCCAATGTTCACAGAGTATTCTATGTGTCGAGCCTTCGAGCCTCGAGCCCTCGAGCCTCGAGCCTTCGAGCCTTGTATTTCGAGCCTCGAGCCCTCGAGCCTTCCAGCCTTTTATCTCGAGCATCGAGCCTTCGAGCCTTGCATTTCGATCCTCGAGCCTTCGAGCCTTGACATTTCAGAATGAAATACAAAATGAGGCAACGTTATTCAATAAATGGTGCATGTAAATTTCAAAAATTCAACAGTAACATTTAAGTTGAGACTAATGGTGAATGGCGTGAGAATTTCATTGGCATGTGGGAATGCATGCCAATTAATTGGAAAAGTTGGATCTCAATTAGTCCCCCATTGAAACTCCCGCATGCAACATTCCCACTACATGCAACAGAACCATTGCAAGCAAATGATAGAAGTACCATACTTCAGTTACAAAAACCAGATTGTCACGTTATTTGCGAGTAACTGACTAGGACTGATAGATCTCCCACATACACATGAAGCACTTTCCTGAAGTATTTTCTGTGTAGCACATTCTTTGAAATCAGGCCTGTTATGTGTGTTCTGGCAATTTTACAAATTCGCATGGATTCTAGCCAGTGCTTTGAATTTGAATCCTTGATCTCTGCAAAAAGAATCCTTGAAACTTGAATCTTTGATGTTTGCAAACTGATAAACTTCAAGGACGAAAGCTTGTAGCTAAGAATACAACTCGAGGGCTCGAGGCTCGAAGTATAAATCTTGAAGGCTCGAAGCTCGAGAGCTCGAGGCTTGAGAAACAAGGCTCGAAGGCTTGAGGCTTGAGAGCTTGAGGCTCGAGGGCTCGGAGTTCAGACACACTCATGTTCACATATGTTAGGATCTAACAGGATCTTGCAGGATCTAAAATGAATCTTCACTTGCAAGCAGGATCCTGAAAGTGATTTGACAGGATCCTAAATACAGGGAGACAGGATCCAGTGGCGTAACACATGGTGTGCACCATTAAGCACAAAACTAAGGGCCCCCAAACATTTGGACCCCGACGGGGCCCCCAAGTAATTTGGTGAAAAAATGGGTTTTTGGATGAAAACATATGTTTCAGCATTCACAACATTATCAAAATGAGTGTAAGACTGGATATGATTTGTGAGTAAGCACATGATGATGATGTGAAGTGACAATTTTAACTCACTTGATTCTCACCTCGGAAAAGAAAGAGGAAAGAGATGAAATCCTTAAGAAAAGTTTCAAATTGGAAGTATTAGGGAAGGAGGAGAAATTTCATTTCATGTGCCATTCATTATTAAAAATATCTTAGGCAGCAGACTTATAGTATATTATATTTTCCTTCGGTCTTTCATGAAAACCCTAACCAATGAGTACATTGGCCGTAAAACTCGCATCAAATATAGTTAAGTATAAGGGCCCCTAACCACTATTTTCAAGGGCCCCATAATGCTCCGTTATGCCACTGACAGGATCCTATACAGGATCCTTATGTTTGCCTAAGTTAGGATCTAACAGGATCCTGTAGGATCTTAGGAAAATTTTGACTGGTAGGATCCTGCAAGGGATTTGTTAGGATCCTAACTACAAGAAAGCAGGATCCTACATAGATGCTGTGTAGGATCCTACAGTATGTTTGTCTATGTTAGGATCCTAGTAGGGTTCTATAGGATCTTATAGGAATCTTCACTAGTAGGATCCTGCAATGAATTTGATAGGATCCTAACTGCCGGGAAACAGGATCCTATGGAGATCCTATGCAGGATCTATTGTAGAATCCTACGTTTGCCTATGTTAGGATCCTGATAGGATCCTGTACGATCTTATGGAAATCTTCACTTGTAGGATCCTGAAAGGGATCTGATAGGATCCTAACTCCCAGAAAACAGGATCCTATACAGGATCCTAAATCAATAGGATCAGATAGGATCCTGGATTAAGATCCTGGTAGGATCCTGTCCAGGAACTTATTCCTATCCTTTAAGAACTTTCACTGTGGGAATCACTGCTGGAAAACTGCTGAACAAATGAACAGTACATGGAAAAAGTAATAAACTATGGTCTGACTGTTTCATACAGGAATAAACATTGTTTGCGAGTCAAAATAACAAGGTTTCTTGTCAAATTTTCCAATAGTACCAGAAAACACTCTTCCAACGCTCAGTGAGAGCACTCCCTGGGTGGCGTTAAAGGCTACTCTGTTGGCATCATTACAAAATAACATTGAGAACTTATACTAACCATTCTTTACTATGTACCCATATCAGGAGACGGGGGCTAGGAGATTGCATCCCATATACAATCATGCCTGTTACACCAAATATCTATGATGAGGTGAATGTAAAACTAATGGTGAAACAATAGGTGTATTTGTCTTAGATAATTTGTGTGGCATCTTTAGCTGGTGGTGCAGCAAAAATAAACTTTCCACCCACAAATGCAGTCTGCCTAAAATCAGGGAAATCTGTCACATTTACATCTGCATTTGGCAACCATTCGTAAAGGTTGAAAAGAGCGGGATTTTCATTCCAGAAGCCTCTTTAGATTCGAATCGAACGTAAACTGAAAGTACATACCTGTATATTTCAATGCGAGGAGATGCGAGGCTTTTCAATTCGCCTTGATGCTTTTGCTTGCAAGTGCTGGCGACACAGTTATCATCGGATGCCCGCAAAGCATCAAGGGAATATCCTTCTGAGAAATCAAACAGGGTAGCGGAAAAGGCGGAATGACGTAAGTACGCCTGAAAACGAGGTTGATGAAATAACATTTCATTTCATAAATAACATAAAACATTAAAACATACTTTGTAATGATCCAGCAATTTACGGTGGAGATCTAAGTAAACAATGATTTGATTTGATTTGATTTACTGAATTTATTTTGAATCCTCAAGTCATGGTCCGCTGTAATCCAGCGTATAAAAACTGAGGTACACGGCCGAGAATCATAGAAGTGGCATGAAAAACTTTTCCCAATTAATTTGAAGTGAACGATTGTTTTTTCGATGGTGAACGACAGAACTTCGATGATGTGCTTTGTTTTCGGTGTCAAACTCGTCATTCTCTGTGAAAAGTTTGCACGTACCTCTGGAAGAAAAACAACGTTGAGAAAAACAGTGGATTTATGGAGGAATGGAATTTCCATATTTTCATTTGTATCACAAAGAACTGTCCAGCGAATCAGCGAAACAATAGTGAAAACAATTTGCAATTTAGTCAAAGACTTCAAAGTTCATTCAATGTGCCCTCTCGGTTATCACCATCCTGGCTGCAACAAGGGAACTGGCCACTTTTATTCATGGGAACAAGGGAACATTCCGAATTTTTAACGGGGATCAAAGGAACATAAGGAATTGTATTAGGGAGCAGGGAACATATTAGGACTTCAAGTGAAAAATATCTCCTTACTTAAAAATACAGAGCCACATTCCCCATCATACCCATCATATCAGTTCTTCATTGTCCATGCATAAATCAAAGGAGCTACCTGGCGGCAACCCCCCCCCCCCAAATAATTTATGTAATAGTTTCTGTAGATACATCTGTCTCTCATTTGATGTTAGGAGATTATAACTGCAAATTTTATTTAAGGATGCAGGTGAATCAAAGGAACAAAATCCGCCAGACGAAACTTCAGATCTGCCATTCTTCTTTCGTTATAAGCATTAGCATATAACTTGTCTTACAAACCACCCTTCACCTGCACCAGCCTGCACCTTACTGGTTTCAGGGCAACTTTGCGCCTATGTTTGTTCTGAATTACTTGTCCAGAGGATTAATTTGACCTTCATTAGCAAATAGACAGGATGGAATTGACCAAATGACCCATACCCAAGTGCTCAACTTTTCTACACCATTATGGTTGTGAATGAATGTCGACCCGGGATGAGTTGAAAACATATCTACCGAAATCCATTCCCTGGCTCTGTCCCTGAATGTGACGGTGAAAGCAATAGTTGATCGAGTTTTCTTTTAATAGGCCCGTCGGAAGCAGGGGGCTGGGAGGCTTCAGCCCCCCCCCCCCAATAATTTACTGAAGTTTGTTGATTTTGTAAGTGAAAAAGGCTGTGAAAGCCAAGGTTGTAGGAATGAAGATTGGAACTCGTATATATTCGAGGAAGCTACCAGAATCTATCAAAAATGCAATATCTTTTGATGTCATACATTTGAAAAGTTTCGAAATTTTCCTGGAAAGACTCAGTTGTGATCTGTAGCTTCTTTCAATGGCAAATTAAACTGGACTTGCTGCAAGTCTCAATGTTCCTTTCAGGCCCGTCAGGAAGCGGGCTGGCTGGGGGGCTTCAGCTCCCCAAATAATTTGCTGCAGTTCGTTGATTTTGTAAGTGAAAAACGCTGTAAAAGCCAACGTCGTAAGAATGAATGAAGAGTCAAACTCTTTTTTATTCGAAGAAGCTACCAGAATCTGTCCAAAATGCAATATCTTTTGATATCATGCAAGTCAAAAAATTCAAAATTTTCATGGAAGTCCCTCATAAGTCGTGATCCTTTGCCTCCGTCAATGGCACATTTTCCAAAAATGGGGCGTTTCCCAATGATCTAAAGGGCGTGGTCATGAAAAATTTTCCCGGAGGCAAGCCCCCGGACCCCCATTTTTGGTCGCTTCGCTCGTACCTCGTTTCAGCCCCCCAAAATCAGTTTTGTTCCGACGGGCCTGTCCTTTCAAACAACGCCCTTTATAAGAACAACTGAAACTCCTTTAGAGGAGGAAGAGCTTTCCAGAGGAGGTGCCAATGAAGCCATTGCTCTGAAGCAGTTTAAGTTGCTTTCTATGAAGGGATAGCTTTGATTGCTCTTTACCAAAAGTTTTGTGATGGGCTAGATTAGCCTTGGGTTTGGGACACAGACTAGCTAGATAAGCCTTTTCGGAGATTACTGTCGTAGAGAGTTGCTGCATGTCCATAGGTACCTACCAAAATAAGGCTGACTTCAATCAGGGAGCATGAGCTAAACTTTTTAGGGAACAAGGGATCAAAGGACTACTTTTGGGGAACTGAGGAACAGTTCAACATTTCTTTTTAGGGAACATTTAAAAATACTTTTGGGAACAAAGGAGATTTTTTGGAATTTTTTAGGGAACAAGGGAACACAGACCCCCCTGGGGGGCCTCTGGATCATATCTGTTCAGATTCAGTCGTTCTCTTGGTTTGCGACCTAGAATTAAGCGTGACAATCGAAAACCAGTATCCTGGATACCAGACTCTCTAAAAACTCAATTTCTTAGAGTCTGGTACCCAGGGTATCAAAGGGCATCAAACCAGTTGAAAAACGCAAAGACGCTCTGTTTTTTAAAAGAAAGCGCGAACAAAAACCGTAGGATCTTTCAGCGAATGACGCATCCCTTTTCTAGATTTTTTCGATTTTTTTACGAAAAACTTGTTTGGTCTTCCGTTACGAGATGCAAAGTTTCTTAACGAAAAGTAGCTTACGAGTGACCAATTTTTCAAAAGAGGAGGGGATGTACGAAACACAGGGCACAAATTTGCCACGACCTCCTAAGTAATTATTTCTCTTTTCAAATGATATTCCAAATGCATCTCAACAAAGGTCACATAAATTAAGTTTTAAAAATCTGGAACCCACAATGGCAAGCTTTCGCTCATATTTTGTGGACCGTTTCCTCTTTTTAATGATTGGTTTGCTCGTAGACTAAACGAAAAGTGGATTTGAAGTCGATACCATAATTTTCATACGATTGCCAGCTCATGATGATTTCGTCTTATTTAGCGTCTTCATAGCCTCGGGGCTGTTCGGGGTTATGATGTTCCAAATCTTTAGATCTACGAAAAAAGGCGGGTGTAAAATTCATTGCCCTATTTCTTAAATTGGAGGACTTCAAAGAATCTTTAGCCACTTTTCTGTGATTCTACCGTTGCATTTTTTCAGAAATCTTGAATATTTGTCGAAATTACAGTCTATTTCATATTTCGGCTCATTTTATGATGTGACGTCATCAAATTTCTAAATCACAAACCAGAAGAGTGAAAGAGTTTCGCTTGATACCGTATTGCAAGCATCCATAAACTATGGTTTTCTTGAAAATTATTTAATCTTTCGTCAACAGGTTTAGAAATTACGATAGTTTCAAGTTTTTTTCGAAAATTTTCTTGAATTCTTAAAAAAGAACAAAAACACTGTAATTCTGAAAATATTGAAGATTTCAGAAAAGTCCATCGGCAGATTTACTGTCAAATTGTTAAAGTTCCTCTGAAGCCATTCAGTTCAAAGAAATAGGTCATAGAATTTTACACCCAGCATTTTAAAGATTTGAAACCTATGCTGTTAGGGGTAAGGCATGGTTACAGTTGATTACGGAGTTACTCAGAGTTAGGCCCCGTTTACACGGGATCGGATCCAAATGGGATCGGATCCATTTGGATCCGATCCACTTTTTGAGGAGCGTTTACACGGGATCGGATCCAGAACTGTTCGCGTTTACACGGGATCGGATCCATTTGGATTTTATGAACTCTTGGCAGCGCTCTATTAAACATTTTCTCTTATTTTAATCAGATTCTTTGAAATTTTGCACTCTAATAGACTCTGTCTCATCTCCGATTCCCCACTTTGAAATGTCAACAAAGGATTTTCAGTTTAATCGTGTCACTCCCTATCCGTACCAGTTTGGATCCGATCCCAACCGTTTACACGAGACCTTTTTGGGATCGGATCCAAACGGGATCACCTTCGAAAGTGATCCCGTTTGGGTACGGATAGCAGATCCAAATGGGTTCGGATCCGTTGAGTCCCGTGTAAACGCAAGGCCTATCCGTTACACTTTGGGTACGGATCCATTTGGATCCGATCTCGTGTAAACGGGGCCTTAGTTTCAAGGATTAAGACAGCTCCGGTCTCCAGAGGCATAATGGACAAGCAACTTAAAGCTGGTGGCTTAACTGCAGGCATTGCGATAGACTTGAATAAAAAAGCTGTTGAAGGCAGTTAAAGGCAATTAAAGGTTAAATGATATTCAAATTTGAAGTTCCCTAAGAAATTAGTTTGATCTCGTTAATTATTTAAAGACACACCTCAGTAGCAGGTCGATGCTGCTTGTTGGATCCTCAGCTCGTTCTTGATTGTCACTCGAAAGATGGCTTCATGATTCATGATGTGTAATGTTCATAAACTTCTACTGCCTCTAATATTTGACGATTAAATTAAACATGCGTTTGGTGGTGAATTACGCTATTGCATTGATTAGCTACATTAGCAGAAGTTGGTAAGCAAAACACGTCTATGGCGAAAGGTAAAAGTTCGATGCCACCTTACACTTCTTCAAGATTTTGGAATACGGAATACATGTAGATTATCTATGAGCGTCTATCAACTGCGTCAACGACAAGGGGTGTGCCGGTGAAAAATTATCGAACTTACATAAAAGTTAGAAGATATGCACATCTAATCTTACATAGTTTTCTGAAAGCAATCAGCTGCTCGTTGACTCACATGTTAACCAGAGAAGAAAGAAATCAGCTGCCATTTCAACTATCGTAATTAGATTCAGATTTATTCATTCTATTCCAAACCTGTGACGAAATTCCTTGCATAAAAAGTTTCACACCGACTTTCTATAGTCTCACTGAGTGGTCTCACTTAGCTGTGAAGGCATTTGAGAGTTATGTTGCGTCAAACATTCGATGAACATTCTACTGATCCTTCGAACGTTCGAAACAACAAATTAGTAGCAAACCGTCGCAATGTCAAATCACTTTGACTATCATTTCAAGATAAGAGTTGTTGAAATTTGTTTTAGCAATGGGATGTTGGTCGTTGTTATCATATGAAAACAACTTTCAAGCATTGAAACATTTGGTGCATAATGTCATGAAGAATCGTGGACGTAGAAGATAAATGCAAGTTGCAGAATACGCTCTGCAAGGAATCTGGTGGAATAGGTTACATTAGTAGCTATTCGCATCCTCTTCATCAGCCGCGTATTTGAAACGGATTCTCCTGTCCCTGCAGACTCGTATAACTTTTGTGAAAAACTATAAATTTGAAAAGAATATGATAACACTTGCAGATGCAACACGATTCTCTGAAGAATCTCCAGCCATAAGGAACTTCAAACCATGGTGGGAAATCATAGTCGATTACATGCTCCTGGCATTGTTGCTGATCAGCCTGCTAGCCTGGGCACGAGTGACGTCAGTAGAGGCATCAGGACTTATTTGTGTGCCGTTGAATTCAAATATCAGTTACGCTTATGTTGAATATCGGTATGCAGATTCTAGATGCTCTCAAGAGTTTGAAACAAATCTTCTTCTCTACTACCCATACTTGTTATTCCTGCAATGGCTTATAACATTTCTAATCCAGCGTGCGTGGTTGAAAGTTCCAGTTGTAATGACAAAACTCGATGCATTCCACAACATTTTCTGCGAGATGTGCTCTATCACACCAACATTTCACAGGAATAAACAAAGCTTCCGGATGCTACCTGAAATCGTTTATGAGGATGAGAGTTACGATCAAGTCAAAGTGGTTCATGATAGACTCATGTTTCTGTTGACTGAAAAAAGCTATTTAATGCGAATTTATCGCGCTAAAGTTGGTATCTTACTTACATTAAGCTTCATATTTGCAATAGGTATAGTGTACTGGTTATGTCAAATACAATTCCCAAAGGCAGACATTCCCTGCAATTTGAGTGGAGGTGCCAATGCTCGCGAATTCAAGAACCTCATTTGTAATTTCTCCGCAGCTTTCTTCCTATATGGTGTGATGTGGTTCAATGGTTTTGTGCTCTGGCTAACCATGATGTTTAGCTGTCATGCATTGCGCTGGACTTTCAAGCAGAAGTCATTTGCAGACCATACGGGTATCTTTGGACAGATGATTGATCTATACACAGGCTTACCAGGATTCAATGATCTCCAGTTCTGTATGTCTCTCGTCCGAAGTAACGTCAGAGATGGAAATATAACGTTTGAAGTCATCAAGTCATGTTTACGCCAAGAGGCTCGCCAATTGGAAGCAAAACAGAGGTCAAAATCAAAGGTTGAAGTTACGCAGAGATCACGGGACTTTGAGCAAGAACATGCAATTGTTCGATTGATATTGCAAGAATTGGGCCTGGAAATTATCGAGAATAAGCAAGATGCATATCATCTATTTGAATGTATTGACAAGATAAGAAGAAGTCTCAGTCAGGTGCAGTTAGATATTTGCTGTGACATCAGGGAGAGGCTTGCCAAAGAGATACAACGCAACCCAATGCATTTTAAATCTATGATCGATAATGATCCCCAGCAGCTAAGCTATGATCGATACATAGAGGAGATGCGACAGCCATGTGTCTTTGGCAACCAATACGCCATTGCCGCTGCAGCCAACACTTTCAACGTTCGAATAGTAATAGTTCACTGCCAAAACACAAGTGAAAACCGTGAAGTTTTTGAGCCATTTACAGGTGATTTGCCACGTGGTACAAGATTCCTTGCCTTCACTGGACGCCATTACTATCATGCAACAAAAGAAATACATCGTGCAGGTGAGGAATATCAAAAATTCCTCCGCGCCAGAGTGCGTTTCGCTGATGACGAGAAATACCGCAATGCAATCAGGCAGTCTGCCTCTAGATCAATAGAGCGAAGTGAAGAAGGTGAATTGGATAATCCACGCATTTCTATTTGTAAAAAACCAAGTCTTGCTTCTGCAACCTCGATTAGACTCTTGGACATGCCCAACCATGACGCTAGTCCTAGCATCAATGAAGTCAATGTTTTACGAAGGTTTAGGAGGAAATTGGGAATGATGAACATGGAAGATCCTGCAGATTTCGTCTGATAAAAGAAACGCTTACATTTTGGTTCGTGCGTCTACTTACCAAGATGAAGCTTAAAGATAACGAGATAAACTAAAGATAGGATCAAGACCAGTTTCTGATTGAGCGAATACTTTAGGGGCAGAAACTTTCGTGGGCAGAAAGTTTCGCGATTTTCGCGTTTTTTGGCATTTTTCGCGAAAGTTTCTGCCAAGGCATAATCTAAAGTCAAAATTCGTGGAGATTTGTGCTCGTGAAATTACAGAAAATTCTCGACTCGCGAAAGTTTTTTCTTTCCAATTTTTTCGTTTCTTCAACAACTTGCGTTGCTGTTCCTTAATCAACCGGATCTTTAGTCCCTTGAGCTATAAAACCTTGTAAATTGTCACCGTGACTATGAGTAGTACTGAAAATGAATATAAAATTGTGTTTTTCCTCTCACTTTTCTTCAGTCGCGAAAGTTTTTTCACGCGAAAATGCATCTTCTTTCTCGAAGTTTTTGTTGCAAAATTTGCCGGAAAAAGCGTCATTCGCGAAAGTTTATGCCCTTAATTTCGCGACTTTTTCTTCTCGCGAAACTTTCTGCCCGCGAAAGTTTCTGCCCCTAACGTAGAGCATGTTGCAATTTGAAGAAAGAGACTGAGGAAAGCACGGCCCATTCTGACAGCCTTGGCAACAGCAGGAAATCCTGGGAGTCCCTTCTTCTACAGCGATAATTGTACGGCTTGCGGGCTCGGTTGTATCTCTCTACAAACTCGAGTTATTGTTTGCTCATCCAAGATTCACACAATACTTGTTTAGTATGCAAAGTATTTTCTCTGGCTTATTCAGGCATCTTTCATCCTTTCGCCCATTTTGTTAACGTTTTTTAGCCACTTCATTGCATTTGTTTCACTCAATTTTGAGACGGTCCAAGTTAGGCATGTTGATCGGTTTGTTTGTTTGTTTGTTTTCAATTTGTTTTGAGTGGGCTTGTCAGGATTTCTAGCTACTGAAAGCTAATTTAGGCCCACTGTGCATGCCGCATCCAGGCATGGGACCCCTAGTTTAACGTCCCTTCCGAAGGACGACGAGGTGAGTTGTGAGGTCAGACCTCCGAGGTCACCCATCCAGAGTTGCGACCTCACTCGACCAAGCTTAACTTCAGTCACCTGACGAAGACTGTATAAGCCACTCGGCCACTCACCCCGCATCGGTTTGGCCTAAACTAAGCTGCTTCAAAGCAGAGGGCAAATACATGCCATAAAGTGGCTCAAAATCAAGGTAGACTCACAAAAGGGCGAAAGGATGGAAATGCACCTAAATAATCCAGAGAAGGCATGTACGATACTAAACAAGTATCGTGCTACTCTCGAGTTTGCAGGGGGATGCAACCGAACCGCTAGGACGGGACTTCCCTGATTTGTTACTGTTTCCAAGGCTGTCAGAATGGGCCGCGCTCTCCTCGGTTCCTTTCTCAAAATTGCAAAATAGTCTATCCTGTAGGATATATGATAGTTCAAATCTAAAGAGCAATTGTCACCCAGAGTCTTTTGCGGGTATGCTGCAATTTCAGACAGGTTGAAAATTGAATCTGGTCTATGTGTGAAATATTGATTAGCTACTCAAATAGTTGAGGCAAAATTTGACTTTGGTTGATTTTTGAACCAGTTCAACTACTGCATTGTGGAGTCGTATTCCGCTCAGACCAAATCTGATTCTCAGACAATCTGACATTGTTTGTTTGTTTGTTTGTTTGTTTGTTTGTTTTCAATTTGTTTTGAGTGGACTTGTCAGGATTTCTAGCTTGTGAAAGTTAATTCAGGCCCACTGTGCATGCCGCATCCAGGCATGGGACCCTAGTTTAACGTCCCTTCTGAAGGACGACGAGGTGAGTTGTTAGATCAGGCCTCCAAGGTAACCATCCGGAGTTTGACCTCACTCGACCGAGCTTGATTTCAGTCACCTAACGAAGACTGTATAAGTCGTTCGGCCACTCATCCCGTATTGCAGCATGCCTGCAAAGAACCCTCAGCAACAGGTAAGCACAAGCTTCTGTCGTATCAAAAAACCGTTGTTTGAATAGTTTCTTTGCTTACGCGCCATACTTATTTGGAGAAGGGACAGAACACAAGACTGCAATCAACCATTTCAACATCCCAAGCGCTTGCTGGCTTCTCGTATGTCTAAGGAGCCAAACAACTTTGCTGAAAGAGACAAATCTGATAACAACCATTAACTTAGTAGAGCGTCTGTAACCTTATTTTGTGATGAGGACAAAAAACCGGACAATCACAATATCATGGGCGTCTCTCGTTTTCTCTCTCTCTCTTTATGTGCCATGTCCTTTCAAGACGTGGGCGATCATGGCTTTCCACAGCTTCCTTTCCTTTGTTCTTCTTAGCAGTTCTTGTTCTTTCATTCCCCCTCTTTGTCCTTCAGGTACACGTTCTGCCATCCATGGGCTCAAACTAGTCAAGTACTTTATCCGTGGTCTTCCTCTGCTTTTCTTCCCTTCAATGCGTCCCGTGAGCGTTAAATTCTCCACACTTTCTTTTCTCATAACATGCCCCAAAAATTCCAACTGACGCTTTCTAATTGTTGGCAGCAGTTTCCTTTTAGTTCCTATTTTCTTTAGAACTTCTTCATTTGTAACGTGGCCTGTCCATGGAATTTTTAACATGCGCCGGTAAAACCACATTTCAGCTGCTTCAAGATTGCTCCTCATATGTGCTGAAATTGTCCAACATTCACTCGCATATAGAAGATTGGACGTTACATAGCAGTCCAATACTCTTTTCTTTGTTTTAATTGTCATCTTTCGATTTGTCAGTACCTTACTTAATTTTTGGAAAGCATCTTTCGCTATACCAATGCGTCTCTGAATCTCTGTGTCACACTTTCCGTCCTCAGTCAAAATGCTTCCCAAATAGTTAAACTTTTTTACCTGCTTGAGTTTGATGTCACCAATTTTTAATTCACACTTTAGGCTATCTTTCCTACTCACGACCATACATTCTGTCTTTTTGCAATTGATACGTAGCCCTTTATTTTTGCTTTCCTCAACTACCTTGTCTAATAATTCTTTTAATTTTCCTTCTGAATCTGCTATCAACACTGTGTCATCTGCATAGCGTATGTTATTAATGTTATGTCCACCTACGACAAGCCCTGGTAGATCTTCTAGTTCTCTAAGTATCATTTCGCTGTACAGGTTAAACAAATCAGGCGAGAAAACGCATCCCTGTCGCACTCCTCTCTCTATTCTGGTGTACTCACTTGGATCGCTGTCTATTCGCATACATGCTGTTTGTTCCCAATACAAGTTGCGAACTATTCTTAAGTCTTTGCCATGTATATCAAGCTTCCCTAGCATTCCTAGCAATTCTTCATGTTGGACTTTATCAAATGCTTTTGTGTAGTCAATAAAACACAAATATAGGTCCTTCTGCATTTCTATTGCACGCTCCGATAGCATTCTTATCATGAAAATGGCATTTCTCGTTCCTGCATCCTGAACAAAGCCACATTGTTCTTTTCCTATTTCCGGACGTATTCTGCTCCGTGCTCTATTCATTATAGTCCTCAGTGTAAGCTTTGTTATGTGGCTCATCAGGCTGATGGTTCGATGGAGTTCACATTCATTGGCACCTGCTCTTTTTGGTAACGCTATGAAAATTGATTTACTTAGATCCTCTGGTATTTCACCGGTGTTGTATATTTCGTTGATGACTTCAGTCACCTTCTCAATCCCAAAATCTTCTAAGGCTGTTACCATCTCTATGACAATCTCGTCTGGTCCTGCTGTTTTATTTCTCTTCATCTTGGCCATAGCTGCTCTCACTTCAGATCTTAGTATCTCAGGTCCTTCCATATTTTTACGTATTATAGGTTTCTCTCCTCTGTTATCGTGGAAGAGATCTGTAATGTATTCAGTCCATCGTTGTAGTACTTTATCTTTTTCCATGATGATGGTTCCCTCTTTAGATTTTATGCATCCAGTTGAAGAGCATGTTTTCTGCCCAGCTATCTCTTTGATCTTCTTATGCATTCCAGCTGTGTCTGTATTTTTCAATTTCTCGATCTCCGCACACTTTTCGTTAAGCCATCCCTCCTTTGCTTTCTTGCATTTTACTCTGATGGTTTTGTCTAGGCTCTTGTACTCTGCGCTATTTCTTGGAAGTATTTGCTGTCTCTCTTTCATTAGATCAAGAATTTCGTTTGTGATCCATTTCTTTTTGACATTTTTCTCTTTCTTAGGGATGACTTCTTTTGCTGTTGATACTAGTGCTTCCTTTAAGGTGTTCCACTTTGACTCACCGATGCTTTCTAACGCCGTGAACTTATTCTTAACTGCAACTGCGTATTCTTGCTTAAAAACTTCGTCTCTGTGTAATTTTTCATATTGAAGTTTTGGAGTTGACGTAGGTTTCTTTAGTTTTGTTAGTCTTACTTTCAGCTTGCAAATAACTGGGACATGGTCACTTCCGCAGTCAGCGCTTGGGTATGTTTTTGAGTGTAAAACAGCGTTTCTAAAGCGTTTATTGATGGTGATATAGTCTATCTGGTTCTTGGTGTCGCCTCCTGGGCTTTTCCAGGTCCATAAGCGTCTTGGGTGTTCGTCAAAGCAAGTGTTAGTTATAACTTGACAATTCGCTGTACACCACTGAAATCTCTCGTTTTACGGTAAGCAAAATTAGGCTTAGGTATCCTCTCCTTTTCACGCCAATCAGTTCTCCATCTCAAAAAGGTAGCAAGCAAGGTCAGTCAATGGGGCCAGTCGAATGTAAGTAAGTCAAGAAGCATTCTCTCTGAGAAGGTTTGCGTTTAACTAAGTCCTGCGCTCAAGACTTAAAGAGGCTGCACAGTCCGTCCTCTCTGCGTCGCAGTGTGTCAAACCATCGAATGTGTTTAGGCTAGACGCAACACAGCTAATAGCAATTTTGCACAGAAGATAGTGATCCAAAATATTTGCGACAATCTCTCGGTAATCGAAGCTTTGGTGGAGGATATGTTTTATTTACTAACGCATGATATTTGAAAGTTTTAATTGAAATCCAAATTTGCATCATTTCTATGCGAACAAAAAGTTGCTCGTACAGTAGAAGCTATGTTGGCCAGGTATAAGTCATATTTAGTCAACAGCAATAAAAATGCTTCACGAGTGAACTCAGCTTAAGGGCACAAAAGACTCTTTTTAAGTAATCGCCTTCATCTGAGTATGTGCCCCTTCAAATTGTTACAGGGTGTCCCAAAAAGTTGCTTGTATTTTGATTGAATATTGAAAGTAATGATAACATGGACAGCCTCTTGGGCATACAACCCTGTCCCTACGACTGTCAAGTAACTTTAGACACAAGAATCTTGCAAATCCGTTGCAAATTCACTGAGTTATTAGTTTTGAACGATCAAAAATATACCACAGCTGCAAAACCAGAGGCTCCTAGATGACTTGCAATGCTAAAAAGTGCCAAAAAAGTGGTTAAAAGGTTATCAAATGCCATATCCCTCGTTAATATAAGGGCGAACCAAATGGGAATTCGAAATTAATGTTTTTCTGATAACCATGTGTCAGAAAAACATTAATCGAAAACATGCTCGACGAGAGACTAAGACCATGTCTTTACACGGCACTGGTACAGTTTTGATCCACTACAAAGTCGTAACGGCTCTCCAGAACAAAATAATTCTGTAAACAGAAGGAACAAAAGCGTTGCTAATTCGCAAGAATAGTGTGAACACGAGGCTTATCCGACACACTTTTGTTATGGATCCAGAGCTGTCGGTGCAATGTGAACGGGGTCTGGGAAAAGCTTTGCAAAGTAAAGTTAGAGACAAGAACAAGGTTCCCAGGAGTTAGAGACTATTATCATGGCATATCTACATCAATGTCTGTCATGGCATATCTATTGTTAGAAACTATACTATCAACAACATAAATAACTACTATTTGACACATAAATAACTACTATTTCACACATAAATAACCACTATTTGACACAACTATGCATGTTCTCTCCTTCAAACATAATCTTGGAGTCTACACAAATACTGCTGTACTCCTAGTAACTAAATCAAAATAGATCAAAATGTGCTGCGCAGCAGCAGATTATCTTTCCTAAACGAAGCTGGCTATCTCGTGAAATTTACGTACAGAAAAACTATTTAAAATTCTGCAATCGAATATAAAGGAGCAGCTCGCACTGCATCTCGGTATCAAATGGGGGTTTCTAAACTGGATTCGAATTCGGATCTACGTTGCGTTCGTTGTGGTTTGTATAATTTGTTCTCTCAACTCATCGATAACTCTCAGTGCATGGTCTAATCCCAAGGGAGCTATAATCGTTTTTTACTGGTATACCGAACCCGTAAAAAGCGTTGGAAGAAATTTCTGCCATGTTCATTTTCAATTACAGAGTCAATTATAGATTTCAGAGTCAATTATATAGAAGCAAACTTTTGGAAAGTCGTTCTTTTTCAAAACTCATGTGGTTAATAATGAAGATGTTGGTTTCGTTAGTTAAGTGGACAGGCTGTTTTCGCAGCATAATATACCATACCAGAGAAGTGAGTAATTTGTCTGCTGGTCAACCAGCATATCAAGATTTGATGACTATGCTGCGCTAAGTCACGGTTTAGTACTAAATCTAGGATCAGCAATAAAAGTTTACTGGGGTGCGTCATAAAAACAATCCAACAGAATGGCTATTATTCTTAGGATACTTAGGAAAAACCATTGGCAGATATCTTGTTTGATAGCGGACATGTTCGATGAGCTTATGAAATTTACGAGGTCAATCCAGCCACTATCAGAGATTTTTCTGCGAACGACTCTTCAAGAAAACGTCACAAACAACCTTAGTCATGGCTAAATTGCCTTCGTGTGTTTGTGTTTGTGTGTGCGTGCGTGCGTGCGTACGAAGGTCTTTATTTTAAAGCGAATAATTTTTAGCTGCAAAAGCAACTAGTCTACTTCGATTACATATGAAACTGAAAATTAATAAATATTTAGAGGAACTGACAAACAGGGTTAATTTCGAAGGCATACATCGCATCTAAAGGTAGCCCCATCCCAGCTCATGATAAACCTTTTGGATTGGACCAGATTTTCTGCTGATTTCATCTCATCTGACAGACGAACAGACGATTCCAACGCTGCAGCCAAAAAGATCTGAGACTATTTGAGCCGAAAGTTGTTTGGCTGGGCCTATAATGCTGCAAATCATTTTGACGACTTTGACGACGTGAAGGTCGATTGAAGGTTCTCGTTTCGAGAAAATTTAGCATGAATTCAGAAATCTCAATACAGAGGTATCTTAGCCTATTTACATGCATTGTGCAATTTTCTGATTTGCCGAGTAGTTCTTCATAAGAAGAATTACGGTCATCATAAAGAGAGCGTTGGATTATCTCTTTATTTTTCAATCTTGCCCATAGATCTAGGTGATCAATCATCAAAAAGTTTATCCTTTTAGGACGCAGAAAGTTTAATTCCCAGTAACGATAAAATATGGTCCAGGGGATCCTATACTCCCAAGGAAGTAACGCGTGCCAGCACAGAAAACAGTTCGGCGAGAAAACACTCGAATTTGGATCATCTTGTTAGCCGTTTTTGAAGTTCTGTTGACAACATTTTTTCCAGAATCTTATTTTCAGAACAGAGTGGAGTGGTCGAGTTAAGTCAGATAAATTTTAAACCAAATTGAATATGTCCATTGTTCAAATATTTATATGCTTGTATTTGTATCATTGCTTTGATATTCAGAAAGAAGTAGCTGGCAGTCTCTCATTTTTTCACTGATCATTTTTCTTAAAGTAGGCTGGAAAGATTTCAAGTCATTCAGAACTAATATAGGTCTACTATACATGCAACATTCAGGCACTGGACCCTTAGTTTAGCATCCCTTCCGAAGGAGGGTAGTCAAGTAAGCCTTCGAAATGAATGTGGTATTCTTAACGCTATTTGGATGGTAAATTCAAAATATTCTGCGCAATTCAAAGATGTATGATCTACCACGGGAAGAATGTTTTCAGTAACTGTTTGTTAAGAAATACGGTACCTCTGACAGCAGTACTGCCTTGATGTGCAAAGACGTAATCTCTCTTAAGATCTCTGTGGGGCGAACCACAGCTCCTTAAAAAGCATGTTGACAGGACTAGGTACTTGCAGCGAACTGGCTTCCCACACTCTCTGGTTAACAATTGTCATTATTCTCTGGAATTCTTTGCTAGTTCCATAGTCATCCAGAGTTCTACATAATTGTTCAAAATAATATGAGCTGGAATGTTCCATCCTGAAACTGGCATGTCCTGCAAATAAATGAAACAGAGCAGGGTGAAAGGCTTTGAGCTCACGGATTAAACACATCGTAATTATTGTTACTACTACTTCATACAATTTCAAACCAAACCGAGTAACGAAATGTTGCGTTATGAATGGTCAATCCAACAAACCGAACGCATTTGGTATATTTGAATTTCCCCATTCTTCTTTCGAATTCAGCATAGGCAATAGTTCTTGAATATAAACTGCTTCTGAGACTTGCCTAAGCATTGAGTCTCCTGGGCAAGTCGCTAATCGTTCTACCGTTATCTGTTCAAGCATACGGAAGAAAAACATGGCGGAAGACGACAACAGATAACGGTAGACAGATTAGCGACTTGCCTAGGAGACCCAATGCTTAGGCAAGTCTCAGAGGCAGTTCATATTCAAGAACTATTGCCTATGCTGAATTCGAACGCATCTGATTGGTTAAAATTCGACTTTGTTTAGATAAAATTGGTTTATCTGCGTCAATGTGAAAGTGTATAAGACACATCTAGCGAACGCTCCCGATTCCAACCAATTATTCATATACACAAATCGCACTTAATCAGCAACTTTCACACGTATTTTTTCCATATTTCTGGCTAGCAACGGAGGGTAATTTAGGACACCGAAAAGCTAAGCTTATCGAAGCAGTCAGAGAGAAATCGACTCTCTGCATTCTACGTTGCAGTACTGACAGGATGGGAATACGAGCCATCAACTCAGATTGGTAGCCAAACGCACTATCACCGCTCATGGACGGTCTGTTCACATAGTCACCTTGACAGCAACGGAGGATGACCTAAGGCTGGGTTAGCACCAGCCTGGGTTGAAACGAAAACGGGTTAAAAGTAAACCGGTTTTAAGTGACAAAACGGAAACGCAAATTTTACAGTGAACCGGCTTTTTATTGTTTTCAGTCGTTTGTATTGGTTGTTTTAGTGCTTTTATTCCTCTTATCGTTTCCTAAGCTTTAGTTTGCAGTGCCAACAGTACAGCATGTTGTTGCTGCTACAACTTTATTAAAAGATATCCGTTTAAGGCATTTAAGGCATTCCAGTTTGTTCCCTCGGACGGGGGTTTCTGTTAGACTGATGCCTTTTCGTCCCTTGTTTCCCTGCGTTCCTTGGTCAAGAGGGACTAATAACAACAAATAATAACATTCTAATAACATTACTCTGAAATAGTGGGCCCACTTTAGGCCCGCGTAGGATGGTTCCGTATTCACGAATCAAATCGCTAGAATTCAGTTTTTAACCAATCAGGGGCCGCTATTCAGAATGTTGTTGTTGTTGCTCTTAAAGAACGGTTGAAGAAGCCTGGAGTTCTCGCAGCTTCGATGGATCTATTTTGCTTCTACAGAGGAAGATTACTGTCTGAAAGGTAGGCATTGCGTTTTGTAGGTCAACACAACATCATTCTTTGTACTAAAAGTTTCCTTTTCAATGTTCGAGCTCTTTAAACCAGATTTTGAAGCGATTTTGTTGAGTGTACGAGAACTCCCACCTTTTTAGGCCATTTTGAAAAAGTGGGCCCATTATATAACCGTAATATTATGAGTTCCTATTGACCAAGTGATATCAGCAAGTCAAAGAACGCAGGGAAACAAGGGACGAAAAGGCATAAGTCTAGGTTTCTGTTGCTCAGCTATTTCCGCCTTCCGTTGTTCAGCAATTCCGCCAACAATCAGAGAAATAATGGAACTATGTAGTACCTTATAGGGTTCCAGCCTGGTACAAATATGGTACCCATGAAGGTACTAGGAAGTACCCAAATGGACGCGTATTTTATCTTCACCTACCTAATGGTCGACAGCATCAAGGAGTGACTGTTATACAATATGAATAGGCAAAGAGAACAGCAATGGACAGGGAAACATGGAGAGCAACTATTTAGATAGCCAGAGAGAGAGAGAGAGAGAGCAGAAGGGAAGTAAAAGAAAGAAACGAAGAAGCGGGAGAATGAATGATAGAAAGAAAGTAGGATGAACGAGAAAACAAAACTTAAAATCAAGAGGAAAGGAAGGAATAAAGAAAGGAAAGGATAAAAGAAAAAGGAAAGCACATGTTTGGATGCTCTTTCACTTGCAGTCTTGTGACCCAAGAAAACTGGTGATTAGTGATTCCATTTCCTTGTGGATTATCGCCTACAGTTTACACGACTTTAATCATAATAACATGCAAAGCAATAAAATTGGAATATTCTGAGTGACTTTAGAAATGCCTAAAAAATGAAATACGCCTTGCGCAAACTAGTTCAAAGGGCACAAAAAATGTTGATAAGCAGTTGAAGGAAGAATTAAGTTTTACATTGCTTTGCAGGAAGAAAAATATTTATTTCCACCACTGGTGACCGGAAAATGGTGTTACTCAAATGGTGGACTCTACATCAATCTATTCAAAATTCATTTCTATGTTCTATGACTTATTTGTTTGTAAAATATAGAAACTCCACAAAAATACTTCGGGGAAGAAGGAGTGGAGCGTCCACAGCTATGACCATAAGGTTTTTAAGACTACCCCAGGAAAAGCGTGAAAAAAATCCTGCGGCTATCATGTAAGGGGCTTTGATATTCGATATTTCGAATAAATAAAACCATGTTTTAACATCAACTCGAACAGATATTCAATTTATTGCTTCAAAATAAAAATCAAGGGCTGGTCTTAAACTTATGGCCACTGCTGTGGACTGAAGGCCCTCAACTACCTTTTTCCCTGGCGCAAAAAGATCACAGAAATGAATTGTGCATAAATTGATGTAGAATCGAGCTGAGTGACACATACGGTTACAACCCTTGTCGGCAGAACAACTATAATTTCCAAGATTTTCTATAGATTTTATTTCAAAATGGCGCAGAAATTAAAAAAACATCGAAATTCGGAATGTACACGGAAAGTTGACCGATACGATCTCCAAGAGAACATAATAGGCAGAGTGAAAGGGTTCGACCTCGTTACGCCAAGAGACGTTGATGACAAAAATGTGGCCTTAAACTTTTGGCAACGAAGTAAAAAACCTATCAAAAGTAGAAATTACACTTTTTAGTGTCGTTTGGGGCTATGATACACCTTGTGTTCAAAACACATTACAACTCATGAATTGCTTACGAACTGATTTTTAGAATGATGGCATGGAGCCTGCAACTTACCATCAGAGCTTGAATAGCCAATGAAGATGTCCCGCATTGCCTTGGCACGCTCATGTTGCCGAGGGTCTGATGCATCATTTCCGTCCATTGAGGATAGAAGCAAATCGGTTGGTTCTTCTTCTGAAACACCAGCATCTTGCCGTGCCCGACACTCTTCAGATACACCCTTTTGTTGAGGACACAATCGACTTCTGCAGGCATTGAAAAAGAATAGTTTCGGAATCCCAGCCAATTCTTCTTTTGAAAAAAGTTGCAGGACATCTGTTATGTGTAGCATTCCCCAGTCCGTTCCTTGAATACAACCCGAGCATCCATGACTAGATATGCACACAATGATACAATCATAACCTCTAAGATCCTCCGAAAAGTCTAATATGTCTTTATACATCTGATGACCCTTTCTGTTCTTCAGCACTGGCTCTATTATTTCGAAGTGCAAGCGTGCAAATGTGTCTGCAATCAAATCTGCATCTCTACAACCAGATCTACTGGATTCAGCTGAGCTTAACCCAGGTGTCTCCTTGAAATCTTCATTTTGAATAATGAGGCACTTTCCACGAGGAATCGCATCCATTTTGTACCGCTCATCCTTTGTAACCTATGATAACAGAGAAATGCAATTACCTTCTAATGCAAGATCATTTAATACCTATTTGTCATATTCGTACACGGGAGCAAATCCACACTGAAGATGAAGGGGCAACTCTAACGAGGGTCCCGAAAGAGAAATAATAATAAATAACAACAACAACAACAACAACAATAATAATAATAATAACAATAACAATAATAATAATATAATTATTATTTTATTTTAATATATTGTATTCATATCATTAATATAATAATCATTTATTTATTTACTGTTGGAGGAAGCAACAGTTTTAAAGAAAACTAATAAATACCAACTATTCATAATACAAAGTTCAAATACATAATATTAACACAATATATACATGAATCTATGTACATATCATCTGCAGATGTTGCAACTGCAAGTGGCTCCTTTCCAGCTCTGAAGCACACTTTTTAATTGCTTTGTGTTTTGAGTTGCTTTTGTAGTGTCAGATAACGTGTTCCACAAAATGCTTCCTCTAAATGATAAAGAATTGTTCCCGCAAACTAACGTATTGGGCCCCGTTCACATTACTCCGTTTTCATTTAGATCCGTTTTTGCTTCTAAAAACGGAGCTACTTTTACTCCCTGTTCACATTACTCCGTTTTTAAACAAAAACGGATATCTCTCGAGTAGTATTCACACTTGTCCTCAAAAACGGATCTGATTACCTTTTGTTTGTCTTTGCTCTCTGTTCTTTGTCTTCTTTGTTTCCTGATTATGTTTCGGTCTTTGTTTGTTATCAGCGCTTCTAAATTCCTTCGTTTTTGGGTGTTCACATTACAGTTATGCCTTTCTGTTTAGCTCCGTTTTTATTTAGCTCCATTTTTGCCAGCGTTTTCATTTAGCTCCGTTTTTGGGGTGGACTAATGTGAAAGCAAAGCCAAAAACGGAGCTAAACAGCTCCGTTTTTATCTAAAAACGGAGTAATAAAAAGCTGCAGGAGGTTATTTGTTCGTAGGTCATTTGAATGTTCTTTGGTGTGACGAGCTCAAACATGAAGGAGGGGCAAGCGGCCTTTATGCATCTATAGATTTCAAGCATTAGTTTTTGCAAATTTTTGCAATGGATTGTTATCTCACCCGACCTTCTCAAGAGATCTTCAAACGATGCCTCATAGTCCTCATACAGAACTCTCAGTACACGTTTGTGCAAACGGTTGATTGTGTTCTCTAATGAAACAAAAAAGCACCGAAGGCGATTTGAACTGATGGGCATGTCAAAAAATTCAGGTTTTCGAACTGCACAGATTAGAATGGAATAAATTTTGTCGAGGCTAATTACTTATTTTTGTATTACTGTATTCATGAATGGAGGGACCCGTGAAAGCCAGCCTTTGCTTGCTGAAAGGTGACCTTCCCTAAATGAGTGAAAATGAAAGTCTGATAACTGAAATAACGATTTGTTTTGTAATTTCCTCGTTGTTAGCTTTTTCATTAATCATTTGATAAGAGTATTGAGCATATAGGTAAATTAGACTTAACGAATATTCCTTGCTTGAAATTCCCGAAAAGGGACATAAAACATTTTTATCAAACCGCGAAGAAACTTCTCACACACTGCACAACACAAAAGTAAATTGTTCACGGAGATTGTATGTCGCCTACCCACTTGCCGTACGATCGAAAACTTTAAATATTGAATTCAAAATTAATTTCTGATTGCATTTGTGCATATTTTCCTGTTTGAGAGATTCCTTACAATATGATCGAATGTTTCAGAGTCTTTTCAGCCATTTCACAACCAATGAAATGTCGTAAAGTTGAATTCACCTGTGTTTTCCTTGCTCATTAAAGGTGACCTGAGGCGAAAATTTTTAATATATAAATGATCGTCTCCGTCAAATGGTAAAGACACGGGGGTGCACTTGACCAAACTTTTGTCGGGGACGTGCCATTGAATTTTGAAAATATACTCGTTCCTTAAACCCATTTTTCGAAAGAGTATACCCGGCCTTATACCAAATCTTCGAAAAAGTACATTCAATCATATACCTTTTACCAAAATATTAAAAATCAGTACTACCTTTCTTGATACCAAAATTGTGAAGATTGATACCAGTCCTTAAACCAATATCTGGAAAATTGATATCCTACCCGATGGCACATCCCGTACCCAAAGTATATGTAGAGAACCCTTGGGGGTAAAGAATCCTGCTTAAATTTTTTTTATATCTCGTTTCGTTTTCAAGTTATCTTTTGATTTTAAGTATCAGGTGATGACGTCATTTTGTTTGCGAATTAGTAGGATTTTGCATGGAACTATATTTGTTTAAGTTTTGAAATGGAGCAATAAAAATTGTGTCATTAGTCATTAATTGATGTGGTGATGTTTGGGAAGGCACTTCAATTGAAGAAAGCTTTTCTTTGAGTTGATTTCCCTTTGGAAACACGGTCAACCTTGTACACTTTTCTAACTTTTTGCAAATAAAATGATGTCATCATCCAATCATACAAAATACTGGGTAATTCGAAAATGACACAAAGCATCAAAAAATTCATACGGTATTCGTTATCATTCAACGGTACTATTCATTTCAATCAATACAAATTTTTACTTCAGATCACCTTTAGAACGCAAAGAAATCATAAAAATACATAACTTCTCTTTCTCCAATCAAGTACAATTTGATGCATTCAAATCATCCAGTATTTCAGATACTAAAATTTTTCAACGCCTGAAAAGTTTTTAGCCTGCCAGGTCCTAGTCAAGAAAATTCCCTGGTTTTTGTACTAGTCCCAAATTCTGGTTCATTCCTAAATTCAGTCAAACGTAGTTTCAAAATGTGTGTTAGTTATTTCATTCTCTGGAGTAGATAAAACGCGATATAAACACAAAACTTTCAGTACTTCACTTCATCATCGATCATCGTATCCAATTTCTTACTCACAGCCAAACACGTTTGTTTCTTTCACAGTATCATGGGATACATTAAGCATCATGGGATTTCTGCCTCGCAGAGGTCACTGAGGTTGGATTTCCCGACAATGTGAGTTGTGTTGCGATTGGGGGCGCACGTCTCGCAGGAAAAGGGGCATCAGACACATCTCAAAGGGGACCCGGAGCTTTCTCCCATTTGACACCTTAACAAACAGTTATTGGTTAGTACAGACCCTTTATTATCAGCTAAAGTAACAACGCTAAAATCTCTAACAAGCAAATATGAAGTTTTCAGTTTAATGCCGTTTCTCTTGTATATTGACATTCATTTATATTTCCTGCATGTCTGATCTGGCAACCTTGGCAACTATTCTGGGACAACATCTACATCTATAGTGATAATCAGTAAAGTCCGAACGGGCATCCCACTGATCAGGAGAGTTCTACTGTATGCAGGAGTCAGCAAATATGTGTCATGGCCATGATTATTATTTATTATTATTATCAATTCTTTATTTAAAGTAGGCTAATGTAAAATAGCTAATTTAAAGCTAATTAAGGCCTACTAACGAAAAATAATCATGAGAAATAAGTTTATAATAAGAAAAAAAATAAAATACTATTTACAAGTTCACATTAAAAACCCTAGATTTGATACAAAGATTCGACAAAGCCTACAGTTGCAATTCTCCCCTTTCCATGTTTTTATTCGGTTTTTAAAAACAGCCAAAGAATTAGCAGTTTTTATATCATTTAGTAGCATTTGCCAAAATTTGAGTCCAATAAAAGGTGTGGTTTCAAACGCACGACCATAAACCTTACCCAGACCTGCTGTTATGACATTCCATCCTCCCTGTGGTTATCATTATGATGTTGTATGTCGATTAGATGTAGATCATGTTGTAAGGCCCCGTTCACACTGCAACGTTTCTGTACAAAAACGGAGAGAAAACCTCCCTTTTTGTGAAAGTCTTCACATTGCATTGATATGCACAAAAACGCCACAAAAACGAAGGTCTTCGAAAACGCTATCGAAAGTGGATATCATCCATAAAAACGGAGGTTTCTGAAAACGCTCTGAATCAATGTGAACGCACAAAAACGGAGGTTTTTGAAACTCTCCAATATTCAACAATGAGCTTCACAGAACCGGAGCAATGTGAACGCACAGAAACGGATATCTTTGGCTCCGTATTTGTTATCAGAAGGATCAATGTGAAGGGACAAAAACGGATGTTTTTCCCTCCGTTTTTGTACAGAAACGGAGTAATGTGAACGGGTAGCATCTATGCTACCCTGGGTACCAGAGCCTCAAAATTTAAATGAAAGGAAATTTGTAAGAGGAGAAGAGAGAAGGAAGAAGGAGTGCATCTCAAGGGGACCCGGACCTTTCCTTTCCTTCCTAATTTTTTTTTCTTTTTATTATTTTTTGGCTCTGGTACCCAGGGTACATCTATGCAACAAAAACGGATCATAACAAAAACGGAGCAGTGTGAACGGGGCCTAAGTATTTTTACATTCAACTAAAATCAACAATAATACAACTAACTGTACCATTCACAGCGCGAAAATACATAATGTTATCGAGTAAGCTTTTGGGCATATAAAAAAACATCACTTTGGATCATCAGGTTTACAGAATTATCTTACAACGAGGAGTCAAGTCCTACACAACATGACGAATGGTAATATTGAATAATGAGAAGGTTTTGATTCCAAGACTGCTAAATGCTAGCGAATGAGTAAAAAAGAATCAGCATTAAGAGAGAAATCATCAAGCACCTCAGAAGTCATGCTACACACCGCTTTCACCGAATATCAGGGCTCATCAGTGCAGCTAGAAAGTATTAGGATTTACATCCGGTATTGGATGCCAGGGTCAAATTGCTCGATGAAAAGCTCGTGGGTAGGTGGAATTAAGAGGATTAACGCATGCGTCTTTGCAAGACAAGTAACAGTATACTAACTCAAAGTTAGCCCTACCTCTAGAACCGCACCGCCCCGTCCGCCCGGAAGAAAGTCCCCATGCTGTCTAGCTGCACTGATGAGCCCTGATCTTGGGCGAAACCAGTCTGTGGCATGACTTGTGAGGTGCTTGATGATTTCGCTCTCAATGCTTAACCTTGCTCACTGTGGAAGGAGACAGTCCTCCCGGCACTCTAATAGCACTTGCTTGGCGGTGCGGCTCTAGGGGTAGGGCTAACTTTGACTGTTACTTGTTCTACAAAGACGCATGCGTTAAAAAAGAATCCCCGTTTGAAATTGAAACCTGTCTTGTTTCATTGCCAATATGTTCTCAATTAGGTTCAGTAATTTACCCATCTTAAATAGGCCATTTCTTCCAGCAGATATGGGAGATTATCTGCCGAAAGCCTAGTAAGAAAACCTGGAAAAACGAGTGAAAATGATGAACAAAATTCCATTGATTTTCCTTCTCGAAAATGATGACACTCCCATGTAATCATGTATTTTGTCCTCTTGGGAAACTGGAATCCCCTGACTAGGTTGTTCATATCAGGAGGAATACCTGTTAATCGTCCCAAGAGGGTAGCACGTGCTAAGGCGTCCAGAAGCTATTACTGTAAGGCTCGTGTAACGCAGAAATGCTAGGAAAATTTGATCGTGATTTTGGGAACGTTTTGAGGTTTTCTTGAAGTGGATTTTTCGAGAAAATCCTTCATAAATTCAGAACGGAGTGGCCAACTTCAGTCAGGTAAATTCTGAAGCAGAGTTGAATATGTCAAATTTCAATTTGCCGATATCGCCGTCTTGATATCCAAGAAGACGTGATCTTTCAAACAAGGATTCTTCTTATTGACACACCAGGTAATGCAAAAAAGCTTTATACCTCGAGATTATACTGTGATGGGTTACTCTTCAAGATGTCAACAATTTCTTGGTCTATTAGAGGTCCAGATGTTGCAAGCTGTAGAGCGGTCATTCCCGTCGACTATGAGAAAGAAATTATAAGAAATGAATATGTCAAAAAGCACACAACGTTTTCTACGCTGTTACTGCAAGGCCAACGTAAAAGCAAATTTACACTACAATGAAAACTTAAAAATTGAAATAGACTAGTTAAAGGAACTGAGTCCATATAGATAGTTGAGCGTTAACGCCGTCCTGAATTTTTGCTGACAAACCGCTGATGGCCCTTTGTTATCGCACAATAGTGCTAAAGTCATTAGCAGTGGAGAACAAAGACTTCTTAATCCTTGCATTATCCTGAGGAATTTGTTTGGATTAATTTCAATGGGGATTAAATGACAACTTTTGTTTCATGATTGAAAAGAAGTTGATATTGGTCATGAGAGCGCTATTTATACGGACTCAATGCCTTTAATTAACATAGACCCTTGACCTTATTAATTGAGTCAGTGGTAATCTGTTAACTTTGTTGGCAGGATAATATGACGTAGAACTGCTCTGCCTATTTTGCTACTTGTAGTTGAACTATAGACTGATTACGATGAGTCCCAAGAATCGCTATCCAAAACGAGACTATTTTACCAAACCGAGGCCGCTCATCTAGAAGCGTCCGGCAGTCTTTCAATAGCGATAACTACGGCCATATAATCAGTCTAGTTGAACTAGACTCATTTTTCATGTAAATTTCAAACTGAACTTATTTTTTTCAAATTCTGCGTGAGACGTCACAGAAAAGTCAACTAGAATCCTTTGAACTGATAAAAGTCTCATCAATAGGGTAATCACTCCAGAAAAATCGGTCACTCCGTTCAGACTCTGTAGGTAATTTTCTAAAATGGGTCCCTTTCAGAAACCTTAAAAAACGTGCTAAAATTACAAGCAAAAAAATCCCCCACTGTGATCCAGAGCATCGAATTTAACCAAAATTTGAAGTTTTAGATTCCTGCTTGAGTTTGGGCTTGAGATATGCACCATAACCTAGGGGTTCATGTGCTGCAAAAATTTTCAAGATCAGTCAACCGAAAGCGAAGATATTGATTTTTGAAGTTGGGCCTAAATCAGATCTTTGTTTACATGGCCGGCAGAGGCACGGCACTGTTTTTACAGCAAATTACAATTCCTTGTATCTAGGCCCAGACTTCACCGATTTTTTCCAATTTAGTCTCATCCTGATCCTCTAAATATGTCTTTTATGGCAATGTAAAGCAAACTAAGATATTTTGCCTTTTTAGGACCGTTTTTAGACCATTTCACAATGGTACTTTTCGAGAAAATTCTTGTCTTCAAAAATCAATTGTAGAATTAAAAACTAAAGACAAAAAAGTATGTTTCGCTATGCTCTTCAAAATAATTTCAACGATTAGAAACGCCTGTCTAACAAGTTTCTACCAAAGGGCTGGTGCCAATTCGAACCCAAAAATGTTTTATGACTATTTTCATTTCACAAGTTTTTAATTTGACATCTAAGATTTTTGCATATAATAACCACTAAACTTTAACAGACATCCAGTGAAGGGACCAAAGGTGACCAAACCTTACGTACATGTTAAAATAATATAATGACTAACATTTGATACACTTTACAAGGCTTATTTGTTAAAATTCTTGCAAAATTTAAAAATCATAAATCTTTTTATGGACAAATGGCTGCAAAATACCATTTTGGCCTTAAAAATGTTTGACTCGAGGCTTTAGCAGGCTTAAAGGACAAGTAAATGGAATACTTTTGACTCTGCATCGGTTTAAAACAAATGCAAAGCTTTCCGTTTCACTTTATCTAATTTTTCGTCACGAAATGTGCAAAAATGTTAAAATTATGTACAAAACTTGTAAAATTCAATTTTTTGTTACAATTTTTTGGAGGCGAATTGGCACCAGTCCTTTGGTAGAAAATTGTTAGAAAGGTGTTTCTAATTGTTGAAATTATTTTGAAGAGCATAGCAAAACACACTTTTTTGTCTTTAGCTTTCAATTTTACGATTGATTTTTGAAGACAAGAATTTTTTAGAAAAGTACCGTTGAAAAATGGTCTAAAAACGGTCCTAAAAAGGCAAAATATTTGAGTATGCAGAACATTGCCTCAAAGAACACATTTAGAGGATCAGAATGAGACTAAAATGAAAAATATCGGTGAAGTATGAGCCTAGATACAAGGAATTGTAATTTGCTGTAAAAACAGTGTCATGCCTCTTCCGTTCATGTAAACAAAGATCTGATTTAGGCCCAACTTTAAAATTCAATATCTTCGCCTTCGGTTCACGGATCTTGAAAATTTTTGCAGCGTATTAACCCCTAGGTTATGGTTCATGTCACAAGTCTAAAATTTTATAAGAATTTGGAACTTTATTTTTTGGCTTAAATTTGATGAAAAGGGCCTAATGGATCACAGTGCCCCAATGTGTTTACCTCACAGCGATGACTTTCAGCACGCTTTAGCACGTGCTTTTGTTTTCATGGGTTGAAAAGTCTTCCCCCTAGTGTGAATAATCTACTCCGGGGAATTCCATTCTCCTTTGTGGGAAAAATGCATGAGCACACCCAAGAGTCATTATTCCTAGGAAGGAGAACAAAGGGAAATTTTGCTTGCTGTTTTCGCTCGTTTTTGCAGGTTTTCGAAAGAGGCTTTCTGCAGAAAATCTCCTATTTCGACGGGAAGGAATGACCGATTAAAACCGGGTAAATTACTGAACATAATTTGACATATCGGGGATAAAACGAGACAGTTTTCAACATCATTGCTTTGATATTGAGGGATCAGGATTTTTTCAAACGCCAGGCGTTTTCATTGACTCACCCGGTAGGTGCCAAGTTTTGCAGTGGCCTCTTAGTTGAGTGTAAAAAGGTATCTACGATTCATAAATTCAAAAACTTGACGAGTAGCAGGTGCATATACTTGGACTTCCTGTTATTGTAAATATTCATTTTACATCATAGGGAGCTTTCACTTTTTCTTCTAATACGTTTTAATTTGTAAGTTTCATCGTGGAAAGCCCCTTGAAAGTCATTATTGTTGACATTGTTAAAGGGCTACTTCCCTTAAAAAGTTGATAAAATAAAAACGGAAAAATAGCAGAGCAGTTGTGCGTATTATTTTCCTGTCATAAAGCGTTATCAGATTGCCCGCAATTCAATCAATACGAACAAATGTGTAAAATTAAAACTTTTAAAGAAATCTATTTGGTGGGAATGATTCATACAGTGCTAAATGCTGGATGAGTAAGGAAAAATTTACAGATTTGGCAGGCTGCAAAATAAAAAGCATTTGGTTGATATTCAAAACTAAAATGTTAATCTAACAGGCAAAACCTAACTTAGATGAGAAAATTTTGTTTGGTAAAATCACTCATCATTTAGACCCAGGAATTAGGAACATGTTGGTAAGAAGCATTTTTTGGAACAAGGATTCCACATTCCATTCTGGTCCATACTCTACTTGGCATTGAAATTAAAATTCTTTTTCTGAAAATGACAAAGCAAACTTCAATACCTCATAAATCATGGACGGGAATGGAACGTGGAATCCTCGATTCTCATGCAAACCCCTTACAGGCATTTTTCTAATTGTTGGGTCTCAATATGTGTGATTTTACCAAACAAAATTTTTTCATCTAGTTTAGCCTCTTCTGACTGATAGATTAACATTTTATTTTTGAGTATCGGTCAAATACTTTCTTTATTTCATAGCTTGCAAAACACTTAAACTTTTTTTGACTCACCCGGTAGTAAAGAAACACATCAAATACTCACACACTATTTGACAACACTTTTATTCTATTTTTACAGTTGATATCAGTTATCTCAACTCCCAAAGGAGGGTATGAAATCTGTTCGATAAGTCGTATGCTCGAGATAATGGACTGTAATTTCATGAGTGGCAGGACAAAATGAGATTGAATTAGAATAAATTAGATTCTGTCCTAACCTGAAATCTCATTAATCTCTTCTTTGGCACTGGCAACCTTTCTCAGCAATATTTTCTAGTCTTTGACTTCAGTGATCCACCATATGGATCGAGCCTAAACTACCATGTCTAAAATGAAGAACTATCTCTCCTGCACAATACTGTCCGACACAATGACCTCAAAATTGAACTCGGGTGTTTTTTACTCACCCGATACTTTAAACTAACATTTTGGGAAATAGGTAAGGTTCCAAATGGTTCAAGGACACCGTCAAAACATATGAAACGGCCATTAACAAAAAAATGCATTACCTTCGCTGTTATATTTTCCTTGAGGCCGTTAGTTGCAGCAAATCTATGAAGCATGGAAACACTTTGATGTTGCTTTTTGCCAACTGCAAGATGTAGAGCAGTTTCTCCTTTCTAAACAAAAGGGAGAAAATAGCTTAAATACCCAGGAAATCAGGGAGACCAGTGGAAATTGTAACACTGGCTCCCACGGCAAGTGAAGAATATCTTCTTTTTGCATAAAGCATGCTCATTCTAACCCTCTACACACAACTTGAGATACAGGAATGTTTATCCAATTTTGCGAAGTTTTCAGAAGGAAAACATCTTTTTGAGCAAAAAAGTTTTTTTAAAGGAAAACATTTTTAAAGGCGTGCAGTCGTAAGTTTACTTCGATTAACAATTACAAGGCATGTAGTCGTGAGTTTAATTCGGGGGCGTCAGTACCGCAGGTGGAGTTCTTCAGGCATTTTACTGAAGAAGGCCACCACGGGTTTCTGAAGGATATCAGTGTTAAGGTAATCGATAGGCTAACGGGGGGAATAGGATGTGGGAAAGCTTCTGGCAATATCGGCTGGATTGCTTTGCCCCTAAGGGTTTAAACACCAGGCAGATTGATACATAGATTTCACTTTTCTTTACATTTTGGTCGCTGTGTGGTTTTGACTTTTGCGCTCAGCTTTTCGTTTGGGACACACGCTGCTTTTTTAGGGATCTCTTGCTGTCTGCCCATCCGCTCTTGGCTCTTTCGTTTGTTTGTTTTGCTTTCACAGATATTTTTTCTAGCTTTTGCGAGACAGACATACAGCGAGATATACAGCCACCAGACGCTTTTGCCAGACATACAGCCACCGACTTCAGTAGTTCTTAAAGGGTCTGTTTCATCCAGCATTCCTTGCACGTGTCGTCTCTTGGCTAGCCTTCATGGCCCACGAAAATGGCGACAACAAAGGCAAACCAAGAAACGACACGTGCAAGGCATGCTGGATGAAACAGACCCTTTAACTCTGCGCTTTCTTTGATCTTTCTCCTGCCACTTTTGTCATCACTCGCTACCTAACACATTTTTAATTAGCCTGATTCACATTCACAGACCAAACGAGGAACAGGCTAATTTGTCTGGTCTGTGAATCAGGCTAATTTTTAATACGCATTGTAACAAGTAGGATCCCGCTTAGGCTTGTATTGTTTTTGAATTTCGAAACCTATATGTATGCTCTTTCTAATTTTGAAAAGTCATACTGATGAAGGCTTTGGCCGAAACGTTTAAACGAATGTGTTTTTCTGAGTGCATATTTCTATTTTAATACGGCCCCCTGAAAAGCAGTTGCTGATCAACTGACGGGGCTACCGTGTTTAAAAAATTGAAAATTGAATTGAATTGAATTTGAAATTGAATTGAAATTAATACATATTGTGAATTGTGAATGAGTTTATGAGAATTTACATACTTACATATATATATGCCAACATATATATATATACCGGGTGAGCCAGAAAAAAGTTCCCACTTTTGAAAATTCATAACACCAAGACTACTACACGGATTTGAATCATACAAATTGTAGTTGAAAGTCTAAAGATCGAAGTATTTTTGTGATTTTTTTCGCTGTCCTACCAGCACTACAAATATTGGTAAATTCAACTTTATAAAAATTTCATGGTTGCAAAATCACGGAAAAAGGGCCTAAAACATTGATCAAATCTTAAGGATTCTATTCAAATCGAACAATAGGCCATGGGCGTTTTACCTCCCTCAAGAGTTATCAGACATCAATTTTCAAACAAATACGAAAGATTTTCAATGCCAAGGAAATTAACGCATAGAGGATATCTCTCACCTATGAGAAGTTGCATTTCCTTCATTATTCTGTGCGAGAGGTCATTTATGAATTGATCGATGTTTTTGGGCATTTTTCAATAATCAATCAACCATGAAATTTTTGTAAAGTTGAATTTACCTATATTTGTAGTGCTGGTAGGACAGCGAGAAAAATCACAAAAATACTTTGATCTTTCGGCTTCTAACTAGAATTTGAATTACTCAAATCTGTGAAATAGCGTTGGTGTTATGAATTTTCAATAGTGGGAACTTTTTTCTGGCTCACCCGGTATATGTTACAACTGCCACGTGTTTACGGAGTAATTGTAACACTTGACGACTGATTTTTAAATATCACTGCGTCACAAAAATTAGTTCTACGTGATGGAAACTAAGGTCTATCTCTTTCCAAGTGATGCAACCACAACATCATCTTCCTCAAAGGGTATGAATAATCATTACTTAGAAGATATAGCAGATTTTCAAAAATGTTACAATTGAGCCTGCTCTCCCCTACGTAATGAACAATGATTATGAAGAGCCGAGGGGCAAATCACCTCTCATCAAAGAAATTGTACGTGACCTTTGTGACTTTTTAATCACATAATTTTTTGAATGGTTTTTTTTGATTTTGTAGTAATTATTTTGTATGATTTTTCAGCAATTTTTCAGCAATTTTTCAGTGATTTTTCAGTGATTTTGTGATCTTCGTATGTGTTTGTTTTGTGAATTTGTGATTTTTGTTTGTAAATTTTTCGTGATTTCAAGGAAGATGTACGAAAAAAAATCAATGATTTGCCCCTCGTGGAGAGCCTCACTTCAACAATTTACCTTTTCAAGATACAGTAAGAGTGCATTTTTAAATCACAAATGTCATTCTGTGTACGAGGTTTAGACTAAGTTTAGTATGGAAACAAACTTTCACATCCATATCTAACTTAGGGCCTGATTACATGGGAGTTTTCACCATAGGGCTGGGATTTCAGCCCTCCTACCCGAGGTGAAAATTATTCATGATTACATGGGAGTTTTCAACCCAGGGCTGGAATCTGCCGCCACGCGACAAGTTAGTTTTTAATTGTGAAAACAATCCAATATTTGATGACGTTTGTACATCCGATGTAAAACAATAGGGATCAAGCGATAATAAGTTGTCACAATAAGGATTAGATTTTCATCCCGGGTAAAGCAAAGAGGGCTGAGATTTCAGCCCTATGGTGAGTTTCAACCTAGGGATGAAATTTTCTCCCATAATCGACAAGAGCAAATTGCAAGTCATTCACCAGAGAGGAGAGCTGGAATTTCATCTCGGGCAAGCGGGCTGAAATCCCAGCCCTATGGTGAAAACTCCCATATAATCAGGCCCTTAATTTAGTGGGCTTTGCAAAAGTTGCAAAGGATTCTCAGTTTTTTCTTATTCAATCGGTAAATGTTCACAAGGAAAAGATAAATCCAATCCAACCTTTCCCGAGAAGCCGGACTGCTCTTTCCTTTGGGGCATAAGCTGCAGCGCAGTTTCAAAATCTTTAAAAAGGTTATTAGTGTCTTAATGACGAATAATATTAATGACCCATTTCTTTCAATTAAATGACCTCAAGAAACTTTAGCTATTTTGCTCTATCTCTAGCGTGGAACTTTCTGAAATCTTCAATACTTTCAGAATTCAAGTATTTGCTTTTTCTTTTTAAAAATTCAAGAAAAATATAGTTTGGTAATTTCATACCTTATTGTTCAAAATCATTATTTAAAACACACTTACACGTTTTATGTTTTTCTCAAAAGTTTCACCGCTCTTCGGCGGCCTCTTCAGTGAGAATGAAGAGAAACAAGAAAAAATTTTGCGAAAAATCATCGTAATTTCTAGACTTTGAGAAATCACAGAATAACCTTAAAGAAAAACTTAATTCATGCAATATTAAGCAAACGTATTTCACTCATCTGGTTTACGATTTAGAAATTTGATGATGTCATATCCTCAAATGAGTTGAAATACAAAATACGCAGTAATTTCGAAAATTTATTCAGGATTTCTGAAATATCCAATGGTAGAATCATAGAAATTAGCCAAGGCCTCTTTCAAGCCATCCAATGGACCAGTTTCACAATTAAATTCAATTCGAGGAAAGAGATGTGATTCCCTGAACAGCAAGAAATCTACATCAAATCATTATGTTGCAACTACACCAACAAAACAATGTCATGCGTTGCTGAGAGCAACGCACGTTCTTGAGACTTAGATCCACATGATATCGAGGCAAGTGATGTTCATGGAAGTATTTCAATAGAATTGGCGTCATTGTGAAAGTGGTCCATTAAATAGAATAGGTCACAGAATCTTAGACCAACCATTCTGCACTGATTCGAATATTTGGAGCCTCTGCTTGAAGCTCCTGCATCGCAATGAAAAAGACGAAGATATTATTCACATACCGAATTCTTCGCATTAATTTCATTCTTGTCGTGAGAAGCCAATATCTGTAGAACCCTGTACTTATTTTTCTCTGCCGCTAACATAAAAGGAGTGTTACCACCCTGCAAATAAAACATTTCTAGCATTAGGATCCGTACTGGCATGGCATGACTAAAATAAGCTCAAACAAAACCAATTGCTTTCATAAACTACTGTCAGGGGCTGTGCAATGTTTATTTCATATGGCCGGTGCAAAACGTAATGGGGTAACGACTATTATTTAGTTTACTACTGAACTGGGTCAACAATTTTTAAAAAGCAAATACAAAAGCATTGGCATTTTAGAAGCTCAAGATGAAGTTAGCATATAAAATCATCCATTCTGAGGACAAATTTGTAAATCATGCAAGATGAGATGCTTGGAAGGTGTATATAAATGACGTAAAATTTCCTTGTCCGTTGCTTGCAAGAACGACTCATCAGTCATGTCTCTTCATCTTCAAGGTCAATTTTTTCGTTGAAAAAGACTTGAAAGGGCAAGAATTGCTTTTAAAATAGTCTTCAGCTAATTCATCGTCGGTACTATATTACATCTGTTATCAATGAATAAGGTGCAGATACATTTTTAAGGAAAGGGTGACGGAGCAGTTAGTTTCTGTTGCAATCATTTCATACGGGATGAGCAGATTTTTTTGAAAGAATTTTTCTTCTCGACTGGCCATGTTATACAATAAATTTTGCACTGTCCCTCAGCACTGAGACAAAACATTTTTGAAAATTGCCGTAAATAACAAACTCATCGTAATAAAGCAAACAAACGCAACATTAGGCAAAGTCATCTGTGGGAAGAAAACTGTTAAGTCCTGCAAAAGAATACCAAAATAGACCTGCCACAAGGGAGAATGCTCATAAATCTTGCCAGAGGAACAACAAAGTAATCTGAAACCCTGAAAGCAAAGAAATGCATGTTTTCTCTTTTTAAAGAAACTGGTTTATAAGAAACTAGTAATACGACAGCCAAAAATCAAAGAACCCTCTACTCTAGTACTATGTTAGAGAAGTGCCAAGAACCATTCGAAAGCCAAATCCAAGAAAATCATGGGAAAATTGCAGTGAGCCTTTATTTTTGAGTGAAATCCATGATGCTCTTACATTCTGAGCCCAAACGAACTCTCTTTTTTGCTAAGAATTTTGCTCTTTGTAAAGAACAAAGACCTGTGGGAGAAAACTACATGCATCTAATAGATAAGAAATAAATTAAGAAACTTTTAGTACTAAAAGATTGCAATTTTTATGTGAAATTAAGCAACTTAAGGGGCTTATCCAAGTTTCTTATAAAAAAACCTTGCAAGTTAGTAGCTGCATAAGGAGCAACGTTGAGTTACGGAAAACGCCTTCCTAGCCTGCGCGCAGACTTTGGTTACTGGGGAGGCAAAGTACCTCCCCAGTAGCTAAAGTCTGCACCCAGGCTAACGCGTTCCGTGATTTGTATGTTATCCCTACCAATCAAATATCACACATCTTATTCAATATGGTGTGTGATCTGTCATGCACCTACTAAAGATCAAACTACAAAGCCAGTGGTACAGCCGATTTATACAAGATTTTCTTATCTTATATTCAAATGTTAGCTATACGCTTACTACCAGTTTATTGGAATCTATAGGTTTGAGAGCTGCAAGTGCTCACTAAAAACGTTTCTGAAAAAATAGATCGAAAAAATACAGGAGAGAGCATTACGTTTTCTTTACGACGACCATGGTTCTTCTTATGAAGAATTACTTGGCAAATCACAAAAATGCACAATGCATGTAAATAGGCTTAGATACCTTTGTATTGAGATTTTCAAAACTGTAAACCAGCTAAATCCTGAATTCATGCAAAATATTTTCGTAACAAGAGCCTCAAATCGACCTACACGTCGTCCAAATGATTTACAGCACTTCATGCCAAACCAGACAACGTTCGGTTCCAATAGTCTAAGGTCCCTTGGGCCGCAGATTTGGAATCTTTTGCCAGATGACATCAAGTCAGCCGAAAATCTGGTCCAATTCAAAAGGCTAATCAAGAGTTGGGATGGGGCCACCTGCAGGTGCTACGTATGCCTTCGATATTAATCTTGTACATCTTGTATATTTTAAATAATCGAATTAGACTAGCTATTTTTTTAGCTAATAGATATTTCGATTTAAAATAAGATGACACAGTTTCTGAATCACCCTGTATTTGTGAATTGTTGAGATATTCCTCAAGTTTACAGAGGAATCCTTGGACGAAACTTTCAATGACAAGAAATTTGAAGTTTTGCAGCCTATTGCGGGTGGGCACTTGTCTCCTAGCCCCGTGCCAACAAATCAGCACGCCACTGTTTGATACCACACAAGAATAATGTATGCAAGGCCTGTACGGTAGTGTCCCGCATATAAGAAACACAAATTTAAGAAACAACAGCCCTGATTTTCAAAATAATACTCCCTCTGATAAGAAACAGGCTCATGTTTGAAAACGCTTGTCCTGTTTAAAGATTATTGACATAAGAATTGTTTATATTTCCAGCTTTCCAATCGAATCAAACTGTATCTATTCAAAATGAAAACAAAAGTTTTGCATGCAGATGAAGCAAAAAGCATCTTCTATCAATAATTGTAGCTCTTTTGGAAGTGAAAATTTACAAATACAAATCAAAATAGTGTGCATCACCACCACATTGCTTGTGTCCTAGTAGTTCATTGAAAGTACATGATTTTTCGAATAAGAAACTTAAGAAACTTTACCCTGATTTGAATTTTATATCCCATTTTATAAGAACACATCAAACCTGAGATTGAAAGCGTTATTTCTTATATGCGGGAATACTACTGTATTCAAGGCTATACGCTGCACCATTGGCGTTTCGTTTGCAGGCAAAACGGAACGGTATACTTGACGGGCCTTAAGATAATACATACTTACCGTATTCCTGGCTTGAACATCTGCCCCAGCAGCTAGCAAATTTTCAATGAATGCAATATGATTTCTATTTTCATTGTTAATTTTCTGAATGGCCAGATGCAGCACTGAGTTCTGAAGCTATGAATAAAGATGTAACTTTAATGTGTCTTTGGGTAGCCTGTTAACCAGACCCAATTTCAACGTTTGGTTAACAGTTGAACATTCGATTCATGGGTCATTGGGTAATGATACCTATACTCTTAGAAGCATTTTAAGTGGTGTCGAAGAACTATTGGGTAATTTCTAAAGCTTCAACTTCCAAATTTTCCTCGGCCTGAATTGTGATTATGATTTGACAGCGTTTCAAACTTTCGATTCACGCTAAGTACGAGTTTTTCGTGTCAACAAATGATTATGGATATGAAGTTAGAAAAGTGTTAAAAGTTTTTTGCACTTCTTCTTTTTTTCTTTCTTCTTCTTCTTCTTCTTCTTTGTTTCTTCTTTTTGCTATTCGGTAGGTTTTATTTCAATCATTTTGAAAGGTGGGGGTGATTTGGATCTGGGCCTTTGTTCAACGAGTGGTGTGGCGTTGTGCAAGATCTGAAAATGGCGCCCAAATCAAAACAAAACTGAAAATAATATTGCAAATGAATGATTAAATCGAAAAAATGTTAGGAAACCCTCCGTATATATTTACGAGAACTTCCGGGGGGGGTGAGTACCATATACCGGGTGTCTCAAAAAAGTACCCCCTTTTGGCTGGAAATAGGAACGAGACGATAGAATATCATTACTCTCCGAGTGAATAGCTAAATTTATCAATCTTCAACTTAGATTCACATACCTTGCATTTAAAAATCGTCCACCAAACACCGGAGATACAAGCTTGCAAAGTCATAATTTACAGTGCATCCGAAACCAAAGGTTTTGAAAAAGGGCCTAGCCATGATTTGTATCATGGATCTTTTCCAAAGCACCTGTAAACTTTAACTTTCATTTTTTTGCTTTTGAAAAGAAGAAAAGACTCGTGGACATCGCCCTGATTAAACAAGTATAATGAAGATGCGGAAAGGCCTGATTCACTCAAGGCCGTTAGGTTCATTAAGATCGTGCAGAAAGACCCAAAATACAAAGGACTGCGTCTTGTCTTTTGGGTCTTTTTGCATGACCCTAACGACCCAAACGACCTAGTGTAAATCACGCTCAAGAATGATAAAGTCGTGGCACATCTCCAAAATGAACATGCATGTGCTCTCTTCTTCTTCTTTGACACTTAGGATGGAAGGCAATGCACAGATTCATTCCTCAAAGGAATAATTATTTGTACAACAATTGAAGCATTTCAGGGCATAATTCTTTTCAAAAGAAAAAGCTAAAGATCAAAGTTCGAATTCTTTTGCAATATGCCTGTGATATCAAATCAGGGCTAGGCCCTTTTACAAAACCTCTGGTTTCGGGTGCACTGTAAATTTTGACTTTGCAAGCTTGTATCTCCGGTGTTTGGAAGGCGATCTTTAAAAGCAAGGTATGTGAATCTAAGTTGAAGATTGATAAATTTAGCTGTTCACTCCGAGAGTAACAATAACTTATGGTTTTAATTCCTATTTCCAGTCAAAAGGGGGTACTTTTTTTGAGACACCCGGTATACTGGTACCCCGGGGGGGTACATCACTTGCGGACAGACGGGGGTCTGCCGCCCGGTTTTCAGAAGAGTACCCTCTTCTAATTACCGAAACTTGCGGTCATACCCACTTTTATGATGAATTTTGGCGGAAAACCACCCATTTTTTGCTATTTTTCGCCAATTTCTGGATAACCCACCCTTGTTTAAGGAAAATCTGCCGAAAAAAGGGACCCTTGTTTAGAGAATTTGGGGCCCAAAAACCCACCCATATGGCACAGTGGGCCAGATTACGATTTTTTTGGACATAAATCGCATAAGGCATAAAATGGTAAAGAATGCTATAAAAGTTGGAAACATACGAAGAAAAACGTCGTTAGGACAAAATTTCTTTGCTTAGTTATTTCTGCAGTTGTCGGAAAATTCTTCTAAGTCCTTATTTGAAACAGCCAAAGTCAATGCATCAAATAACTTCTGATAAGTACGTACCCATAATAAGGAAAGCAGAATTAATGACTATAAATCTATAATCTAAAATGATTCTTAAACAAGGACAGGCTTTGAAATAGACTTGGCATAAAAAATGAATAGAATTTGACATCGATCTGAGAGTTATTCAGCAGTGCCCTATTCCCTATACACCTCAATTTTGCCGTGGCAATAACCATCGTTGTATTTTCTACGGCACCTCTCGGCAGCCAAATGTAAGTCAAACGGTTAGAGGATGCTTCAGTGCTTGTAAATATGCAAAGAAGATGTTTGGCGTTTACAAGCGAAATTTTGAACTTAGCTTTAAAACACAGCGTACAAAGTGCAGCAACGTGTTTCTAAAGTACTTTGAACAAAATCACAATTTTGGAATAGGAGTCTGTGCTCAATCGAAATGCAGTCAGTTACACTTAGATCACTGCCTGTGAACGTTATGAAGATGCTATCGAAATGCCGCTTGCAGACAAATCGGTGCCTGAAGACGCAGTTGGTAAAATTGAAGTTGAAAACAGTTAACGGCTTGAAGTATTCAATAACAGTTAGCATCCTGTGATTTGAAATTGATTAATTAATAGAAAGCAATTTTTTCGATAACGTTGAATGTGATTTCCTTACTCGATGAGGCATATGATATCAATTTCCACTGATAAAACTATTATTTAAATTTTTTCATTTTTTTATTTTTGTCCACCCTCTGGCCCACTGTGTATGGGCGGCACATACCCGTACCCTCAAAATGTTATGTACCCCGCCCCCCGGGGACTGGTACAGGATGTGCCATTTTTGGGGTGCCTTTTCTCGAACAGAAAATACATTTTAGGGTGTCATTTTCGGTAAGATCGCAAATGGGCATAAATTCTGGGGTGTCGTTTTGGAAGAAGAACTCTTTGGGGTATGAGTTTAATCAAATAGTTGGTTAGGATACTAAATTTTTGTCACAACTTTAGGATACATCTTCAGAAGGTCTCGCAAATTTTGAGGTATGGTTCTCGCAAAAAATGCATAAATGTTGGGGTAGGATTTCAGCGGCAAAACTGCACATTCCCTTCATCTGCCCATTGACGTTAACCCCACCCACACTGGGGTTTTAGCGCAAAGATGCAAGAACTCACCTCTCTAAACTTTTATTTGGAACTAAAACTTAGCTTGAGAATTGCGCCTAAGCAGTGAAATATTGCGCTGGTAGAGTTTATTCTTACTTTCTCTGTGCAAGTTTCAAAATCCAATCTCATCGATAAGAGTATGCTAAAGATCGATCCTATACTACTGATAAAATAGTACTGGATATCACTTTTTAAAGATATTTTTTCAATCATAGTTAAGACACAAATATCAGTAGCATAAACGTGCAAATAACAAAATGTACATAATTCACTTATGCCTATCTTCACTATCCATTGCGCTTTGTACTGTTAAAACCCAAGTTTAAGTGTTGTATTGTTATGTTGCAAAATGGACATGCCTAAACTACATATTTAAGCCCTGTAAATCGACTATGGCCCAGGTCATGGGCTTGCTGTATGAAGTTTGAAATTGATGTACTCCCGGGTGCCTAATACAAGGGGGGACGCTTATTAATTTTGGCAAAACAATGTCCAAAGCTCAATATGATTTTTATATGAAATTTTGTTCGAAAGATAAACCATTGCAGTGTACTCATAAACTAATTCAAATGCTTTCTTTCAAAAACAGTTGAGGAAAGAGTTCTTTTTGTCAAAAGTGTAAAAGTGGTACACGTTCTTGTTTTTACTTATCTGCAGCTGTTTACTTGTAGTCATTGCACTTGTCTCCAGTAGATAACGTAAAAACCCGATTTCTGCGAATTTCTGATCCCCCGTTTATTAGTTTCTTTGAGGGGTTCCTGAAAATGACAAAACTTGTCTTTTTAACAATGCAACTGTTTCCTTAGACTGTGCTATGTCCTGTAACCCGTACTATTGCGTAACTTGTTTGTACAGTGTCAATTGTTGCCTTCTATTGTGTAGCCTTTTGTGCTGCGTCTTTATTTTCAAAGAACCTTTTGTGTATTCATATATCCTTGGCTTAATCAGGCGCGACGTAGCGAAGCGTGCAAAGAGACTTCAGCTTATTTGTTTTGGAGAGTTGATCCTATGATCATGGACATGGGGTGAGGGATGTTGTTTTTCGAACGCTGATATAATAGAGACTAATGTGTTTCAGTAAGTATTATTATCGGGTAATTTAAATCGCTTTACTTAACATCGATTCTTGTTAGTTTTGTTCTGTTTTGTTTTGTTTGTCTAATTGTTTAGCCCTAACTGTTATTCGTTTTTATTTTAGCAAATATCGTAGCAGCAATAGAGTGATAAAAATGCTGATTTTACAAAAACTTTGGAATTTGTTTATGTTGGCTGTTACATTTAGTGAAATACAAGTCACTTCAGCGTATTCAGTTTGATTATGGAGAATACCTTGGATAAATCTGTTGAGTCCTTAGGAGAATTAGTGAGGAACAGTTTGGAATTGAGCACAAACAGAGACCCGAATAAAGATGAGGCTACGGATATTCGCGATGAATTTCAAAGCATTATGGAGGCTCGGAATTCGCTTGGTATCGTGGGTGATAGACCCAAACGCACTGTATCGTTAACAGAGAAAGGGAAGTCGTATACCCGTGACATTCAATTTGGAAAGCGAAAGTTACTATATCGTGACTTACAGAAGCAGATGGAATTGATTACAGCTTCGCGAAATTCCAGTGAAAGGATAGAGGTTATTCGATGTGAACTGTCAGAATTAGACGAGATATTTTGCAATTTGATGGCTGTTCAAGAAAATTATATTGGGTTAGTGGACAACTGCGATCAACACGATATTGAAACTCGATGGTTTGAAACAGTTGATAACGAGGTTGCTGATTTCAAAACAAATATTCATAATTATTTAGTTCCAGCCAAGAATTTAGATGATAACAAAAGCGTTGAGTCTTTAAATTCAAAGGGCTCAAAAAAGTCACGAAAGTTATCAAGTTCATCTGTTGCGTCATCGAGCTCAAAGACCTCAAGGTGGTCGCGAAAATCTGATTCATTAGCTCGTGAACGGGCAGCTGAAGAAAAGGCACGTCTAGCAGAGTTAGTCGCAGAGTCCGAATTTCTGGAAGAGAGAAGAGCTGCAGAAATTGCCTCTGAAAAAGTTCGCATCAAGCAGGAAATAGCAAAAGCAGCAGCCCGATTGAAAGTTTTTGAGGAGTATGATTGGTGTAATGTAAGAGACGATGCGGGGGAGAACGGTCTCCTCGGACTGACCGGGAATGGCAGCAGGTCGTGAGTGACATGAGTTACTAAAACATTGAGTGTTATGTTGTTTATTTCGCTGATGTTGTGTTAAACCTTACCTGTGTTGATTACTTGTGTCTTGGTCTCGCGAAGCGCTGGTTACGGCACATCATTTGGCGACGAGTCTGAAAGCCTCAGAGAAGTTCACTTTGCAAAGAGGGCCTAGCCAGCGAGAACACAAAGCGTGCAGAATCTCCCGCGCAGGGCCGCAGTTTCCGAGAGCCGCAGTAGAGCCGCAGATATGGCAGATCGAGGGGTGTATGGGGCCCTCGAAAATTTTCGAGAGGGGAAAGACCCAGGGGTAACATTGGAAAAATTCCAAAAATACCTAAAAAGAGCTAAGATGGTGTTTGCAACTGCAGAGATAGACACAGATCCCAAAAAGAAGTCTTTTCTTCAAATTTGGGGAGGGGAAGACATGATGAGACTTTTTGAGCATGTGGGAAAAGTGGCAGAAGCAGATACATTTGATGCAGCGATGACAAAAATAGAAAATGCTTTGAAAGGTCAAATCAATGAAGTATACCCTGTATACAAGTTATTTTGTGAAATGCCCCAAGGCCGGCGAACCTTTGGGGAATGGTATCCAGCAGTTTATGAACAGGCAAAGCAGTGCAACCTAGCAGAATATACGCCTGAACGGGCCGCTAGAGACGCCATGACTATGCAGACAGACAACAATCAACTGCGGAAAAGAGCATTAGCAGAAGGGCCCTCATTTGAAAATTTTGTCAAATTAGGAATAGCCATGGAATCAGCCACAGCTCAGGCAGGAAAAATGGAAAGAACAGAGTCAGTCAGCGCCATACAGCACAAAGAGCGTGAACGAATGTATGCAGGAAAAGGTCCTGGGAAACCCCCAACTCAGTTGTGTGATTTTTGTGGATACAATCCAAAAACTGCACATAGTAAAGGCAAATGTCCAGCAAAGGGAAAGAAATGTAATAAGTGTCAGAAAAGGCACCACTTTGCACATGCTAAAGCTTGCCCACAGCGAGTATATGCAGTCTCAGGATCAGAAGAGGAAGATTCTGAGAGCGAAAGTGAAGAAGGTGAAGTGGGCAGAGTGCAGGTGATCAACCAGGTAGATAGTGCCAAAGAAATGGAAAACATGGTGGAGATCAGATTCAATGATATCCCTTTAGAGGTGAAAGTAGATTCAGGGTGCAGCAAAGTCATAATACCCGAAAAGGTGTACAAACAAATCTCCAAGACAACACGATTGATCAAAACAAAAGTCAGACTTAGACCGTATGGTATGAAAGACCATCTGGAGGTATTGGGGAGAGCAAAGGTCAGGCTGACTGCACAAGCTGGAGCAAGCATGGAAACATGGTGTTATGTGGTAAAAGGGATTCAAACAGAGTCACTGCTAGGCTCAGAAGAAGCAAAAAGGCTTGGAATCCTAGAAATATATGCAGAAGGAAAGCCAGCAGATATTCAAGCTATCAGAGCTAGTATGAAAGCAGAAGATCAGAGCAAACAGCGGAAAGAAACGATTCAAGCGATACTGGACAAACATGACAAGCTCTTTCAGGGTATAGGGAAATTTTCAGATCAGGAAATTAGGTTCAATGTGGATCCTACCGTAAAGCCTGTAGTACAAAGAGAAAGACCAGTGCCTCTAGGATACAGGCCAAGACTATCAGAGGATTTGAAAGAGTTGAGAGACAATGATGTTATAGAGGGTCCACTGGATTCGACAGTTCCGCATGATTGGGTGTCCAATGTGATAATAACTGAGAAGAAAAGCACAGGGAAAATACGCATGAATGTGGACATGCGACATGCCAATATTGCGATACGAGAAACACATTTCCCAGTACCAACAGTCAGAGATTTAAGACACAAACTCAACGGGGCTACAACCTTCAGCAAGCTAGATTTGAGACACGCTTTTCACCAAATGGTCTTGGCACCAGAATCTAGGGGTCTCACTACTTTTTATACACATGAAGGCCTGTACAGATTTAAAAGATTAGTCATGGGGGCTGGGCCTGCCAGTCAAGAATTCCATGAAAAACTCAGATTAGGCATGATCGGACTGCAAGGAGTCATACAAATAGAAGACGATATATTAGTTTATGGAGCCACCCAAGAAGAACATGATGAGCGATTGCAAGCAGTGTTGCAGCGTTTTCATGACAAAGGCATCACATTGAGAAAAGAAAAATGCGAATGGAGCACTGATTCTGTGATATGGTTTGGATACAAATTTAGCAAAGGACGAAATGTCCCCAGACCCCGCTAAAGTAGAGACCATCCGTAGTATGCCTAAACCTACAAATGCTGCAGAAGTAAAAAGTTTTCTGCAAATGTGCCAGTACAATTCAATGTTTATGTTTGATACAGAGGAAACATATAGTGATACAACGGCCCCGCTACGAGCACTGTTGCGAAAAGATGTAAAGTTCAAATGGACCAAGCGATGCGAGGAGTCATTTATCCAATTACGGGAAGGATTGATGAGTGACAAAGTGATAGTTCCATGGGTGCAAGGACGACCTACCAAAGTGCACGTGGACAGGGGACCTTTGGGAGTAGCAGCTACCGTATACCAACAAGAACCAGACTCAGGCTACTGGAAGACAATCAACTACACCAGTCGGGCACTGACCGAAGCAGAGCAGGGTTATGCTGCAGTAGAGGGAGAAAGTCTGGCAATTTATCAAGGCCTAAGAATGAATCGGATGTATCTATATGGGATACCATTCAAAGTAATCACAGATCACCAACCTTTAGTGTCTCTGTATAACAATCCAAGGAAAGAGGGACCCATGAGAGTAGAACGACATAGAACAAAGCTTCAAGGTTTCAACTTTACTGTTGAATATTGCCCCGGCGCAAGAAATCCAACTGATTACAATAGTCGCCATCCACTTGCCTTGTCTTCATATACAAGCCAAGACCTGGCAGATATGGACATGGATGATGATGAAGAGCTCTACATTAACAGAGTGATAGAGTCAGATTTACCGGATGCAGTAACAATGAAAGTGATGAAAGATTACACCAACAAATGCGATGTGATGGCAAAAGTGAAGTACTGCATAATACACAAGGGCAATATACACACTAAAGATCCTGATCTGGCACCATAAAAGCATGTATTCCCAGAACTATCGGTGATGAGACAGCTCATTATGAGAGGAGAGAAAATTGTTGTGCCTAGGGCACTGCAAGAAGATGTAGTTGCATTAGCACACAGTACTCACCAAGGCAGTACTAAAACAAAGCAGTTTCTAAGAGCAAGAGTATGGTTCCCGGCGATGGATCGCATGGTAGATGAGTATGTGCAGTCTTGTATTCCATGTCAAGCGGCCACATCCGGAACATCAGTGGAACCGGTAAAACCCACAGAGCTACCAGAGCATCCATGGGAACACCTAGCTATGGACTTTAAAGGGCCTGTAGGGAAAGAATTCTATTTTCTAGTGGTGGTCGATGAGTACAGCAGATACCCGGAAGTAGCCGTTGTGAAATCTACAGCAGCAGAAGCGGTACTCCCTGAGTTAGACCGGATTTTTTCCACACATGGTGTTCCACAAAAGATTAAAAGTGACAATGGTCCGCCATTTAAGAGTCAAGAGATGGTGCATCATGCAAAACAGTGGGGTTACTTTCATCAAAAGATATCTCCTGAGCAACCAACCAGCAATGGGCTTGCAGAAAATTTTATGCGAATGGTGGTGAAACTAGCTCATACTGCATACATCGAGGGAAAAGACCCAAAGCGAGAAATTTATAAGTATCTGCTCACGTATCGGGCAACACCACACAGCACTACAGGAATCCCACCTGCAGAATTGCTGTTCAATCGACCTGTACAGACCACCATACCAAAGATGCCACGAAAACATCCCTAGCATAAGCAATTAAAAGCCCGTGATGCCCAGAAGAAGCAAGAGATGAAACAGTACAATGATCAACGTAGGCATGCTCGCAACCACACTATTAAAATAGGGGACAAAGTGCTAGTAAGCCAAAAGAAATCAACAACAAAGCCACCATACAACCCAACGCCAATGACCGTCACTAAAGTTAAAGGTTCCATGGTCACAGCCACTGTTGGGAGAAAGCATATCACAAGGGACGCCTCAAAATTTAAAAGTTTGCCCTCCGGTAGGCAGCTTCATGGCAACATCAAGACAACGCTGCAGCCAAACAACTTAGAGGAAGATGCGGAGGCGTATTACACACGGTACGCACCTAATACAGACACGGTTGACCAACACCAGCCAGCCGTTGCCCATCCAGAAGAGCAGCCACAAAACGAGCAAGGTGTGATTCCAGAAGGGGAAGGAGAGGAAAGAGAAAGGAACATATACGAAGAAGTAGAGCAAGCAATGCAGGAGAACCCAGCAAGAGAACAGAGAAATGCAAATATACAAAGAGAGAGACGGGTTTCACGAAAACCTAAATACTTGCATGATTATGTTACTGACAACTTAGGGGAGAATGAAGGAGGTGGTGTAATGTAAGAGACGATGCGGGGGAGAACGGTCTCCTCGGACTGACCGGGAATGGCAGCAGGTCGTGAGTGACATGAGTTACTAAAACATTGAGTGTTATGTTGTTTATTTCGCTGATGTTGTGTTAAACCTTACCTGTGTTGATTACTTGTGTCTTGGTCTCGCGAAGCGCTGGTTACGGCACATCAATGATGAAGAATCTGTCTGCAGTAAGAAATTTGTCACAGAAGAAGTACCAGGTCAAAATACTTCATCTCTACAGAAAGGGAAAAATCCTCATTCAAGTGTCGAAGACTGGATCACTGAAAATAGAGATAGCATTAATCGTCCTGACCTTTTGCAAAGAGAAAGAATTGAGGCACCTGGGATACATGTTGGTAGTTTGGTTCAACAACAACAACAACAACATGCTGTTTCTTTTGGTATCAGGAGGTTTGAACAAGGTCCACAACCTTGTGCCCCTAAGATGCACAAAGAAGAGATTCCTCAACAACGTAGAGCACAATTGCCTCCACAACCAAATATGGGGGTAGAATTCAGAAAGGAGCTAGAAGACACAGTCGGCACTGATGAGAGCACTCTGCATGCTGCAACGCTTTCAGGATTATTTAACCAGCAAAGTGCTCCGAATGTAGATATTGATGTTTTTAATGGTGATCCCATGGAATATCAATACTTTATGGCAACATTTCGAGAAGTTGTGGAGAAGAAAATTGCTGATCCAATGGGAAGGCTGACTAAATTAATCAAGTACACATCGGACGAAGCGAAGGAATTAATCAGACACTGCATCCATTTGCCACCAAGTGTTTGTTACCAGGAAGCAAAAGCGTTGTTATCAAAGGAATATGGGGATTCGTATATAATTTCTGCAACTTACATGAAAGAGCTACGGAAATGGCCACAAATCAAATATGCTGATGCACTGGCATTTAGAACTTTCTATAGATTTCTGATTAAATGTCAAAGTATCATGAAATCTGGCCCTCATTTGCAAGTATTGAATACACCTGAAATTCTGCAAATTCTTCAGTCGAAACTTCCAGGTAGCCTGCAAGAGAGATGGAATCGAAAGGCTTTTGGTTTCAAAAGAGATGAATTGAGAGCAGCTGTATTCTCAGATTTTGTTGATTTAATTGAAGAAGAAATGAGGCTAGTCAATGACCCATTGTATTCAAGAGAAGCCTTGTCCGAAGTCCAGAACCCCTTCAGAGACAGAATTAGAAGAGAAATCCCAAAAGATGCGAAGATGAGTGTTTACAGCACAGAGATAACAGCATGATTTGGATAGATGTCCAGATTATTTGAAGCTTGATGTGAAAGAAAGAAGCAAGTTCCTCTATGAAAAGAGATTATGCTATGCATGTTATAAGCCTACATCTCCAAATCATGTGTCGAAGAGCTGCAGACAACGAAGAACATGTAATATTTGTTTTGGATCTCATCCAACTGGTTTACACGGATTTACTTTGAAGAAAAGATCGGGGAATGATGAAACACAGCAGGGTGAATTGGGCTGCAATTTGACTTCTCTTGATGCTCAAGTCATAAGTTTATCGGTGATTCCAGTGAGACTTGGTGTCAAAGATGGGAATCAAGAGTTGATAGTATATGCTATGCTTGACAATTGCAGTCAAGGAACTTTCATACACGAGGATATCGTAGATGCATTGAAGGTGAAAGGCGTGAAGACCACAGTAACTGTGAAGACTATGACTGGCGAAGATACGGAAGAATCAATTAGTCTCGATAATTTGACTGTGTCTGGTTTAGGCCCAGCTGAAATAAAGACGATCAGATTGCCAAAACATACAGCAGAAAGGGGCTTCCGATTCAGAGAGAATGGATACCAACACCTGATAAATTACGTCATTGGTCCTACCTGGCTGAAATCATGAAAGATCTGCACAAAGAAGACTCTGAAATTCCTATCGGTTTGTTGATTGGTGCAAATTGCCCATTAGCGTTAGAGCCACATGAGGTAATTTCTAGTCAAGATGGCGGCCCTTATGCTTTTAGATCCTGCCTTGGTTGGTGTATTTCAGGCCCAATCATTAAAGGTGCAGAGAATGGAAAGGCAGTTAGATGCAATCATATCGCGGTCACCGATGCTGGTTCAACAAAGATTGCTGACCATCATTTTGTCCTAGAAGATTCAGTAAAGGATGTCACAATTAATGAAACGTTAAAAAAGATGTACCACACTGATTTCAGTGAAAGCAAGCTCGAAGACGACAAGTTAGACCTTTCACAAGAAGACAAGAAATTCTTGAAAATGATGAAAGAACAGAGTATCAAATCAAATGGTCATTATGTGTTACCACTGCCATTTCGTAACCCAAATGTTTACATGGCAAACAACAGAGAGCAAGCACTTAAACAAGCTGGGTGGACAAAAAGAAGACTACAGAAAGATTCCAAATTTTATAATGATTACGTCAAGTTTACGAATGAAATCATTGCTAAAGGATATGCAAGGAAAGTAGAAGAAAATTGTGATATCCCTGGAAAGCAGTGGTACATTCCACATCACGGAGTATATCATCCAAAGAAACCAGAGAAAATTAGAGTTGTATTCGATTGCAGTACAAAGTATGAAGGAACTAGTTTAAACAAAGAGCTTCTACAAGGTCCGGATCTAACAAATCAGTTGGTGGGAGTGCTTCTTCGCTTTAGGAAAGAATTGATTGCCTTTACTGGTGACATTGAAGCTATGTTTTATCAAGTTCGCGTTCCTGAAGATCAACGGTCTTATTTGCGATTTCTTTGGTGGCCAGAAGGAAACTTGGAAATAGAGCCTATCGATTATGAAATGTTTGTTCATCTCTTTGGTGGGATTTCGTCACCAAGTTGCTCGAATTTTGCACTTAGGAGAACAGCGGATGATTCAGAGGACGAATTTGGAAGTGAAGCTGCAATGACTTTGAAAAGAAATTCCTATGTTGATGACATGTTAAAATCAAAAGAGTGTAGCACATCTTCAATTGCACTGATATCAAATATACGTAAGATGTGTGCTTCGGGTGGGTTTAATCTCACAAAATTTTCCTCTAACGATAAAGAAGTGCTGGAATCTATTCCACAAGAAGAGAGATCAAAGGAAGTAAAGAAATGTGATTTAGCTGTGGATAATTTGCCTGCTGAGCGAGCACTTGGTGTGTATTGGTGTGTTGAGAATGACAGCCTTGGATTTCGTATCGAGCTGAAGGATAAACCGTTAACAAGAAGAGGTATACTATCATCAATAAGCTCTATTTATGATCCACTTGGTTTGGCTGCCCCGTATCTATTACAAGGGAGGAAAATACTACAAGGAGTGGGGTGATGACTTATCAGAAGAGCAGAAAAACACGTGGTTAAGATGGAGACAGGAGCTTCCTCTCCTTGAAAAAATAGAGGTGGAGCGCTGCTACAAGCCGAAGTATTTTGGTGAGGTCATCTCAGCAACTCTCCATAATTTTTCAGATGCATCGCAAGAAGGTTATGGCAATATCAATTGTTCGTTGGTCATGGGCAAATCTCGTGTCCCACCATTGAAGCAAATGACGGTCCCAAGACTGGAACTTACAGCTGCGACAGTATCTGTAAAAGTTGGTGCTATGCTGAGAAGAGAACTTGATATAGAAGATCTGAAACAGACATTTTGGTCAGATAGCCAGATAGTGCTTGGTTACATTACAAATGAAGCAAGGAGATTCAGAACATTTGTCGCAAACCGGGTTCAATTGATCAGAGATAATTCGGAAAAAGAAGAATGGAGGTATGTTGACACGAAGCAGAATCCAGCTGATGATGCGTCTCATGGTATTAATGCAAGTAACATAGCGAAGAATTCACGCTGGTTTAAAGGACCAGAATTTTTGTGGAAATCAGAGAATGAATGGCCAAGAGGAAAGGCAACGCCTTTGCTACAGGAAGACGATCCAGAGTTAAAGAAGATTATCAAAGTGAATTGCACTACAGTTGCGACGAAAGACAGTTTCCTTATTGAACTAGTGAATCGATATTCAGATTGGGTACGCATGAAGCGAGTTGTTGCACTGCTGCTGGAATTCATTTCAAATTGTAAAAGAACGATAAAGAATAGAACAGAGAAAACTGTTTTAACAAAGTCCAACAATGAAGATGCACTAATATCTGTGGAAGATGTAGAGATAGCAGAAAGTAAAATCATCAAATTAGCACAAGAGGCAGCATTTGGAATTGAGCTGAGAGAATTAAAGAAAGTCCCACCGAATGGTGAAATCTCACGAGTTAAGAGAAGAAACCTCAAGAAGACTAGTTCCTTATTCAAATTGGATCCTTTCCTTGGTGAAAATGGAATTGTCAGAGTAGGTGGGAGAATGAAGAGGTATTCCTTTGATGAAGAATGCAAGCATCCTATCCTATTGCCAAAGAATGGGAAACTTACGGAATTAATAATCGACTGGTGTCATCGAGCAACACAGCATGCAGGGAGAGGAATGACGCTGAATGAAATTCGGTCAAGGGGATATTGGATAGTCAATGTGAACTCTAGGGTTCGACAGTTCATTTCAAGATGTGTTAGGTGCCGCTTTCTTCGAGGAAAGTCAGGTGAGCAGAAGATGGCAGATCTACCTGAAGAGCGAGTAAAGGAGGCACCACCTTTCACATACTGCGGAGTTGATTTGTTTGGTCCCTTCGTCATCAAAGAAAGAAGAAAGGAATTGAAAAGGTATGGAGTTTTGTTTACATGCTTTGGAAGTAGGGCGATTCATATTGAAACAACTAATTCGTTGGAGACTGACTCTTTTATTCAAGCTTTACGGAGATTCATGGCAAGAAGAGGTAGCGTACGTCAAATCCACTCTGACAATGGCACTAATTTTGTTGGCACAGTCAATGAGCTTCAGAAAGAGTTTGAGAAAATGGATCATAGTAAGATTGGTCATTTTGCACAGAGTCAGAACACAGATTGGATTTTATGGAAAAGGAATACCCCTGCAGCAAGTCACATGGGAGGAGTCTGGGAGCGTCAGATTCGTTCTGTTAGAGCCATACTATTATCTCTGCTAAAGAACCATGGACATGTTCTTGATGATGAGTCTTTGAGAACATTGCTAACTGAATCAGAAGCTATCGTGAATTCACGTCCTCTCACAGTTGAGACGCTGAACGACCCACATAGTGTTAGACCACTAACACCAAATCACTTGCTGACGATGAAATCTAAAGTCGTCATGCCACCTCCAGGTATATTCCAGAAAGCTGACTTATATTGTCGAAAAAGATGGAGAAGAGTACAACACCTTTTGAATGAATTTTGGTCAAGGTGGAAAAAGGAGTATCTGATCTTGTTACAACCAAGGCAGAAATGGACAGAACCAAGAAGGAACTTTCAAGTTGGAGATGTTGTTCTGGTAAAAGAGAATAGTGACAGAAATGACTGGCCAATGGGGAGAATTATAGCTGCGAATGTCGATCGGAATGGATTCGTATGGAGTGTATCATCATTAGTGGCAAGGAGAGATAAAAATGACACAAAACATCGTACACTAGAAAGACCGGTTAACAAAATAGCATTGCTGCTGGAATCAGAGAGATAGAATGAAGAAGAGTCAAGATATTACATATCTTGAAGGGAGGAAGATGAAAATGACAAAACTTGTCTTTTTAACAATGCAACTGTTTCCTTAGACTGTGCTATGTCCTGTAACCCGTACTATTGCGTAACTTGTTTGTACAGTGTCAATTGTTTCCTCCTATTGTGTAGCCTTTTGTGCTGCGTCTTTATTTTCAAAGAACCTTTTGTGTATTCATATATCCTTGGCTTAATCAGGCGCGACGTAGCGAAGCGTGCGAAGAGACTTCAGCTTGTTTGTTTTGGAGAGTTGATCCTATGATCATGGACATGGGGTGAGGGATGTTGTTTTTCGAACGCTGATATAATAGACACTAATGTGTTTCAGTAAGTATTATTATCGGGTAATTTAAATCGCTTTACTTAACATCGATTCTTGTTAGTTTTGTTCTGTTTTGTTTTGTTTGTCTGATTGTTTAGCCCTAACTGTTATTCGTTTTTATTTTAGCAAATATCGTAGCAGCAATAGAGTGATAAAAATGCTGATTTTACAAAAACTTTGGAATTTGTTTATGTTGGCTGTTACAGTTCCCACCCCCTCCCCCCCCCGTTTATTAATACCCCTTGTATTAGGCACCCGAGAGTAATTCTCTCTGGAGTAAATCCTAGCCAGTAAAATAACAAATACTGTACCTTGTCCTTTGCATTGACATTTTGTCCTTCTCTGATAAGTCTCAAGACTTCCTGGAAGTCAACATCCTTCTTCTTGAGTAGTTGAACAACCTGACATATAGATACTAACATGTGAATAACTAGACTCCTGATGTGGATGTGCCGAGAACAATCAACCTTAGCTCTGAGCTGTGGTTTGGTCAACAGGGGCAAATGCCTCAGAGATTCCTCCCATTGTTATAACGGGTGGCCAATTAGCATAAACTCCACAAAAAGATGTCTTGCCTTTACAAGTGATTCCTTTTGCAAACATCTGAAGCAACGAGGGGCTCATCGAGGGAGATGATAGAGAGGATGGTTTGCGGGGATCTTAAAGAGGGTGTAATTTGACCCCCTTACTTTACTCAAAACATATAGTATGTTAGTCAAGGTCCCTATGTTGAAAAGTTCAATCTATTCTAATTTAGAAAAATTAAGGTCATAAGTACAGAATGGCAAATCTTTGTAGAAAGGAGTTTGGTGTTAACCCATACAAAAAAAGGTGGGGCATTCCTAGGAAATTCCCGGAATTTTTCTGGGATCAAATCTCAGCTTTCCCAGAAATTCGAAAGCCAGGAAATGGGCAAAATTCCCAGGAAAAGCTGGGATTCATTTGCATTGAAAATGTTTGCAGAAACTCCTGGGAAATCCTGGGAAAGCTGGGATTGGTAGGAACCTGGGAAATCGTGGGAAAGATGGGAGAGCTAGGAGTTTTATTTCCCTGGGCAATTCCCGAGAAAGCTGGGAAAACCGGGAATTGTAAAACCAGGGAAATTCCAAGGAAAGCCGGGGAAGCTGGGGAAATGAGCGAAGTTCCTGGGAAAGCTGTAGGAATAAACGATTAGCTACACTAAAGATGGCAGCACGGAGACTTTTAACCAGGATGTATCGCATTCTTTAATCGCATTCCTAAAGATTTATAATGATTCGTTATTAGAACGCACCTTGGTGAAAAGTTCCTTGCCACCATCTTTAGCTTAATCATCTATCAAGGAAATTCCTGGGAAAGCTGAGGGACTCAGTAAAATTCTGGTAAGAGCTGAGAATATATCACATTAATTAGCAGAAATTCCTGGGGATTGAGAGAAAGCTGAGGATGCTTGATAATAAGAATGGTTGAGAACAATAATGTTATCATGTTACAAATTGGTAATTGACACCGGAACATTAGAAATGGTACTTCAAGAAGGCAAAACAATTTGTTTGTTTGCTCGTTTGTTTGTAATCTTATTTTAATTTGATTTTTTTATCTAGCTATACATTACACACCTTTTACAACTAATCTAAATTGACACTAATCTACCATATTACAAAATGAAAGGAAATAACAAAGGAAATAAATACTTACAAAGCTAAATATTAAAAACAATCTGGATGTGAATGGACAGAATTTACAGAGTATGATTATATTTACAAGCGTTGCATTTACAAGGAGGACCATCCCATTGTTTTATCATACATTTGAAGCTGTTGAGATTGTCAACTGATTTTACTTCATTTGGCAAACAGTTCCAGATCTGAGGTTCAATGGCTTTAAGACTCTTGCAACTGAAAGTCACTTGATTTGGTTGGAAATGATTTAAATTGTTCGGATTCCGTGAAGGGTGCTTTGAAGTTCTTGAACTAAAAATACTTTGCATAAAAGATGGATTTAAATTTTTGATTGTCTTGAATATTTCGACAGAGAGGGCTCTCTGATGAGCAACTTGCATTGTGCACTTCTTTGACCTAGTAAGAAGATCATCATAGGAACTTTTATGATCATTGCACAAAAATCTTAGCACGCATTCCTGTATCCTTTCAATTTTCTGAAGCAATTTTGAAGACGAAAAATACAAAACTAAAGGACAATAGTTGAAATTCGAATACACAAACTTTGAACCAAAACTTCTTTTTCTGCAAAACCAATAAATGACTGAAGGCGTTTAAGAATGTTCAGTTGTGCTGCAGCTTTTTTACAAAGGTTTGATATATGTGGGTCAAAGTTCAAATCGTAATCTAGTATAACACCTAGGAGTTTAACAGTCTCTTCAGATTTGATAGAATGTCCTTGAAAGTCAAGATTTATGCCATCTTTTTTAACAAAAAGTGCATGGACGATTATGGAAATGATATGATGTAAAATGCTGAATGCATGCTCCCCATTATAGTGTGGCGGTTAAGCGGATTCTGCCTTATTTTGGATGTGGAATACGGTTGCTGCAAGAAAATCAGTGCGGTATACAGTTTTCTTATTGCTATGCGGTAGCAGAAAATTGGAATTTAAATGAGCAGTTTACGGTTTTTCACTTACTTCATAGAACCTGCTGCTACTAGGTAGCCATTATTATAACGCGTCTTTGCATTGTTGTAACAGTTCGATCATCGCAAATTGTAGATTCAGACAAATTACCTTGAAATTAGACTTAGGGTTTGATTCTCGTTTGGGGGGGATGGGTCTGCTTGATGGGCGTGGTGTTGATGGAAGGAAGCATCACAATGACAAATTCCATTGTCATTGACAATCAACAGAATAACGATAAGGAAGAGAATGGTGTGCAATGCTATTTTTACAATTATTACAATCATACGCTGCTCCTGTAGTTTAACTCGCAAGAAGAGGAAGGCTTACCGATTGATTTCGGTTGGGTATATTTGTTGTGTGTCCCCCCATCATCACTGCAGCATCAGAATCCTGTCCGTTTTCAACACTCGTGTCTTTGTCAAAACCAGCCATCTCTTCGTGAAACAGTTGATCATCATCACAATTTTCGACGGCCCTTCGTGGATGAGGCCTTTTGTCATCATCACAAGTCAATGTTTTGAACCACTTTACAATATGTTCCATGATTCCATGTTTTGCTTTCGCTTTGCATGTCGCCTCCTCCTGCGAAACTACGACATGTAATCGAGTCCAGTTGATTTGTAGATTTGTGTCGGGAAAACCTGTTCTTTGATCAAGGAAGTACTTCGTTGCACGTCATTACGTTGTAAAATTTCTCAGGTTCTCAGGAAGACTTGCTCAGGAACTAGGTAACAGTAAGGTATTCCTTCTTGGGGAAATTTTATAACGACCAATTTTGTTCAAAGGTAACTGAAACAGCACTTCGCGGTGGGTTTCGCCACTGATTGAGATCAGTGGGTTTCGTGCACTTCGCGCAGGTATAACTTCGCGCCCTTAACAAAGAGCCTCTTTCTGAAGAAGGCATTGTTGTTGCTGTTGCTGCTGCTTGCTACTCGGTAGGTTGAAGGGCCTAGTGATCAGAAGTTGTGACAGAGCAGGTCTGCAAGCAGTCTTGAGCAAAATCAGCAGCGAATAGCCTGGTTAACTGGTAAGTGCTTTGTTTAAACGTTTAGTATGTGCTGTTATTCTTTTGTTATTTTTTGGCCAGCACAGCAGTGCCCTCCGCAGTCAGGGGATGGTGTTGTTCCTTAAGGACTTGTGTTGTTATGGCTATGGCGCGGCGCGCGCGACGGAGGCCAAAAAAGCCTATGGTGCATTCGATGTAAAACCTACGCCGAAGGTACGCTGAGCCCTAAGCTTTCGTATGCCAGGTATTTTCAGGGAGAGAGGCTGCTGAAAAATCTGTGTACTCAAAATCTGATGATTTTAAGAAACTTTCAGTACTGGCCCAAATTCTTAGTTTGTATGAAAGAAATGTGTGTATTATTGAAAGAAACTGCTAAAAGATCCAGGACAACTTCACATTCATGCCAGAATAGGCAGATTTTCAAACAACATCACGCCCAGATTGGAAAGTTTGCCTTGCGCGGCCGATTTCTCTACCGCGCACTTTAAATTTCAGCCACGGTTCCAGCCGCGAAATTTTCGTAGCACAACAAAAGGAAACAATAGAACTATTGTTTAGTGACACAAATACAGCCGCGCAAGCAATTTGGATGTAGGAGAGATCCCCCGCGCATTCTGCAAACTTTCCAATCTGGCATCACGCCAAGAACCGATTTTATTGAAGAAATGACGCCGCTACACCAACGAAAAAGTCAGGTCTACACCGATGAAATGCACCCTAGAAAAAAGCACGAGCCGAGCAGCAAGCAGGCCCAAACTATGAATCGTCTGTCATCATTATCACATGTTTCATCAGTTGTGTTCATGCTCATAACTCATGTTGATCTTCATCATACATAACCTTGATGATGAACCATAAACATAACTAGCTCAAGTTTCCAGCAGCTGAAACAGTGTAAATTTTATGCCAAAAACCACACTAGCGGGCAGTTTTCTTTCATGCGGCTTCTACATAAATGTGGCGGGGGAGGGCACTGGAATGCACACTAGCTACTCGCGGGATTTATCAGGCAAATCGACAATGGTTTGTAAACTTACCAATCAAAATCAATTCATCTGCAGCAACCAAAGATATTTCATAAACATATTTCAAACATTCCTCACAAAGTTTATGCAGCTTGTTGGTTCGCTTTTTTTTAAATCGGCGAGTGTTAGATATTTGATCACCCTTCCGTGCAAGTGAATTTCAAACACTCTCGGAATTTATCAGGCAGCTTTGTAATAAATGTGGCGATGAAAAATCAAAGTACAATATGAATTCCAGACACTTGGCTAAACAGGCCTTTTTGTTTTACATGAGCCGATCGCGTCAGCACTCATGCAAACATGATCACACAAGCTCTTTATCGCTCTTGCAAAATTGCCAATTTTAGGGGAAATCACTCTCAACAATTTCTTGTGTTTTGCTTTGCAATAGGATAAAATCCTCCTTGATCAATGGACAAATCTTCTGTTAAGTTGTGAAAAGCAGAATTAATGGATTTGACCTCAGGGGGAAAGGAAAGTAACTTTGAGCTTACAATGCAGATATTCAAATATCAGATTTTTATCGCATGTTTGTACTTCATTTTATGTTCGAACAAAATGTCTTCAGTTAAAGCTTAAAAGTATTTTATTAGGATCGGTAGGGGAGATGATTTCATTAAACATTGGTTCTAAGAGCAACAGAAATAAAATTTAGAGAATTCCAGCATCGTGAAAGGGACAAGAAACAAGAAAAGTAGGGAACCAACTTTCTAAGACTTTTTGGCGTAAAGTTTAAGTCTTCCAAGAAGACAACGAATCATCCTCATAGAAACCACAAATGGGGATTCAACATTGTAGCCGAAGGTTCATCGATGGTACAAAATGATTGCCAGACATCAGATTTTGTCATTTCATCAATCAATGTGCATCAATCCTTTACTTTAACCATTAAACGCAAAACCTTTCTTCCCACTTAAAGTCCCTCGATGTGAGAAGATCATACTGTTCACCATATCTTAACGGAATTACGGTGGATAAATTTGTGGTCTAAAGTAAAGATGCAGCAACAAAATTGCGTGCCCGATGTTCAGAGTTGATAAGAACAAACAAACCCTCAGAAGCAGAAGATAGAATTAAGATTCATTGGTTTCAATGAGACATGAGGAAAAAAAACAATGGTATCCATGCTTACCATCTGATTGAATATGACTAACATTTAGTGTTCTAACAATTCATTCTCATTTGACAAAAATAATATCGAGATTCATTGTAACTTGCTTTTCCAAGGAATAAACGGTGCTTGTGAATCTTTACCTGAGCGATCGCTCGCGTAAACGAAATTACATGAGCATTTTGGCACTCTCGTGCAACTTTCATCAAGAAAAGACGTGCCTACTGATACTTTTGCTGAAGCACTGTAGGAACACAACAGAAAACGTCAGGCAGTAGCATAAGTAGAGTTTTTTTAACCGCAGCGCAAGTTCCTCGTATACAGTAAGTACAGTTGCAAAAATTTGGAATGGGTTGCCCATTGGAGGAAGGAATTCAAAATGCTTGAATGCTTCATGTCATTTCCAAGACATATACCGGGTGTCCCAAAAAAAAGTATGCAGATTTGGTCTACCCTAGCAACTAGAATATAGTGTGAATCAATCCGGAATGATTTTCAAAACATACCTCGATAACTAACTTGAACATAGATACCTCGTTTGTTGATATCGGTGCGTTGAGAGTGAAGATATTAATCTTCAAAGGACAAATTTGCCTCCACCTCCAAACCATCGACAATTGATTTTACTCTTACTATTCATCGGCGAAAGTACTCCCTTGAGCATCAACACATTCGTGCAACTGTCAAATCATTCCTTCAAAAGAATTTGTTATCAGATCTCTTGGGAGTCAAGAAAGGAAGGTCTAGAGATCTTTTGGGGGCCAAAAGATGTCTCATATCTTGTTGATGACCAACCTGGGAAAGCACCTTCAAAGATACATCATAATCTACCTGATCTCAAGAGATCTGATAACAAATTCTTTTCAAGGAATGATTCGACGTTGTCAAAAGCGTGTTGAGCTCAAGGGAGTACTTTCACAGATGAATAGCATGTGTGATTTCGGAGCTCCTTTGACGATAGGTCTCACATAAACTGTATTTTGTAAAACACATCTGTTGTGCCGTCTTCAAATTTTGTTGAATTTATTCAATATGCGTCAAGAATTTGCTTAGGCCACAACATCAAATCTCTGGTTTCGAGGTGGAAGCAAATTTGTCCTTTGAAGATTAATATCTTCACTCTCAACGCACTGATATCAACAAGCAAGGTATCTATGTTCAAGTTAGCTATCGAGGTATGTTTTGAAAACTATTTCGGATTGATTGACATGCTATATTCTTACTGCTAGGGTCGATGAAATCCGTATACTTTTTTTTGGGACACCCGGTACATGGAGACAAGACTGTTTTATTACACCAAAAATAGAATGTCAGTTTGATAGATTTTTTCCTTTTTACTTCTGTTTCTTGTGTCAGATGTTGTTATATGTTGGTTCTGCGCTAAATTACTGGGAGTGTCTTGTATTTGTCATTGGGGTATGAAACTCCAAATAAATAATTGTCAAAATATTCTGTTTATTTTTATCTTTTTAGAAAGCAACACCATGCCAACAGATCCTGCATTAATCAAAGCCACAGAAGAGGCAAAAAAGAGATTTGCCTTTTCAGATCCTGAGAACTTTTTTGAAAATATTGACAAGTGTGATCCTGTGGCATTTTCTCATGCAAAAGATGCATGGCATCATGCAAGGCTGGTTGAATCTGAAATGATAAAGATCCTCAGAGAGAGAGTAGAGAAATGTTATGCAAGAGATCCAGTCAACCATAAGCAAAACTGCAGGAGATATTCACTGGAGTACTTGGGTGCATGGCAGAATTATATGAGAAATAAAGGTACAGTAGATATTTTCAGTTTGAGGGAGTATTTGGATGATTCAGAGTCATTATCTGGCAAAAAGTTACACAATCACAATCATGCATTGATCATTCAGGAATCTTTATAATTTGTGTGAACTTTGCAGGTGGTTGTATAAAGTAAACTCTATTGTTCTTTTGGAGTTGCAATTTACATATTTGGTGGAAATTTCATGTTTAAAGGGGCTCCAAACACCAAATTATAAACAAAGTGAAGATTTTTAGAGTTTTTTTAGAAGGTAATATCCCACAGGATTTTCATATTTTTTTCAAAATGAAAGCACTCTTTTGAAAATAATCAAGCGCTAAAATCCTTGCAAGCATGGGTGTCAAATTCTATAACATCTTCATTTGTATTGAATTGCTTGAAAGGAACTTTGGGTAGGTTGCTGTGAATCTGCCATGGCAATTTTTTTATCCCTTTATTAGTTTCGAAAATGGTGGCAATTTTGAGGCTGTGACATCATCAAATTTCAAATCTTAAATGAGAAGAGCTACAGATTTCTGCTTGCCACCATAGACTTTGATAAATTATGGCTCTCTGTCCACTTTTCTGAAGTAATGAAAATTTCAATGACTTTATTTCATTCGAAATTTTCAGTGAATTTTTACAAAATAATCAAAATGCCACATTTTGGAAAGTAATCAACAAGATGAAATTGCCATGACAGACTTAAAGCATATCACACAATAGTTCCTTTCAAGTTATATTCAATCCCAGGGGGGAGGTACTCTATAAAATTTAAGATAGAGATGCTCATTTGGACAGATTTTTAATCTACCCAAAAAATGACAGGCCCAAAATTTTCAAACCCAAGAAAAAATGGAATTATTCTCGAACCCCCATAACTATCCTTTTGTAAATACAACAAGATAAATTGAGAAAATTGCACGTTACAATTCTGCTCAAAACGGTAAAACTGATATTGAATTTGGAGACTATCACAGCAACTCTTATGATTTGTCTAAATCATCATATTAATAACCAACAATTCTTTCCAAAACTATATCAATGAATTGACACATAGAGTAGGTAAAACTTCTGATTCAGCATAATTGGCAAGAAAGAATTATTCAACAACCTATAACACTTCCATTAATTGATTGAAATTATAATTTTCTAAATAAAAAGTTCAGTAACCCAAAAAATCATGCAAATTTTCAATGAACCAAAAAAATGACAGCAATTTTTCAACCCCAAAAAATAATGCCAACTTAGCGAAACCCAAAAAAATAACATTCGTAAATTTCAAACCCAAAAAATGACACAAGTATCGCTATAAAAATTTTCACAAGTGCCCCCCTGGGTATTCAATTCATGGAATAATGTGGTACAATTTTACACCCACTTTTAAAGATTAATGATTTGAGCCCTATGCTAAACATTCGTATTATCTATGATTGCTATACAATAAGTTGATTTTTGACAGTCACGTTTTGGGTGGGTGAAGCTACCAAACAAACAGACTTATTGTATGTCCGTAGTTCTCGTTATTGATAGACTGATGGACGCTTAAATTACGTTCAGCAAAAATAAAAAATGTCATTGTTGTTGTCATTGTTGTTGTTGTAGCTGCTATAACTGGGAATATTTCATTAGTCTATAAACAAACTGCAGAAACAATTGATGAACAGTGGATGATTGGTGGCATGTGCGGGTTTGCAAGATTTGTTTACAATTTGGTTGAAACAAATTTTTGCAAACTGGTTTGGTCAATATGTTCTGCATCATTTAATGTGTGATTGCTCATGAAGTGGGCCCGCGAATAACTCACCTGGACTGGCCAACTTCATATCAGCAGGCCCTAAATTTCTTTAATACTTTGAAGGAAGATCTCTGAGATCAGTCATTTAGTGCAGTTTCTACAATTGCCCAAACAGTGCAACAACTATCCTTTAGGAAAGGATAGCACAGATTTTGAGTCAGTCTGGGTTGAGGTTGAAAACAGTGATGGGAAAAATTATTTGTTTTGCTGCACCTATCGTCATCCAAGCTCAACTATTGATGGTTTCTCTGAGTATCTGCAAGAAATTCTGTCCATTCCAACTGTATTCAATAAACAAGTTTTTATCCTTGGAGATTTCAACATCAACCTCCTGAATTACAACTCTAGCACACCTATCACAAATTATGTTAATTTCCTCTTTTCAAAGCAATTTCTACCACATATCATTCATCCATCTAGGGTATCTGGACATTCTTCTACTCTTATTGACAATATCTTTTCTAACATTACAGCCAATGAAACCTTAAGTGGTAACATCATGACTCAAATAACAGATCACTTCCCTCAATTTCTTATTGTCAAGCATGCAAGCATCACCTTCAAGAATTTGTCATATTTCCAACATGATTTTTCTAACCTCAATGAAGAAAATCTCTTAAATGATTTTGCGCGCCTTGACCTTTCATACTTAAATGACAATGCCTTGGATGTGAATGCAAAATTCAACAGACTCCTATCCAGCCTTGATGAATTATTCAACACCCATGCTCCTTTGAAGAAACTTACTAAGAGAGATATTAAGTTTAGGATCAAACCATGGATAAATTGCAAAATTCAAAAAATGATGCGAATCAGAGACCGACTTCTTAGAAAGTTGAAAAAGAAAGTTTAGAAATTGGGTCTCGGTTTCCTTGAATGAAAGTAAAGCTAGCTATTATTATAACTACTTTCAAAAGAATAGTAACAACATGAAACAGTTATGGTCAGGAATCAAATCAGTTATCAATATTAAAAAGTCAAGCAACGTAAATGTGATAAATAAGCTTAAGGACTCAGATGGTAATATTACATCAGATCCAGCTGTTATTGCAAACATCTTTAATAAATTCTTTGCTAATGTTTCACATGATATAACTAAAAACATACCAAGATCAAACAAATCACCTGTGAATTTCATGGGTGACAGAATTGAAAATTCATTTTTCATTGCACCTTCAATTCCATCTGATGTATCAGATATTATCTCTCTCTTGAAATCTGGGAAGTCTCTTGGACCTAATAGCATTCCAATGAAAATTTTAAAATGTCTTTCTCCATTGATCTCTTCTCCACTTTCTCAAATTATAAATGAATCATTTCAAGGTGAAATCTTCCCAGACAAATTGAAGCTGGCCAAAGTTATTCCACTTTTTAAGAAAGGCTGTCCACTAACAGCATCAAATTATAGACCTATTTCTCTGCTCTCTGTTTTCAGCAAAATCACAGAAAAGGTTATGTATGAGCGACTCTATAAATTCCTAGAAAAGCATGAAATCTTATATACATTACAATTTGGTTTTCGTGCCAGCCATTCAATTAACCATGCCCTGGTTAGTCTCACAGAAGCCATCAGAAATTCTTTAGATAATAGAAAATTTGGTTGTGGAATATTTATTGATTTACAGAAGGCATTTGATACAGTGAATCATAATATTCTTTTGATGAAGCTAGAACATTATGGAATTAGAGGAACTGCCTTAAATTGGTTTAAATCTTATCTTTCTGACAGGAAGCAATACGTGTCAGTGAATGGATCCAATTCCAGTGATCTTAGTGTTACCTGTGGGGTCCCACAGGGTTCTGTCCTTGGCCCCCTCCTGTTCTTGCTCTATATTAATGATTTACCTCTTTCTTCATCAAAACTAGCCTTTTATTTATTTGCAGATGATACCAACATCTATTATGAAGCAGAAAGCCTTGATCAGCTTGAAACGGTTGTAAACAAGGAACTGAAAAAAGTGAAAATGTGGCTTGATGTTAACAAGCTGTAACTAAATATTGATAAAACCAATTTCATCATTTTCAAGTCTCCTCAACATCCTTCTCTTCAATCTGTCAATATCAAATTTGGTAAACTTCCTATCAAGCAGACTTGTTATGTCAAATTTCTTGGTGTTCTCCTGGATGAAAACCTTTCATGGAAGTATCACTTGACTGAACTATCTAAAAAACTGGCTAGAACATGTGGTATGTTTTTTTCAAAATAAGGCACTTTTTACCTATTCATGTCTTGGTCTGTCTTTACAACTCTTTGTTTTCACCGTTCCTCCAATATGGTATTTTAGTTTGGGGCCTTACTTATGAGACTCATATCAATCCAGTGTTTTTGTTACAGAAAAGGGCTGTAAGGGCAATTTCATTTGAACATTATACTGCACCTTCTACACCTATCTTTTCAGATTTGAAGATTCTGAAACTGCAAGATCTCTTTCACTTAAAATTACTTAGCTTTGTATATGAATGTGTTAATAAGATCTCTCCCTCTTGCTTTCATTCTTTCTTCAAATTAGTTGGGTCTGTTCATCAATATGGTACTCGGCAAGTCATCAAAAGTAATATTTTCCTAACCCAAAAAAATACCCTGCAATATGGTCTTAGGTCAGTACGTTATTGTGGAGCTAAATGCTGGAATAACATTCCTGTTGATATCAAACAGTCTCCATCTGTTAGTAGTTTTCGCCAAAAAATCAAAGCCTTCCTATTTGAAACTAAGTACTAAAGTTTGGAAAAGTGAATATCATATACTGTCACCATCCGCCAACTAGTTTTTGCAATGCTATTGTGACGAGGGGGGATGGTTTTTGTAGGGCAGTGGCATTGGTTGCTTTTGTGGGTGCCTGGGCTTGGGGTGATTTGCGGTTGTGGGCATGGGTTCTCTTGGCTGGTGATCTGGGATGGGTGGGGCTGTGGGGGCTTCCTTTGGGCTCAGGTGGCTGGCTCGCTTGTTGTGCGCTCGGGGTGGGGGGGGGGGTTTGGGAGTGAGCATGAGCATCTGTTTGTTCGTGTTTGCTCTTGGGGACTGTTTTCTGGGGGCATGGTGGGCGGGTCAGCTGCCTGGGTTCTGGGGGGCTTTTCCGGCTTTGTCTGTCTCGGGTTGCTGGTTGGGGGTCTCCAGTGCAGTGTCTGCGGCTGTAGGTTGCCTTGGGTTTGGGTGTTTCAGTTTCAGTTTCAGTTTCATTTGATTTAAATTCCACTACATACGATTTATAGTCCTAAATATACAAACGAATAACTAACAACAAAGATAATATTACAGAAAATTAATACAATAATACAGAAAATTGATAATTTAAAATTTTTTAGGGAATTATTTAAAGGAGGAGCTCTCTCAATAGGTAAACTAATCGAGGAGAGAGCCCCCCCTATCCTAAGATGTTAACATGTGATTTTGGATGAGTATATATAATTTTGGACTTTCTTTTCATATAGATTAATAGAAATTGAGCCAGTATTAAAGTAGCTTTGCTTCATCGGTTTACACCGTTCAATAAGTAAACTTTCAGTTTTGCTTTGAACGATATTTTTGATGGAGCATTTCGGAGTTCCACTGGTAACATATTCCAAAGTTTAGCACCAAGATATCGAATTGACTTTAGACCATATTGAAGACTGTTTTTTCGAAACATATATAAATCACCTTGACTGGCCTGCCTTGTGGAATACTGATGAACAGATGAACTGAATAGGAAAAAGTCATGAAAGCAACTAGGTGAAGTTTTATTAACAGAATCAGAAACAAAAACTAAGAGTCGAAGTTCAAAAAGTTCAGAAAGTTTCAGAAATTTAAGATCACTGAAGATTGGAAGAGAAGGAGACATGCGAGGCTGAAATGAGATAGCTCTGACAGCTTTTTTCTGCAATTTAAAAATTGGATCAATGTATGATGCATATGTTTGACCCCAAACAATTAGACCATACTGTAAGAAGGACAGAAACAAAGCATTGTACAAGCAAATTAAAACATCTAACGGAAGTAAGTTCCTAATTTTGAAAAACATTCCACAATTCCTAGCTAATTTTTTAGAAAGTTCATTAAGATGGTATTTCCAGTGTAGATGCTCATCCAGGAGAAGACCTAAGAACTTAACAAACTTAACTCTTTTAATATATTTCTTCCCTATTTTGATATTAGAATCAGAAGGAACATTGACAGGTGAAGAATGAAAGATGATATAGGTTGTCTTATCAATATTTAAAGATAATTTATTAGCATCAAGCCATTTCTTAACTAATCTCAACTCTTTGTTGACAATTTTAGTCAAATTAGATAAATCGTTAAATTCATAGTAGATGTTTGTATCATCAGCAAAGAGATAAAAGGTAAGTTTCTTAGAGGCATTTGGTAAATCATTGATGTAGATTAGGAAAAGTAATGGACCCAGTACAGAACCTTGTGGTACACCACAAGTAATTGAAAGTAAATTAGAACTACTGCCATTAACAAAACATATTGTTTGTGATCAGAAAGATATGATCTAAACCATTCAAGGGCACATCCACGAATACCATAGTGTTCCAATTTTGATAGCAAAATTCTATGATTAACTGTATCAAATGCCTTTTGTAAATCAATGAAAATACCACAACCAAATCTTTCATTATCAAGTGTATTTCTGACAGCTTCTGTCAAACTCACAAGGGCATGGTCAATTGAATGGTTTTCTTGAAATCCAAATTGTAAAGAATAAAGAACTTTATGAATTTCAAGCAATTTATACAGTCGCCTGTACATTAGCTTCTCAAATATCTTGCTGAAGATGGGTAAAAGAGAAATTGGCCTGTAGTTTGAAGGCAACTCAGGATTTCCTTTTTTAAACAGGGAAATCACCTTGGCAATTTTAAGTTTATCAGGGAAAATACCCGATTGGAAAGATTGGTTCACAAGAAGAGCAAGAAGAGGGGAAACAGAGTATCCAATAATTTTAAGTAATTTAATAGGTATACTATTAGGACCTACAGATTTGGAAGGATTTAGAATATTGATAAGGTCATTAACTTCTATCAAAGTAACTGGGGTAAGGAATAGTGAATCAGAAGTTCTATTTGATAGATAGTCAAGTGGAGATTTTGGAGTCATTGGGATTGCCTTTGTTATGCCATCAGCAACATTGACATAAAAATCATTAAAAATATTTGATATTTCAGAAGGATCTGATGTTACATTCCCATCTTTGCCTTTGATTTTGTCAATTGAAGAAGAAGTGGAGGACTTATGAGAAATTATTGTCTTGATACCTGATCACAATTTTTTCATATTTTGACTGTTGGTTGTAAAATAATCATGAAAATACCTTGCTTTACTTTCTTTTAATTCATTGGACACACGATTTCTAAACTTCTTATACAACTTGAGGTTATCAGGAGTCTGCTGTTTCTTTAATTTATGCAAAATTCTATCTCGGATCCTTATCATCTTCAGTATTCTATTATTTACCCATGGTTTTTCTTTCAGTTTCATTTCCTTTCTACTCCGCCTTTTGATTGGAGCGTGCTTATTTGTCAAAGTATTAAGATCTTTCAAAAACCTATCAAATTTATTGTTCACATCTAAGTCACTGTGTTCTAGATAAGTAAAATCAATCTGATTGAAGTCATCAAGAAATGCGTCTTCTTTAAATCTGGAGTAATCATATTTGAATGATTCAGACTTATTATGACTAAGATGAGCATTTTTCAAAATCAAAAACTGGGGAAAATGGTCAGTAATTTGCATCATAATATTTCCACTCGTTATATTAGCGTTTGTAGCATTAGTGTATATGTTATCGATAACTGATGCTCTATTTTCTGAGACTCTTGTGGGATGATGAATGCAAGGAAGAAGGCTGTGTGAAAAAAGATTGTTGACAAAGTCACTTGTTGGTGTATGGGAAGCATAATCTAGAAGATTGACATTGAAATCACCCATAATGAATACCAGCTTGTTTGAAGATATTTTGGAGAGAAGATCCTGAAAATGAGATGTAAGGTTATCAATAGGGGAACTAGGATGTCTGTAAACACAACAAATTAGGAAATTTTTGTCATTTCTGTTTTCAATTTCAATCCATACTGTTTCAAAATCATCTGTGCAAGAATCTAAATCAGATCTTGGATTGGAAGTAAGAGAATCTTTAATGTACAAGCCAACACCACCATTCTGCGTAAGTGACTGGGTCTTAAAAAAGGTATAGCCGGGAATATCAACATTTAACGATAAGGGATTATCAATGGAATGCCATATTTCAGATACTCCAATCACATCAAGATTCAAATTAGTGTGAGCAGATAAAGAAACTAGTTCATCATGGTGAAGGGATAGGCTTCTTATATTTGTGTGGATGATAGAAAAATCTCTGGAGGATAATTGTAAAGAAGAGAGTTCAGGTGTCGGCGGGGTGGCTGGTGCTTTTGTCCTGTGAAATCGTCCCTGCTACCATGATATAAAAATCAAAGAACTCAAATTTTTATGAGATACATTTACAATAGGGGGTGCTCTCTCCTCGATTAGTCTAGCTACTGAGAGAGCTCCTCCTTAAAGTAATTCCCTTCATACAATCTATCTTGTTTCTATGTTTTGTATTATTGTATTAATTTCCTTTATTGATTGATGTATTAATTTTCTGTAGCATTGTTCTGTAATTTTTGTAGTTTAGTTGTTTGTAATAGTTCATTGATACCTTGTATGTAGTGGAATTTAAAATATAAAACTGAACTGAACTGAACTGATCTTTTCTCTAAAGAGCTATACAAACTTCACCTATGTAACATTTTCATACAATTTCTTTTATAGCCTATCTAAGAACAGAGGGAGGTAATATTGACAGATTCAAGCCAACACTGGAGGAATTGAAGAATTACTATCCAAAAGATTGACTTTAGTTTGTGTGAAATTTATGTGCTGTGTGCTTTGTTATGATACTGTATTTTGTGGAAAAAGAATGGATATTGTTGATGGAGGACCCGTTGGTATGTTGTTAATTGTTTGTTCTTATTTCTGTACCTGGTTTTGAAGTTAAATGTTCTTAGTGCCCATGCTGCAGATTTTAAGCAAAATTCACACTATGGTGTGCTGCATTGCACCGTTGAAGTAATCCAACTTTTGCACACTGCTGTATTTGCTGCATAACTCTAATCAATAGCCTGCGTTTCAATCGCCTGAATGCTGAGTCCACTGATATTTTCATTTAGATTTCCCCTCAATTATTATTCATTATTATCATAAAACTTGCTAATGTTGGTTTCTATAAAACACAGTAGCTCAGAAACAAGAACTAATAAAGACCAACTATTTTGCAAAAAACGTTAGAAATTACAGTTCATGAAATATCTTATGTAATTGGTAACTGAAATACCCATTCTGCAATGGTAATTCTCTCCATTCCATTTTTATGTATGACTTGAAGGAACAAGTCATAAAGAACAGACTTGAAGGAACAGGTGGAGGTGGCAATTTTTGTATCCCTAGGTAGGGAATTCCATAATATGCTACCACGAAAAGATAAACCCTCTGAGGAGAACTTCCCTGAAAAGAAATCATTAGAGATAGGACGCAGGCTAAACTTCAAATTTTGATTCAAATGTTTCGACTTTACATTATCACAACTCTTTACAGCATAGTGCTTGCGGTCCATTTCATTCTCATTCCGCAGGAACACATCTTTTTCTAAGTCTCTCTATGCGAAACTTTGTAACTAGAACGGTGAATTTGCTTTGGAGCCGCTTTGCGCTGCATTTCCAAAACCAGTCGGTCAATAGACATTTTAGCTATTCTCAAAAAGGGCCTGGATCGAGCGTTCTTTTTAAACAAAGACACAAGAGCGGAGTCACAAACGAGACGATACCATTCGTACTTGGAGCAGCTGTAAACACTTCAATACGTGTCTTACCTCTCCAATGACGCTGTGTGGCAGCCATTTTACAATTGCAAGTACATAAAGTAAAATATTAGCATTTTAATATGGACTGAACTAAGCACGACGTTCCCAGCATAGCTAGTTTATCAGGCTATCTTGATAGATCTTGAAGACGAAACGTGCAACACTTTCCTTTGTATAGTTGCACCACAACAGGAAGCCCAGGCAGTTAACTGAATAATAATAAGTTTACAATCTTAAAATCATTCATTGTAGAATACCTTTGTGTGTTATTTGCTGCACTTCTCGACGCCTGTGTTGTGTGTGTGTCATTGACTTCTACGCTACACTGCATAATTGTTCGAATGCGAGAGTTCGATATGAAATAACTTGCTGGTACGTTACCTACATTAGAATACTAGCAAGTTATTTCATGTCAAACTCTCGCATTCGAATAATTATCCAGTGCAGTGCAAAAGTCAGTGAGATACAACACAGCCGGGGAGAAGTGCAACAAATAGCGCACCAAGGTATTATAATACAATTAATGATTTAAAGATTGTAAACTTATTATTCTTCAATTAACTGCCTGAGCTTCCTGTGGTTGCACTGCACGCAGCAAGAGAAAGATCGCAATTTCACTCACTAACGGCTCTCAAGGTTTAGCAAAAGAGAATAAACCTTTCAGCAATTCTACCGAAGAGCCTGGATCGAGCGTTATTTTTATACACTTTTATACGCCAAGTTCGATCGAGTGGCGTTGGAGCTTCTGTCACTATTGTGCACATTCGAAGATTCTACAGAATGAAGCAAAATATCGTTCGATCCTGATTCTTCTGAGAATAGCTAAAAGGTCTATCGTCGGAGAATGGAAAAGACATGTGGACAGAAATGTGAACAACACACCAGTTACAAAATCGTCACATCATAAATTATTGTGAGAAATGAATAACTTATTTTATTACAAGTTTGATTTAACGATGGAGTTCTTTGCCCCATCGTACATATTCGTATCTTGTCAATTTGAAATGCAGTTGTTCTTCGCCTACCATAGTAGAATTACGGCTGACGCCCCCCTCCCCCGGGGGGGGGGGCACTCCTATGCCTTTCTATGGTATCATGCTCGTACGTAGGTATAACCTGTTCACCTTATTTCTCTCATGTCCCCATATCAAATTTAGTTTCTCAAGTTTAGGTACAGGGGACAGCAAACCTCACTTGCTGGGGGTAGAAGCTGCTCTCGACTTCCTACACCTTGTAATGATTATGGTTATGGTCGAATTGGCGTTCCTAAGCGTGGCCCGTGCCTACTTTGAACACAGGCACCCTCTTGTCCCGGGTTTTTTGTGTGAGCATGATAACACTGCAGGTACCAAGTGCCCCCCCCCCCCTCTGAGGAGAGAATTAGATTACGGCAAAAGTCGTTATTTTGAATGAAAGTATTATTTCACGAAACGTGGTATTTTAGGCAGAAATCTACAATTTGTGATTTCATGTAAAATCCTGAGTCCTTCATGACAAGAGCTTCATGAGCATAAGAAACCGATTTACGACGTAAAGTGGCTTAAAATTCAATTAGAGAACGGCTTCTCGTAATTTCGAAATATGAGTCAAAGCCAGGCGCAACCAAAAGCCCAAATCCTACAAACTCGAAGCCATTTCAAACCTTTTTAAGAGTTAAGTCTAAAAATTTTGTGTAAGACTATAATATGCACATGTCGAAATTTGTTTGATCGCTAAAATAATCAAATTTACGAAATTACTCGCCCTCAAGAAGTTGGATTTCTGAGGTTTTCAAACATATTTCAGTTTAGTTCCATAAGACTTAATCTATCAAGAGAGATTCAAATTCAGATACTGTTTAGGACGCATTGTAATACTTTCAGTAAGCAATTTTTTCTAGAGGATACGACCATTATGAAAACGGGGGCTTACTTCCACATTTGATTTGACAGTGAGAGAGTTGTAACACAAGAAAATTACGTTCACAAATGTTCACTGTTGATGCAGTCCTTCTCCTAGTATTCCAAATAGAAACAACGTTTTTTTTACAAAAATTTCAATGATTTTCAGGACCGGGATGACTCTCCATCTGAAAATGTGATCAAGTGAAAGCCGTTTCCGGAGTCGAGTGTTTCGAGAATTTTTTGTCCTTTCTTGAGGGTTGTTTTTCTTCCCCAACATTGAATCGGCGTCGCACCTGCAATGGAAAATGATTTTTGAAACATGCAGTCACACAATGAGTTGCCATAAAACAGTTTACATAAAAGTAAATCGAAGATGTCAGTCCTGTAGGGGACTTGGTATACTTTGCCTTCCCGGGTTGTGGGTTTGTTTTTGGAATTTTTGCCCTTGCTATGAGCGATGTTTTGCGAATGTTTGCCTGGGTTACGGGCATGCTTTCCGAGAACTTGTTGGAGATGGGTAAATTTTAGCTTTTATTGTCGTCATTAGCAAGAAATCTTTTGTTCGTGCTCTTTCACAGATGGTTTCAGCCCTGGTTATAGGGAATTTTATTAAGGTGATGCTCTTGTTATGGGCCCCCACTCTGAATTCACAGAGGCACATATAACATATGGGGTATTAATGTTTTTGCTAGAAATATCCTTTCTCGTTCAATCGAAAAAGGGGAAGCTATTTGTCTAGTGAATTCTCCGTTTAAGCCGCCTTTTCCTACAACTTCGCCTTAGATGAGTCTCTATTCGTTTTGTAAAATTATATTGCTGAACGTCACACTGTTGAAGAGTTCAAAGCTTAGAAGTTTCCCCTGCCACTGTTATTTTGCTTTTCTGAGGTGAAAGTTTGGTCTTTTACAGTGTCTCCAAAAAATATGTTCGCGTTTAATATATTAAGAAATGACGAAATATTGAACGGGTCCCGTGGAAAGATAACCATATTTTAGATTAATTGTATAGTTGATGCCAGAAGCTTACAAATCCTCTAATAATCACTTCACGGAGTAGCAAGATTTGGAAGCTCAAGTCTGCGCAAAAGCTGAAACTAGACACCCTTAAATACCAAGGTAGCAGCAAAAAGTTTCCACTTTTGAAAATTCATAGCATCAAAGTACTTAGCCTATTTGAATAATTCAACTTCTAGTTAGAAGCCAAAAGATCAAAGTATTTTTGTGATTTTTCTTGCTGTCTTACCGGCACTAGAGGTAGAGGTAAATTCAACTTCATGAAAATTTCATGGTTACAAATTCACTGAAAAATGGGCCTAAATCATTGATCAAATTGCAAGGAATCTCCGAGCACAGAACAATGCGCAATGGACATTTCATTTCTCTAAAGAGTTATAAGACAGATTTTCAAACAGATACAAAAGATTTTCAGTCCCATGGCAATAAATTTGCTGTGGATATCTCTCACTAATGAGAAGTAGCATTTGCTTTATTGTTCTGTGCCAGGAGTCCTTTATGATCTGATCAATGTTTCAGGCTATTTTTCAGTCATTTAGCAACGACGAAATTTTTGTAAAGTTGAATTTACCTATATCTCTAGTGCTCGTAAGACAGCGAGAAAAATCGCATAAATACTTCGCTCTTTCGGCTTTCAACTAAAATATGAATCATTCAAATCTGTGACGTTTTCTTGATGTTTTGAGTTTTCGAAAATGGGAACTTTTTTCTGGCTCACTAGTAGTTTTGTAGTGAATCTCATTTACTCAAAGTCATTTATCAAAATATCTCATTTAAAAGCAAATCAGATGGAATTTGAAAAGCACTTTCAATAACCTAACTTTCTCTAACATTAAATCAAGGGGCTAGGGATGCTTGGAGGTTGGAGAAATCCTGTTGAACACACAGGGACGTAGGAACGGCTCAAACTTGGGGGGGGGGCACGACACTTCGAGGGCACTTTTTCCTTAAGAAAGATGGGGGCATTTTCTAAAAATAAAGAGGGCACTTCTTTGTTTATTTCAAAATCTTAGGGGGCACGTGCCAGTGGCGTAGCGGAGGTGCACGGGGCCCTTAGTGAAGAAGGGGGACTGGAGCCTCTTGTACCTATGTCTATGACGTAATTTGACGGTTGGGGGCCCCTTCGGAGCCCCTAAGCAGTGGGGGCCCTTAGTGGTACGCCCTAAAGGTAACCACCGTCGGCTACGCCACTGGCACGTGCCCCCAGTGCCCCCCGGTTCCTACGTCTATGTGAACACAATAAGAAACGACTCCAACTCCCTTCGATTGAGTTTTTACTCAATATTTTTGGATTCTTGCATTTTAGAGTAAATCTTAGCAATGGTTACACGAATTAAGCTACTTTCAAAGTCCTATGTGGTTTGCTCTGGTATCAACGAGAGGTATGCCATTGCATACTCTCCTTGACGTCGATTTGAGACATCTTTTGCAAAACAAGTCCGTCAGGGCCTTCTAGTTTCAGCTTTCGCAAAAACTTGAACATCAAAAGCTTGTAATTCGGTGAATCTTTAGCGGATTTGCAAGATTCTGCTGTCTAAAATTAATTGAAGCCCCCGTCTAAGTGCCCCAGTGAGAGGTCAGATGTTCATCGGAGTCCTAGTGACCGATAAACATGGTCAACTTTTCACCGGGGAGCTCAAAGCACGCAACGAGGACACCATGATTATTGACGGGGAAATTGTCTCTACGTTGAGATATTTTCTTAAATTTCTCTCCGGGGTTCGCCTGTTTGCAGCCAAGGTTTCACTTGTGAGGCATTTTCTACTGGGGAGATTCACAGCTTGTCCGGGATTTTCTAACCAAGAGCCCGTTTATTCTATGGTTAATATGTAATATTTAATCAAATTTTGAATGATGTTTTGGGACTCCCTGTCCCAACAAGATAACTTTTATGTCAAAGTCAGTGAAATGAAAGCGCCAAGTCTTTTATGTAAACACTTTTACAAAATGGAATAATATGGAAGCCCTGTAGAATCCAAATGTGACAACTCCTACATACCCTTGTGTATGCTTCACCGTAAACTTTAATGACGTTGCTAGCATCTGACACAAAGAGACGACTACCCGACCTATCGAAAGCCACAGAGAAGACACAGATTGGTACTTCTTGTGATTCATAAACCCTTGTTCTGTGGATCTTCTGAAACTTGTGACCACTTTTCCAGTCCCATAAATGTATGACTCCGTTTGATCCTAGGATAGAAACAATTCCAAGCGTTTTTATACCAAGTATTGTTAATGTAGTAGGGTTTCTTAGCTTTTGAAAAGCCGAACCAACATTACAAAATAAAAGTAAATCAGTGTTTTACAAGAACAGAACAGAGACGTTTTACAAGTTACACTTCTTTTGACATGCATCAATCAAAGACTGACAGATATTCTTCTTACTTTTATTTATAGCGTAAAATTTTAAGTGACTATATATAGCTACGTAATTGGACAGGACAATGATAGTAGAAGGTTCTAGGAATAAACTACAGTGTAAAAAAGAAATTTGGATGCAAAAAAGACAAGATGTTTAGCACACGGAGACCTTTGTGACTTGTGTCTTCATCAGATTTTGGCTTAAAAAATCAAGTTAATTCTAAAATTTTGTCATGGGTATATAGAAGTTTCTGAACAAACATGTATATAAATATATATATATATATACCGGATGAGCCAGAAAAAGTTCCCACTTTTGAAAATTCATAACACCAAGGCTACTTCACGGTCATTTAAGAAGTAATCGATGTTTTGGGCCATTTTTCAGTAATCAATGAACCATGAAATTTCTATAAAGTTGAATTTGCCAATATTTCTAGTGCTGGTAGGACAGCGAGAAAAATCACAAAAATACTTTGATCTTTCGGCTTTTATCTAGAATTTGAACGATTCAAATCCGTGTAGTAGTCTTGGAGTTATGAATTTTCAAAAGTGGGAACTTTTTTCTGGCTCACCCGGTATATAGAATACGTGTGGTTACTAGTTAAGTATTGTACTAATTAAGTACTAATTAAGGACAAAAATTAACTTGAAAGAAAAATATGAGCTCTATAATCTACTTCATTTAGGCAACCAACTGAATCCAAAATACAGTTACTTTGAAAGTTCACTGATATCTCTTTAATCTTTTGATAAATCAATTTTTTGTCCATTCCTCTGCGAAATTCAAGAATTCACATTCAAGATAGTGTAAATGAACGAGATATGCCAATGAGGGATAGGAAACCCAGTGCGTAGCAGTTTTAAATTGATATCAGCAGCGAGCCACCTTAACTTATTGTTTTTTGTGTGTTTTGAACTTATTTTTACTTGGTATACAGCCACATTTCACTGTTTCGTAGTTTTGAGATTTTCAGTAGTGATCCACCATAAATGCAGATCCACCATAATCATAGAGCTTAAGATTAAGGCGGATCTGTTCTGATATGAATTTCAAATTGCTACACCACACTGGGTATCCTATCGCATATGGGCTCATGATATGGCCTATCAAACGCTGCAAAATCACCGTTTTAACAGGACTGCTTATGGTTAGATGAAGCAGTCTAGGTCAGTATTTTTTTTCAACTTGGCAAAAAGTGTCCATTCGAAAAATCTGAAAATCAGTTTTTTAGTCCTAAAAAGATCAATTTTGACTTTAACGGACTATATCTCTCGACAAAGACAGGTTTTGTGGCACTTTGGAATATTACGTCATTGGGGGGGAGCGTATTTGGATTCTATATTCCAAAATACCTTAGTATACAAACTTTCAATTCTGGACCTCTCAAAATTGTTTTGATAACGTTTGATCTTTGAAATACTATCTAAGATAACTGAATTTTCAAAATCTGGTCCGAGGAGCAACAAAGGATGAACGATTCCGTTGGAAAGCACAATGAAAGACAAAGAAATTTTAGTCAGTCGGTTATCATTAAAATATAACCTTGGATTATTTAGCAAGATAATTATATTGTTGTAATACCGTGAAAAGTCCAAAAAGAACATATTCGAAGCTATTGGAGCATGTAAGGATGCAAATTCCATGAAATAAAAAGCTCATTTCTGCAGAAGTTTTGTTGATTTTTATCATAAATAGTTAAAGAACTTTTTAAGATGATAAAAATGCTTGTAAACTGAACTTAAGTGACTTGAGGCTGAAGGAGACCTTTGAGAGCGATTTTTGATAAAAGATTCCACGATTCAATTTTATCTTTTGCCATTGATCGGATTTCATATTCGATGAAAAAGACAAAAATTTCTAACTTTTAGAATTTGTTGATTTCAACGGAATATTTACTTCTTTGGAGCTCCTTTTTAAACAAAATTTTGATTTTACGAGCAAGTTATAGCCTTCTACAGTAGTTAAGTAATGTCAAATGATTAAAGCCCAAGCTTTGTATGATATGAAATTCATAACTCAACGTTAAAGCTTTAGAAGAAAAACTGGAATAACGCATCCTCTAAGGCTCCAGAAGAGCTGATTCTTTTGGCAATTTGTTCCCAATTCATGCTTTTATTGTTTTGAATTCTTTCAACGACTCATTTGGTATTCAAACGAAGGAATACGATTTTAGATGAAAACGGCAAATCATACGATCGTTTCTTATGTGTTACTTTTGATTGGAATTACGGCATCCTTGATGGCTCTAAAGGGAATAAATCAATATTTTCTGCTCTGATGCGTCTTACTAAAACAAAATTTGTCACTCTTGTGACTTCCAATACAGATGAACCTCATGAGCTGGGTGCTTTTGGTACAGTTAAATATGATGCGTTAAGTGGAATAAGTCTTCCTTGTGTGTTCCAATCCAAAATGTTTTTGCGTCAAAATGTGGGCAACTACTCCCGACATAAGTGTACAAAATTTCATGAAAAGATCACCACATGATGAAAATTTATATCATATGGAATATTTCAATCATACCACCAGTGGAATATTTCCATCCTTTGGGGCTCCTAGCTTCAAACATACATAACTTACGATCAGAAACTGCTTTTGGAATCGGGAAAAAAGCATGGAATATTTAATCTTTCGTTAATATGATAAAACTTGGGTTTTATATGGCAAGTACTTGCTTTGCCACTCAAATTGCGTCTAAAAATTTGTTGAATAGGACACTTTTTGCCAAGTTGAAAAAAAAACACTTACCTAGAAGAAAAGTTAATTTGTACAGCGCAAGGCAATTGAAGACAGAGCACTGAAATGGAAAGACATACCTGCAGCAACTAAGGCCCCTTGAGGATTGACTGAAATACAATTTATTGATATATCTGTCGCTGGTATTTCTTTGACTCTTTCGCCATCAGGCATACTCCAATGAAGTATTCTCTCGGTTGAAGCTGAACTTATAATTGGTCTGCAAGAAAACAGGGAGGGATTTGGTTGGACACCCTGTTCATCGGATAAGTATTCGTTCATGCAAAAACAGTATAGTTGCTTCGTCACACTAGCCGATCCACAGGAAGCCAAGGCAGCTAGTTAACTGAACAATGATGAGTTTACGATCGTAAAATTGTTAATTGTATACTACCTTTGTGTGTTATTTGTTGCACTTCTCCACTGCTGTACTTCTGCACTGTACTACATAATTGTTCGAATGCGAGAGTTCGATGCAAAATTTCTTGCTGGTATTCTTATATTGGTAAACAAGGACTGCAACTAATATAATATTATATTGGGTTTACCAATATAAGAATACCAGCAAGAAATTTTGTATCGAACTCTCGCATTCGAACAATTATGCAGTGCAGTGCAGAAGTACAACAGTGGAGAAGTGCAACAAATAACACACAAAGGTAGTATACAATTAACAATTTTACGATCGTAAACTCATCATTGTTTAGTTATCTAGCTGCCTGGGCTTCCTGTGGCCGATCGTAAGAAATCCCCTAAGTCTCGTCGGGAATCGTACACTTTTTCCCTAATTCAGCGAATGGCGATGCTATAGTATTAAATAAAACAGGTATGCTTTGCGTATACATTTGTAAAATAACAATTATTTCATTTCCTTTCACCCATGGTATGTAACACTCTCCACAGCAGAATGTTTATTGATTTCATTTCTCATTTTGCGTTCACCTTCACCGTCTTTATGATGTTCAGGATGAGTAAAACTTGGCATATGAATTCAAAATCATTCGTTTCAAAGACTGCTATAACTGTTAGAAATTAGAATACAGTAAAAACTCCCATAAAAGAATCTTTGATCATTTTAATAGGTTGAAATGGCTCCTAAACGATTCTTTTATGCGGGTTTTGCTGTGACTGTGAAAGAGGTGAAGGTTATGTTGTTTGAATTTTCTGAATTAATCACTGGCGGCGACAGCTCTGAAAAATCCGAAAGAAGTGGGGAAGGGGAATTTCGGCGTCATTTTCAATCTAAAGGTATAACTATTTTAATGCCATTTTTCTTTGACAATTTTTGCCGACTTTTGGGATTTTGGGGGACAAGTCCCCCAGTCCCCCACCGTGACGCCGCCACTGGCAATGAATTAAATCTTATGAACTCTAAAACGAAGTTTTCAGAATTCGGAGATCCTAACTTACGAAAGACCTGTACTGCAGATCATTAACTTAGAAGCTACGTAAATTCGTTTCTTGATCAAGGTCCCTTCATCATTAATCTCAGAGGAAATACTTATTTTTGTGAAATTTACTTTATAAGCACTCTGGTTAAGTAGGGGTGAATTTCATAAGCAAAAAACCAAAAGAGACAAACCTTTCCGAAAATAGTTTCACAGCTCTAAGTGCACTGATGACATCAAAATAAACAAGGAGAGCAAATCGCTTTGCTTGGGAGCTCCAGTGGGTGCAATACAGTAGTGAAAGGTACACCAGGTTGGAATTCTTTAGAGGTAACCCCCTCCCTTTTGGGGGAGTATCTGAGCCCTAAAGAAATCTGCAAGAAACAGTGGTTCTTAGAGAATGGTTCGCGTTTGTTGCACTTTACTGTCATTATTTTTACAGAAGAGTTTATGGGAGAACAGTAGAAAAACTCATAAAACTTTGGGAATCAAACGGTTTTCAGGCCAGGTGAAATTCATTCTATTGTAGGGTCTAGACTCCATCGGTATTTCACTGTTTTTGGAAAATTTTCTAGAAGTAAGTACCATTTGTTTTGAAATTCTAGGTCCTAGGATTTTGGTTAAAGTATACCCGTTTCTCAGCTAAATCATGGAATCATGGATGAGGGTGGTGTCATATTTTCCTTATCATTGCATTAACAGGGTTGGGAGCGCTGAAGGTGTGAAATCTTTTCTTTAGAACTAAAATCTCTTTTCTTTTTAACCGAGACCTGAGTCTTTTGCTAAAAAAATTCACCCATGCTCTCGGGGGGTTTTTATCAAAATTGCGAGATTAAGCAGGACAAAAGTTAGCTGTTAGCTTGTACCATTGTGAGTGTCTCAAAATACAGTTTTACTCATAATCAGAACCGTCGAGAAGGGGGATTAGCCAGGGTAGTTACCAGGGGGCCCAGAGCCTTTAGGGGCCGGGAAAAATGTGTATTATGCATTCTTTTCTTTGTTTTCAATTTTTCTCGAGGAAAGTGCCTAGACCCGTGGGCCCACTGGCATTCAAAACTATAAGTGTTTAGACATGAGGTAAACCAATTTTCCATCTAAAGTTATGTTGTTAACAGCACATAGGAGGGTGTTTCTATCTAAAAGCAGTATTTTGCCAGTGCATTGAAGGAGGGCGAGATCCAAGGGAAACAGGGCAAAGGCGAAGAATTTTCCTGCGCCGGAGGGTTCCTTCGATGTCACACCCTGGGGCCCGGGCTGTCTCTCGACGGCCCTGCTCATAGTACCGTTTAAAACTGGTTTACCTCAAATGGCATGTTTCGAGGATAGAAGTAGCATGAACTTACTCTTCAGGATGAACAACAATAGACCTCACACTTTTCTCATGTCCTGTTAATATCTGTGTACAGCGACCTTCACCAATGTCCCAAATCCTCATTGTACTGTCATGGCTGCCACTAACGATCTAGATATCAGAGAGATTTCATTTACCAATGAGAACGTTTCAAAAGTCTTGGCACGTCAGTTCCAAAAGGCTTCTGCATTGCAGAAAAATGAATAGATGATTACGCTAAAGATGGCGGCGAGGAACTTTTTACCAAGATGCATTGTATTCTTTCATCGAATTCCTATAGAGTCGTTAAAGATTCTTAATTCGAATGCAATAGATCATGGTAAAAACCCCTGGTAAAAACTTCCCCACCGCCGGCTGCTGCAGGGAAAATCTTTTACGAGAAACTTGTTTACTGTAAATTCTTTATTCAGCGCCCAGTGCCTCTCCCTATTAAGCCCCAATCTCGTCCCCAGAGTGAGTTCGTTGCTCTACCTTTTTAAGTGCAGAGGTACTAAAAATCGGTATGACCGATCATTACCTTCCATTCATCCAACGAAAGATTAATGCTAAGAGGCTCTTGAATAAACGAACAAAATTTATAGAAACTCGAAGTTTAGCCAATTATCAAAAGGACCTCTTCTTAAGTGATCTAGCATCAATAGATTGGGACGCAGCTTTTGAAGCTGCCGCTGGTGACCCTAACATCATGGCGAGCTCTTTTCATGATCTTTTCAGCTCGATTCTTGAGGTCCATGCTCCATTAAAACGTAGGAAAGTTTCGAGTAACAACACACCCTGGATTTCACCTTTAATAAAAAATTTGATGAGAGAGCGTGACCAAGCAAAGAAAAGAGCCGAAAAAGATCACAACGTATGGCCTAGGTATAAGAAACTGAGGAATAAGGTAACAAGTGAGCTACGAAACAGTGTGCAAGATTACTATCACAACTTAATCAAAGAAAACTCAGGTAATCCAAAGGCGATGTGGAAGACGATAAATAAAGTGTTAAACAAATGTAAAACTTCTGCTCCCTTAAATTCAGTCACACTGAACGGTCGAAAGTATGTTCGTCCAGATGAAATAGCTGAAGCCTTCAATGAGCATTTTGTGACCATTGGGCCTAAGCTTGCAAGCAAAATTGAGGCACCTACAGATGCCGACCCAATGGCTTACGTGCGAAATGTGGTGAAAGACAAACGTCTCCCGAAATTCTTGTTCAAACATGTTGAAGTATCTTATGTCAAGCAAGAGATAAACAAACTGAAGACCTCAAAATCGCCAGGTCCAGATAAAATACCTATTAAAATACTAAAAGACGCTGTAGAGATTGTAAGCGGGCCTTTGACAAAAATATTCAATAGATCCCTCGACACTGGCGTTTTTCCAGATCTTTGGAAACTGGCAAGAGTGGCACCAATATTTAAGGCAGGTCAAAAATCAGAGTTGACAAATTACAGACCAATCTCTGTTGTTTCGATACTGTCAAGATTGCTGGAAAAGATGGCCCATGATCAACTCTTTTCCCACATGAAAGATTGTGGTCTTCTTTCAGACAACCAATTCGCCTTCCGAAAATTACATAACACGCAAACATCGATAATGAACATAACAGAGACTTGGTTCAGGAACATCAACGAGCAAAAAACGAATTTAAGCGTATTTTTAGATCTAAAAAAAGCCTTTGATACCGTTGACCATGATGTTCTGTTGTCGCAGCTATCAGCCTATGGAGTCACCGATCTTGCACACGGTTGGTTCACTTCATACCTTGCCGGGAGAGAGCAGTATTGTTATGTAGAAGGTAAATCGTCAAACAAGCGTTTAGTACAGTGTGGAATACCACAGGGGTCGTGTTTGGGTCCCTTACTTTTCATCATTTATATGAACGATTTTGAAAAATGTTTGAAAAAGTCTAAACCAAATATGTACGCGGATGACACGAGCATTTCTTATGCCTCCAATGAGATCAACGAGCTTTTTAATGAGATAAAGGGCGAACTTGATCTTGTTTCATCCTGGATGAGGCAAAACAAACTTAGCCTAAATGCTGAAAAAAGCGAATTTATGTTGATAGGGCATCCAAAACAACTGAACAAAGCCAAAGATTTCCCTGACCTCGAAGTAGAAGATCAAAAATTATGCAGAGCTCAAAAAACAAAATATCTTGGTGTCATAATAGACGAAAGTATGAATTGGGAAGAACAACTCAAAACCATAAAGCGAAAGATAAAAAACGGATTAGGGGCGATGTTTAAACTCAAAAACATCCTCTCCCAGAAACAATTGGCAACTGTTTATCGAGCATTAATTGAAAGCCATCTGAGATATTGCAGTGTCATTTGGGGATGTCTGTCAAACACAAAACTGGAATCCCTACAGAGGCTGCAAAACAGGGCACGCAGACTAATTGAATGCGCAAGGCACAAAGATGGCTGGGTATGCGATTGGCTCGATGTACGCAATCTAATAAAATATGACCAGCTAATTACTACATACAAGATAAAAAATGGACTCTGCCCAGAGAACCTCAAAAATAAATTCACTCCTAGGTCGAATATTTCGAAATATAACACAAGAAAAATTGATGATTTCGAAATTCCTCGGCTTCGTCTTGAGTACTGCAAAAAGTCTTTTGGATACCAGGGAGCAAGTGCCTGGAACGAGATCCCAAAGCAAATACGAGACTCTGCCTCATTGAACTCCTTCAAAGTAAGACTGAGGGAGTTCTTGAGGTAGAGGGACACAAACACAACCCCTTGGAAGAGCAGCTTTATTTTTTCATGATATTGTCAACATTTATATTTACTTTGTTATGCTGATAGGGTATTGTGTATAAATAAGAATAAATTGAAATTGAAATTGAAATTGAAAAAACCTCTACATACTCTAGGATACAAGAGGCCGTTCGCAATCTGATTGGCTGTTCACCATTTTGCGCCGTAACTCCGTTTTGCGCGGAGTAAACGACCTCGGCATGTCAAAATTCGGCGTAAAACCACATTATTTACCTAATATGACCATCATTTGCAACTTATTTCCGAAATTCGAAGAATAACAAGCCATTCTATTTTTGAAGCTGCGGTGAAAGTTTCCCGCATTTGCAACTTAGGCCCATTTTCGCTCCAAACAAACTAAGCTTTTTTTCAAATTAAACATACTTGCCGACCCCAGATTATTATTTACATACCTGCAAAAAGGTTCAGATAAGGTCCTCTAAAGAGTTTTGTTTTCAATTTCTCCATTCATCTTCTGCAGAATTAGCGCCAGAGCAACGGCCATTTTCCGTCCCTTAGCGTTGCCCAGCCAACGGTGAAATCCATAATGGCTTCCAAATTTGCCGATTTTCTGGGCAAATTTGATCGAAGTGTACCAGGGTGTTCATTATCTTTATCATTATTATTCATTTATTTAGTGTTGGATAGTAAACTATAGCTACAGTAGATAGCTAATTAATTCCAACTCATTCATTCGGCTTCATGATCAGTGTATGACGTAAGAACACCCTGGGAACGAGGTTGATTAAGCCCTCCACTCAAATCTAATATCAGAGGTTGCTAACGCTTTTTCCGTTGAGTTAGCGAAACAAATCCGCATGTTAATTTTGATATGGTTTGGGATAAAACCGTGCCGAATTGGTGTGTTTGACTCGTAAGGATTTTAGACCTATATTATTTATATCCTTATAATTTGACATTGGGAATAAATCCCCGTTTCTTTAAGCACCTTTTGTAGTCTCGAAATCAAATAAACCCAATAGGCCTGGCCTAATAGAGCTTTGACGGTAACTTTGACAATATACCTTTTTAGCTGTTCTACAAAAGAGCCTAGATCGAGCGTTATTTCTGTACATCTTTATACGCGAGGCTCGATCGAGTGGCATTAGAGCTTCTATCACTATTGTCCACATTCGAAAATTCTACAAATTGTAGCAAAATGTCGCTCGATTCTGATTCTTTTCGCTAAAAGGTCTATTTCTCCGATATCTATTGCTCCAAATGATCTTATCAAAGACTGAGAGCTTTGCAGGGACACCCATTACAAACAAAATGCTAAATATTGATTTTGCTCGCAGGTGTTGTGTCTAGTCATTTCCTTTTCAACCCTGCTACTGCAGGCGTTGCTTTTATTAGCTCGAAGTTGTTATGCTTAGCAAGCTAAAAGCACCAATCCCACCAGATTTCTCTCACCAACCATAGTATAGCTTCTTTTCCTCGGACCCTCTCTCCGCTGGATAGAGCTCTCGTCAAGCTCTCCCATTCTTATAACATACGATCCTTATATGACTTTGAGTGTATTGGGAACCATTGCAATAAGTGACAAGGTCTCTCCTAGCCACAACACACTAAGGCTACGTTCACACTGCTCCGTTTTCATTTCTATCCGTTTTTGTTGATGAAAACGCTGCCCGTTCACATTGCTCCGTTTTCAAATAAATACGCTATGAAAACGATAGGCGTGCACATTGCTCCAGCAAAACGGTCTTGTTAATCTCCTTTTCAAAACAAAGCATTTTGTCAATAGCTGTCAACACGGCGCCAATCATGACTTTGAATGCCATTGTAATCAAAAGTCTATTAACAAAGGAATTTGCAGCGTTTTCAAATGTCTCCGTTTTTGGCGATCACACTGAAAACGGATCTTTTTCAAAACGCATCGTTTTCAAATTTATGCGTTTTCATTAGCGTTTTCGAAAAGCCCCGTTTTCACAGCGGAGCAATGTGAACGCAAGGCAAAAACGAAGAAGTTTTACTCCGTTTTCATATGAAAACGTAGCAGTGTGAACGGGGCCTAAAAAAGCAAGTACATACATACCTGTCCGCTGTTTTCAATAATTGCTAAAGATGATACAGTATTCATATGTCCTCGCATTGTTTTGACGCATTTCCTTTCTCTTGTGTCCCATATTTTCACGTATTTATCTCTGCCACACGTCACAAGTAAATCAGCTTGTCGATACATAGCCATTGCATATATCACTGAGCTTTGATCTGGATATTTATGAACAACCTAGAAATATCAAGTAAGAAATTTATCATGTATCTGCTGAGTAGCTTTGTTTTTTCTACCTTACATCCAAAGATAGGCCCTGTTTACACGAACCCGGGGTAGTATTCACCCCGGGTCAGCTCTTACTGCCTCATTGAAAAAAATTGCTGTTTACACGAGCCCGGGGCAGCTCTGTGGCGTGGTAAAAAGCCAGCCCGGGGCAGCTCTGTGAGTTGCATTAGTTGGCACGTGGCAAGTTGCCTCTTTAATTGCCTTTTGTTTTCATGATTGTTCCTTTTGTTCAAATGACCCCGGGTTGGCTATTCGAAGCGTTTGCACGAGCCCGGGCTGAGCTGACCCGCCTTCACATGGAAAAATTCTACAAAAAGCCAACCCGTCTCAACGGGTCAACCCTACCTTCGAGAAGGGTTACCCGCCTAGGCGGGTTGACCCGGGCTGGCTGCTGAGTTCATGTAAACGTTTGAAGGGATTTGACTGGAGAAGGGCTGACCCTCTGCGGCGGGTTGGAGCCAACCCGGGCTCGTGTAAACAGGCCCATAGTTAGCCTACGCGTAGATCCATTATTCCAAAAGAAGAAAGGGTCTACGAAACAAAGAGCAAAAGCTTGCTACTAGGTTTCTGGATTTCTGGAAACTTAATTTATGCAGCCTTTGTTTAGACGCGCTTCACAAATAATTTGAAAAGAGGATTAGAATAATTAATTGGGCGGCCGTAGCAAGCATTTGCTCTTTGTTTCGTAGACCCTTTCTTCTTTTGGAATAATGGGTCTACGCGTAGGCTAAAGATAGTTTGTTTTCATGGGAACAACGTTTTTGGCAAAGAATGTAGGCTAATCGAAGCAGTGCCCTGGTCCTTCCCCTTGATATCACTGCACCATACCTCGTGATTCCTTCAGCCTAGAATTATAGAGAGTTGGCGACTCTCCTTACTTAATGTAGCAGATTTGTCAGGCAGGGATTCGAGCTATGAGTCTAAACAGTCAACAAAACGTGCACTTTTTGGAAAATCATCAAAATTTAATTATGCTATACTTGGCATATCATCGCCCTGAACTGCCACCTTTCAGATAAAGCACCTATATGGTAGGGACTTAAAACAGTTATTTGCCGTTAAAAAAGTCTTCAGCTCACAGTGTTTACTGCATCACTTCATCAACTTCTTCTGATCTTTCACTACCATTGCGGAAAACTAAAAATGATCAAAAGGCGTGGACCTAAGCTTTGGAATAGACTGATGATGATGAGTCCCTTGTATCCCTGCAGTAAACCTTGCTCAAGAGGGACTCATCATGAAACAGTTAAAAACTTGGCCCTATTTTCTTCAATTATCAATAGAATTAGAAAAGAATCACGGCTTCGAATCCCTATCCCATGGGAGTGTTTTCAATTCTTCAATCGAATCGAAAATTCTATCACATTTACACGTTAACAATAGTAATTCACAAATCTCGCAATCTGATTGGTACTGAAGAAATTGCTCAGTTTGGGCCTAAATAGGGCCAGGTTTTTCATAGTAATACTATGGTCTCTATTGACCGAAGCGCCATCATCAAGTCAAAGAGCACAGGGAAACAAGAGACTCATCGTCATAAGTCTAGATCTGGATTCAACTCGAACTTGATTTTAAACAGGCACCCTCCCTTGTCATCTTCAAAACAGATCTAAAAATTGACATAAACGTTCTTTCTCATATTGCTATTATCATATAGCATCTTTTTTAATTAATTTCTAGATTTTGCCACGACTCCCTGAAGCAGTTGCTGATTAACTGATGGGGCTTTCATGTTTAAATAATCAAAATAATATGAAATGAAATGAAAATAGAATGAATGAACTTGACCTTCCCATTTTTTCCAGCACAGCTGCAACTCAAAGAGAGCAGTGGTAAAAATCGCCCTGAATGAATTATAGCACCCTGAACCTACACATCTCATTTTACCGCAATCAGCTATCCTAAAAGAAACTTTATCATACTGTCAGTATCAGAAAGGCTATTTGCTAGGGTCACATCCCCTACGTAATTGATATTCATTGCATTTTGATCAGATAGAAGATTGAGAAGATTAAAGCTTTCGTTCCTCCCCAGTTTTAACCTCTCATAAGTTTACCAGCATTACGTTATTCTAAAAATGTTCCTCTCGCGACTCCACGAATGCTCACCGATGTCAGAAATGTCTTCCTAGAACCAAAGTATTATTTATTACCTGTTCATGAAGTCCTCCAGCAGAAAAAGGGGAGGTCGCTATTCACAAAGCAAGACCGTTTTCACACACTATGGTGGTTCAGGGCGACCTTTATCTAGTCGACTCGCTTTGCAATAGAAACGCCCTGAACGGAAATTGAAGCTGCCTCATCAGACTTTCAAATGGAGCTAATTTTCCATGCACGTGTAGCTTCTTAGTTCTTAGCAACTTTTTATATACTGTTCATGTAGATTCAATGTTATTTACTCTTTAGAAATGAAGAAAAATATGTCAGTGCAACGCTTTTTCTTCCAAGATCGACTAAATTTTGACATTGCTGCCTTTCTGGAGAATAAAGAAGAGCTGTTTTGAAGCAGCCACTCATGTTGCCTTCCGGTGCCATAAATCAACAACCAATTGCCAAATTCACTCAAAAATTGTCAAATTCCCTCATATTACTCTAAATTGAAGCCTATACACAAACGGAACACATCTCTCGTTGGGCACCTCGTACATAACCTTCTTTCAATCTGACGAAATCTTCCATCTTCGCTGCTCAATAGACCTTTTAGCTATTCTACAAAAGAGCCTGGATCGAGCGTTATTTTTATACAATTTTATACGCAAGGTTCGATTGAGTGGCGTTAGAGGTTCTATCACTATTATGCACATTCGAAAATTCTTCAAATTGCATCATAACATCGTTCGATTCAGATTCTTTCCTAGAATAGCTAAAGTGTCTATGGACGCATATGTATTCTTCGAAACAAATGAAACTAAAGGCAAAAGCAGCAACAGCAACAACAACAGAAACAACAACAACAAAAAATAACGGTGGTAAGTCTTACCCTGTTTACTTCAATATCAGTGCAAAGTAACTGGCGATCATCTGCCGCAGAAAATATGAAGCGATGACCAGTGCTGCCAAAAGCTAATGCACGAATCCCTGCCTTATGTGCTTTCACAGTCAGCCTGCAATTACCACTGTTTATGTCCCATATCTTTAAGAAAGATATATGAACAATGTAGCATCATAAAAGAGCAAGGATTTGGGAACTTTACTACTCGAAATACTAGACTCTCTAAAAGTAAATGAGACGTTAGATTTATTTTATTGACTCTGGTATCCAGGGTAGAAGTAAACATGGATGGGAGAAGGCTTACTTGCAGACAATCGCAACTAGAATCTAGTTGTCCCTTGCAAGATTGCACTTCTCCGTTCTGACGATGTTTGAATCTAATGCGATGGTCAATTTCTACGCAGAGGTCTCTAAAGATTGGTTCCAGCTTCACATTGATTCTTGCTAGCTCATGTTAACTCGCACTAAATCTCGTTTACTCTTAACGCTGATGGTAATGCGTTCTTTTAAATTATGGCAATGACTTCAACGACTGTTAGCAAGAAATATTCTTCAATGATGAAGGGGTTAATTTGGAAGTCGAAATCAAAACGTTTCGTTTCCAACGCGAAAAGTTTACCAAACGAAATTAAAGGCTTTGCTGTACTTCAGAAGAAGGCGTTCACACAAGGGTTAAAGTAAAGACATTTCGTAGCATCTAAATCCGCGTGATTTAACGTAAAATACCTCCCAACGGGAACCAAGCTCAAGGTTGACTGGGAAGAATTTTAATTTGAATAATCATGCAATACCAAGTTGCACTGCAAACTAAATACTATTCTGCAAAATCAAATTCTTCAAAAAAATCTGACATTAAAAATGTTGCATCAGCTCATACGACAGTCTTGTAAGGATGAAATGGGGTCTAGGATTTACCAAAAAAGATACTACGATTGGATTTTTGACTGCGACAAGAACTGGGATTTGATGAACTAGGTCTGGGAACAATAATGACAAACAAAATCAACAGGGAATGAGATTTGATGTAATGTTTGCATGTTTACAAACAGTTGAATGGGATGACTCGAAAAATATGACTGAAGAAACCCCTTCCAGGACCCACTAATAATACTGTGTTTTCATTAGTGTCATCATACATCTAAATTCTGCATGAATCTTTGAATGACGCTTGCTATAACGCTCATGTCAAGATACACTTATGGAGGAGAGAGGGAGCAAAGAATCAATTTTTACCTTCATTGATTTATCAATTGAACCAGATGCAAACCAACGATTTCTTGGTTCGACTGCAAGGACTGGAACTGAATCTTTATGTGCTAGAATTTCCTGAAAGAGAACAAACCTATTTAGAGGATATTTGTGGCTCAATCCATGGCACTAAAATCTTGATTGCTTGGCCATGCTTATAGACCCATGGTTCAAGAACTCTGATGAGGGGAAAATAAATTTGAGTATATTCCTTGATCTCAAGAAAGCATTCGATACCGTTGACCATAAAATCCTATTGTTGAAGTTACGAGAATATGGTGCTGAGGGTACTTCTCACAGCTGGTTCACTTCTTATCTGACCAATAGGGAGCAGTTCTGTTATTTTGACGGATCCACTTCCAGCAAAAGCAGCATTGAGTGTATTATTCCCCAGGGCACGTGCTTGGGACCCTTACTCTTCATACTATACATTAATGATTTTGAGAACTGTCTAAAAAGCACGATCCCAAATATGTATGCTGATGATACATGTGTGAATATCGCATCAGAAAACCTGAATGAACTTCTAATAGATTTGAAAAACGAGCTGGAAAATATATCGAATTGGATGAGGATTAATAAACTTAGTTTGAATGCCAGCAAAAGTGAATATATGGTTATAGGCCATAGGCGACAACTGAATAAGATAGGTAATGATTTGCCAGATCTTGTCCTCAATAATGAAGTTATCAAAAGGGTTGACAAGACAAAATACTTAGGGATAAACATCGACGAAAGCCTTAACTGGAACGTGCAGTACAAAGCTATCAAAAATAAGCTGAAAGAGGGCTTGAGCTCCTTAAGAAAGCTGAAAAACATCCTTCCGCAAAGGAAACTTGATCAAGTTTATAAAGCTCTCTTTGAAAGCCATCTTCGCTATGGCAACATTGGTTGGAGTGCTCTTTCCAACGCCAAGCTATCCCAGTTGCAAAGATTACAGACAAGGGCAAAGAAGCTAATAGCGAATGCCAAGTATAAGGACGGATGGACTTGCAAATGGCTCAATGTAAAGTCATTGATCTCCTTTGACCAAGGGGTCATGACATATAAAATCTTGCATGACCTCTGTCCCGAAAACCTTCGCCATAAGTTCACTGAAAGATCCATGATTTCAGAGTATAGAACCAGAAACAGTGGAGATTTGCAAATTCCTAAAGTTAGGTTAGAATATGCAAAGCGAAGTTTCTACTTCTCTGGTGTCAAAAACTGGAATGATATCCCTGACAACATTCGAGAAAGAGAGTCAATCGCTCGTTTTAGAACAGGTCTTAGAGACTATCTTTTGAACCTTTCACAGGACCCAAACACGACCCCTTGGTAGAGCAGCAAGTCATATTAATTATATCTTTTCCCATATTATTTTGAACAAATATTGTTAATAATTAGTGTATTTGCTGAAAGGTAGCCCGTGTATAAATATTGATAAAATGAAAAATGAAATGAAATGGCAGAAAAGTCTAAATGCACAAGTGGCGCCCACTCGTGGCACCGGAAGGCGGACTGGGATGAACATGTCTATACCATTATTCTCTTGTCGGTGTACACTCTAAAACAAAACTGTAGTTAAAGTGTTTATAAAGAGGTTGGGTATCGCCTTTGCTCACCTATATCTTTCATAACTTGCACTAACCCTGTTAAACCAATTTGTGCAACAGCTGAAACTTCCATGAGAATCCAAAATTCTACCGAGAGATCCAACAGAAACTTTATTAGCTACTTTTCGCCTTTCTTACTGATTCCAAAACATTATCAGTATCAACATTTACGGGGTGAGTGGCCGAGTGGCTTAAACAGTTTTCGTCAGGTAACTGAAGTTAAGCTTGGTCGAGTGAGGTCAGACTCCGGATGGGTGACCTCGGAGGCCTGACCTCGCAACTCACCTCGTCGTCCTTCGGAAGGGACGTTAAACTAGGGGTCCCATGCCAGGATGCGGCATGCACAGTGGGCCTAAATTAGCTTTCAGTAGCTAGAACTCCTGACAAGCCCACTCAAAAACAAATTGAAAAAAAAAACAAACAAACAAACGTTTCCATCAACAGCTGGATCAAAAGGCCAGCTACCTTTCTGAGATATTGCTTGGTCAATACAAAGAACAAGTGGTGACAGCTTTTGATTTCAAGAAGCTGAGGGACCAGTCATTAGTAATGCCGGGTAGGGGCTGGAAGATACCTAGAGGGGCCACCAAAAAATTTGGGCTATGAAAGGGGGGCCACTAAACTTCTTAAGTCTGAAAAAGGGGGCCATAAAAACTGCAAAGCTAATCTGAGCTACCTGAGACGAAAATTTCTTCTCGTTATGATCTTTGTAATGCCTTGCAATTCTCCTCGCAGTATCATTAATGAGTAATTTCATGACTCTTTAGGAAGCATTTTTTTCTCTTGAAAGAATTTCTATGTTGTGCGTCACTTGCTATTAGAAAATATGATATGCTCCTTAGAAATTTTTCATCAAATGTGTAAGGGGGCCACGAAAAATAACAGCTAAAAGACAGGGGTCCTTTAAAACTTTTGCGACGAAATGGAGGGGTTAAGAAAAATGTTAATTATCTATAAAAATATCTTCTGACCCCCTACCCGGCATTAATAACGACTGTTCCCTAAGTGAGATCTCGCCCGTAAAGTTTTGTTAATCTTCACAAAAATATTAACATTTTGATTTTGAAAATCGGCCACATACCTTTCATTTAATAAAAATATGTGTTGCGTGTGGTACTATGGTAATTAAACGAAAATGTTATAAATAAATGATTAAAGTACCAAGTGAAGCGTAGATGTTAAAAAACACGACGTTTCGAGCGTATACTCGAAAACATACTGACTGACTTGATGTTGTTTTGACTTGATAACGAGTATACGCTCGAAACGTCGTGTTTTTTAACATCTACGCTTCACTTGGTACTTTAATCATTTATTTATAACCCCGGGGGTTTATAACATTGTCCTTTCATTTAATAGCCCGCTAAACGCGTAAATTTCTTTTGCCTCACCCCCCGGTAGAATACTAATGTTCGCTCCAGACTCTCTTGCAGAATACTTAAAAGGGGTATTACCTGTTTCAGCTGCCAGGGAGGATGCCAACGAGGTTTTCGATGTTCATCAGATGCCTCTGATGTGGTAGCTTTATCATCAACATCAATACCCGTTGAATCTGTATCATAAGAATTCCTTCTTTTCATTTCATCATAGTTGCTACCATCTTGCGATAAAATTCCCGATTCTGCATCTTCATTGTTATTTTGTTGTAGCATTTGTTTATCAATTAAATCATTTCTTGTCTGCGTCGTATGTTCTCTTTTACTCCTAGCTACAACCTGACTCCCTAAAATGAGATTAAATAGCTGTTTACTTGCACAAGATAAAGTGGAAGTCATCTACAAGGGCGGCGCCACGGGGTGGATTGGGGTGGACATGTCCACCCCACTTTTCTCAGGTCGGTATTCATTCCTTAGCAAAAACGACTTTAAAATCGTTAGGTATACCTTCTGGCCATTATTTCTATCTCTTTTCCATCCCACTTTATCTGGGCTGGCGCCGCCTCTAATAACAATGAAGTAATTTCCCGTCGGTGTTCCCCTTCCCCAAATCTTTCCTTATCGCTACACATTGTTACTTTGTTGTAGCATTTGTTTATCAATTAAATCATTGCAAGAAGAGAGAAGAGACACTTTATAAGAAGAGTGATTATCGGTACGAAGCAAGGGTAAATTTTTGTAAACAAAGGAATACCGATCAAAACAAAGCGATTTTACAGCCTCAAGGAAAGACTTAGCACCTTCTGTGCAGCCAATCATAATTCTTTACCTCTTTGCTTATCTTGATTTTATTGAGTCCACTCAGAGGTGTGAAATTCATTCTTTTGAAAAGCAAATCGCTTTGCCGACTCGGAAACCTAAATCTTTGTCTTAAAAAAATTCGCTTTTACTTCGTTTAGATACAGTTACAATTATCATGCAGGGAACGCGGAGCAGGGTATGCTGGGTGGGCTATCGCCCACCAACTTTTGGCAACAATTGGCCTCATTTTTGTTGGCAAATTTTGAAAATAATTAGCACTTAGTCGGCAGAAAGAGAAGCTGAAATTGTTCTTGATTTCGTAGTACACTTTATAGATCGACGATTCAATCAGCCAAATTTTAAAGAATACGAACAGCTCGAATTGCTCCTCCGCGAGGGATTGGTAGACTCATTGTAAAATTCTCTTGTTTCGCTCCCCCTGCAGACTTGTCGCTACAACAGAACTTGTCGCCGCAGACTTGTCGCTCAACTGAAGCGATAACAACAACGACAACAAGTGAAAGTTAGAGGGACTTACGTCATGAGTCTAAGGTATTGATGGGATTGGGGTCCAATGATTTTGCAGATGAAATTGAATACTTGAAACTACTCACTATGATAGTGATAGTTTCTTCATGTTATTATGAAAAGGGCGTTTTCCAGCAATCCAATGAGCTTGATCCTAAAGATTTTTCGGGGGGCTTAGCACCCGGACCCCGAAATTACATTCGCTTAGGGCTCGCTTCCCTGCCCACCCATTTTTTGGATCGCTCCGCGGTCATTGTCATGACAGTTTTCCAGACTAATTTACTTCTTTCATTTCAGTTCTAAAAGTCTGTCTTAAGTTAGATGTCAGGTGAAATTCTCTGTGAACAAACTCAATGGACAAATTCAGCTAACGCCATTTACACACACTTCAAATCATGTAATTATCCTCTTGAGAACATTTTCCTTTCATGCGAATTAAGAACTTCGTGCCATGGAAAGCATAATGGAGGTAACTGTATCTACAGATGATATGATTTCCTAAACATATGGTCACTTTAGCCTCACTCCATATGAACCCTCTCGCTACAATTATCTCATTGAGTTGAATTGTTGCTGTTGTTGTCGCTCCTCTGAGGACCTTATTTCCCTAGAGCTGTACAAGCGGCAGAAAATTTCAATCGGCGACGAGTTTTTTGTCCCCCCGTTGTCTGCTAATCAGAATGTGGCTTAGGGGAAGGCGATTTTAGCCTACGCGTAGACCTAATGGTTCTACGCGTAGGATAAGCGGTTTTTGCTATCATGGCAAGGATGATCCTTTACCGAAGTACTGATACCTAATTTTATGGTACAGCAGTTCTAGAAAACTGATTTTTGAGGCATTTTAGACCCGGGGGTCGTGACAAAAAGTTGCAGATGATTTAGGCCTTAGCTACATTCTACATTCTTTGACACAGTTCGAATGTACAAAGGTTTCAGTAAGGAGCTTTACCGTTTCTACAAAGCGTAGGGAAATTATTATTATTATTATTATTATTATTATTATTATTATTATTATTATTATTATTATTATTATTATTATTATCAATTTATTTATCGTTGGATAATAAAATACAATAGCTAAAATAAAAAATAGCTAATTAATTCCAACGTAAAAAGATGTATATACAGTATTAGATAAAAAAAGTAATAGATAAAAGTATTTACAAGTCATCAATATATACATTTAAAACGGATATCTAAAAGCAATCATCATAAATAGCCCAAGTTTGGAATGAAAGAGCGGCATAATTTGCAGGGACAATTTTCTCCGTACCAATTTTTAATCTCTTTTTTAAATCGACAAAGGGTTTCCGAATTTCGAATGGTTGGTGGCAACGTTTGCCACAGTTGCGGACCTTTAAATCGGATGCTTTCTGTCCCGTTGCTGACGGATCTCAGTCTGGGTTGAGTAAATTCGTTATTATTTCGCAAATTGTAATGAGTTGTATTTTCACGGAAGATTTCCTGCATGAATGAAGGGTTTAGCCCATTTTTAGTTTTGTACACCTCAGTCATAAGCATTTGCAAGTTCTTTGTATGAATAGTAACTGCACAGTCCTTCTGTAATAACTCACTAAAAGTAGATTCAGTGTCCTTAGTTGTGGCGTGAGTCGTAGTTGAGTCGTAGTTGTGGCGTTATCAGTTCGGGCAAGAGGCGGAACTACGACATGTAATCGAGTCTATGAAGTCTAACTACACAATTACACAAGCCTAATGAAGACAAAGCTATTTCAGAACCTAAAGAATAGATTTCAAATTTTGTCCTCTATCTTTATTTTGATTTGGCCGAGTGCATGCAAAGTATGAAATGCATTCATCGGAACCGTATATCGCCTTGTCTTCTTAGAGAGCCAAATCCTCTATTTTACGAAAGTCGCCCTAAGATCCTGAGCTGAATCTATCTAGTGAAGAGTTTTGCAAGACATGAGCAATTCTGGAACATCGCAAATCTGGCATAATATCTCATTTAAGACAGACTTAAGATACAACTAAGTAGCTCTGAGGGTAACGGAGTGCACAAGTCACAATTCTGCAGGCCAACATCAGCTTTATGAATGGCTAGAACATTGTCAACGCTAACTAATGAATATTAGCTGCTTGCTTGCTGACATAGCTACCGTGTTCATGTTATACAAATTAAAATGAATAAATTACCTGAGCTTCCAGGTCTCTGAGAAGTGACCATTGAAGAGGTTTGATCATGTCCTGAATCAATAAATGGTAAAGAAGGTGCAGAAAAAGTTCTTTCTTGTACTGATAAGTCATTTTTAATCCCCTTTAATGGCAAAGGAGGTAAGCCATAAAGTTCTCGGTTTGCAAAGCCCGATCGACGTGAAGCATTCCGTGAAACTGATGTTTTCGCGATTTGGTGTGTGGCATTTTCATCATCTGAAGAAGAAATTCAGTAATGTGAGATTCTATATACGATATCAACAATAGACTTGTTAAAAAAACATATTCTACAATCAAACAGCCCATGTTCGGAAGGAATTTGAAATCAGATTGACCATGTTCTCTACGAAATATGAATCCCTCGAAACGGCTCTTCTTTTATCCTACGTGCTACGAATCTTGCTTCACTTGATAGTGCGTTTAAGCCCGAAACGTCATACACAGAAAACTCCGTTCGGAGCACAATTATTCATACTTTATTTGTCTGTTGTGCAACACACACATACAAGAAGATTGTTTGTCCATGTAAAATCAGACATTTACCGATATCTTTGATCTGATATCAAATGATTAGTAGCCATTCAAATGGCATAAATTTTTTCTCACTCACCTAGTAGAACATACATTGTCGGAAGTAATTAGCAGCAAAGCTTCTGTGGTGAAGAACATTATCTATCAAGCGTTATCCCCATTAAATCAGTGCATATACTTCTATAACTATACCGGATGTCCAAACAAGTATAAGCGTTTGAGCAGTTCCTGTGAAATTTTTATTTCAGTTTATGGCATAGATGAGATCTCCACTTAGATTTTGTGACCTTGCATGTTCAAATCTGGTTTGAATTCGCAAAGTAATTGACCTAAACAGATAAAATTTCAGAGACAGCCTAAGACAGATGGTTGCTGAATTCTATTTGTGATTTGGAAAAAGCTTTAGAAGCAGCTTACCAATATAATATTTTTGGAAGTTTGCTGAGCTATGAAAGTGAAATTTACCCCTCGTTAATTCAAAAGCCCAATATGACTGTTCAATCATAATAACAACTGTAATGAAACTTGGACGAGAGAGATCCTTTAGTCTTAGGAGACACTACTTGACACCATTCCTGTTCCGTTAGTCCTAGAAAGTTGCGCGATGAACTGTTAAATGCATCGTTTCTTAACATTTTCTCTGATATGCAGAAAAGTAACATAATGAAATAACAACCTGTTTTATTCGGCCTCAGATATTTTGCCTGTTTAAATGAAGTGCTCTGCGAATACATATCCGACTTGAACATGCGAGGTCGCAAAATTGAAGTTGAGATCTCATCTATACCATAGACTGTAAATGAAATTTTTTGAAACCAAGGCTCCTTCGCAGGAACCGTTCAAACACTTATATTTTTTTGGGACACCAGGTAGCTGATAATAGTTGAACAAGAAAGTTCCTGGATTCTATCTCTCCTGATCAGTCCAACGAAGGTATCCTTGTATCGCAAACTACTTCATTTCAAGAACATTGAAATTTGCGAATCCAGAGTCGCAGTTAGTTCCGATTTTACCTAATAGAAAAATGAACAAAAACACAGGGAAAGTTGAGCATGTCTAATTGATAAGCTAAAAAAGATTAGAGTAATTTACAAACCCTCGTTCTTTGGAGACTGCCTATCTTCTGATTTCTCAAACCCGTTCTCTTGTACAATATTAACCTCAGGTGCTATTTCAGCATCTTTGACACTCTCTTTACTCTGATTTGAAACTGTTCGCCTTGATCTATTTAATGAAGTTTGACTATTCGATTTTTCTGACTGAGCTCTCGGTGACTTGACCGTTTCCTGGACTAATTCAGTCTCTGGGGAGTGTTTTGGTGACATCGGTAGGGTAGGGGTGCTTTTAACATGATTAACAGGTGTTCCTTTCCTAGATCCTCTCAGCTGCTGTTTCGATGAACTGCGAGAATTTGTCTCGATGGCGTTAAGAATAGCCTCGTCTTGATCATCCTCATTTTGACGTTGCTCTTGATCCATATCATATGACTGTACGGATTGTAGTCGCCTTAGTAGGTTATCTATTATTAAAATGATCGAATATAAACATGAGAGATCAGCTAAAAGTTAATAAACGATTACGCTAAAGATGGCGGCGAGGAACTTTTTACCAAGTTGCATTGCGTTCTTTAATCAAATTCCTAACGAATCGGTAAGGATTCGTAATTAAAACGCAATGCTTCTTGGTAAACAGTTTCTCGCCGCCATTTTTAGCGTAATCATCTATTGGATATGACCGATGCTAGAGAGCATGTGCACAAGATGCGTTAGCAGATCCCTTTTGAAGGATAATGAGATGAAACAGCACGGAGGGGGGTTCTCGGCTAAATTTCGGGTAGGGGGTGCCGCCCACAGTTTCAAAATGTGACGGTTGGCTAGACCAATTTTTGTGAAAATGATACCCTTGGCTAGACTAATTTTCCCTTCAAAAGTGCTCTAAATTGGCGTTTCCTAGACAAAACTTGCCAATTTTTCGCATTTTCTGGACCAAAATTTTTAAAAAGTTGGGTTCTTTTTACAAGAATTACCGAATTTTGATATTTCTTTGACCAAAATTGCCAAATAGCATACCCTTGCCTAGACTTAACTCGACTAAAATTGCTAAAAATTACACCCTTGGCTAGACTAGAAGTCCGAAAAAGTATACCCTTGCGGGCGGCACATCCCTAGGTACCTTTACTATGGAAGAACACCTCCCCCCCGCCGTGTGAAACAGTTACATACATTCGCTTGCAAACTGGCAACAAAACGGCTGATACAAAGATTTTTGCATTGATGCAGTAGTAGATATATTGCAGCTGAGGATCACACACATACACACACACAGCCACTAATCTCTTCCTGTCTTTGTTCAATTTTCTTTTGCTTATCTCCTGTTTTACATTTGATGTTAGGCTTATGTAGTGTGAATGGCAAATTGATCTCCACTCACTTTGAATCTTAAAAAATCAACAATGTTACCAAAAGAAACCCCAAAAATAGCATGGTCGCGGTGTCTTAAGCAATGGGGACTCTGGGTAGGGAGCAATGACGATGGCAGTTGTTGTCGGTGTTACTCTCTCGGCGGGGGTCTCTGTTGCTCAGCATTATTGCCGATGCTCGCCTGACGTGTAGCTGTACCATTAGCTATAATGTTAGTTGTATTTTCTTCATGTAAAGGCCATGGGTGGTCATGATATTTTCCTTCCTGTTGTGGCATCATCCCAGGGGGAGCACTCCCTATTAGTAGGTGATGGGGTGAGGAGGGGGGGGGGTCAGAAACTTTTTGGGTTTGCGAAACACTGTCTAGTATACCTTCGGGTAAGCTATTTGGTGCATAATCAGTAGACTGACGACGTGATTCCTTGTATTCGTTCAACATTTATAATCTGATGTTTTAATTTCACTCATACAAAGGACTCAAGACCAAACGGATTCTAAACTGGAACTAAAATCTTACGAAAAATCAGAAGAAACTTAGAACATCTTCCATCCTACGAACGTCGAAAGAAAATTCGAACGTCCCTTCGAAGGTCATTTCGAGCGTCGCTTTGCTTCGAGAAGTAGAGCTTTGAACTAATAACCAATCAAACGCTACAAATAAGCACGTGGGTTGACCATATTAAGAAAGTAGCGATCTGATTGGTCGCGCCGTGAACGCGGCGGACTTGGCCTAATTAGTCCCTGTATTGAAGCGTAACGACAATGAGCGTAAGTTAGAGGGACTTATGTAATGTAGTCTACATAATCAGTATATTTTTGCTGATGAGAAAATTTGACAAGGTCAGTGCTAGGCTGTGTTCTTCGCCAAAATATTGCAGCGCAATAGACCTTTTAGCTATTCTACAAAAGGGCCTGGATCGAGCGTTAATTTTATACATTTTTACACACGAGGTTCGATCGAGTGACGTTAGAACTTCTATCACAATTGTACATATTCGAAAATTCTACAGAATGTAGCAAAATATCGTTCGATTCTGATACTTTCAGAATGGCTAAAAGGTCTATTGCCGAAAAAGCTATAAAACCCCCAGTTTTTACGTACCATGAAGCAATGAGTATATTTTTGGGGTCTTAAAATGTCCTTAACTTAGTATATTTTTGGGTTAGTCAAAAACATGCTGTGTTTGACCCCCCGTCACATACCAAAAGAAGTCCCTCTTGGGGAGATCATCCTCGTAGTGTTGTAAAGTACTACGCATATAGTATATTAAGTATCTAGCCTTTGTGATATCCTACGTTGAATACATATAAAAATAAGAACATACCTTTTCTGGATCGTATACTTTGCTTGCTGGCTGTAACAGAATTTGGCATTGATGACGATCGTCCTTTGTTTGAGAATCGAGAGGCAATCACTGCATGATCAGCAGGTAATGATGCTGCACTGCCAATTGAATGACGTAATCCTACAGGATAATCTTCTTGCAGTGGTAGGTCCACTTCACTAAAAATTAATTCAGACGTTCGTTAAAATTGCGTATCATTTGTTTATAAGAGAAAAGAGCTTTTCATAAGTAAATCCAATACCAGGCAGAGAATGAAGATAGCTACCAGTGCAACAACAAAGCAGCTGAAGCTATTGTGTCACAAAATCTGCAAGTGCCCCCTTTTAGAGGATATCTTATGAGTGAGCTTACGCAGCAATACATTAGCTTTTTTCTTTTCATGATAAATTAAAATCAGACTGATCCAAACACATTAATGCTTTACCGGTCTTTGGTGTAAGAAGACATCGGGCCTACACCAAGAATGGCACTTACAATTTTACAAATACAACTTCAAAACTACAAAAAAACAGCAATACAAGGAACGGCACAAGGCAAAACAAAGAAGAATCATCACACAAGTAGTTAAAGAAAAGACAAGGGCTGGCGACTCCACACCAAACCCAAACCATTCCTAGCCCTAACAATCAGTTTTGTAACATCAAATCGCAACTGGACGGCACAATGACGATGGAAGTAAAGCACTATGGGAGCGTTAGGATGGTTTGGTGTGGAACTGAAGAAGAGCACGTACATGATTGTATCATATCAATTTTATTTACTGCTGACACCTAAAACGAAAGGACAAAGAAACCCCATCCCTCACCTAGGCAGCACGCCAGCACCCATAATCAATCTAACCTGTTTGTTTTTTCAATGTGCTCAATCGCTGCTTCAATAATTATTCTGTTGTTAGAGAAGCAAGTTGCACAAGGTTTCTGAATCCATGTTTGCGATATCAATTCCCGACACTTGTGTGACAATGCTAAAGAGATACATCACCTTCAGTCAGATGTTCAACTATGATGTTTAACTCCTGAAGGTTCGCACGATGTCCTTTGGTCCTTTGGTCCGTCCATTTTCCATTTCGCTGCGATTTCGACACAGTTTCGCTATCTTTCTTCCGCTTTCGTCTCGTGAACATGATACTACCACTCCCACAATGCATTGTGCGCGCGCCAAATTACGTCATGGGGTAAAAGGGCTATTGAGATCATAGCCTACCTAAATCAAATCTATTTGAACTTTGACGGCATATCACAAAAGAAATTTCGAGATTTGCACCACAATCAAAGTTCGTCGATGCTTCAAACCTTCAATTGTTTGGACAAATAGGAAAAAGTAGTTTTCGTTTCTTCGACTTGTAAAAGTTCCCTTACTGCTTGAAACCTTCGATATGGGACGATATAGACGACTGTTGTCATGGGAACAAACCAACCCACATAATACTATCAAGAAACAAGTATGGCAGCATTGCGGTGGCAACTGGTTTATGGATAAAGTAACAAATTTGTCAATATTGTCAACCATCCTTTATTTCACTGCATCTAATGTAGTAATTCTGATACATATGATGAAGTCTGCCATCTGGTCTGCTTCGAGTGGACTGGTTACAAAGCTACTGCCATTCCGATATGAAATAAATCGTGCGTTAAATAGTTGCAGTTGCAGATAACTATTTTTTCGCTTTATGGAGGCCGGATTGTTCGCAAACTTGATCAAGGAGTTGAGGTCAGCTTTCAAGGCTTTGAGATGAATAACTTGAAAACAATTCAGCAGACTTTACCGACCAAAATTCTTTCCCACGTTGGCATCTTAGTTGCACAGGGTTTATCAGTTTATCGGGATCTGAAAAACTGTTTGAGAGCAACAAACATCCAAATATCTACATTCAACATCTTTTTAATCAGCCGGCAGTTGCCCCTTAAGAAGCTGAGTAGTTACTCTTAATATAGCCTTTGTAAACAAATTTATGATGATGATTATGGTGGTTAACAACACGCCTATCTTGTCCTGTTTCTGAAATCACGGCCTTGCATCTTGCATACCCTTAATTGTTCTCTCGCAAACTGTCAACAATTTGGAAAACAAACTTTTACCTTGTTGCATCGGTTCTCCAAGTTTTCTCGCCATCATCAAAGGAGTCATTGCAAACTTCCTCCTCTTCATAATTCTGTTCATTCACTCTATAATCATACATGTCTCTATATCGATCTTCATACTCATGCGTACGTGGGGTACCACTACCCCTTGCATTCTTTTTCTCGTTATTCCGCAATGAGAACGCATAAAACATCGTTGCGATATTTCCTTGACTTGATACTCCTAACTTAACGTCAGTTGCTTTATCTCCGAGAAGACATTGATCTGAGTTCTCTTCATACTAAAACCTGCTGATATCTCCTGAAGAATTTGTTTCGAATCTTCGTTTATTTGATGTAGCGGTGCGGGTATCTATACAGCTACCTGCTCTTGCATTGCACCAATCATTAATAATAAACTCGCAATATTGATTTTCTCACTAACAGTCTGCATTGATACAGACCAGTATGGAATCATCAAATGCCTAATCATTTACACGCCTTTTATTCAAGCAAACTATACTCATTTATCTAGTGTACATAATCAACTAATGACTCAACTGTCATAATTTTTGAAAGGCCCTAATCGAATGTTTATGATGATGTCGTGAAACTGAAAGGGGAAAATTGAAGGGGGGGATACGGAATGGTATCTCCCCTTCAAAACAGTGCAGTTGCGTTTCTCAACGCCAAGCGCAGGGATTGCAGAAATAGAGCAGACCTAATCGAGTCCGCGACCCCTGGTTATGACACTCTCGTAGCCTGCGTGCAGGCAATACCCAGGGAAAACGTATAGTCTGCGCAACGCCACTCAATATCACGTATTGTATGAGTGAGCATTTCATTTCATTTGCAATTTTAGTGGTCTTTTCTCTTTAGCAACTGTGTATTGTCTGTCGCAGGGTACTTAAAATTCCAGAGTATTGTTTTGTTCACGTAGTTTGCCTGGAGAACAAAGCGAAACCTGAGATTTAATCACATGATAGCCGTTCTCAAATCTGATTGCTTCCTTGTTTCGCGGGAAAGCGATATTATTGGCTGTTACAACAATGCATTTTCTTTGTTATAACATAGATGCTGAAGCACGCACTACGCAACAGTGAACGGCGTTGCGCAGACTATTGGGTTACACCACTGGCTTCAAAGTCAGAGGATTACACCACTGCGCCACAACACCTTCAAAACAGTGCTTTTACGTAGAATACATTCGTGATGCTGGTGCAATTTGAAAACAACACATAATGCCAGGCTCAAGGAGGGGCTGTTCGTTCGCATAGGAAGACCAACAGGCACTTTTTAAAAACAGGGTTCCAACCTCTACGATTTGTAGGCTTTCGACAACGTTGAAGGAGGAAAGTTCTTAGACGCCGTTGAAACAGATAGATTTTGTAGGCCTAAATGAATTTCTTCGGTGCCAAATGTTCTATTCAAAGATTGTACATGACTTTTAGTAAACAAAAGGCTTGCGTTATAAGAAATGGCTTTAACGTATTTGGCCAAATGTATCTAATCCAGCTGTATCTCTAAATTCGTTGATGGTATGAAAAATCTGATTGCACAAGCTAATTCATGGAATATCAAACCTTACACTAGGTATTGTCAATAGCAATACATCTAAAGCTATTTCCCTGAATTAAGGTCGAGAAAGACATAGTTCTTTATCACAAGAACTACCGGGCGTCCAAGAAAAAACGCACGGATTAAGAATTCTGACACAAGCTATTTCAAATTAATAATTAAATAATTATTTTTCTCTAAATCTGCAATGATTAGTTTTAATGTTGATATATTTTTCACAATTTTTGGTAACTTGGTTGCGGGGTTAGAAATCAACAAACTTTAAATTCGTTGCCAGGGCAAAACCAGAGCTGTCAACATTTGTGCAAAGTATACTGCGAAATTACAAGCATGGCATACATGCAACTTCACAGGACTACAACAGACAAGCAGACAATTTGATCAAGAAACTGTGACAAAGGGATCCCTTGCTGATTCTTGAGTTACCTAGTTTTGAGGGAGCTTTCAGTGTTCATTTCCAGTAAAAAATGTAACTCTAATGATGGCCTAGTCATTTTAGAAAAAGTAACTGTGTCTTGACCGAAATCTTTACAAATATTGTCAGTTAAATGATCAGTAAACTTGTGTGTTGCATGCTTGACAGCAGTCTTCGCTAATTACTGGGATCGTCATGTTTTATGATTTGATTTTATAATTCACTATTGCTAACGCAGCAGGTCTGGTTACGACGTAGGTGCAATTTGAAGTTTGCTGATTTTTAACTTTACAACCATGTCCCCAAAAATACTGGAAAATATATCAAAAAATCATTCCAATAATTGCAGACTTCGATAAAAATAATCGTTTGGTAATGAGTATGAAACAGTTGCCATTAGAAACTTTCAAATCTGTTGCGCCTTTCCTGGAACACCTGGTTCTTTTAATCTTTTTTCAATTTGTTTTGAGTGGGCTTGTCAGGATTTCTAGCTACTGAAAGCTAATTTAGGCCCATTGTGCATGCCGCATCCAGGCATGGGACCCCTTGTTTAACGTCCCTTCCGAAGAACGACGAGGTGACTTGTAAGGTCAGGCCTCCGAGGTCACCCATCCTGAGTTTGACCTCACTGGACCGAGCTTAGCTTCAGGCACCTGACAAAGACTGTATAAGCCACTCAGCCACTCACCCGGTATGGTGAACGATTTTTGTGATGGCCAAAACGTCTGCACGTGCATTTTTAATTGCTTCAGACTGATTTCCCCAAAGCACACGAACTGAGATAGCGCTGAAACTGATGATTGGCGGCGCTTAAAGACCCATAGTCGACCTTGAGCCTTTGTGTGCCAAATGAAACAGCAAGGCCAAAAATGATTTTCAGATAATACAAAAGTCGATTTTCGGGTGCTCTATCGAATATTTATGATGATATTGTGTAACTGTTAGGGGGCTAACAGAAGGGGGAGAGGATTGGTTTCTGCCGTTCAGAACAGTGCTTTTGCGTAGACCACATTCATGTGATGCAACGAGGAATCTTGGTTAGCAATACGTCTTTCATGCGTATTAAAAATTCTATTAAAAGTAATTATATAGTATTAATGTGCTACAAACTGAGAAAGAGTTGAATTTGCGTCATTTCTAAGGGAGCTGTCATAAAGTATGGAACAGAGGGGGGCGGAAGGGATTTGACAGGGTCACCAAAACTATTGGATGGAAAGCATTGGGCTAACAAACTACTTCAAGCGATAAAAGCTATTTGTTTTAGGGTTCGTTTCAATATTTTTGAAATATTTTAAACACCTTCAGCGTCATTTTCGCTGTTCTCTTGATCATTGATATTTTGATATTGCTCTCCATCTCAGTGTCTAATACAATCATTGTGGTATCTGCAGGTCCTCCTTGCCGTTTTTGAACGTAAACATTAAACGGTAAAAGGTAAACGTTATACCGTATCCCACAAATACGGTATTGACAGCATGATGCATTGGAAGAAAATTGAATTATAAAGAAAATTTAACGTGGCCTACATCTTAGGTTAAGATAATAAAAGACACGGTGTGGTTTCGTAAAATTCACAAGAATAATATCTTCCCTTTTCAGTCTACAACGAGAATCTTATGACAACGATCATTCGATACTTCCGCTTATCGCTTATCCTGTCTTGACGGGGGTAATGTCATTTAATAACACCGCTATTGTCTTGTTTATTACAAAAATGAAAAGGATTAAAGTCATTATTTTTTTTAAGGGCTACATGCTTCCCCCCTAAAGAAATGTCCTCCGTGACATTTGCTTAGCTATTCGATATATCATTTTTTAGAGTCTGTTCGATTTCTTCATCTATAGTAACATCCATTTCACGGTGGCCACGAAAAATGTTTCACGGAACAGTTCCTTTGATCCGATCACTGTACCATATGCTCCAATAAATCGATTGTCTTGTTAACGCATAGTTCATCTTCTTTGTCGTTCTCTTTCGTTAACGTATCGTTTCTCTTATATCGAAGTTATGATTGTAATCAATCGCAGTCTACAGTGGATTGTCGCACTGATTCCGAAAGTGTTAAATAATTGCTGGATAATATAACGAGTTCTTTTGAGGTCTCTGTCCTAACGTGAACGATAAACATTGAATGAGGTCTCTTTCCTAACACGAACAATATTCAGCAAGTAATTTCGAGTTAAAGGGTCTTTTCCCAGTGTTAACGATTTTCAGTACGAATACAACGGTGTTTGCACAATTGGTCGATAATATGTTCTCATAGGCGCAAACGATCCTGGTAAAATAAACGGTGGCGTAAATGACATATTCGGTTGTACTGGTTGAACAAAGTTGTTAAGTCTTACTGGTCTAGCATAACATGATGAAATGATAGGTGGACGAGTTGTTGGATTTCCGAGGTAATCATATGTCAACATTTCCGGAGGTAATCGCTGTCGTCGTGGTCTGGGTCTTACTTCAATTTCCGGTTCTGGACTGACGACTGTAAACGATTCATCAGCATGTTCGGCTTGACAAGGTTCAGTTTCCTCTTCCAATGTTGGTCTCGGTGTATCCTCAACTTGAACTGCGGGTGTTGAATCTCTGGGTGGCGTGTTGTTGTTGACTGCAGTAGGTGTATTCGACTTCGGACGTTGACGTTGTACAACTGTTTCATTACTCTGGTTCTCATTTGTGACACGAGGTGGGAAATACCATGGAAAGTCATCATCTTCACTATCAGAATTATCAAGATTCTCGTTTGAAGTTGCATCTTGTTTCTTTTTCGGGTATCTCTTTTCTGATGTTCTCTTCGTAGTTGTGTCTGGTTTCCTTCGGTTGACGACGGTTGTTGTTTCTGTAGCTGGAAGGAAATCACAGGGTAACAGCATATTCCGATGTAACACTCTTGTTCTTCCGTTTCCGCTTTCTGGTACTACTTCATATACAGGACTGTCTCCGTGCTGTTTTGTCACGCGATAAACAGTTTTCTCCCAGAACGAACGAAGTTTTCCTGGTCCTCCGCGTTCAGTAACATTACGTACTAGTATCCGATCACCTGGTAATAGCTTTGTGAAAGTTGCTTTCTTGTCATGTTGATTGCGTCCACGAGCTGTAGACTTGTTTGCATTCTTGGCAGCTAACGAATAGGCTTCTTGCATGGCACTTTTCCATTTGTTAACAAACTCGAGATGATTTGTGGTTTCTTTTGTTCTTTCGATGTTGAAGATCAAGTCAATTGGAAGGCGTGGCGATCTACCAAACAGCAAGTAAAATGGCGAGTATCCTGTCGCTTCGTTCCTTGTGCAATTATAAGCGTGGACTACCTTGTTTACGTAGTTACTCCATTGACTTTTCCTTTCTTCTGGTAAAGTACGCAACATATTCAGCAATGTCCTGTTAAAACGCTCAACTTGACCATTCCCTTCAGGATGATATGGCGTTGTTCGGGAATGTGTAATGCCGCACAGTTTCTCTAGTTCTTTGAACAAATTGTTTTCGAATTCCGCACCCTGATCATGATGAATTCGAGATGGGAATCCATAGCGTAAAATAAAGTCGTTGAAGATCTTTTTGGCTGCTGTGGTTCCTGACTTGTTGGTTGTCGGGTATGCCTGGGCGAACCTGGTGAAATGGTCCATTACCACTAAAATATATTCACATCCTCCTGACGATTTTTCAAGGTGCATATAATCGATCGAGATCAGTTCAAATGGCATTGTTGTAACTATGCTCTTCAATGGTGCTCTTTGTGGTCTTTGCGGTTTTCTTTGTTTTAAACAGTTACATACTTTTGTTACGTAGTGTGTGATATCTTCTACCATTCTTGGCCAATAAAAACGCTCTCTAGCTAGTTGAATTACTCTCTCACTTCCAAGATGACCCATCTCTTCGTGGAGTTCACGAAATACAATTTGATGAAATTTCCTTGGTACAACTAACTGATCGTATGTTCCCTTTCTTCGTTTCAAGATACCATTTTCTAGATGTAAATTGTTCCACTCGCGCATCAGTAACTTAACTTTGTGTGGCTCTTCACCTCTCTCCTCTTTTGAAGGAAATCTTCCACGATTTTTGTATTCTATCACTCTGTTGATGATGGGATCCTCCTTTTGTGCTTTCTTGAAATCACTAGTACTGATTTGACTGAAATTCAATTGCTTGATCTGATCTGAATCATGATTTAATACACTTTCATCTGTTGTTAATGCTGTAATCCATGTGTACTCAGGCTCTGGTGTCGTTATTGATGCATTTGTTGCGCATTTAATGATGTCCTGCGTTGTTGTCTCCGTACATTCTTCCATGACTCTTTCAATTGGGATGCGGGATAGGGCATCAGCATCTATGTTAGCCTTTCCTGGTCTGTATTTGATGACAAACTTAAAATCAGCAAGTTCTGCAACCCAACGATGTGTTGTAGCGTTCAGCTTGGCAGTGGAGAGTACATACGTAAGCGGGTTGTTATCAGTGTATACGGTAAATGAGTTGGCGTAGTATAGATAGTCCCTGAAGTGTTCGCAGATTGCCCACTTTAGCGCGAGGAATTCAAGCTTCCCAGAGTGTAGATGGTAATTACGCTCTGCTTTGTTCAATGTCCTGGAACCATAACCAATGACTCTCATTACTCCATCTTGTTTCTGATACAGAACAGCACCAAGGCCTTGCTCTGATGCATCGGTATGCAATACAAAAGGCTTTGTGTAGTCTGGGTATGCAAGAATAGGTGGCGTAGTGAGATACGTGATTAGGCTTTCAAGGGCTGACTGATGTGATGAATCCCATGAGATTGGTGTCTTCGATGAAAGTTGTCCTCTGTTGTTTGTTATCTTTGTGTCTGGTGTCTTTGGTACATTCAGCAACTGAAACAGTGGTCTTGCTATACGTGCGAAGTCTTTGATGTACCGTCTGAAGTAACCTAACAATCCTAGTAATTTACGCACATCACCGACTGTTTTAGGCGGAGTTCCTGCTAAAGACTTTACCGATTCAATTCCTGCTGGATCTAAACGATGTCCATCTACAGAGACAATTCTCCCAAGACAACTAACTTCATGTTTAAACAGTTTACACTTCTTTGGCTTAAGTTTGACACCATGCTCTCGAAGTTTCCGGAATACTTTGCGTAAATGATCAAGATGATCTTCGAAAGTCTTTGAAAAGCAAATCACGTCATCAAGGTACGGCATACAAATGGTGTCCCTTAATTCACCAAGACATCGCTCCATGAATCGCTGATATTCACCTGGCGCATTTTTTAATCCGAATGGTATACGCACCCACTCATACAATCCCCACGGCGTTATAAAAGCCGTTAGGTGTTGCGATGATGGATCCATGTATCCCTGGTGGTAGGCCTTACCTTGATCGAGCATGCTAAACCAAGAGTTACCACCTAGACTTTCAAGTGTTGTCTGCACACGCGGTAAAGGGTGGCGATCAGTGACTGTTCTTTTGTTCAGCTCGCGAAAATCAACACACAGTCGCAAATCTCCGTCCTTTTTACGAACGCAAACAACTGGACTTGAGTATGCTGAACGAGACTCCTTAATCCAACCTTTATTTAGCAAATCTTCGATATGTTGTTTAACCTCTGGAAATAATGGTCGCGGAATGGAATTATAGGATTTCTGTACCGGTTTTGGATCATCTAGCGAAAGTTTTAATTTCAAATCATCAATACTGCCAATATCACTATCACTGGTTCCAAAAGTTTCAGCTTCTTCAAGTAACATTTGCGTTGCACTGCTGCATTGTTCAGGTGTTAAACCACTTAGATCAAATTTGCTCAGATCTAAATTGCAACTTGAAGGACTTGTTTTCATTGTTTTGTTCTCTAAATTTACAGAAACGCTTTGAATTGTTTTCGAATTTTCTTCAACTTCACAATGTCTAACTTCAAGTGGGGTGACTGACTTGACAAGCTGTAAGGTTCCTAGCATTGTTCTACCTTTCAAAAGAATGTCATGACTAGATGGATTAGCAAGTTGGATCGACACACGTGGTGATTTTCCTTTGGATAAAACCAGTAATGTTTGAGTAAGCTCAAGACCACTGGAAACTGTGGTTGCTAAATCAGGTTCAAACAATACAGGGGTCTTGCTCTTTATAATTCCAACATTAGCTCGGCAGCGAACAGTAACTGTTTCTCCTTTTGGGATAATCTGAGCTTTCTTGCTTGTTTTTAAAACACACAAGTCATCATCGTTGATGGCATTTTCATACACGAAATCAATGAAAGCTGGAATGTTTTTTCTATCAGATTCATGAAAAGTTGCTGTAACAGTGTTAACAAGGTTTGTGTTGGTATTTGAGCCATCTGAAACATTACTTTTTATTGCTTCTTCAATCACGTTATAACCGACAATGGGGTTATCAAGCTTAACAGAGGTAACAAGAAATGGAACAATGATGTTATCATGAATATCATCGGATGCCATGGCAAAGTCAATCTCTACCCATCCTACGTACTGAATGTTAGTCCCATTAGCTGCTTTGAGATCCAAATCTGTGTCCAAAATTTCAGAAATGTTTTGCAGTTTTGTCTTAGGAAGGTTATTTTCCAACCAAAACTGTGAGACAATTGAGACTTGTGCACCAGTATCAAACAAAGCATCAGTCTCCTTTCCATTCATTTTGCAAGATATCAAACAGCGCTTCCCTACTAAATTGGCAATCTTGGACGTCTGCTTTGGAGTGAGATGGCTTACAAAACTACTTTCATCCATAGTCTGAGCACGTGAAACAGAGTTTTGGCATAAAAGCTCCTTGATCGACAAACAAAGAGTCTTATGATTGTTCCAATGCAACTTTTGGCACCGTTTTGAACAATATTTCACCGAAAAACAACTGCTACACATCTGGAAAGTTTCTTTCCCATAAGGCATCTCACCACAATAAGCACAATGGGACACTTGCTTTATATCGGCTACTCCCTGTCCCTCCTTGGGGGCAGCCGTCTCCCGTTTCCCTGCTTGGCTCGATTTTGTTTGCGACAACCGCGAGCAAAATGATTTGGGTCTCCACAAATAAAACAATGTTCACACTGGTCTCCTAAACCACTTTCTTGGCATGAAGCACAACCACGGCCCTTATTTGCTCTATTCGTTGGACCACTGGGGGTTGGGACATTTTTTTGTGCCAATGCTTCTCTAATTGTAGCTAAATCTGCTTGAACCGCTTCAAGAGCCGCCCACATTTTACCTTTTTGTGGCTCCGCCTTTTCATTCTTAGGGGTCTCAGCATCATGACTTTTTGGGGTTTCTGCTACCATACTGATTCTGGCAGTGTTTTTGGCTAAACCCACTTTTTTATGATGCTCTGTTTCTATGGCAACAGCTTTTGACATTTCTTCGATCAAAACTTCATCAGAAACGGTTTTTTGTTTCAGTAACGGGCGAATTCTGGTTCTGATCGACTCATTCTTTAGGCCTGTTTCCAAAGCATGAAGAAATAAACCTTGGGCCATATCAGGGGTATACTCAATTGTGGCACCTGATTCTTTGCTACTAAACAGAATCTTTTGGCGAATTTCCAAACAGCGGATTAAGAATGTTTGGGGATCTTCTTTTGGGCCTTGAGAAATTGTGGCTAATTCTTGGTATAGCTCTGTGGAGGTTTTTTCCATAAAATGAGAACGAATAATTTTTGCGAATTTTTGGCAGGGTTAAATTTGGGATGGTCTCCAAATAATTTCTTAATTGGACACCTGGGGAAATCGCTTTTACAATTGCCTCAACAATTTCAGACTCTTTATAGCCTTTAGCAAGCCCATTTTCGATTTGTCTGATTAGGCTTACAAAAGACAATTTTTCCTTTTGACCTGGCATACCAATTTGGCCTGAAATTTTAAAATCTCTTCGGAGTGCACTGGAAAGATCGAAATTTGTTTTCATTGCAGGAGAAGTAGTATCTCTCATACCTTGACTTTCTTGCACACGCTTACACAGCTCTTTCTGTTTCTGCATCATCAGCTCAAAATTTTTCTGCATATCCTCGAATTCCTTACGTGCACGTATTAACTCACGGCTTTCATAATCCTCAGCTTCATCGAAATTTTCTTCTTCTACATCGAAATTTTCTTCTTCTTCCTCCTCTCCTTCTAACGGCGGTGATCTTTTCAACTCAGCTTTCACAATTCCAAACAAATTTACATCCATTTTCTGTGCCAAGTAATTCCGAATAGCTTTGACTAATCTTGCTCTTGTTTGCCCATCATACGATTCTTTTGCCATTCCTAACTTTGGAGCAAGCTTCTGAAGGTCTTCTACTGTCGAGAGTAAAACCAATTCGTCTGCTTCTAATTCAAACTCCTCCAAATTAGGACTATTAGGCCGAGACATCTTGATTTCTGTATGTAAACAACGAGCAATCAAGCCTTTTCTCCTCTCAATTCTGCACAAAATCCACTGAATTCTCGAACGAATAAATGTCTTCTCCCATCTGGGGTGCCAGATTTAACGTGGCCTACATCTTAGGTTAAGATAATAAAAGACACGGTGTGGTTTCGTAAAATTCACAAGAATAATATCTTCCCTTTTCAGTCTACAACGAGAATCTTATGACAACGATCATTCGATACTTCCGCTTATCGCTTATCCTGTCTTGACGGGGGTAATGTCATTTAATAACACCGCTATTGTCTTGTTTATTACAAAAATGAAAAGGATTAAAGTCATTATTTTTTTTAAGGGCTACAAAAACAAAATCTTTCTTGGAAGAAGCTTCTGAGCAAAAGAGTTCATATTGAAGCCATGGGTTCGTCAAAATCATTTTTGCAGATGTTCAAGGGCTACGCAAACAGTTTCTATCACTGGTGTTGGGCTACGTAATTTAATGCCAAATTTTGAAATCCCTTCCGCCCCCCCTCTGTTTCATTCTTTACGACAGCTCCATAATCAAGATACCATTTGCCATTCGCCTTCCACTACCTTAAATACAATTTGATTAAAGAGACTGTAAGCCCAAGCCTCTGTTATCTTCCATGCGATCAAGAGCAGTTGCATTTCTTAACAACATTCCAAGCTGTCCCAAAACTTATTTTTCGTCTATTCAGCTGCTAATGCCAATGTGAAGGAGCGAGAATTTCAGAAGTTTCAAAATATAGTCTATCTATCTTCACCATATCTTGGATCAGGGGCGTTTTTCGGCTCCTACCAAACATTCCCAAGTATCTCAACATTCCAAACATTTCATAGTCCAATGTTGCACCACATAACCTCCAGATGCCCTTACCTGGAGACAAGTCACAAAGAAGTTGCGGTGGTGTTGCAGTTTTAACGCAAAGCCCTGGCATCGCAGAGGTAAAGAAGACCTTATCGAGTCTGCGACCCCTTGCCTTGAAGCTCAAGTGGTAAAGTTCCACCATGTGTTGAGCCCTGTCCACCAGACTGTTTTGGCTGCAAAGTCAGAGGATTATTCCACTGCACCACATCATCCTCGCAATCATCATTAAAACTCACTAATTTTGCACAGCTAAGGCAAATAAAGAGTTGTACGTACCATTCGATTCGCATTGAAAAGTACTGCCATTTGATAGAAAGGTTTGCTTATGTTTGCTGACATCCGTAAATTTTGATATTCATGACGTCGTTTATCTTCATGACGTTATAGTTTTAATGAATTAGTGTGATGTATCTCAAAGCATGGAGAATACATCGTTAGGTTACTCTTTACTATCTAATTTACCAATAAAAGGCTTTAAAATTAGAACATGAATCACAAAAAATCCAGTTTCTCTTAATTCGCAAGAGTTGCGATTTTTAAGTTAAAAAAATCGCTGCGTAAATATCTTCCTCTTCCCTTACTTGCTCCTTCTGGCTAAAATTATACCTTTTGGTTGCCTAGCAACAAGCTACGTAGCATATGTTACCGTCTTTGCATTTTCTTTTTTATCCGAGTCGTGGACCAAATAATTAGGCATAATAGGTGCTCATCACTTCGTTTTATAAAATATTGTAGTTTTAGGTCGCGTTCACTCGGGAACGCAGTTGTTCCGTTCCATTTTCGTTCAAGTTTCTGGAAAGAAATTTGACTGTTCTGGAAAGGACAGTTTCGTTTTTATCCGAGTCGAGGACCAAATAAATACCGGGTGAGTCAAAAAAAAAGTTTAGGCATTTGGAGGGCTGTGGAATAAAATATATGAAACTGAAATGTTCATCTATCAATCAAAGGGGTCAACTTAGATGAGAAAATTTTTTCATCTTTAAGACTCAACAACAATTTGAATGCTTGTAAGGGGTTTGTATGGGAATCGAGAATTCCACATTCCATTCTGGTCCATGATTTATGTGGCATCGAAGTTTACATTGCCAGTTTGAGATGCTGAATTCCTATTTCAATAGAAGGTAAATCATGGACCAGAATGGAATGTGGAATTTTTGTTCCCAAACATGCCCTTTACCAGCATTTTCCTAATTTCTGGTTCTGTATGATGAGGGATACTACTAAACAAAATTTTCTCATCTAAGTTGACCTTTGACTGATAATATCGGTCACATGCTTTTTATTCCACAGCCCTCCAACGCCTACACTTTTTTTGACTCACCCGGTAGACATAATAGGTGCTCATCACTTCGTTCTTCAGGGATATAAACGATTAAATTATTGCATGAAATACCTTATTTGAAGCAATAAAATTCTATAAAGAATTCTAGTTTTAGGTCGCGCTCACACGGGAACGCAATCGTTCTATTCCACAATCATTTCTTCGATCCATTCTATTCTTTCTAGCAACAAAAATACCCATGCATGCTCTTTGAGCAAAAGTTTGATCATTCCATTTTTGGACCAGTTCTACACTTGGTCGCTTGCTCACACGGAAACGGAACGGAACGGAACGGAACGGAACGGAACGGAACGTAACGGAATCGAACGGAACGGAACGGAACGGTTACGTATCGTTCCACCTTTCATGTTACCTTTCTATCGCTTCACTTTCTGAAACGCAACGATGTTATTAGAGGCGTTCCCGCGTGAAGACACGAGTTCCAATTTTCGAGCCGGAACGATATAAAATTGAAATATTGCGTCTAAAATTAGCGATATAATGTGAAAGTTCGAATGATCAAAGAATAAGAGCTTCATCAAGCACACTGGAAACAAATTTAAATGGCATGCAGCACTTAATTCCATTTGATAATGAATCTATGCAATTTTGGAGGATGTTTCAAACACGGGGTATCATCTAAAGCACAACTACCCACAAATTCAAAGCAATGTTGAAATTTTTCAATATGGCTTTGGTCCTTAACGGGGTGAGTGGCCGAGTGGCTTATACACTCTTCGTCAGGTGACTGAAGTTAAGCTTGGTCAAGTGAGGTCAAACTCTGGATGGGTGGCCTCAGAGGTCTGACCTCACAACTCACCTCGTCATCCTTCGGAAGGGAAGTTAAACTAGGGGTGCCATGCCTGGATGCGGCATGCACAGTGGGCCTAAATTAGCTTTCAGTAGCTAGAAATCCTGACGAGCCCACTCAAAACAAATTGAAAACAAAGAAGCGCACATAAGAATTGTTTATAATTGCATTGTTGATTATCGGCATTATAAATCTTGATGACCTTTCCAAACTTGCCTCTTGGGGTTTTCATTACAAATGGATAAAATGAAAAGGTGAAAAACAGAGGATCTATACTGAATTTCTGCCTACCTTCTGTTCCATTCCATTGAATTCACTCTTGATTGAATATCATCATCAAACTTTGGTAACAGGTCAGGTGTATTCAGTGGTCCAATGTCTACAAAATATAGAAAGCGCTCAAAGGTACTGACATTTCATTTAAAAAATCGGGCATGTTAAAATGCCCCTATATTCTTTAAAGGAATGCAACAATTTATTTACGGTTGCACTCAGATATTGATGTTCTAATGGTAGACACGAAGAGATCGGACTTTCGCATAATTTGTCTCCTGCAAGCATGAAAAACGCTTCTCTAGCGGGCAGATCAAGAAGAGTTGTCGATTTTTGACAGGCCATGACAACGATGAGTCATACTTTTGGCAAAATTTTGAGTTTCGGCTATTGAAATGTATGCTTCGACTGGTTGAAATCCTGCCTCCTTATCATTGGTTCATGCAAGGATAAGTTATTGGCGTGCGTTTCTAAAATGCAAATAAACTGAATTTTATGCTGCATTTCAGTGCGTTCATTGCTTTTCAAGACAGTCAATAAGTAGCATTTTCCCCAGATTTGGTGCTTTTTGAAACAAATGTTCCCTTTCAACATTTTGAGGCTACTGGGAACTTCCCAGATAAACTGATAGGCATAATGGACGACAAAAATAGGAAATGGCAGAAGGGCTTTCGAAGGATGAAGCTACAATCGCGGACAAAACTCTTGATACACTTCGTCGTTTGGAGGAAATTTCGAGTTGAGATCCCACCAGACCCCATTGCAATGTTGAACGCTGATGAAAATGTCATAGATGAGTTGAAAGGTATGTCTTATTCAAGCAACCAACATTGCAAAGGGGGCAGGGGGGCCATTAACAGTGACGGTCGCAGCTTACATGCAGGAAAATGAAATCAATAAATGAAATTTCATTATGAATAAATAAAAATGTAATGAAATGAATGGAAAGGCCTCCTTTAACGCAAAACTCATCTGTCCCAACGAGTTTTTTCAGCGATTGTAGATTTGGACTACGTTCACACGATGCCGGCACATTTTGAAAATGGAACAAATGTGACGGTAGGAAATTTGATGGCAAAACAACTCACTGAAAGACTTTAATGTCAAAGAAATATACCTACACCCTAAGAATTGACCAGTCTCGTTCCGAAACCGTTGAAAAATGTTCTGTTTTTCATCATTTCGAGTGCTCAAACGATGTCGTTTCCAAAATGTGTCAGTCAGAGTTCCGCTTTCAAAGCCTGCCGTTTTCGAAATCTGCCGAAAAAAAATTGCCGTTTTTGTGTTAACGGGAGGACTATCCGCCACATTTTTCACCGTTTTCAAAATGTGCCGGCATCGTGTGAACACAGTCATAAAAATATTCTCAAGCCACAAGGTTCAGAGTGAAAGAAAAGGAAAGAAGGAATGCAAATAGAAACATGAATAAACTGAAGCTTTATTGAAGGTCAAATTATGATAAAACTGATGTCACCAAAAGTTTGATCTTTTGTGCTCATTGCCCTGAAATTCAATTTCTCCTTCCAAGCGGCGATGGGGCACTGGCTAAATGGGCCACACCAATCTACCTAAAGTCCCTCGTCAAACTTGCTGACAGCTTTTAAAGGGAATCGACATGGTTAAAAGCTGGCCCGGGCCAAGTCAAAAATATAATCTATTGTACTCGACAACTTAGACGCATCCGGTTTCGTTGTGGCTAAAGAAAAAATGGATTTTTCGGCGTTTCTCTAGCCTATTTATAGCGGCTACGAGATATAGCTATGTCTATACCCTTTAAGCTTGATTATTTGCACACCTGATCACCAAGGATTCTAGTTCTGTGCTGAATGACTTTGAGGTGCGGCACTTCTATAGGATTCTCCTAAGATCCCCAGTACATTGAGAATACTGTAACAGATTTTGAAAAAATAAAGTTCTTATCTAAGTTAACACTTTAGCTACCATACAGAGATATCGTCAGTGTACAAGATCCAATGACTTGTGTCAAAGCTGCAGGTCTTCAAACATCATAACACTTATCTTACTTAACCATTATTAGAATTAAAAGTTCAGCAAATGTCGTCTAAACTTTCCATTTCATTTTAATTTGAATTATGAGTGTACTTGGTAACAATTAGGCCTCAAAACCAGTCTGTCCAAACAAAACTGCATGATATGATTAAAAATTTACAACTTTTGTAGGTATTTAGTTGACATGCTAAATTTTTGTATATATTGGGTAAAAGACGATGCCACAAGGAGAACGAGTAGCCTCACGACATAGTCCCAGATATTGCAAAATAGCAACAACGACAACAACAACAATAACAACAACAACAACGTTTCCTTTTTTGCTCAATCTGGGCCTTATGGATTTTGATATAAATTTTTGAGACGGAGATGCACACGTTTACGTGTGCCCTTTGGATCGAGGCTGCAGTGTAGTCTCGGAAGTGAGGCAAGTGACCCTCGACAGTTGGAAATTCTCAAAGCTGCGGTGAAGTTCATGGAAGCTAATTGTCCTTAAAACTGAGGAACTCCTGATTCACAGTGAAAGGTTTGTTGCTTCTTGGATTGAGGAAACATTCGTATGGATACTTGTGGCTTTTGTTCATGGCTAATATCACTGTAAACTTGAATTCTGAGCTGTTTTAACATTGGAGGTTCGAGCCGGCAACTTAGGCCCATCCACCATTGCCTGGTGTTCGTACAGTGTTGCTATGGTTTCCAAATCTAGTAATGAAATCGATCGGGGAAAACTTCATCCCAAATTTTAGTATCAAAGTCCATAAGTCGTAGTTTGAGCGTCCATCAGTCTATCAATAGCGATAACTACGAATATGCAATCAGTCTAGAGAACGAGCATACATTGCAACCCCGTGGCTTCAACAAGTATTATAAACGTCTACGTGAAAATGATAAACTAACCTACAGCTTAAACCACAATCTACGAAAAGAAAGCGGCTAGTCCTTTAGGATTATGAATACCAAATACTTGTTTTGAAACCAAATGAATAATTTTATTTAGTTCTGCCATGAAGATACCTAATGAGGATTTGTTTTGCATTGCTGGATCAATGTCTAAAGTTTACAGCAGAGAAATAAAAAAGCAAAATCGAAAAGTTCAATTCACTTTTTCCACAATCAAAGTAAATTTGGCTTATCCATGAAAACATAGTCTATGACGAAAGGTAAAAGACCAAACTAACTCTAGATGAAAACATTTGTTCTGATTTTTGCTGGAAATTCCTAATAATTCTTGCAACTGCTGGGCTTGTCAACAATCATAGATGTTTGCCAAAATATATCGGATGAGCCAGAAAATGTGGGATTTTTGCCATTTTTTATTGATTGAGTCTACCTTTGAAATTTCTCTTCTTTTAAAGTTAACTGCATACAGGGTGTCCCAAAAAATTGTGTCCCGTTTGTGTGGCTACTGTGCAGGAACTGTGGATTCAATCATATTGGTTTTTACACAGTTGGATAGGTCAGGCTTCAACTTAGAGTTTCAGACCTTGTATGAGTCAATCTGACACATGGTTGCTGCTTTATGGCAGATAAAAGGCAAAATAAGTAGATGCTTCAAAAACAGCACTTCTATTGTTTTCCAGCAATGTCAAAATAAAGTAAGTTTTCAAAGGAAGGGTTCTAGCGTCGTATAAAAACTTATACTAAATCTTTAAAGAGTCAGCAATATTTCCTATTCATCACAGGGCACTGTCTACCTTTTGAACAATGAAGTGTACCCTGGGTACCAGAGCCTAATGTGGGGGAACGAGAATAAAATAAAAATAGAAAAGGGGGGAGAGAAGAAGAGGTCTCTTCTTCTCTCCCCCCTTTTCTATTTTTATTTTATTCTCGTTCCCCCACATTAGGCTCTGGTACCCAGGGTACACTTCATTGTTCAAAAGGTAGACAGTGCCCTGTGATGAATAGGAAATATTGCTGACTCTTTAAAGATTTAGTATAAGTTTTATACGACGCTAGAACCCTTCCTTTGAAAACTTACTTTATTTTGACATTGCTGGAAAACAATAGACCTACTGTTTTTGAAGCAACCACTTACTTTGCCTTCCCTCTGCCATAAATCAGGAACTACGTGTCAGATTGACTCAAACAAGGTCTTAAACTTTAAGTCGAAGCTTGAACTAAGTAACTGTGTAAGAACCGAGATAATTGAATATACAGCTCCTCCACAGTAGCCACACAAACGGGACACAATGTTTTAGGGGCACCCAGTAGAAGAAAGGCTAATTCAGTTATCAAAATTTGTTTGACCAAAATCGGTATTTTCGTTCCATGAATACGAGAAACTTTGATAAAGTAGTGTAGTGTTTCACAAGATTCCAAAAATAGTCCTTCGGTTAGATTCATATTCATGCTCGTGTGAACATAAAAACCATGACAAAGTCATTGTTTCTCAACCAATTCAAACAAGGCATAATACAAAATGAAAAGCTATTGCCATTGATTCATACCCTATGGGGACTATCTATTTAATTCTCATCGTTTACGTAACAGAAAGTCACTATGTCAGCGATATTTTTCACCAAAAATAGCTCTATCACAAAATCACAAATAAAGACGGATAAAATGAAATGTTTCAAAACTAACTGTCTATATCTAACTAAATCTTTCATCTGTAAGATAAACTTCAACACACCTGATTTCACTAGCTGTGATCCAAATATGGCTTGTTAAATGTTCCACGCTTTTACTGACTCACCCGGCAAAGTCAAGGATAATTCTTCAAGAATAACATGCTATGGCTCATTGTATCGTAGAAAAGCTACATTGGTTGTCATAATTTCGTCAACTAAAATCGATTTTATAGTTCTGGATCTATTCGTGATTTTGCTTAAAATCAAGTTTCTGGGAGCGCTTGAAGAAGAATCAGAAGTTACAACCAAGTTTTGCCATTCACATAAAATTCTCTTCAAGTAATTTAAGAGAAAGATGTAATATCAACTTACAGCAGCCTTTCTATGTTGTAATTATTTTGATGACCTGTGTATGCATTAGAATTTAAAAATGAAATGAACTGAACTGAACTGAACTGTTGTCAAGATTCGACGCCTTGATGCTGTGATTTTTATGTCAACATTATTCCACAGCCTGGCAACTTCTTCATCATATTATTTCATGCTACGAGATGTCCTCCATAAAGGAAGAATTACACTTACTTCCAAATCTCTTAGGCGACTCGAAGAGCCTTCAAGAATCATTTGAGATAAGTTTAAAAATACAAAAACCACACTCGACATAAGATAAAATTACCTCTGTTATCTTACGAAGTGTTCAGCTCTTCTACACAAGACAACTCCAAAAGAGGGAGGTAAACATGATTTAACCACGGTATATGAATAGAAGGACATAAATAACTTATAGTCGGTTTGATATAATTGAGCTAGACCTTGATTTATGAAAGTGAAACTAATTCGGTAGTGAAGAACCGTCACTAAGATCTTGAATGGTCGGCGAGAAAGGACAGGTTTTTCCTTTGGTATGTGGTTTGTTTGCATTCATTTGTGTGGAATCATTATCTATAGTGGAATTAACTATCACAAATATTAGCATAAACATCCACTTGATTTGGTGTCTGCTCGTATCGCAGTTTCACGCAATCAGCAATATATTCCACTAGCAACCAACAACGCGTAACCGTTAGCAGCCAAACATAAATCGTTGGGTGGTGGTGGATATGTAGCAGGACTCATGGAAAATGTATTCATTTGTTTTCAGTGATTGATTCTCTCTTTTCTGTTATACTGGGTGTCCCAAAAAATACACAGATTTGGTCGACCTGAGCGATGAAAATTTTGGCGTGAATCAACCAGAAATTATCTTAATGCATACATTGATAGTTGACTGAACATAGATGCCTTGTTTTCTGATACTGGGGTAATGAGAGCTAAGGCATTGACTTTCATCTCTAGCTCACGAGCAGCTCATAAGTATAAGAAATCTCTAGGTCAGCGGTGTTTTCGTCGTGATGCTCAAGCTTTACAGAAATGCCCTTGAGCATTTTCTGTTCAAGCGGAAAATGCAGCTCCTTGGAAATAACACTTTAGTCAGTTTTCATCTCAGGAAGTAGACTACATTACATAAGTCCCTCTCCCTCTAACTTACGCTCGTTGTTGTTGTTGTTATCGCTTCAGTTGAGGGACTTATGTCCTTACACTTCAACAATACAGGGACTAATTAGGCCAAGTCCGCCGCGTTCACGGCGCGACCAATCAGATCGCTACTTTCTTAATATGGTCAACCCACGTGCCTATTTGTAGCGTTTGATTGGTTATCACTTCAAAGTTTGACTTCTCGAAGCGAAGCGACACTCGAAGTGACCTTCGAAGGGACGTTCGAATTTTCTTTCGACATTCGTAGAATGGAAGATGTACTAAGTTTCTCTCGGGGGGGGGGGGTAACTCAGTCTATTATGTGACGGGGACGTGCCATTTTGCCCGAAAAATTGGTACCCATAATTCCGTAAATTCTAGTGGATTTTAGGGCCATAATTCCACAAATCGAATAAATATCTGGGCCATAATTCCGGAAATTATGAAAAATCCCCTGAAAAGGACACCCATAATTCCGTGAAATGTCAAAAAATTGTAAAAATGATACCCATAATTCCGTAATGGTTTGAAAAAAGTACCCCTAAAAAATGGCACGTCCCCGTACCACGAACAGTACTAAGGTACCCCCCCCCCCGAGAAGTTTCTTCTGATTTTTCATAAGATTTTAGTCCCTGTTTAGAATCCGTTTGTTCGTGAGTCCTTTGTATGAGTGAAATTAAAACAACAGATTATAAATGTTGAACGAATACAAGGAAATACGTCGTCAGTCTACTCAGGAAGAGTCGTCCATGTATTTTCTGCGGTTGGAAACTTCGAGACTACTCACATTTTGACAGTTTGCACCAACTGCTGTACTTCTGCACTGTACTGCATAATTGTTCGAATGCGAGAGTTCGATACAAAATTTCTAGCTGGTATTCTTATATTGGTAAACTGGTATTCTTATATTGGTATTCTTATATTGGTTTACCAATATAAGAATACCAGCAAGAAATTTTGTATTGAACTCTCGCATTCGAACAATTATGCAGTACAATGCAGAAGTACAGCAGTGGAGAAGTGCAACAATTAAGCCTGGTTTCCATATGATCGTAACAGTCGGCGACGCGTCGCCGAGACAGGCTCGGAGACACATCGGGGACGGCTGCGTTAAATGGGAACATTTTCTGAACGACGTCGCCGACGTCGCCGATCAGACGGGGACGGTACGGGGACGCATCGAAAGAGTTGAGATGAGTTTAAAGCTTGGTTTCCAAATGATAATAACAGCGATGGTTTCCATATGTCGTCGACTGATCGGGGACACGTCGCCGAAGCGTCGCCGACTGTTACGATCATATGGAAACCAGGCTTTAACACACAAAGGTAGTATACAATTAACAATTTTACGAGCGTAAACTTATTATTGTTCAGTTAACTAACTGCCTGGGCTTCCTGTGTTTGCACGTACAATCTTAACATACAACAGACACAACGGGAGGGGATGCTTGATAAAAAGAAGGGCATTTTAACGATGAGATTTATTGATTCTGATTGACACCTGTGGAAAGCGACCAAAAATTCTGAATACAGAGATTTCTACGGCTAAATAGTTAAGCGGCAAGGCTAAATCTGCCTCGAAACCCCGGCGGGTGCACTGTTATAGAAAAATGTATATCATGCGTGTCCATAAAATCACCGAGAAAGGGGTACAAAATTAATGGAATCCAAGGACCTAGAATTTAAGAAAAAGGGGTACTTTTTACAGAAACATGTCAGTGAATTTTTGAAAAAGGGGTGGTTTTCAGAATGATTAATTAAAGCAGAAAAAGTAGATATGAAATGCTTGATTTCACTGATCAGAGTAAAGCCAAAAGAGGCAATATCATCTTTAAAAAAACAATTGTTTATATACTTGGACTTGCAGTATGTCTTAAGTCTAAAACTTAAAGAACCATTGAAGTATGATGAGGCTTCAAAATAAATGAAGAAACACATCATTGTTATGTTGCCAATTGTGAATATTGACAAATGAGTAAAGGAGTAGAGGCTAGGAAATTCTGTTCACTTCTTGCTAATTACTTTGTCATAGTTAAGCATATTAAGAGTTTACTGAGCATTGCTATTCACAAATGCTCACTTTGAGTTTGGTGCAATAAATATGCAAAAGGCAGAGGCATGTGATGATGATGAGATGAAAATTATGATACAAGTCTCACGTCATGCCATGTTTGAATTTTTGGACGCGCTCTCTGTTACTACGTTATCTCCATCCAACATGCAGCGACATCAATGCAATCCAAATTCATGGAGATCGAATCTGAATACAGTTTTTTGTGCTTCATTTGCTTCAATTCTTCCCATTCCACCACTAGGTAGGCCTTTTAAATTTATTTTTGCTAGCCTCTCATTCATAGCCAAATCGAGGCTAATAAACAAATTGATCCAGATCGAAAAATAAATGGCGGGAAAAGAAGAAAGATGCCTGTCCTGTCAGTGGCGCCGCCAGGATATTTTATTGGAGGGGCGAAAAAAAAAGGAACGGGGTCTGGGGCGGAGCCCCAGAAAATTTTTCTTGGACCACGCCCTCTACTTTGGCTATAAACGCGACCAACGCCCCTTTTATAGATTGACGTAGGTAAAGATCGTACGTCCGTCCTGTGACCGAGGGTCCAACCTTTCGATCCCCGAAGATTTCTGCGACGAATTTAACACGCACCACGCTGTAATGGAATTTTCAAAGGCTCAAAGGGCTATCATGTCCTCTCAGGTTCAGAGATATGAAGTATAGGCCTATACAGCTTGTGAAAAAACGGGCATCGGGCTCAGCAGAAACTTCAAAGTACAGTATAGATTGAGGGGGTCTGGGGGCAAAGCCCCCAGGAAATTTTTTGTCGATACACTCTTTGCTTTGGCTTAAAACACTTCTACCGACCACATATTAGCCTGTGCTGCATTGGAATTTTTGATCACTTTGCAACGATTATCCAAATTAGCATCTCCCGTAAACTTTTTAAACATGATATTTTTTGGCTTAGAATGCCTACCCTACATGTCATCTTTACCAAGACCAAATGAGAAACTTTCACAATTTTGTAACTATTTTCAATGATTCAATGAATCATCTCCGCAGGAAAATTTTTGCGCAAACACACTCAATCTAGTATCCATGGCCTCAAAATATGCAAGTCTTGGACATTCTATGGTAGTTTGTCTGGAATAGTTTTCAAAAAGCCAACTTATTCTATGGCTATGAACAAGTCTCCCAGTCACTTTCCAGCATTTCACCGAAAGATTCTTACCATGCACTACCTTATCTATACTCAACTACCCAACTTCTTTCTCCTCGTTCGTGAAGAAGATCTTGACTTACGTCCTCCACGAGCTATGTTGATGAGATATGCAAACATTGAGCGTACGTAGAACGGGGGTCTGGGGCTTCACCAGGAGAAAAAAATTCGAGTCAATGCCGTACAGATCGTGGGAAAATGCAATTGAAATGGAAAGATTGTAGAAACCTACATCCATAGACATTAGATCTGCCAAGATCTTCGGCCCTACCCCCCCCCCTCACAATTTTTACGCCAGAATTAGAAGAACTAGAAAAGTGGTCCTGGAGAACATTGGGGGGGGCGGCCGCCCCCCCTTGCCCCCCCTTCCCGGCGCTTCTGTGTCCTGTCTGTCTGTTTTGAAAGCATGTTAGCAATCAAAGATGCGACTTGACTTGGTGGGTTATTCTCACATTACTCTGTTAATCATTAAGTTATTTCCTATTTCATTTTCTAGCATTAGCTTGATCTACACATACAGTAAGGTCCTGCCTAAGAAACCTGCAGGAAGGCTGTGTAGCCAAGTTTCTGTTTTGTTAGCAGCATTAATAAGTAAGACAACATTGAGAAAACCAGAAAAGAAGTTTTCTTGTGAGATGAGTTAACTATTTGGAACAATTCTCTTCAGAAAAAGGCTAATGGAAGCACATACAGCACAGGATGAATGATCATAGCTAGTTGTAATAACATTTTTCACATACAGAGGTAAAATTATATTGATGACAATGGTCTTTTGATTCCTTGATTGTTCATTAGTTTTGTGTGATGCCTTGAATGATAGTTCCATGGGTATGTTTGGTTCTAAAGCCTATTATTACAAAAATATGTTTTTGTACAATTGCACGTTAATGGAAAGGTCAGGACAAAGAGGGTCAGATTATTCTTATATGATGTAAGAGTTTGGTTTAATCACAGTAAGAATGTGCTATCGTTCATGAATTCTCGTAAAGGTTTGTATGTTTGAAAAACTCATCATGCTTTTTTTTGCCCAACTCATGTTCACACTACTGCATCCAGAATTGTTGTATCTAAATGTAAGATTTTAGTTGTACGTTGTTGCCCTGCATAGGAAAAATACTGAAAATTTCAGCTAGTCCCTGTCATAGATTGAGCGAGCAGCTGTAAATAGTTGAGGTTTTATCAAATAAAGGCTACAGTTTGGTTTTATGAGATATCAGTGATTTTCAATAAAAAGGGTACTTTTCACAATTTGAGGGGCCGTGAAAAGTCAGTGATAGGGGTCAAAAATTGGAATTGATTCTCAGTGAAAGGGGTCTTTTCGTAAATCCATGGACAAGCATGTATGTACTACTGTAATTCAAGTGCACCCGCCGGGCTCGAAACGTGGAAGGCTTCTTATACCATGGCCTGATTCTCGCTGCAGCTCAAAACTTTATAGAATTAAACAAAAAAACTTTCTGTAATAATTCCTGACTTTATGCTTCCAAGACGCTGTAAATAAGCTTTTAGTTATTCTCCAGCATTTTTTGAAACAATCTCAGAGCTGTTTTGAAGAAAATCATTTGCCGTATTAGTGGCGTTTCCGCTGTCTTTCTCACTGTCATCTTCACTACAGCGTCCATCTGAGTCGTATTTCCATGCAAAATATTTGCAGCAAAGCGGCAAGATATTCTTGCGTCCGATTCTATTGGTCTGTCGGTCTGTCTGTTGTTTGTGTTTAAAAATCTTAGTAGTGCATAACGAGGCTGTCAAAAATGACAACGTTACGTTTTTCCCAGAAATCAGCGCATGCACAGCAAGAAAACTAAGTTGATATAATGTTTTGCACTATAGCCTGATAACCAGACCCAAGTTCAAAGGAAATATAAGGTTCTTTAATGTTCTTTCAACTTGGGTCTCGTTATTAGGCTAGTTTTGCATAAAAACTGCATCATTCACATGGTCAACTGACTTTTTCAAAAGGTAATATACCAACAAATTTGTCACTCAACTTTGACTATTTTTGGAGTTTCATAATTTCAGGACTTCAGGGGATTCTTACACGAAGGCATTGCCTAAATAAGTTGCTATTGACAAGACCTGCAGCATCGCCTCACTGTCGTTATTACTAAAATGCTCTGGTTTCTCTGCTTCGTCGAAGACGCACTTTGCAGTGCCTTATTTGTCCAACAACGGCCACTTGTGCAAACTAAGCAAACTCATAAGCAAACTCATCAGAAACTCACCAGTTACCGAAATGCTTTTCATTTTGCATGGCTAATTCAGTAGGAACTGATTTTTTAAAGCCCTAATTTAAACATCGTATTTTTTCATGTCGAATTGAAAAGCACTGAAAACGGCAGAATCTACCGTACCTAAAAACCTGATTTAAACACTGTCTCTTTACCACGTTTTATTTGTAGTGTTGTTGTAGTTGTAAGTGTATATATCTCGGTTGGAGGATTAGTAGGACACACACGTGTTACAGAGTAATGAGAGCAGGTCATACAAATTCTATATTATTGAAAAATCAGGTGGTTAAAATTACCTTTTTTCAAATCGGTAAGCGCACTTACTGATTACTTGCAGAATCGGCGGACCATGCCGGCCTAGAATTGATTTATGAAACGCTGCAGAAATTTGATGTTTAAACCAAGTCGTGTTATTGTGCTGCTGAAGAGCTTAAAATGGTTTGTATGATTCAAACACCGTTTCAATAAAACCGACACTTGGAGACTTTGAACAGAATCTATTCAATTCAACCAGGCAAAATTTATCTATTTAAACAGGACAAGAACTCATTAGGTGATCTTGTCCTCCACACAGACTGCATTATTCAAGTGCGATTTACTGCAAGTCCCTTTGAATTCGAAGCTGAGCTGCAATATTCGATACTGTTCCAAGTTCATCAAAAAAAATTGCAAAAGAATCCTCCACATACAATTTCTTCATAAAACTTGGTTTAAACGGTCTGTAAATGAGAGCCTTTGATCTGCCAACTACACTCTAAAGTCACGGCTAACAACGCAATGTCGCATCAGTAATGCGTGTAAAGTAGAAAACCCTGTGTATGGTACAGGCTGAGTCAGAGCAAGGTTTAAATCTTAGCAAGCCTTGTTCGCCTGATTCTTAAAAAATAATGCTTGACAAGCAGCTTAAATGTCAATTTAGCGGACAGAATGTTGTGGATCAAGATCGATTGTATCGTTCTCTCTGTACAAAAATTTATGAAGAGTTCAAAACTTTGCAAACAGGCCTAAGATCTTTCATCAAATCACCTGCAGGGAAACTTGATTCAGGAAAGTGAAGTAATTTTCGTGAGTCTGAGTGCAAGCTACAAAACTGTACCAAAAACGACAACACTTAAGCACAGTTAGACTAGCCCCGAGTCTATTTCGTCCATCATGACAAAATTGAGAAAGGGAGGATTGGGAAAGAGAAAAGCAATTAAACTTTCACATAGACTTACTACAGACGATGAAACAGACTTGAAGCAAGTATGAAGCACATTCTAAGGTATTTGTATACCAATGCGAAGCAGTATTTTCCCTTTTTTAATCTATTTTCAATTATTTAGATTTCGGTATTCAGTATTTATCATGTATTTATTTAGTATCAGTATTCAGATAGTCAGATGCCTGTATCTCATCTCCATCTCATCACAAAATCTCGTTTGATAACTGTGTAGCTGAATTGTTGGAAAATTTTATCAAGGATTTTGCCGCTAATTGCAAGGACTCTCACATTAAAGATTTCATGTAATTAGTTGTTAGACTTTCACTTTTGCCTAACGCAACTTTAGCATCTTATTTTAATTGCTGCTACACATCAATCTTCAATTTATAGAGAACTATCGCCCTTATCAGACCACTTTTCAGAAAACCAAGATTTTCGGAAAGGTCAAAGCAGTCCTGGAAGAGAACTCCCCTTGAATAGGCTTCTCAACTCTTGCTACAAACCTCAAAGTGAGATTTGTTCCATCCGTTTTTTTGTTGTCATGCAGGAACCACGCAAATACGGACAGGTCTGAAACGCCGTATCGCCCTTATCAGACCACCGCAGAAGAACGATGAATTTAGCACATCAAAATCTTTTCAAGGCCGTTGACAGTTCAACAAAGTATTTTTTACTTTCCCAGAAAGCCAGAAAGTTACGTGACCAATCCTAATTTGATTGAAAATGATTTCAAAATATTGTTAATTTCACTCCCGCTTTTAACTCTCTAAGCCTTGACCTCAGTCAACTCTAACCACACGATGCGTCAGTAGTCTACAAAACTAAAGGGTTTCACGCGGTGGACACACCTGGGCGGCATAATGTCAGCTACAGTGCTCTTCCAAAAGGAGCCTTAGGTCTAGCAATTTGTGTGCAATTCTCGAAATTTCTTTGGATATGAAACGAGAAGAGTTGGAGGAAACATTCATGAAGACTATTCTATGTTAACTGAAAGAGATATCGAGAAACGACACAAAGTAGACATGGTGTGTGGGAAACATCGAAGGAAATGTGAATTGTTGTACTTACACCTTCGTTGCAGGTAGGTCAATTTGAAAACTTTATTGCAAGTCTTCAGAGCAAAACAAAACAGCGAAAGCGAAGAAACATCAAAGAAATGACATCAGCAAACAACTTTCGCGCGCTTTTTGGATTAGCTAGGCCCAAGCTCCATTTTAATTCTAACATTTTATTCAAGGCCATTGCACAACACGGAATCGATGGTGGTCTGATAGGGGCGATATTACTCAAGCAATCTGTTAACCAAACATTTCTTTACCCGAGTGGTGCTCTGAGGATGCTCTAATAGACCCTGTTTACATGCCAGAAAAGAGGCTTGGATTGAGCATCCAAATCTATCAAAAAATTAGAAGATAAGTAAAAGCACGACCACAGTTTTCAGTCGATACTGCTAGCTGTGGTCTGAATAACTTGGAACTCGGAACACTTTCAGAGAGTTCGGAATGCTTTAGTTTATACATGACAAGTTTCATTCGCCTTCTGTTTTATCGTTCATAAATTTTAGCTGTAAAACAGCGAAACAAATTATCCTTTTCACTTGAATATCAACAATTGAAATCAAAGATCAAACTTCGATTCGCAACCTCTCAAAATTAAACCTTGCTCACAATTTAGTTCGGTCTGCAACTGTTGAATAGCAAAAAGTTAGCTAACAATTAATCGAAACTAAGAGAAACAAGGCAAAAGCAAATGAAATTCCATGGGTATATATAAACTGAAGCATTCCTTACTCGCTGTGAGTATATCATTGTTGATCAGCTTTCTGAAAAGTGTTCTGAGATGAGATCCGAAACATCCGAAGGAACTTTATGCAAGAGCTCCACAGGTAAAAGTGCGGAGAACGGGGGTTATTCATTTGTAAAATCAGTCCCTGTTTTCTTTGAGCAGTCAGGCCCTATTCAAACGTACGCTGTGTCTTATCTTACCAGTATTATTACTATCTTCATAGTTCACTCCTTGGTGGGCTGATAATATAAATCTTCTGGCTTTGTCAAAGCATTCACGATAACTTGGAATGCCGATTAAAAGATATCAACAATGATTGTCATCGTTTGCCTCATCCTCCGCTTTATCATCAAACTGCGCTTTCAACAAATTTTCCAATCGCAAGACTGATAATTGCTACTACTGCAGCGATTACTGTAGTGGGAACTACTTTGGCATTGACAACATCATCCAATTCAATAAACGAGGCAGAATCTGGGACTGAGGTAGTTGATCTAGGAACTGACCATTGAAAAAGGCGTAAAATGCAATTCAAATTTGATTTGACCAATTGAGGTATTCAGGCAAAGTTGAGGGCAGGTAAGAACAAAGGAGATCTTCATCACTTATCTTGAAGTGATTGGTATGCAAGAGTTTCTATTCTGTCCATCACCAAAACAACAAAAAATTGCATCATTAGGTGACATCATCAGCACGTCACATGTTTGATTTTTTAATGTTTTGTTATAGAACATTAACTTTTGCACGATTTAATGTAAACATCAAATGGAAACTCGATGACCTTGCGTCCTTGGGTCCAATAGATGAAATACTAAATGCACAGAGTAACAACAACAGTTAAATTAGAAATAAAAAGTGTGTTGCTAGTAGCGAGAAAGGTAACAACGTCATCGAATTCCCATTTGATGTGCCCGTTGTTAAAAGTAAATCGTAGATTATTTTCTGTAAGATGGGTAAAAAGTGAACAATTCAGAGAGGGGTCCACTTGGTCATTTAGTTGCTTAAAAACCTAATTTGGACAGGGTTAACGCAGGGGCGGTCAGGCATGATAATTGTAGGGTGGCTAGCAAGCCAACAGGGCCCGGTTCAGAGTGTGGTAAATAATTTTTAACCACACCCAATAAAGAAATCACTTCAAGCATGCTCTGTCCTCTATAGCACTTATTGACTTATTGATAGATATACTGGAAAGCAATGCTTGCACTTTAATTTAACACTCAACTTATCTACCTTCCGTACTTTATTTGAATCAAACGTTCTTTATAAATACAAATAAAAGTGCAGCGTGTGGCGACGTATTAGTAGCAAAACGATCGATAATACTTATCAAGATATACTTAAACGCCATAGAATAAAGAAACTAAACGTATCGGGCCGTGCCCTTCGTCAGTAGTGACGAAGGGCACTGCCCGATACGTTTAGTTTCTTTATTCTATGGCGTTTAAGTATATCTTGATAAGTATTATCGATCGTTTTGTTCTTTATAAATAACTTAGATTCTAATACAACATCATGGTGAAAGGTTCTTCATGACTCCAAAATACCATTTCTTTTGGGAATGACAATAATAGTAAGAGTGGCAAATAAGAATAGTTACACTCATAGCTCTTCGCTTTTCATTCCTCATTGCAATATCTTCAGCTCCAAAATTGAACTGACTAGTCTCGTCCGATCGAAATTCATATTGGACGGAGTTGCAAAAATGTGGTTCCGGGGGCTTGCCCCGGGAAATTTTTCACAACCACGCACTCTGGATCATTGGAAAACGCACTATTTTTTGCAAGACTTGCCTTCGATATAGGTGAAGGCTCACAACTTATTAGAGTCTTTCGTACCCTGCGTACCAGCGCCTAATAAAGATTTCTTTTGTAGCCAGGGTAAGTCTTCCGCAGAAAACTTTGAAAATAGGACGTCAGTTTTACGAGGATACAGAATATTTTTGAGTTGTATGATATCAAAACTTATAGCGTGATAAATTTCTGAAATATGGATAAGTTCGAATATTCATTTGGATGAACTTATAGCTTTCACACCTTGTGCCTTACAAAGTGAATGAGCTTCATAAAATTATTTGGGAGTCAAAGCCCCAAAGCCCCCCATAGCCCACGGATCTGACTGAAAATGAAACTAACAGGAAGGAGGATTGTAGGGCAGCAGGCAGGGAAAAGGGAATGGGCAGGAGGACTGTGTAGGCAAGTTGATTTCCTGATAATGAAATGGGGGCTCCATGCAAGACTTATGGGAGTCACGGGAATCATCTGGAGTAGGGGCAGGAGGACTGCCTTGTACATTTAAGCTTCTATTGTCGCACGTTCTATGGTGCAAAATACTTCTTTGGAACTTGTCTCTGTGCAGTGGCATAACAGAGCAGCGTCAGCCCTCAGTAATTTAGCAACTCAGTGGCCCCCTACTGCTGCAAATAGATCAACAAATGTTTGACAAATTTTCAAGATTGAAAACGGTATTTTATTGGAAATAACGTTTCAAAGGTGAGCCCAGCCCAGGTCTTATACGAAGCCCCATTGGCAGTGGAAACATACTGAGTTGAAGGGCCACTGAGGTACAATGTGAGGCAAATCCAGCCAATGGGGTCCAAGGCATCTCCTTTGGAAAAAGTCTTTGCAACACGCTCTTTGATTTGGTAGAAAATCCATCTCTCGTAAAAATTTTACTATTGAGTGGAGGAATAGAGCTTGTGATCGACGAAACCCTTCACTAGGAAATTTTTGAAAATTGTGCTGATAGAAATGAATTTGGCGAGGTTTGGTCCATCAAGCCGTTTCCTCAAGATGTTCATGTTGTCTAGAGAAGATGTCTAGAAATCCTTTTACAACTGTGCAGTTCTTGTGTTCGATTTGATTCACAACTGTGGCAACTATGGTCAATTCACTAAAAATTTTAGGGCCCCATTTGAGATGTGCCCTAAAGTATTCAAAGCAAATCAACACAAACCTTTCTCCAAATACCTTCTTTGTTGAAAATCGTAGGGGAGGGGGGGGGGCTTAGGGCGTGGTGTAAGACCAACCACTGTGGGTAATGCCACTGTCTTTGTGCTAGATTTGAATTGGCTTATGAAAGAAAATAACTCAACGGTGTTCCTTGATCTATAAGAGCAGATGACATGACGGTCAGTGAAGGGCCCTGGTTATAACCGCAATACTACAATTTATGCAATCGATCTTTTTCAAACTTTCTCAACAAGGGCCCGTGATTTTTTTCCACCTCCCATATCAGAGGGCCCGGGTGGCGATCGCCACTTTGCCACCCGGGCCAGACCGCGCCTGGGGTTAAGCCTCATTACTAGTGTATTTTCTACCATGTTGAAATCAGAAAATTCGGAATTTCAGCATAATGACACACCAGAAATCAAGGAAATGAAACTAACACTCACGGCCCACTGGATCAAGATTATCAACCAATTGTTCTTCGTCCAATTCTTGCCTTCTTGATTGACTCACAGGCTTCCGAGGACTATCCTACAAAAAAGACCATAAAATTGTCACTGATCTATCCATTATTGGCAAATATTGATACCAGATGACCAAAAAAGTGAACCGAGAATATCTGTTATGCAAAACGAAGTAACTGACAAAAATCTATATTTCGAACATAAACGTTGTTTAATAGTTGAATGGCAGGGCTACATCCCTATTGTTTTCTGCATCTTACTGACGTGGCAAATTAGAAAAAAACAAGGATTTAGTTAATACAGATCTAAAGCAAGTTTGTTTCATATGGTGAAATTCTTGCAATAATCATCCCCAATGTCAACAAGTCAAAGAAAGTAGGAAAACAAGGGAAGACTGAGCTTCTCCTTCGAGAAGAACATAACAACACCCCCTAATAACGACCCCGCAGGACATTAAAAATACAGCGGGGAAGTGACGAAATTATATAATTTCAACGGTGATCAAAAATATATTGACCGGGAAAGGAAATTTTCAAATATAACCATGCTAGAAATTGTGAAATTGTATAATTTTTGATGGGGAAGAAAAAATTTCATTTGGCGGGGAAACAAATCTTCTCGGCAGGCCTTCCTTCTACGTTGGCGAGGCAATGTTTCAGCATAGTCGTTAGTGGGGGAGATAAAGCATGATAAGAAGGAGCGTAGACTAGAGATGCTTACCTTAGGAACGTAGTTGTTTATAATGTAAAAATCGAAGAAGGCAGCAAGTATTGCGTCACCAAATGATAAACCAACAACAACTGCTATTATTAATGCTAGCTCATGGATTCCAGTCAAATCTTCGCAAGTGTAAACTGCAATAAAAGAAGGTGTTTATTTCAACAAGAACAGATTTGTAATACAATACAAACGGTTGCTTTAATTGATACCCCAATTCAAAGCAATTAGTGACTACAGACAAAGGCTATTCTCTCAAACGGCAAATGAAACAGACACGGCCGCAAAAGTTGCCCCGAAACCAGTAGCGAAAACTCTCGCCTTGTGCAAACGAAGAGTGGGTTTTAAGAGAATGTGCCTATAATGAAAAAAGGGCACATCTAAAGTTTTGTCTCGTGGATTTTGTTTATTTGATTCAGGAGCTGTGTGGTAATTTTTTCATTTAAGCCTTAAATACCCAAGAATTATAATGCCTTCTGCTCGGCCTCTGAATCAAATAAACAAAATCCGCGAGAATAAACTTTAGATTTGCCCTTCTTCTTTTATTACAAGCATATAACATCTCTTAAAGACCCATCTTTTGCTCGTAAAAGGCGAGAAGTTGCCCCATTGGTTTTAGGGCAATTTTCCGACCGTGTATGTTTTGATTTACCAGTTGAGAGAATTTCCTTTGTCTGCAGTTACTAATAGCTTTGAACTTTTGTACTTTGAACGTAAAGCAACTGTTGCTATTGTTTTACAAAATCTGTCCTCGTTGGTTACTTCGAACCAATTCTAGACTCAATTTTATTCTCTTGGCATCACCAAATACTTCGATAAAAACTTGCACCGGGTGTGACAAGAAGATATCTCCACTTTTTGAAAAATTGTACAGCAAAATCTATGCACCTAATTTGCAGAATTTTGAGTCCATCATATTACTGGGGCTTTATTTAACTTTTGACGCGTTTCTCATACATAATAAACAGTTTTGTCAAGATCACGGCCAATTATTCTAAGCGGTAGTGAGAGTTAAGAATTCAATCTTATGATAATTTCGTATAATTTCGGAGCATCCTTCAAAGCGAGGTACCTTGTAAAAACACAGATTCCCACAACTTAGAGCCATTTCAAGAGTTTGCAATATGTCAAAAACTACTTTGTTCTTTTATAAAAATGAAGAAAGTTTCAGAAAGTTCTACGTTTTGCCCAGAAGTCTCCATTTTGATACGACAATTTGGGTACAGCAATCTGTACAACCAGAATTTAACAACATTTCTACTGCATGGTGAAAGAAGCTTCCCTGACAGAACTGATAGAAATATACGTGAGGTAATTCTCCAATTCATCAATGAAACTATAATCCGCAATCCGTCCGTTACACAGCCACGTCTTTCATTTCTTGTTTTCTTTGAATTCATCCGTAGATGTATTTTCCTATGCACAAGGTGACAAATGAAGACAAAATCTAGAAATTTGAAGTTTGTTTATGTCTTTGTGAAAATCTGCATCCGAGAGGTAACACAACCTTTTAGCATTTTAAATACTCATTGCACCATATAAACTTCAAAACTGATGCACTTTTATGCAAAGCAATGTGGATTTGAAAAACGAAGCTCCCTTACTTACGTCCTTGACAGTGGTCTTTCCCCATAGCTTGGTAGGAATTACCTATTTCCTTTTCTAGTCTATATGTATTAATATATTATTGTATTGTAGTTTGTATTAATGTACTGGCCGGGAGGTTATCATAATCTTCGCTAGTTTTTATTCCCTTCGCCATCGCTGAAGTACCGGGTGAGCCAGAAAAAAGTTCCCACTTTTGAAAATTCATAACACCAAGACTAATTCACGGATTTGAATTATTCAAATTTTAGTTAAAAGCCGAAAGATCAAAGTATTTTTGTGATTTTTCTCGCTGTCCTACCAGCACTACAAATATAGGTTAATTCAACTTTACAAAAATTTCAGGGTTGCAAAATGACTGAAAAATGGCCTAAAACATCGATCAATGCATAAATGACTTCTCACACAGAATAACGAAGGAAATCCAACTTCTCACGGGTGAGAGATATCCTCTAGGCATTAATTGCCTTGGGATTGAAAATCTTTCGTATTTGCTTGAAAATCAATGTTTCATAACTCTTGAGGGAGGTGAAACGCCCATGGCATATTGTTTGATTTGAATAGAGTCCTTACGATTTGATCAATGTTTTAGGCCCTTTTTCCGTCATTTGCAACCATGAAATTTTTATAAAGTTGAATTTACCAATACCTCTATTGCTGGTAGGACAGCGAGAAAAATCACAAAAATACCTCGATCTTTCGACTTTTAACTAGAATTTGAATGATTCAAATCCGTGAAGTAGTCTTGGTGTTAAGAATTTTCAAAAGTGGGAACTTTTTTCTGGCTCACCCGGTATTGTTAAGTTATTTGGATGTAGTGTAATAATATGTACATTCTAAACTTTTAATGCAATGTAAAAATGTTTTCTGGCCAGTAATAAAATGAAATTGTGATGATTGTTCAAAAAGCTTCTTTTTTCCGGTCGTTCGATAAGTCAGGCATTCTGCTGCTAATGATTGGTAGATTTTTCAAATCGATGTATAATTCACGATGGTATACTTTGGCAAGCGCTACTAGATCACTTTGGAACACTCAATATTCGAGGGAACACATCACAGGACACACTGTCTAAATGCAAAGCAAGGCTGAGGGCTAAAAAAAAGAAGTAGCGCGGTAGCAGAGCTACCAGGAAGGTAAGAAATGAAAGTGCTTGGCTTGTTACCAGGAAGAAAAATATTTATGGGGCCCTGACTGTAGGAAGCAGCCACTGATTGGCGGGGGGGGGCAATTGTTCCTAAAACAATGGCGAACGATACATCTGATTAATGCTTGTGACGTAGCACCATTGCCTTCAAAATTATTGGGGGGGCTTGAGCCCTAGCTACCCCTCCTCGCTTGCTAGAGGCCTGATGCAAAGCATTTGCTACTTACCTCTGACTGGTAATAGTTTTGTACATCGTATTGGGAGACTCGTATTCCAACATTTCACAAGACAAATCGTCCCGATGAAAAGTATTTGTTACTTACCTTTGACTGGTAAATTCTTTGTACAGTTACAATGTGACGATAGCTGTTTGCAAAGACCAGAGTTCTGATAACCAGAGACAGGATTCCAACGGCTGACTTTTGGAACAACTAAGATGAGACCAATTAAGCAGATAACAACGACTAGGCCATGAAATACCAGAACAAACACGAGCTGAAAATAAAAGCATTTATAATCTAATTATGGTGATCACATTTTTAAAAAATTCAAAGTTTCGTACGTTGATATCTTCGGACACTTCATACACCGGAAAATTATAATGCCCGAAATTTGTTTTATATATATATATATATCTCCATCTAAAATTTACAATGTACTAACAAACAATTTTTATTACAAGACGATAGTGCAAGGAGCATGAAAAAACATTGCAACCCTGCACTATTACACTTAACATCACACTACGTTGTTATTCTACTCATTAATTGCATATTTACACTTAACATAAATACTACTTAACATAGATACTAATACTAATACTAATACTAATACTAATACTAATACTAATACTAATACTAATACTAATACTAATACTAATACTAATACTAATACTAATACTAATACTAATACTAATACTAATACCAATAAAATGCTAAAGATACTAAGAAAAATACAGGAAAATAATCTGCAGGAACTACATGAAGAAAAAAGAACCGCTACAGTGACCACTCCACACAACGAACCCGTGAAATTTGTTTTAGTCCGAGCTACTTAGCGTCCAAATTGCTTTGCAGGATACGAAATCACAGTAAAACATTTCCACTGTTTGAAAACGTAATGTCTTGCTCACGAAGCGCTTCGCACTGAAACGGAATGTGGTGAGAGTGTTAGTCAACGAAAAATATTATACTTTTTTAAATTAAATTCTTCTCATTATCATTCTCATCAACGACGACAATAATCATTCCTGGAAGTTTCTGAGAAATCCCTAAAGTGAAGCACTATTTATAAATGTAGGACAATTTCAATATAAAATAAGCGAAATAAACTGAAAAATATCGTTTTTGATCGTCCGAAATTCCATAGAACGTCCGACATTCCGTGCAAAAACCTCCGAAATTTGTTGTCTGAAGAGATTTTGTTCAAACTTTATTCGTCATTAATTTAACGTTGGCAATTTCAGCAGCAGAAATACTACTACCCAGACTAGCTTTGACATAGCAACTTTCAGTGTTGTCGTGTTGTTTTCAAGATATCGTTTCGGAAAACATGAGTTTAGCCACCTTTCGATCCTCCTTCATTTTTTCATGTAGGTGGTTTGACATAGCAAAGAAAACCTTTGATTGATTGGCAGCAGATCAGTTTCAGCAGTTATGGCAAATGTTAAGAAATGACAACTCATCATTTTTGGACACCCCGTATTTTATTTACATTTAAAGGACAAGTCCGGGGTTGGTATAATTGTTGATTATTCAAGAGATTACACTGTTGTGAATGGTGTGTAGTACTTTTTTCCAACTTTCTTCTCTCTAAATCTGCGAAATTACAAACTTTAATCTGCTAAGAACTGCGAAATGACGTCATTTTCTATGACGTCACTTCATGTTGACCTGAACGAGGCTGCCAAATGGGTTGATATTATACCACTCACATTGCTAGCCTCCTTATCGCGCCTTCGAACACGTGCACAAACTATAAATTGGGGACGATATTTTACCTAACTCACAAAGATTCATTAACTAATTTATGAAAGTTGGAGGCATAAAAACTTGGAAAGCACTCACGATTGGTGTTCAGCATTTGGTAAAGTTGCTTTTTAACAATAATCTTATCAACCCCGGACTTGTCCTTTAAAGTTTAGACAACTCTATGATTTCAGAAAGGAATCAGTCGCACGTTAGTTTCTGACTGAAAGTAGAAAAAGAAATTTCCCTTTCAAATGATAATAAAAGTTGGTTCTCTCGGAGTTGATTGACTTGAAATCGGGATGCATTTTTAAAAATGCCTCCAACCATATTTTTAGTCAGTTATCAAATTCAAATTCATTCATATTCAGCAATGTTCACTAGGTTTACCAATGTTTACAATGTAAATTGGCACATAGGTTAGAGTTTATTAATTTTATGTAGTTAACGTTGTTTAGATAAATGTTTAAAGGGAAGACAATGCGATAAAATGCAACTGGAATAAAATAAGAGATGCCAAGCGCTCTGTGGAGGAACCAAAGCAATATTCAAGCTCAGTGCTCGTTTATCGCTTCCATAGAAATATTTTTATGATCGCCTCCAAATCGAATCTAATCTAATTGAAACGGGGTATCAAAAGAAAGCAATTTTTCTGGAGCCGGTTGAATAATGTGAATAACAGCTACCAATGACAACAGGCAGCAAATTCCACTCCTAAGAATCACTCGATACGACGGCGGGCTAGCGCGGCGCCGCAGGTGCCGCTCGACAAGCCTAGGCTAATCTTATTGATTGCAACTGCAATATGCTGGGAATATCTTAAATGGAGAGAAAAATTAATTGGACGATTTTCGCCATTGCGTTTCTCATGCATACTATGATTTATTTGTCCTTGTTGTGAAAGCTAGGATTAACTATAACCGAAGTAATTACAAGCGCTCAGGACAGGAAAGACGGGAGGAACGTTTAGTTTGCCATTGATTGCAGTAGTCGTCTAGCTGTGGCGGTAGCAGTAGTGGTAGTAATTGTAGTAGTAGCCCCAGGGGGGTACTCAGGTATATTTAGGATAGGGGTGCTCAGGCTGGGGTACAAAGGATAAACCTGAAATGATAATTTCTGGCATAAAAATAGACGAAAACAAATACAGTATTACCCCGCCAATTAGAAACTCATTTTTTAAAACCAGGCTGCTTGGTTTCTTATAAATGGAGAAAAAAGATAAAAAAGGCTGAATAATTTCTTATGATTACAGCAAGAAACTCACCAAATGTGCATCAACGGAAACCATGACATTTGTTTTTATGTGGGTTACATTAAACCAAATGTTGGACAATGACTATTCAAATTAAGTTACTTTAACCTTAAATTGACAATGCTGTCCTATGTAAATAAAAACAGCAGAAAACATTAACTACATTAGTTACTAGCCATGTGATACTTTTTTTAATCTTAAAAGCAAATTGTCAGATTGTTTTGCTTTGTTAGACACATAATTAATAAGTTTTGTATTATGAAGTGCTTGAAAAATACCATTTTTCCAATCGAAATTATATTTAAGAAACCAAATTCAAAATTTCAGGCTGATTGGTTTCTTATATCAGGGTAGATATTGGACCATCTGGCAGGCTGCAGTTTCTTATAAGTCGCTTTCTAAGTGGCGGGGTAATACTGTAATTGTTTCTGATCTAAAATGCCTAACGGTCACGAAGTAGGTAACTTACATCTATGGAAAAGTGCCCTGACTGATTAGATTTCTCATGATCTGTTAGGAAATTCAAGTATTTTGACTTTAGTAATGTTACTTGATTTTGAATTTTGTTTGTAAGGAATGATTTTCTCAATTTTTTTATTTCAACCCATGTTTGAGACCCAAAAAGTAATGCAGAACTTCAGGAATCCAAAAAAAAAAGACTGTGCAAATGATTGGCCCAAAAGAATGTAGCCTGAGCATCCCAATTTAAGATATAACCAAGTAACCTCCCAGATGCAGTAGCCAATGTATTTATCGAAACAAAGAAAAAACTTACCTCCTCCTTTAGCTTGTTTAAAACAATGACAATTATCCCCACAAGACCAAATAAAGCAAGCTGTAAAGCAAAAGCTAAATAATTAATATCTTGAAGAATGTCAAGAATATGCCATATATCATAGCTGAGAACATATTCAGAGGGGGGTGACAGGGTAGAGGTACCATGGTACCAGAGGGGTGGTCCCTGGAACAACATTATGCAAATGTGGTGGAACCTGGTACCTTTTGAGTTGGTACCGGTACCAAAGACACCCCCTGTCACCCCCCTCTATTCAGTGTTGGATGGAAAATTATACCTAAAATCAAGATGTCTCTTACGGTTTCCTTGTGGCAACAAAATGATTTGTACGGGAGACGGGGGGCTAGTTGTGACATATTTTGGAAAAGGTAATTTATTCCTTACAACCAATAAGCAGATTCCTTGACTCTGTGGCTCAGAAGCTTCTTCCAAGAAATTTTGTGCTCTTTATAATTCAATTTCCTTTCCATGCATCATACTGTCATTACCGTATTTGTGGTATAACGTTTACCTTTTACCGTTTAATGCTTACGTTTAAAAACGGTAAGAAGGACCTGCAGATACCACCGTATTAGACACTGAGACAGAGAACAATATCAATGATCAAGAGAATAGCAAAAATGACGCTGACGGTGTTTAAAATAGTTGAAAAAACATTGAAACAATTCCTAAAACAAAGAGCCTTATGGCCCGTGTTTATCACTTGAAGTAGTTTGTTAGCCCAACGTTTTCCATCCAATACTTTTGGTGGCCCAGTCAAATCCCTTCCACCCCCTGTGTTCCATACTTTATGACTGCTCCCTTAACAGGCTTTTTTGCAATTGCTTCAACTTGCCTCCAGGTGACAAGCAGTAGCAAACATAGACGTAGGAACCGGAGGCACGTGCCCCCCAAGATTTTGCAATAAAGAAAGAAGTGCACTGTTATCTTTAGGAAATGCCCCCTTTTTCTTAAGGAAAGAAGTGCCCACGAAGTGTCGTGCCCCCAAGTTTTGAGATGATTCCTACGTCCCCGAAGCAAATAACGATTCTCAAAATAATTGCTAGATACATCGCTTCCAAAAGAGATTAGGGACAGGCATCACATTTCTTAATACACGAGTGAACTTTATTTAGTAATGGACACCAATGCAGCAAATGTTTCACACAAAAAAATGTTCCTGGAATCAGAAAAATAGCGACAAACAGCAGGAATGTGAACCATTGCTTAGACTGAAAATAATAACTAGACCTTCATTCACACAACAACTGGCGTCCATCGGTTACCACCTGCCAAGTGATAGCCTCTGTTACACCGTGTCCCAACAGCTAAGTCTCATCAGTGTACTCGTCTCATGTTAACGCTGCGTTAATGAAATAGGTCTTAATGTTACAAAATGATCGGACTCCATTGAAGTCAGTGCATAATTCATGATTACATACTTGAGTCAGCAAACCCGATATATCATTTTGGGACAAGCAGTATTTTAGATGTTCACCAGTATGGAATGAAAGGTGTGTGCGCCGGACATGTCCAGCGCACAGCATTAGTTGATGGCGCACGAATCGGCGCACAGGATGCGATTTTATGCTTGTGTAATACAACGTTAGGTATACATCTCCGGATTCACGGCGCACACAACGTTAGGTATAAATCTCCGTCCGGCGCACGAAAATCGAACATTCCATACTGGGATGTTCACTAATCAAATAGATTCACTAGCTTTGATCTGGTCTTAGATGAAATGGACGACTTTCAAATCTTCAAGATTAACACAAAACATGAAACCTCTACAAATGATACAGCAGTTCGGTTGATGAGATTACTAAAAGAGCTGTCGGCATTTAAAACTGAGTGAATGCATAGTGCTATGGTCAGGTAGATTTGTTGTAAATATGGAGGACTTATAAATGCAGCAACAGAAGAAATTTATGCAATGGGTTATTAACAAAGGTCGAAAGAGGCTTTAAAAGGCAGAAATTGACGGTAAATTTATGATCCAATTAGATCTGATAGCCAAAGATTCTTCTTCCATTTCTATGACAGGTGTGAAGGTAAATTGATTGCTATAATTTACATCTGATCGTTTCCAGCAGAGTTTCTTAATTTTCGGGAAAAGGATACTTCTTATGAATGATGAGGGTACCTTGAATACAATGTATACCGGGTGTCCCAAAAAAAGTATACAGATTTGGTCGACCCTAGCGACTAGAATATAGCGTGAATCAATCCGGAATAATTTTCAAAACATACCTCGATAGCTAACTTGAACATAGATACCTCGTTTGTTGATATCAGTGCGTTGAGAGTGAAGATATTAATCTTCAAAGGACAAATTTGCCTCCACCTCGAAACCAGAGCTTTGGCGTTTGGGCCTAAGCAAATTCTTGAAGCGCAGTGAATAAAATCAACAAAATTTGATGACGGCACAACAGTCAGACCTATCGTCAAGGGAGCTTCGAAATCACCTTCATTCATCTCAATATCGACAACTGATTTTACTCTTACTATAACATCGGCGAAAAAACTCCCTTGAGCATCAACACACTCGTGCAACTGTCGAATCATTCCTTGAAGAGAATTTGTTATCAGATCTCTCAGGAGTCAAGACTGGAAGGTCTGGAGATCTTTTGGGGACCAAAAGATGTCTCCTATCTTGTTGACGACCCACCTGGGAAAGCAGCTTCTAAGATACGTCATGATCACCCTGATCTCGAGAGATCTGATAACAAATTCTTTTCAAGGAATGATTCGACTATATCAAAAGCGCGTTGAGCTCAAGGGAGTACTTTCACAGATGAATAGCATGTGTGATTTCGGAGCTCCTTTGACAATAGGTCTCACATAAACTTTATTTTGTAAAACACATCTGTTGTGCCGTCTTCGAATTTTGTTGATTTTATTCACTGCGCTTCAAGAATTTGCTTAGGCCCAAACGCCAAAGCTCTGGTTTCGAGGTGGAGGCAAATTTGTCCTTTGAAGATTAATATCTTCACTCTCAACGCACCGATATCAACAAACAAGGTATCTATGTTCAAGTTAGCTATCGAGGTATGTTTTGAAAATTATTTCGGATTGATTCACGCTATATTCTTATTGCTAGGGTCGACGAAATCCGTATACTTTTTTTTGGGACACCCGGTACAATTATAACTATAGCTCCAGGGCCGTCGCGAAGGAAGCTTTGCAAGGGGGGTGTACTGGTCTAAATTTGCCGAAAAAGGGCGTGGTCATTGGGTGCGGCCATTAGCACTAGTCATGTCTGAGAAGTGTGTTTATTTATTGGTTCTCTCAGGCATTAATTTAAGGAATTTTCATCACTGCACAAAACAGCGTAGAATGCAGTCTTTTGGTCAAAAGGATGTGGCAAAAGGGTTCGGCAGTTCGGCAATTGGTTTCGCTTAGTCATTGAGGACAAAGACAGTACGAAATGTAACATTTTCCATGCACCGGACAGTCATGAACCCAAATGTTACCAATTTGCCGAAAAAAAATCCAGGTTTGAGGGTTCATTTGCCGACTGATGCTTTTTTCAGGGGGGTGTCACACCCCCCCCCCCCCCACACCCCCACGTCGTGACGGCCCTGTATAGCTCTCCTGAAAATTACCATTATTCTTCCATCAATACAAGCTAACTTGTTTTCTTTTCGTATCTTTGTGTTGCCTCTGCCTCAGTTTTGAGCTGTTTTTGCTTTAAATATACAGCCTAAGTGCCCTAGAGAGACGCCTGATGTTTACTGTGGATCTGGTGACGAATATTAGCCATGTTCGTACGCAACATCTCAAGTTCTTCACCGAGAACAGCATAATTTCTTGACGAGGACCAGCATCTCCATGTAAATAAGTTGTCAAATTCCTTTGGCTTAATGCGAAATGGCATAACCCTACTGTACCCGGGCTCTTTGGGTCAGACCACAGCCCGGGGGGGGGGGAATGCACCCCCCCGAATCATCCTCAAAACCATGATTAGTATAATTATCTTCAAAACCATGATTAGTATGCCAGGCAACCAAACAATAGGGCCATGTCACTATAAGCTTCTGTACTGAAGAAGCTACGATTGCTAATCATTTCAGGGAATAAGATTTGTAACCTGAATATACTTAAAAGTGAAGAAAATATTACTCTCTATCGATTTATATCAAACTCGTGAAATTTTATCCTTCTTTATTATAAACATGATGTCATCAATTTGAATTACCTTACAAAACTTACCGGGTGAGCCAGAAAAAAGTTCCCACTTTTGAAAATTCAAAACACCAAGACTAATTCACGGATTTGAATCATTCAAATTCTGTTAAAACCCGAAGGATCAAAGCTATTTTTGTGATTTTTCTCGCTGTCCTTCCAGCACTACAAATATAGGTTATTCAATTCAACTTTATAGAAATGTCATGGTTGCAAAATGACTGAAAAATGGCCTAAAACATCGATCAATGCATAAATGACTTCTCGCACAGAATAATGAAGGAAATGCAACTTCTCATAGGTGAGAGATATCCTCTAAGCATGAATTGCCTTGGGATTGAAAATCTTTCTATTTGTTTAAAAATCAATGTCTTATAACTCTTGAGGGAGGTGAAACGCCCATGGCCTATTGTTCGATTTGAATAGATTCCTTACGATTTGATCAATGTTTGAGGCCCATTTTCCGTCATTTTGCAATCATCAAATTTTTATAAAGTTGAATTTACCAATACTTCTAGTGCTGGTAGGACAGCGAGAAAAATCACAAAAATACTTCGATCTTTCGACTTTTAACTAGAATTTGAATGATTCAAATCTGTGAACTAGTCTTGGTCTTATGAATTTTCAAAAGTGGGAACTTTTTTCTGGCTCACCCACTATAATTTGCTGATATCAGCAAATATGAATAATGTATATATCAAACGAAAGCACTTTTTAAGGGCAATCGTTTGATACCAAACGCAACCTAATCAAAGTTAAAACAAAGAAGTTATTATTGTTTTTGTGATTTCTTTTGTGACCACCTTCCAAATATGGATATCTGCTGGTCACGTGACTTTAATTATAACAATGAACGACCTAAAACTCAATTGCCAATTAAAAATTAGGAAAATTCAAGAATTTTTCAGCTCTCTTTCTTTTTTACTCACGGTTTTATAAGCATTTTTTGCCCCCCACCGGGTACAATAGGGGTAATGCGTGTTCAAATTTTCAAAAGGGTTGATGATGTCTGCATTATAACTGTTTTTAATTCACATTTTTACACGATATCTCATCAGTTATAAAACAAATTAAAGCATTATATAAATTGATAAATAGAAAAACAGAAAAAAAACAAATTCATTTAGCTGTTGATAAGTTGGACTGAGTTCAATCTGAGGTTTGATCTTCCTGAGGGTCGTGTTTTAGGCAGGGTTTCCTGAGCTTTTTAAGTTTCTTTGAAACTGATCTTGATTAGGGCAGTGAATTCAATCTCTTAGGGCCTGTTTATATGGAGAAAGTTTCCCCAAGATTCTCCCGTTTCACCGTGAATATCACTCAGCCGATGTAATATTCCTTGACCTTTTACTTTAGAAAAGTTTCCCCGGCAAGCCGTGACAAAGAACAACAGTGCTTGGCTCGGGCGCCAAATTAACCATAAACAAAAGAGATTTCCCCGCCTAGCTGGGAAAATATGTTCATGTGCGAAAATATTTCCTCGGCTAGGTGGGATCCCGATGGAGTTCAAGGGAGATCTCGGCTACCTGGAAAAATATTTTCTCATGTGAACCCTTGTCATATTTTATGTGGTAAATCTATATGAGGTGGGATCTCGGCTTTCCGGTGAAAGGGGACAATGCTTAGCGATTTTCCCGGTGAAAGGGGACAATGCCGGGAAAACTTTCTCCATACTCCATATGAACAGGCCCTTGCTCAACTCGTCAACTCCGAATCCGCTTTTCAAATCAAATTTTAAAATTGAAGCTGAATCTTAATTGAAATTCGGCATAATCAGACATTTAGCCATAAATCAATCGTTATTGCAGAACCATATGAATGGAAGGCGCTCATCAATATTGCATTATGATCTCTTAACGATGAGCTTATCAATTAGCAGAAAATTAGAGCCATGAAAAAGTCCCGAACACCTGTCTCCATCAAGAGGTGGATTTTTTTAGATGAATTTGAGTAATGGAACCTTCTCAAATATCTGCATACGCAACGAGAAACTGCCAAGATATTGACATCACAGAACGAAACCTAGAATTTTCAAAAACGGGCTTTCTTTACTCTGGTGCCAAAAGGCAGGCTCGTGAGTGTGATTCTTTCATGACACGTCATAACACCTTGCAATATGGTGAAAGATCTATTAGGTACACTGATGCTAAATCTTGGAACAACATTCATTCCCTTGAACATCAAGCAATCTCCTTTAGTGACGAGTTTTCGCCATTCCCTTGAACAACCTTCCCTTGAACATTAAACAGTCTCCAACTAATTCATTAAACAGTTTCGTCGTCAACTAAATTTACACCAGTTCTCCATCAATTATCTTCATTTCAGATATCAATTATCTAGATTTTTTAGCTGTTTATGCATTAGTCAATCTCGAAATGTCTAAGATACTTCAAACTGAATAATACGTTTTTAACAAAGGGGTTGCTCTCTCCTCGATTAGTTTAGCTACCGAGAGAGCTTCTTCTCATCCTTTAAGAAAATTCTTCTCTATACAAATTCTCTAATGTTTATGTAAGCTAATTGTACTATTCTTGTCATCTTCTGTAAACTTGTCATGGTCATATTTGTAAATTTTGAAGGGTTAAAGGATTTTTTCATGTAGTGGAACTTTTGTAATGAAACTGAACTGAATTGATTTGAACTGGCACAAATGGTAAGAATATAAAAGAAATCATAGTTTATGAAGATCCAAAATATGATGGTAAGCACAGTCATGATGGCTTTCTGGTTTACGATTTATCAATTTCTACCGTTGAAAGGCAGCCTTTGTTCCAGACCCTAAAAAAGTAAAGATTACTAAAGTAAACGTTACTAAGCAAAATTAAGACATGCATATCAATTTTCCGCAGAATCTGGGGAAACAACACGTGCTTCCGTGCCGAAACGTTCTGTAATTATTTGATCATGTCTTAACTTATTTAATATTGTCTTAACTACGGATTGTCGCTAACATGGATATGTCTAAACTACTGGATTGTCGATTTTTCTACTTGGATTTGTCATTGCTAATATTACCTGGATACATCGTCTTTTCTATCATGTCATCCTGAGGGTTAATAAAATGAAACTGTTCGTCGTGACACTTGCAATAAAATCTGGGAAAAGCTCTTGAAGAAGGAATCTGCGACGGCTACACAGACCGTTTCCTTTTCGAAACTGGGTCTGGTTCATTATTTTTTTCCTTTATGTATATATACTTTGAAATTATTGTAAATGGCTGTCGTAGTTGGGACTCGCTGACATCATATCCTTTCCAGCAATGGCAGCCATAGAAAATTTAAATCAGCTTTGTACTTTTTTTTAAACTTTATATGGTAAAAAAAAACTGGTTCTGGGATATAGGCTACTGAAAGACTGTGACGATTCTGTCTCTACTTGTTGCAGGAAACAACAAAAGCTTATTCATTTTCAAGCAGTTAAAACCGAAGTCGGTCTCAAAAATTCTTTCGAAACAGTGATATTTGAAAGGTACTATCACAAAGTCCCTCCACCTTTTTCGATTAAAGCGTTATATTGAAACTAAATCTTTGTACTAGACTACCGGGTGAGCCAGAAAAAGGTTCCTACATTTAAAAATTCATAGCACCAAGAGTACTTCACAGATTTGAATGATTCGAGTTTTAGTTAAAAGCCGAATTATCGAAGAATTTTTGTGAGTTTTCTTGTTGTTTCACGGGCACTAGAAATATGGGTAAATTGAAGTTTACAAAAATTTCATGGTTGCAAAATAACTGAAAAATGGCCTAAACATTGATCAAGTAATGAAGGACTCCTCGCACAGATCAATAAAGAAAATGCGATTGTTCATGGGTCAGAGCTATCCACTTCAGACAGGGAATATTGTCTAACAATCTAACACTTATGCTAACCTTTGATTTTGTGCTCTGTTTTTACCAATTCGACCATGGACATCAAGAATTCATCCCGTACCTTTATCTTTTTGACCGAAAGAATTTTTTATCTCAATGGTCGATTTGGTAGAAACAGAGCACAATTCTTCTTCCAAATTCCTCCAAATTTGTTAGACAATGGGAAAATGACGTGTGTCAAAAAGGCACTTCCTTATGCAAAAATAGTTCGGCAACTGCAGATTCGGAATCAGCATGATCGATTTAGTAAAGTTCAAAGAAAAATTTCAGTTTACATAATTGTAATAAAATGCCAATTATGACGTCATAGGACTGATGACGTCATAGCAATTTTCAAAACCTCATCAAAATACAGAAAATTATATCAATCGAGAGCTCTAATCAAGTTGAATTCAACTGTGTCAATGATAAGTTGAGTAAAGATACCTGTGAAAAGGTATGGTCCTATTTGTTGTAAAAATGTTAGCAATTGACGTCACCAAAAATAACACTTCCGGTTAAAGATAAAAAAGGTACCGGGTGAATTCTTGAACTCCATGGTCGGTTTGGTAGAAACAGAGCACAAGTCAAAGTTTGGCATGATTATTAGATTGCTAGACAATATTCCCTGTCTACCGCACATTTATTGCCATGGGACTGAAAATCTCTGGTATGTGCTTGAAAATTGATGTCGTGTAACTCTTGAGAGAAGTGAAACGCCCATTGCGCCAATTGCCCATTGTTCTGTGTACGGAAAAGTCTTTACAATTTGATCGATGTTTTGGGCGTTTCTCAGCCACATTGCAATCATGGTATCTTTATAAAGTTAAATTTACCGATACATAGTGCTGGCAAGACAGCGAGAAAAGTCATAAAAATACTTCGATCTTTCGGATTTTAACTGGAATGTGAATCATTCGAATCTGTGAAGTACTCTTGGTGCTAGGAATGGTTTAAAGTAGGAACTTTCATCTGGCTCATTCGGTAACCACCAAACATTCATATCTCTAAAAATTGATGGGATTTAATTGGGGTTTTGACTTCTTGGTAGCTTTGGTGGAGCCATCGAACAAACCGCAAACAGGATAGACTTGTGCATAATTTACATCTTTTCATAATTTACAAATAGACTCCCTTTAAAGGAATTTTGTTTATGAGCGAAAAAAGCATAAAAATGTGGCACTGTTGTCTCAAAATGAAGGAACCAGTCCCTTGGCATGGCTGCCAAAAAATAGAAAGAAAAGAGACTAAAAATATTTCAGTTTCTACTGACATTATCAACAATGATCTAATTTATCGATTTCGGGATCAATTTCATTTTGATCAATGATAAACCTCTACAGTTGTTGAAAATTTGCTTTGAATCGGTTTCGGGAAGAAAGCCTGATACGCAATTATCTCGATCAACCTCCGTCTAGTTCCAGTTCTTTCGCTACAAGATGTTTTAAGTTCATTGAAATTTGTGGATAATTCACCATTGAACTTTCTGCACCTGTCAAACATTCATTCCACTCGCCTGGTAAGAAATATGCATGACTTCCCGGTGAGCCAGAAAAAAGTTCCCGCTTTTGAAAATTCATAGCACCAAGAGTGGTGGAAGCATTCAATGAATCAGAATCTGCTGGATAACCAAAACACCGAAAAAGTAATTTTTGTGATTTTTTCTCGCACTGTTCTGTGTACTGAAAACATAGGTATATTTGACCTTAGGAAAAGGAGGTCTTTGGGGCTGACGGTATTGCGGTTTTTGCTAATTTTGACGTCGGTTGTCTTTTTAATCTCCTCAATAGTGCAGTATTTCGGTTTTGAAGAATTCAGCGGTGAACGGTTTTTGGTACATCAAGGCTCGGTATTCTGGGGCATGCAATGCGAATTGAAGGGATGGAAAATTTAATACTAACAGGAAAAATTCAAGAAAAGAATGGCAGAGGCATACGAAGGAGACCTTTTTTAACAAGAATGACTAAAACACCAACAACAACATGAGTGGAACAGGCATACTGCAGTCAACGGAAGATCGTAGTAGATGGAACGCAATGATAGTCCACACTCTCGAAGAGCATGACACTTGTAAGATGTTGCAGTGCAGGAATTGGCTGTTAATGGCATGCGGAATTGGTACATTATAGATTACATAACAAACCAGTATTTTTCTGCTTGAATCTTGAGACTATGTTACAACTATGATATATTTGAAAAACTCTTCAAAAGCAATTTTATATATTTCTCTTTTAGCTGTGACATCTAGGGTGGGAAGTATGTAATACGCTCAAACTTACCGTGTACAGTTTGAAGCTCATGGGCCCTTCCTCCAACATAATGGGCTGATCGAATACACATATAAGAGGACATAAATCGAATACATATATAAGAGGAAGACTGCTCTTGAGATGTATAAGATCGTTAAGGGAGCAGAAGGGCACAGACTAGAAGGGATGTATACCATCAAATGTAATACACGGAGAGGGGAGAAAGTAGAGATAGAAAGGTTGAAATCAGAAACTGAACGAAACACGTTAAAATACAGAGGATCTATATTATGGAACATGTTAAACTCAGATTTGAAGAGTGCAAACAATTTGTTAAACTTTAAAAAATCGATGACAAAGAATTGTAAAATAATTGAACAAATTTCGTTTAGTAAGGGAACTACTGTAAATGTGAATAAAGATCTCGATAATTTTGTGTATTTCTGGTAAGTTGGTAAATTCAAGATATTTTTGAATAAAGAAATACTGTTAGGTTTTGACATAGCCACTGACTTTAAATTAAATAGGGTTTTGTATTAAATTTCTTTTTTTTGCTTAGAACTTTTAAGTTGCAGGTCCACATCAACCAACAAGAGGTTGCCAAACATTAAACCTGCGTTATAAAATAAAAAATGTATGTACTTATGTACCGGGTGAGCCAGAAAAAAGTTCCCACCTTTGAAAATTCATAACCCCAAAACTACTTCACGGATTTGAATCATTCAAATTCTAGTTAAAAGTCGAAAGATCAAAGTATTTTTGTGATTTTCTCGCTGTCCTACCAGCACTAGAAGTATTGGTAAATTCAACTTGATAAAAATTTCATGGTTGCAAAATGACGGAAAAATGGCCTAAAACATTGACCAAATCGCAAGGACTCTATTCAAATCGAACAATAGGCCATGGGCGTTTCACCTCCCTCAAGAGTTATTAAACATCGATTTTCAAATAAATGCGATAGATTTTCAACACCCAGGCAATTAATGCCTATAGGATATCTCTCACCCATGAGAAATTGCATTTCTTTCATTATTCTGTGCGAGAAGTCATTTATGCTTTGATCGATGTTTTCGGCCATTTTCCAGTCATTTTGCAACCATGAAATTTTTTTGTAAAGTTGAAGTAACCTATAGTTGTAGTGCAGGTAGGACAGCGAGAAAAACACAAAAATACTTTGATCTTTCGGCTTTTAACAAGAATTTGAATGATTCAAATCTGTGAATTAGTCATGGTGTTATGAATTTTCAAAAGTGGAAACTTTTTTCTGGCTCACCCGGTATGTATGTATGATTTACCCAAATCAAAGTGCCAATCTCAGCGACAATTAAAACAATGCAAGTGCGAGTGTTTTTAGATACGTAATATGGCAAACAAAGTACCAATCATACTCACAAATTGTTCAAGTATTAGCTTACTATCCACCCTGACTGTCACCCCTGTCAGAAGCTTCTTTTTAGAAGGGAGGCAGTATTTAGTAGACGTAAATGAACCAATTACGCTATGAGAGGAGAAAACAGTTCAAGGCTTATGCTTTCCTTTATTGGGGCCAACAGCTCAAGTACAACGTATGTATAAATTATGTTACTAGTGAATACACTGTAACGGACCTTTTAACCGCTCTACCAAAGGGCTTGGATCGACCGATAATTTCATACACCTTTGTACGAGAGGCTACACACTGAGCGATATTTGTAAGAGCTACTACCACCATCGTCCGCATTCTAATGTGTCATTATTGTACAGAGCTTCCATTACTATTGTGCACAAAAAATTCTATAAAATGCAAAGAGATATCTTTATGTTTAAAATAGCTAAAAGGTACATTAGGAAGAGGTTATTTTACCATAACAATATGGTATCAGCGAGTAAGTAAACGATACAACTGGGTAACATCTTTAAGAATTTGTACCTGAATTTTGCTTACACCAACGATTAAATCTGAAAGTGCGTTAAAAACGAGCAAGTTATAAAATAGCAAGAATCTAGAAGTCCAACATTATGTAGGGTTGAAATCTATAAGACGTTGTTCTGTCATGGATCAACGTTTCCGGTATGTTATATCTGAAAGTATGCTATTAGCGAACAAGAGAATGTCGTTACTTTGTAAAAAGATGCCAATAAGTTACTGCAAAGTTACTTTAAAAGTATGTTGTTCATTTTGTTTTTTTTTAATTTTCATTATCTTTACACAGTAGCCTTATCAGTCAAGAGGGCTATGTTTAAAGGAGGCCGTGTGAAACTTTACAATATTACAATAAAAAAGAAATTGATCCAAAAGTACATCTATGTTTTACGATTTAGAAATGAAAAATATATAGATTTAGGCTGATAAAAGCAAAGTTACTTGTCAGCCTGTTTTTGAAATGATTATGCTTGTTTGACACCCAAAGACAATCCATTCAAAGTTTTTGAATCCTTGTGCCAGTGTTCATTCTTGAAACATGGCCATGGTCATTGGCAGTGGCATTGCGGAATATCAAACGCAGAAGTTTGCTTGAAAAGGTTGACAGAAAGCCGAGTGCAAGACCTGAGAATGCTTTGTATTTAGTAGTAGCTGTCTCATTTTTTAAAATATCAATAACTCTTGGCCAATTTGATTTCTTGATCAAATTTACCGCGGATACATCATAGCTACCATTGACGACAATTCTTGCAGCTCGATTTTGTAGAGTCCGCCATCTGGCTTCACTGAAGCATCCCCAAACAGAACAGCAGTAACGGAAATGTGACACAACTATTTCAAGATACAGTATGATTAAAGGGTACCTTTAGGTACTGATTTCTTGGCATATTTCAGATCCTGTAACACAAAGTTACTACATAATAATCTCGTCTACTGATCCTAAGTGATGCCATCATCAAGTTGGGCACCTGAATAGTTTACATTCTCAACGATGTCAGATTCAGTGAAATCAGTAGCAAATGATGGAGTCTCTATTGGCAGCAATCCTTTTTAGGCTCGGTAGAGAACCTACAACCATCGCAAGCGCCTTTATTACATTTAGTGACAGTTTGTTCCCTTGTAACTATTCCTTTAGCCAATCGAGATCATCATTGTTAACTGTACCATTCAGATCATTGATATTTTTCGCAGAATGTGAAATACTTCTGTCATCAGCATACATTATCACATTGCATTTAAGGAAAGACTGGAAGATTGTTAATATAAATTAGAAAAAGGAGTAGACTAAGACGTGAACCCTGTGGCACACCGCAATCAACCCTCTGTAAACCTGAGAATGAGCCATTAAACAGTGCAAAATTTACATCGGTTCTGCAGATAGGACTTGATCCTAGAACGCTCATGACCATCAATGTCATATTTCTTCAGTTTTGCAAGTAATTTTCTATGCTAAAATTTAGATTTACTTTATAACGAGAAAACGCTGCAAAAGCAACTTACCGGAATTCCGAGCCAGCTCGGAGTTTCAGCCAATCCAACACTGGCAGCTTTTTGCAGAAGAAAAGAAAACACAGTTAATACAATTCCTAACAAAACTTCAAAGATGTGAAGCAACAGGCATAACTTGATGCAAATGGTTCTTTTAGATGCCATTTGTGAAGACGTCGATTGCAACCACTTCGACAAAACATGCCATTATCCCGCGTAGCCTCGCCACCACTATTTCAAAATGGTTGTAAGCGATCCGTGTTATTTTCGTCTGCGAAGTGTTGTCATGGTTACACAGCAGCATGTGAAGAAAGCTATACCATTGATGATTCTTGAATCATTTGCGATATCGAATAATCTACCTCCAGGATCTACGTTCGTTGAAATCTTACTACTTTGTGAGCTTTACCAGCACGAGTAGCAAAATTAGCAAGCTGGAATGGGATAATCAAATGAAACAGTCGTTCAGTGGCTTTGCACAAGTTTAGATAAATACGGGTCTTAGACTATTAATCAGAAGTTGGAATTCAGGCAGGTTCTCCAGACGGGGGCAAAACTGATACCAAGCATGGACTTCAAATCGCTAGAATAGCTGGTGTAAATGAATATTACGTATTTCTTTAAAACGTATAGTTTGAAAGGAACATATCTGCATACAGCAAATTTTCGATACCGTGATTAGCAAGGGGAAACTATTATAAAACAATAAAGGACTGATAAAGACAAAGCAATTTTGGGGCTTAAAGGAAAGATTTCACACCTTTAGCATTGACGACCATGATATTTTGTTCTCTCTGTTTATGTTGACTTTGTTTATTTTGTTTATTCAGACTTTGTTTCATAAATTTCGGTCATGAGCAACTGTAGATTCTTTACGTGGATAGATACCTAATTCCTTTGCTCCAGAAGAGACTCAAAATCTGTTTGGTAGTCTTTGTACTCAAAACGCAATGCTTTTTCATGTATATGATTAATTCTAAGACTAAAAGTTCGATCATAGAACATCCAAACAAGGGGGCACTACCCCAGGGAAAGGGAACAAAACATGTTGAGGTAATGGGTATGTGCGCCCATATGGGTGGGTTTTTGGGCCCCAATTCCCTACACAAGGGTCCCATTTTCGGCAGATTTTCCCTTAAACATGGGTGGGTTTTCCAGAAATTGGTGAAAAATTGTTAAAAATGGGTAGTTTCCCGCCAAAAATCCATCGTAAAAGTGGGTATGATGGCAACTGTCGGTAATTAGAAGAGGCTAGCTTTCTAAAACCCGGGCGGCAGACCCCCGTCCATCTGCAAGTCATTTACCCTCCCCCGGGGGCAGTAGACGAACGCCTGCATTACCTGCTTTAACTATAACAAGAGAGCAGTGGCTAAAGTGCCCAGTCATTACAAATATAAACTTGAAAATAGCCTTGAATGATGAATTAACAAGACTTAACAGTTTTCTTTCACAGATTATAGTGCTTTTGCTGCCTTTTCCTCCAGAAAGTCTTATGACTTAATGTAAGACCAAGTCAAGTAACTTTCGGTTCGAATAGTCTTAAGTCCGTTGGACCTTAAACATGGAATGGTTTACCAAACAAAATGAGATCTGCAGAACACTTGAAAAACTTCAAACTTATGATAAAGCAATGGAATGGCCAAGAATGCAAACGTAGTGCCTGCAATGGTTTTACTTCTATTGAACAAAAGATTAAAAAAAATTTAATTTCATTCGATTTAGATTAGTTAACTTTGTATATATTCTTTATTTTGTTCGCCATGTAAATAATAAATTAAAATGAATTAAACAACAACAAAGTTTATGGGTTTAGTACGACAAGTCCGTTATTCCCGGCTATTTTCAAATTTGTACGAAAATCATCTGCTTGAACATAAAAATTTGCAATCATCAGACAAAAGTTGTCAATTAATCATCATTATATCAAACCAAAGAAATGCCCGAGGATAAGACAAAGATGACGATGGTTTTGTTCCCCACTGCCACGAAACAATCAGATAACCTATCCACCTTTAAAAGGAGAATAAAAACCTGGAAAGGAGAGGGATGCAACTGTAGACTGTGTAGACCTTTCGTGGCTCAGGTTGGGTTCTTAAAAGGATAAATGCGTTGCATTGTAAATACTAAAAATTTCTGTAAAAACATTGTAAAAATCTGTATATATGTATTATACCGAATTATTATTTATGTTAGATATATATGTATTTTTTCTTTTATTTTGAAACAATTTTACTTTGTAGTAGGCTTGAATTAGCTTTTATTTCATAGCTATCCATTATACGCCTACTTTAAATAAATAGATAATAATAATAATAATGACGTCGGCAATACTGTGTAACAACAAAGGACCATCACCAGTTTGTCAGCAAAAATTGAGGATAGCGTTAACGCTATGTGCTCATATGGACTCAATACCTGGAATGGAGGTAAAATGCAAGAATTGTATGAAAACCATAGTTTTTAACGGGCTATGATGCTGTGGTATGCACAAGAGCGTCGTTTTTCTGGATTACGATTTAGACGCAAGATGATATCACAATCGCTGCAATGTCGCAAATAATCAAGATGCATATTGCAAAAAATTCAACGACAGAATTATACCAGCTGTGATATAAACTTATGATTTTCGTCTCAGCTACCGCGACTGTTATCTTCACAATCACCACCCTTTTCATATGCTTATCAAATAATTACAGTGATAAAAATACTACCCAAAAATACGACGGAGAGCATGGAATTACATGGAAACCCTATGGCATTTAACAATTAATTTGAAATATGTCTCAAAATAGAGTCAGGTGAAACAGTTAGGAAGTCTATCTAATGTTCAGTTATGCATGTTCAGTTATGACTGGGCCATGCCATGCAGAGGTTTGAGTTCTGAGCATGCATCATCCTATCTCTATTTTGAAACAGCCTTCTATCACAAATATAAAGGGTATAGAACACTACCTCCCTTAAGGCAAAAGATTCAGCTCTCCGACACTACAAAGCGATTTGCCTCCCAGTAGAAAAAAATTCACACCTTCAGCGCAGCCGACCGTGATGTTTTACTCTCTCTCTCGCGAATTCTACTCTTTAGGAAGGCAAATTGCTTTCTCTTTTCAGAAATCTTCCTCTTTTGTATTATAAAATTCATCCTTTGTTAAATCAAGCTCAAAAGTAGGACTTTACCAGGTGCCCCTTTTTATCTCGAACCAAACGAGATTGTTAAGCGCTGAAATGGTAAAGCGAAAGTTGTAGATTTTTGAATTTCTTCTTTGACGACCACATAAACATGATCAGATAATGTTACAATAGGATCTGCTTGTTTTCATTGACACCAAAGTACAAAGCAATTAGCGATTGCAGACAAAACATAAAGACAAAAAAAAGACAAAACGTTGTTTTGAAATTTAAACGAGGGCACAGGGAGTGAACATGAAGATTGTTATGCAGCCTTGGTTTTAGGAAACAAAGCTGCGCGCAGACCATGCCCAACAAGGTGGCCAATGCCGTCCTGAATAAGTGTCTCTGTTATCGCTACTGCTACCTTAACCGTTTGGTCCTTCATCTTGTCCTTGCACATTGATCACTGAAACTTTTGGTGTGAATTCTTTTCTTTGTGCGAGATCAATTCTTTATTTGAGCGACTGAACCTTATTTGTGTGAATCACTTTTATTTTGTGCGAATCGGTTTTAATTTGTGTGACTGAGCTTTAATTGTGTGACATTGCTCCTATTTGTGGGAGGAATGTTTGTTTTTGTACATTTGTCTATTTTTTGCGATTCGTTTTCTGTTTCCACGAGTCAGTTTTGTATTTGTGGGACTTAGTTTTCTATTTGCGCGATTCGTTTTATATTTGTGTGATTCGTTTTCTGTTTGTGCGACTCAGTTTTCTATTTGTGCGACTCCTTTTATATTTGTGCGATTCGCTTTATATTTGTGTGATTCGTTTTCTGTTTGTGTGACTCAGTTTTCTATTTGTGCGACTTCCTTCATATTTGTGCGATTCGTTTCATATTTGTGTGAACATTTCTCTGTTTATGCGATCCGTTTTGTATTTGTGCGATTCGTTTTGTATTTGTGCGTGGCAGTTGTGGGCCACCGTAACTTGGGGAGTGAAAAAGGCTGTACCTAAACATCGGCCTCGAACATTTTATATGTTTGGTTAACAAGCTAAGCAGTAAGTACTTTAATTAGATCCAAACATACGAAAAGTGGACCTCCTCCCTATCACGCTCTGAACCAAACAAACTAACTACCCGAATCGTTTTGATAACAATGAAGTGAACGTTAAGAAATGATACAATGGTGTTTGCCAAACTAAATTACCACTAACAAAGACAGATTTTTCAACAAAACAGCATCAGCAGGTTTTGCTTGACGACAGATTTCAAAACAATTGGCAATGGCAAACAAAGGTAATTCTCTAAACCAGTAATTCAAAACAAACAAAGCCGCAGAAGTTCCTCTACAACTAGTTGGACAAACTGTCGCTTTGTGCACACTAAAGCTGTTTTTAATGTTTGAAGAATGAAAATATTATGGAGGAGTCCCGATCGAAGCGGAAGAAATATACTTAACACATTTAAAGACAAATGACGGACATATAAGGTAACTTAAATCAGGGACCTGGGCAATCTAAATATAGATTATCAAAACAATTGGACAAATGATGGTAGGCGCCCATCTTTTGTTCTATTTTGAAACCAGACGCTATATATCCGTCATTTGTCTTTAAGAGAATAAGTTGATAAGTTCATAGGTGCTCGCCAAATCGTACCATCACCAACAAGGACAGATAAGCTGTTTTGACTGACTGAACCATCATTCAAAGGGATTAGCGATTTTAGACAGAAGGAATTCTCTCAACCAACAATTCAAAACAAACAAAGCTGCAAAAGTGTCCTAAAACAGGTAGGTCAAACAGTAGCTGTAAGGTCATAAGTTTACAAAGAAGGAAGAAAGATAAATCATGATAAATCTATAGATCTATCACATGTGCATCCATCGAAACGTTTATTGTGTTCATAGACATACTACGGATCTATTTTATAGACGCCACAAGGATCTACCTCGCTTATTTCGTCAAAAAAGTAAAACACGCTGCATACTATAGAGGATCCTTTGGCGGAGTTGACGATGCTGCCTCACAGCGTTTTCGTTTAGGTGTTGCGCTGTATCGTTGCTTTTGGTATCCTTGCATCATTGTTAAAATTTGTTTACTTTCGCTTTTGAAGGAGAAGCATGTACACACACAAGAAACAAAGATACCAATTCTCCTTGAACTGTTCAATGCATACATTAACAATGCCTATCAATATCTCGAATGCTTCGTTGTTGATTGTCTTGATTGTGTGCATAAATAATACTATTTTCTCAGAGTATAGGTAGGTATGAAAGAAGGTAGGTAAGTAAGTAGGCAAGGCAGGTAAAACGGATGGTTAGATAGGTTGACACATTCGCTCTAGGTGAGACCCCTTGCTTGACGCTTTCATTCTTCACACATAAAAAAGGCACAGTGGAAAAAAGGCAATCTTTTATTAGAATACGCAAACCCCCCGGATACAGAAAGTCTCTGTGCAGAGTCAGTGGTGGTTCAAGAACAACAGGTGTTTGAATTTAGCTGATCAATGTTGAAAGTCGGGAAGAATCGCTTCCATTTAGATCTCTTTTATCGATAACCGGTATTTCCTAATTGTTTACTTAATCAGCTAAACTAAATAAGGAAAATGAGTCTCCTGCGTCTAACCACATTATTGTCTTGGTATCTCGTTCATTCTTATATTTCAAACTGTTAATATGTAACAAGTCTCCAATCGAGGATCGAGCAAAGGGTATTCTAATTTTTCCAATGTTTTTCCTTGGGAGATGCTATGCAGAGAAAAATCTGGCTATAATATCCACTAATTGTAATCGGATTCTAACTCAAAATTAGAGTGAGAATTTCTTCAAATTTTAGCAATTGCATCCAAACTACCGGGCGATCCAGTAGAAATGAAACTAGATACTGGATGAGTCAATAAAAATGCTTAGCGTTTGAAAAAAATAATGCTACCTGATTATCACATCAAAATTATTGAAAACTATCTTATTTTATTGCTGATATGTTCAATTAGATTCAGCAATTTACGCGGGCTTCAACTGGTCATTCCTTCCCGTGGATATGGGAGATTTTCTGCAGAAAGCCCTTTCCAAAACCTGCAAACGAGTAACAACGGCCTGCAAAATTCCTCTTTCATTCCTGCAACAGTGACTCTTACACGTATTCGTGTATTTTGTATTCTTAGGAGGATGGTTATTCACACCTGGGTGAAGACTTCATCATCTTCCCAAGATGATAGCACGTGCTAACGTGTAATTAAGTCATTGCTGTAATGTAAAAAAGTTAGGAAACTGGCTCGTAAATTCAGAACTTTTTTCAAGGTTTCTCGAAAGGACTCTTGGAGAAAATCCGTTGTATAATCTAAACGGAGTGACAGATTTCAGCAAAGAAAAATTTTTAAAATAATTCCGCGTGTTGGCTATTCAACCGGCTATTGCCAAATATCGTTGCTTGTACATTTAGGGAGCAATAGCCTTTCAAACGCTGGACGTTCTTTACTTTCCCGGTACAAACCAATATGTTCGTGTTACCGATCTACCGATTTTCTTTTGCGTAGCTGCATGATGGAAAATCTAAATTCACCAGATGGTGTTGGTGGTGGTGGTGGTGATGATGATGATGATGATGATGATGATGATGATGATGATGATGATGATGATGATGATGATGATGATGATGATGATGATGATGATGATGATGACTATGGATAGTGATGATGATGATGACTATGGATAGTGATGATGATGATGATAATGATGATGATAAAGATAATGATGATGATGACGACGATGACGATGATGATGAAAATAATCATAACGACGATGATGGTGATGATGTTGATGATGACGATGATGATGATGATGATGATGATGATGACGATAATGATGATGATGATGATGATGATGATGACTATGGATAGTGATGATGATAATGATAATGATGATGAAAATAATCATAACGACGATGATGGTGATGATGTTGATGATGACGATGATGGTGATGATGATGATGATGATGATGACGATAATGATGATGATGATGATGATGGTGATGATGAAGACGACGACGATGATGATGTTGATGACGATGATGGTGATGATAATGATGACGATGATGATGATGATGATGATGATGATGATGATGATGATGATGATGATGATGATGACGGTGATGATGATAATGATGATGATGATGATGATAATAATGATGATGATGATGATGATAATAATGATGGTGATGATGACGATGATGATGATGATGATGATGGTGAAGGCCCTGGGGACGAGGTTGAATGCTGAATTTCCTTCAGCTCGTGCTAAAAACACAAGATGTTTTCAAGAAACCTGTGGGCACTCTTATTTTAAGGAGCCAGACGATTAATGCTATTTGCAAAATTATCCCTTTTAGAAAGGAGTTACTTAAGATGTTCTTAAAAGTTTACACAGCCACAAGATGCCAGATGGCGAGAACAATTTTCATCCACAAATGGCATTTCTGGTTTCTTTTTTCATCACATTATCTGAAGTAGGCAGGACAGATTTCTATTTAAAACTAATTTAGGCCCAGAGTCTAGGATGTGTGCCGTGCCGCCACTACACTACAGGGTGAGTAAAAAAAATACGCCCGGCGTTTGAAACCTTGTGCTCTCTTAAAATCATAGTAATGATATAAAAAACTGTCTTTTTTCATTCCTGGTACGTCCAGTTCGGTTCAGGTATTTATCCGGCTTTAACCGGCCATTCCTTCTCGCCAAAATGGGAGATTTTCTGAAGAAAGCCCGTTTCGAAAACCTGCAAAAGCGAGTGAAAACCCAAGCAAGATTTCCTTTTGTTCTTGGATGTGATCATGTATTTTGTCCTCTTGGGAGACGGGAATCTCCCAGAATAAGGCCCCGTTTATATGAGGAAAAACACCTCACCTGCCAGACCCGGGGCTGAGAGGCGAGGTAAATTTCAGCCACCGTTTATATGAGATATTTCACCTCACCTGTCAGCCCCGGGGCTGAGAGGCGATGTGGAATAAAGTCTCTCTTCCGTGAAATCAGATCGAACTGACCAATAAGAATCAACGAATAATTTCAATTTACCTCACCATACCGGTGGTGTTTCGTTTATATGGAAAAATTTCACCTCACCCAGGTGAGATCCCACCTCTGGTGAGGTGGGATTTCATTATACCGGTGGTGTTCCGTTCGTCATGTAAACGCGAAATGAAAATACAAAGGATTCTATGGGAAGGTGGAATCTCACCTCTCAGCCCCGGGTCTGGCAGGTGAGGTGTTTTCCCTCATATAAACAGGCCCTAAGTTATTCATACTAGGGGGAATACCTTTCAATCCGCCAAGAGGAAAGCACGTGCTAAAGCGTGCTGAAAGTCATCTCTGTGAGGAGAAAAAATTATTGAATCTCACTCATTAGCACGTTTTTTAAGGCTTCTCGAAGGGAGTCTTTGTAGAAAATCGCTTACAGATTCTGAACGGAGAGACCGATCTTAGCCAGGAAAATTCTAAAATAATTGAACATATTCGCTATTCAATCAGATATTGCAAAATATCACAACTTATATACTCAGGGAGCAGTAACCCTTCAAAGGCCAGGCGTTTTTTCTCACCCGGTAGTGAAACGACCCTTCTAAAGGCGACGAGGTGAGTTGCTTGGTCAGGCACCGGAAAGGTCACCCATCCGAAATTTGACCTCAAACAACCGAGATTAAACTTTGTCGCCTGGCGGCAACTGGATAAGACACTCGACCACTCACTCCACAATTTATCAGTAGGATCTCCCACTCGTTTTTGCAGGTTTTCGAAAGGGGCCTTCTGCAGAAAGAATAAACTATGATTAAAGTTAGTACATAGTTAAAGGTTTTCTCCAGATATTCAAAGTATATTAACTTCAATCAAACAAGGATAATGTCCAACGCTGTTATAATGAAATTTCACTATTGCCCCCCAATATGGCTATTTTGTATCAAGAGTTTGTACTGGAATTTTGAATACTTTTCCGAAGAAATTCTATGGAGGCATGATGATCCTACAGTCCATGTAAAAAGCCTACATAAACTGCTCCTAGCAGTTTAAAGAACGCTCCATCACTTAAATCTGTTATTCATGGAGAATTTCCGGATAATATCTCTGACATATAATTTATGCAAACAAGTTTAGGCGAACTTCTTCAGAGGTTTCACAAAACAAAATAGGGAATAAGCCCTCTGAGACTTAGGGGAGTTAAGTTGTGAAATTCCTACCATGATGTACAGAATATAGCGGCTGTTGCAGCTTTCAAAAAGTAATTAAATCGTGGGATGGAACCAGTTGCCTTTATAACTTGTAAATCGACACTAAATTCCTTTAATTTTAGGTTATGTTTGGGATACCAGGTGAGTCAAAAAAAGTTTACATGTTTGGTGAGCAGTGAAATAAAAAGCATGAGGCCGATATTCAAAACAGAAAAGTTAATCTGTCAGTCAAAGGCTAACTTAGAAGACTTTGGTTCATCCAGCATGCCTGGCATGTGTCATCTCTTGAATTGCCTTTGTTGCCGCCATCTTCATGGGCCATGAAAATGGCGACAAACAAAGGCCAATCAAGAGACGATCCGTGCAAGGAATGTTGGATGAATGAAACAGACCCTTCAAAGGGTTAGCAGTGTTATCCATTTATAAGATAGCATTCTCTACCTTTTGAAGAAAGTAATAGAAATCTTAATGCAACGATTTTTAAATGCAAGGTATGTGCATTTAAGTTGAAGATCAACAAATATCTCTGTGAACTAAAAAAGTCCCGATATTTTATCGTTTTGTTCCTTTGTTTAGTCAAAGGGGCACTTTTTTGAGACACCCGGTATTGTGTTGTAAAAATTGGCTTCATTCTTGTAAATGCCAACCCTAAATAAATATATGAATGCACGTTTTGAATGTCTTAAGAAGATATGGTCTTTTTTCTCACCTGGGATAACTCGCAAAAAAGCTGACCGTATCACTTGAATATCGGGTGTCTCAACATTTGGTGTTTGCCATAATGTACTATCATGTATTGAGCACCGATTTGGATACCAGTCACTGTTTGTAGCAGAAGCCTAACTGTGATGCAGAAACTTATTTCAATGAATCGAGACCATTCCAGAGTTATGGGTTATTAGGCCTGGCAAAATGTTTTTGAAATTAAGTAAAAAGAGAGCCAAACAAATGCGGCAACTTTTCCGTGGGCTTTACCTTCAAAGTGAACGAGGATATGGTCATCCTCCAAGAAGGAAGATGCTGACGGACATATGCCTCACTCTTGAAAATGCATATTGGCTGCTTTTAAGTTCATAAGAACAAAGCTGTTGCAATTTTGTCATTATTAAAGCTGAAAATGGGACAAAATTTGATCGGAATTTGAAGCTATTTTCAAGGCTTGTTTCAAAATTGCTTCCTCGTAAAATTTTCCGTATCTCAATAACAACGGAAAAGATTCCAATGCAATGGATTTCAACATTCAAGTTACCTTTTTGCGTCAAGATGGTAGGTAGTTTGTTCAATCAAATCTATATAAAATGCATGACTGAATTGTCCGGCAACCGCCGATACATCATAGAAAACGGGCAAAACAAATTATCGGTCATTCGTCATTCTTATCACAGATTTTGGTAGTATTTTGAGTATGGTTTACTGTCTATCCAAGGGTTTCCACTTCAGTCATATGAGGTTCAGTTTAACAAATTCTTTTCCACATCTTTATCTCGGACACTGACACATTTGTTTCCTAAGATATAAAATCGAAAAGGCTTAGATGCCCATTCTTGACCATAAGAATCAATACCTATTCTCTTGCACACAACAATTTCATCATCTTTACAGTCGGGTTGATCTTTAGCTACCCAGAATTTGGATGATGTTGCCATGTCTTCTTTGTTTAAATTTTCTTTAGTGATCGCCATTGATGTGCAAAGCTTTGATGGGCCATTGCAAAGATGATGATCTTTTATGCCTGCACCTCCGGATTTTCGTTTTGTTTTGCGGCACTCTCGCATTGTGTCTTGGCCTTAAAGATAAGATATGTTTGCAAGTTTCTTGCATTCAAACAACCGAGTGTCCCAAAAGAAAGTATACACATTTGGTTTGCTAAAGCGATGTGAATTTAGCATTAATCAATGGCTAATTAATTTCAAAACTTTTCGTGACAATCAAATAGAACATGGATACCTCATTTGTCGGTACATCATCAGTGGTTTGAGAGCAGAAATAATGATATTGCAAGTTCAAATGTGAATCCAACTCCAAACTAGAGCTTTGGCATTTCGGTCCAAATGAATACTTGAGATACGTGAATAAATCATTGATAGCCTGGACGAAATTTGAACAAAATTAGATCAGATCATCTTCTGTTTGCCGGAAGTCACCCATTGTACAGTTCTTAATTTCAATATAATTTCACTTTTGACATTTTGATGTGCTTCAAGAACTTGCTTTAGGCCAAAAGGCCGAAGCTCTTGTTTGGAGGTAGACGCAAATTTGAACTTTCAATATTAATATTTCTACTCTTAAAGTGCCAATATCAACAAAAGAGAAGGGAAATTTTCAGTTGGATGGCCACAGGCAAAATGTACCAGAGTACCCCAGCGGCAGTATACCACGTACCAAAAACGTCTGGTACCCAGTACCATTCAGGTCAGTACCAGGGACCATCAGAGCCGGAAAACAGTACCGCTTTAAATAAATTATGAAATTCAGGATAAGAAAGTAGATAATTTCCTTGTTCCAGTCCTTGATAGAAACCCGTGATACCACAAATTCCTACGTACCTAGTACCAGGCGACCAAAGGTATTAGTTCCAGGTACCATAGGGGCCAGTACCCAGTACCATCAATACCCTCTGTCAACATCCTCTTTCAGATTAATCAGCAATTAATTAAAGTTAATTTCACATCAAGGAACCCAACCAAAGCTGTTATCTTTTTCTGTGACACCCGGTATTCATTACATCCATATGAACTGATAATGTTTGCAAAGCTTACATACCAAGCAGGATGCAAAATCCTGTTTGACAAAATTGGTTGTATTTTGAACTTACAAGTGATTCTGAGAAAAATTCATCTCAAATCAAATTTTTCAATACATGTCTAAGATCCTCTGTCTTCTTTGATCATAACAATCCACCATCATGATAATGGAAAGCTGATTTTAAAAGGCTGAATGACGATCCCAAGGATGCAAAATTGCACTAAGATGTTTCGGCAGCAAGCTAGACAAACATAGCTTGATTTTTAGTTGTTGGGCTTACTTGTCAAAAAATTTGATCATTGATTTCAGCCTGATTTGAAGGAATGTGTGATGAAGCATTTCATAAAATCGTTTGAAACTTGATCATGATGGAACAAATTTTGACAACTGGCTTTTGGTTGAAATGTTAGCTTTACACAAAATATTGTCAGTTTTAACAGTTTAATGAGTAGTTTAATAACTAGTAAAACCCAGGGAAGCCTGTTAATGCATTCTGACAAGTTCAAACATGTTTTTTTACTCAACAGCCCTTAACAGATACTGCTTTCAGTTTTCACATTGCAAGAGTCACAGCCCCACACAGTAGTGATGCAAAGAATGGTACGGATTTCACAAACAAAAAATTGAAAAGTTAAAAATCTAACAAGCTTTATAAAAACTGTACCTGTTTGATTCAAGATAGAGATTTCAGGTTCATGATATCAGAAGTCTATAAATTTTGACCAAAGAAAAGGGACTCTATTTTCAGATTACTAACTTCTCCTAAAATATGCCAAACTGTAAGTAAATGTCTGGCATATGAAACTAAAGAATTGATAGAAATTGCCAGATTTGGAAAATTTTCTCTGGATTCAAACAAACATCAGAATTTTTTAGGACACACATTATGTACCACAGATAAATTGCGGTTCCAATCAAGCTCTTTGTTCAAAGATAAAGCTGGAATTTGCACTGAAACAACAAATCCATGACAAAATGGATCTGTGGACAGGCCTTGCTACCAGACTAGAAAGTTTTCACTGTGCGTACAACATCTTGTTCAAGCAGGAACGTATGCAGTTCTCAACCTGAGACATGCAGTTGGCAATGAACAAAGGATCTATTGTTTTAATCTATTGCTTGCAACCGCAAATGTTCTGTGCAGCCTTACTTAGGCCATCTCAACTTACGCACACACGATACAAACTTTCCAGTCTGGCCTTGATGCTATAATCCTATCTGATATGATCTAGTCTTGCATAGCACAGTATCTTGCACGCAAAGGAAAGTATGCTGTTGATCTGCACAGCTGGCAATGAACCAGACATCTATTGTTTTAATCTATTGTTCTCAACTGCAAGGTCTCCACGCAGTCTTACTTTGGACATCTTCACTTCGACTTGCACTTGCAAAATATGAACTTTCTAGACGGCCAGGTGAAAACCGCGGACCCCGCGGACCTCGCGGACTTCGCGGACTTTTCGTGGCCGTAAGTCCGCGACTTTCTGAGTCCGCGTTTTTCATTTTGGCATAGGGTGAAAGTGAAAACCGCGGACTTCGCGGACTTTTTCAAGACTGATCTAAAATCTCCGTCTTGGCTTTACAATTGGTTGGAAACTCATTCTGAAAGTTTTCGTACATATCAACCATACATCCAACGTATGTTTAATCTATTTTCTGTCAGAGTTTCAGTTGTATTTTTGAGGTCGTTCTTTTCATTTAGGCCACACGTTCTAGAATCTACGATATTAGGGCATTAGCATTGACGTGTGCCCCCTGTTCCCTTTCATTTCCTTCGTTCGTGTACATCAGTCGAGGCAGTGAACGGAAAACCAAAGAAAACAACGCTGTGAAAAAGTCCGCGAAAGAAAGTCCTCGTTTTTCATTTTGGCATAGGGTGAAAGTGAAAACCGCGGACTTCGCGGACTTTTTCAAAAGTGATCTAAAATCTCAGTCTTGGCTTTTCAGTTCACTGGAAACACATTATAGGAATACAAAGGCCTTGTTTACATAGAACACGTGATCTATTTTATCTAAGCAAGAAGCCACAGAAAAGGGGGAGCCAAGACGGAGATTTTAGATCAGTCTTGAAAAGGTCCGCGAAGTCCGCGGTTTTCACTTTCACCCTATGCCAAAATGAAAAACGCGGACTCAGAAAGTCGCGGACTTACGGCCACGAAAAGTCCGCGAGGTCCACGGGGTCCGGGGTTTTCACCTGGCCCTTTCTAGACTGGGATATGATACCTTTCAGTGGTTCCAAAGCTCTGATGAGGACACATCCACCAACATCTTGGCTTGAAATATTCAAGCAAAAATACATGCCATAGATGAAGTACACATAAGCAGTTCCAGGCTTCATAAACATAGGTTCAGTTCGGTCAGTCCTCTTTCCACCATAAGTATGACATGCTTTGTCTGCTTCTCCCAAATATGCTTCAGTCTCTACAATCCTTCCAGCCAGGATGGTCTTGTTTTCAAGTACTCTGTAAATTACTTTCCCTAACAAAAATTTTGCAAGGTCAAGGCCACATCTGGCAATGTCTGTCGTTGATAACTTTAACATTTCCTCTCGACTCTCTGCTGTTGTCTCAGCATCAAGATTGGTGGTTGTTAGGCCTTTTTTTTCGCACGAATTTTGTGAGCATTTGTTATCATTTGGCTTTTTTTCACTGGCATCAAATTTGGCAGGATCCAGAACCTGTTTAACCTTTCGTTTGGTTAGCTTCAATCGGCTCTTTGCCTTTGGTTTGGTTTTTTCCCGGAAGTAGCAACTTGTTGTGCGCCTATCTTTGGGCGCCATCTTTATCTGGGCCTAGAGTCTCTTGTTTCCCTGTGCTTCTGAATTGATGGATGACTATGTTTGTGCAGATTTTGTTGAATAGCTAAAGGTTCCATTGCCCCTAGGTGGCCCCGCATAAAAGAAAAAAGGACTTGCTGTTTTCGCATTTACCGGACTATTTCGGACTAAAGAGAGAGAGAGAGAGAGAGGCTTGTAGCAAGTCCAACAAGATAAACAAATTTAAGAAACATCAGCCCTGATTTTCAAAATAGTACCCCCTCTGATAAGAAGCAAGCTCAAGTCTGAAATGCTTGATTCTCCAAGACTATTCAAATGACATTAGAATGGTTGATATTTTCAGCCGTTTTCAGCTTTCCAGTAATTTCCAGTCGAGTCAAACTGTATCCATTGAAAATGAAAACAAGAGTTTTGTATCCAAATGAAGCAAAAAGGACCTTCCATGAATAATTGTAGCTTTTCTTGGAAGTGAAAATTTACAAATACAAATCAAAATAGTGCATCACCATCATAGAGCTTGTGTCTGAGTAGGATTGTTAGCTTTCGTAATTCAAAGATATTATTCTTTTAGGGTTAGCCTTTGCAGTAGGGGCACGTGAAAAGTACAAATTATATGAGCAAGTGGTGATGCTTTCAATGGCCTTGCCATGACACTTCCACAACGCTACCCTGATCAATCTGGTAATACAACGAAAGTAGCAGTGTCCTTACTTATTCCACGCACTGACAAAGAAGAATGGAACGAAAAGATTACGAAGGTAAACGAGAAGTTGTCGAGTTTATGCACCTCATCTGGCATACCAAGTATTTCTCATACAAATATCGATGGCAAAAGGCACTTGAATAGAAGTGGTGTACACCCGGGGGGGGGGGTACTTGGGTTACGAACATACGGGGAGGTGCCGCTGGAAAATCTAAAAAGCTACCCTGTCCCGGAGTCAAATTCCTGAAAATGATACCCTGTCCCGGAGTCAAATTTACTTAAACAATACCCTATCCTTTAGTTTCTTCAGACAAAATTGTGCTCTCGCAAGGAAATTTGTACGAAATCTATCGAAAAATGTGGAAATATTGCCATCCAAGCGATTTGAATCACATTTGCAGAGTGCAAATGGCCTAAAACGACCTTTCGGAGTCAAAAATGACAAATATGGACCCTGTCATGGAGCCGATTTTTATAAAAATGATACCCTGTCCCGGAGTCGGAATCCTGAAAATGATACCCTGTCCAGCGGCACGTCCCCGTACAGAAAAATATATGAGTGCCCCCCCCCCGGGGGTGTACATTTGAACTGGACAGGAACATCAGTTTTAGCAGGAAACTTGATAAAGTTTTTGAGAGACTGACCTGCATGCGAGACTCAAGATCTTGGTAAGACTTTAGATATAGAAAAAACTAATTTAGAAAATATTTCCTTCCTAGAATCTAATAATGAGACGTCTTATGAAATTGCGGACGATGGAGAAAGCACTGATGCGAAAACAAGCTTGAAAGGCATCAGAATGAAAAATCTTCGAGGGCTAATAATCGCCTATCTTAATATCAACTCTTTACGAAATAAATTCGAATCGCTAAAATTTCTCATCGGCGCAAATGTTGATGTACTTATAATTGCTGAAACGAAACTAAATGCAACTTTCCCAACAGCGCAATTTTTGATAGAAGGCTTCAAGAAACCCTTCCGATATGATCGTAATGAACACGGTGGCGGTCTGTTGATCTATGTTCGCGAGGGGATCCCCGCAAAACAAAAAACCGAATTCAAATTTCCAAACGATATAGAATGTGGTATGGTTGAAATCAACCTACATAATAAAAAATGGCCCTTGTTCGGTATTTATCGCCCTCCCTCTCAAAGTGAAAAGTACTTTTTTGAACAAATGGGTAAAGCAATAGATCATTATTCAAATGACTTTGAAAATATCGTCATTTTGGGCGACTTTAATGCCGAGGAAAAGTCTCCAACAGTCTGCAGTTTCTTAGATGTCTATAACTTGAAGAACCTAGTTAAGGTTCCTACTTGTTTTAAATCTGAAAATCCTAGGAGTATTGATTTAATACTTACCAATAGAAATATGAGCTTTAAAAGCACATCGACCATAGAAACGGGACTATCAGATTTCCACATAATGATATTAACTGTTTTAAAAGGCAATTTTGTTAAAAAGGGGCCTAAGATAATTCGTTATCGGAACTACAGTAAATTTAATGAAGAGAACTTTAGAAAAGACCTTATAGATGAGTTGCTTAATCTTCCAGTAGAGCCCGATTATAGTACTTTCAACGTTGTTGTTGAGAAGGTGCTGAATGTCCATGCCCCCCTAAAGACGAAGTACGTGAGAGCAAATGATGGACCTTTCATGACCAAGGCTCTAAGAAAAGCTATCATGCTCAGAACACATTTAAGAAATAGATACAATAAAGAAAGGACTCCAGGAAACTGGAATGCTTTTAAGAAACAGCGCAACAAGTGCGTCAAATTCTGAGACAAGCAAAACGTGACTATTATGGTAATTTGGATGTGAAATCCATTACGGATAATAGAAAGTTTTGGAAGACAGTGAAGCCTTTATTTTCTGAAAAAGTCCAAACATCGTCTGACATCACCCTTCTTGAAAATGGAGCCCTTATCTCAGACGATTTCCAAGTTGCAGAAATAATGAACGATTACTTTGTAAACATTACGGAGACATTAGGAATTTCAAAAGATGCAGGAAATGTGTCCCCTATTATCGAGGACACTGATTCTGTTGAGAGGGCTATAAGAAAATATCGATCTCATCCCAGTATTCAAAGAATAAGAGCTAATGTCAGCCAGGCCAATGAATTCGACTTTCAAAAGACATCTGTCATGGAGGTCGAACAGCAAATTAGGAAATTACAGCCAAAAAAAGCAACTCCGTATGGAAGAGTTCCAGCTAAGATACTAAAACAAAACTCAGATATTTTTTCAGAATATCTGACTTCTCTCTTTAACAACGTGGTTGAATGTTGCGAATTTTCTGATGAACTTAAAGAGGGGGAGATCACCTCACTTTTCAAAAATCAAGATGCAATGACAAAAAAGAATTATCGCCCCATTACTAGCTATCCTTACATCCGAATCTAAAATATTCGAGCGAATCATGTATGACCAAATAAATGTGTTTTTTCAATTTTCACATTATTTGTGCGGTTTTCGTGAGGGCTATAGCACCCAACATGCTCTCCTTAGACTGTTGGAAACATGCAAAGAGTTTCTCGATAAAAAAGGATATGTAGGTGCTGTCCTGATGGACCTTTCAAAGGCCTTTGATTGCTTAGATCACGACCTACTCTTAGCAAAACTAGATGCCTATGGATTTAGTCGCAACGCTCTAAATTTGATATGTAGCTACCTTTCTGACAGGAGACAACGGGTGAAGGTAAATGGTACTTTCAGCACCTGGTGTTACTCAAAAATAGAAGTACCACAGGGATCAGTATTAGGGCCCCTCCTTTTCAATGTCTTTATCAACGATATTTTTTATCTAGTGAATGATACTGAAATATGCAATTACGCAGACGATACAACGTTATATGTTGGAGATAAGAACCTTAGGACAGTGCTCTCAAAATTAGAAAAAGACACGCTTTTACTGTCAGAATGGTTCTCTGACAATTTCATGAAACTAAATGAAGAAAAAAGTCATCTATTAATATTCGGAGCAAAAAATGATGAAATGACACTAACTGTTGGTGCCTCGCAAATATCAGAATCTGAATCTGAAAAATTACTTGGTGTAACAATAGATTCCAAGTTAAATTTTAATGTTCATGTTACTCAACTCTGTGTGAAGGCAAGTCAAAAACTTCATGCTTTAGCAAGGGTATCAAATTACATGGATACCGAAAAAGTAAACTGATAATGAGGTCTTTTATAATGTCACATTTCAGCTATTGTCCATTAATTTGGATGTTTCATGACAGAGCCACAAATAGTCGAATTAATAAAATTCATGAAAGAGCTTTGCGAATTGTATACAGAGACACTGAATCCTCCTTTGATGAGCTTCTTGCAAAAGATAACTCAGTATCAGTTCACCAAAGAAACTTGCAGTTACTTATGATAGAGATATACAAAACCAAGAACAGTTTAAATCCATCGTTCATGGAAGATATCTTTGTCGAAAGACCTAACATAACATACGACCTTAGAAATAATGATGGTCTTCTGATACCAAGGGCAAATACAACTGCTCATGGTATGGAAACAATACGATATGTTGGAAGCAGACTTTGGCAGGCATTACCAAGTGAAACCAAAGAGTCTCGCATGAAAATATTAACTGAGCATTCTGATTTGTTTGCTCCATTGGTACAACTCTTCATTAATGAGACAATAGATACAAGCAAATTTCCAAAAGAATTAAAGAAAGGAGACATTACATCCCTCTTTAAGAGTAGTGATGCCTTTGCAAAAAAGAATTACAGGCCAATAACAGTCTTGCCGGCTATATCCAAAATCTACGAAAGAACATTTTCGGGTCAAATTGCTCATTACATGGAAAATATCTTGTCTCCTTATCTTTGTGCGTATCGTAAAGGCTATAACACCCAACATGCACTCCTTAGATTGATTGAAAAATGCAGATCTTTCCTAGATAGGAAAGGGCTCGCAGGTGCAATATTAATGGACCTTTCGAAGGCGTTTGATTGTCTGAACCACGAACTACTCATTGCAAAGCTTGAAGCTTATGGTTTCAGTAGATCTGCCCTAAAACTGGTTTATGACTATCTTTCGAATAGGAAACAGCGAGTTAAGATCAATGGGTCATTCAGTTCCTGGCAGGAATCAATTAAGGGTGTACCGCAAGGCTCTGTTTTGGGGCCCCTTTTATTTAATGTATTCATAAACGACCTTTTCTTTTTGGTGGAAGAGACTGAGATTTGCAATTATGCTGATGATACGACTATCTATGTGTGCGGTCATGAACTAGAACATATTGTATCTAGCCTTGAAACAGATGCTCAGAAGCTCTCTAAGTGGTTTCTTGATAACAGTATGAAACTGAATCCTGAAAAATGTCATCTTTTGATTTTTGGGGAGAAAAATACTGACGTATCAGTGCAGATTGGTGCAACTACAATAACAGAATCTGTTGAAGAAAAACTTCTTGGTGTAACGCTGGATAAGAAGCTAGATTTCAAGAACCACGTAAACACACTTTGTAAAAAAGCTGGACAGAAGCTGCATGCACTTGCACGTATTTCAGACTATGTGGATGTTGAGAAACTGAGGGTTATGATGAACGCTTTCGTTATTTCTCAGTTTAGCTACTGTCCACTTGTCTGGATGTTTCATGATAGGTCGGTTAATAAGAAAATAAACAAAATCCACGAGAGAGCTTTGAGAATCGCATACAAGGATAGTTGTTCAAATTTCGAGGAATTATTGACGAAAGCAAATACAGTGTCCATTCACCACAAAAATTTACAGTTGCTTGCTACTGAAATTTTTAAAACTCAAAGGAATCTTAATCCAAGATTCATGAATCAAATTTTTGTAGAGAAAGATACTTCATATACCCTTCGTGGTGGCAGAAATATTTTGGCACCAAAACCAAACACGACAGGGTATGGTCTTGAAAATGCACGTTTTCTTGGAGCGAAGATATGGCATACAATGCCATCTTCCTTAAAAGAGTCCCAGACACTGAACAGCTTCAAAAAAGGAATTAAAAACCATCAGTTTGATTGCAACTGTAGATTATGCAAACGATTTGTTGTGAATTTAGGGTTTTTATGATGTAACTGATATCCTCTTTGTAGATAGATTTATCAACAACGTGTATTTAAGTTTGGTTGGCATTAATTAGCTATGTAATTAGCTAGACGAGAAGCCAACGTTAAATAAAGCAATTATTTATTATTACCCTAGAAATCTTTAAGGGTCGAATAAAAAACTGGAAAACAGACAAATGCAACAGCAAGCTTTGTAAAACATTTATTGCAAACCTTGGATGTATCTAGATTGCACTGGTATTTATGATTTTAGATTTTAGAAATTCATGTAAATAGGCTGTTATTTCTTTATATAGTTGGCTTTAATTAGCGTTGCTGCTATCATAGTCGCCAACTTAAAATAAATTGTTTATTATTATTATCATTATTATTATTATTATTATGGCTTACGAGCAAATCCATTATTCAAGATAAGAGTCTTTAAAACATGAAGCACACACTGGACCCAAGTAGGAAGCTTTTCCTATTTGTTTTGGACCCTCCTCTTTTGACATTCACATACCTTTATATGAAACTAAGGTCCGGGGTTGGTACGTAGTTTCTTAAATTTTTGGTCCATTTTGCAACAGAGCCCATCTTATTTCCATGTTAAAAGATCATAGCTACTATCACAGCGGAAAAAGGGGTTGGAGGAAACCCCTCACCCAGGTACTGACTTCTTGAAATGGTGAGATAGGGTTCCGCTATACTTCAAAATACAGTTTCTTTTTAAGTTGGTGTTTTTATGTTACCACGCAACGACGCATGCAATGAACGCAGAATAGCTACTAGCAAGAGACAGCCAGTTATCACAAAGGAGACAAGCACGTAACAAGAACGTTTTTTGCAACAATGTTATAGACTTGTGTAGTAGGGATCGTTTTCGACTAGCAAACAACGATCTGAAGTAATTTTAACGAATGGCTAAATAATGAACAAAGTTTTCAACCTTGCAAGCTAACTGCGTTGTGAAACAAGATACCAAGGATGTCCAAAGTAGATGAGAGGAAACTGTTTTGTATTTGCTGGCAAGGGATTTAGGGCTTTTGCTACCATTTCTTATTGGTTTTTGGGGATTGGTTGTTGTTGCATCGGGCCAACGACACACAAAGATGCTAACAATCGGCTACTAGGCATTGGCCAGGGCGGCTCAGGCGACTCGCGCAACTCGGGTGACTCCGACGAATGTCTATCACTGCAAAATAACGTCTGATGGTATCATTGATCATTTAGTCCTTCCTTTGTCATACAAGTCACAAATATCTTTTGCCTTTCAAACAAAAGTCTGTCTAGAATTTATCCGAGTTGCCCGAGTTTTCGTTCTCGAACAGGAAGAAGGAAAATCAGGCGACTCGCACTATTTACTCTTCTTTGAGTTAATTCCAGTATCAGGGGTCTGTTTACGAATTTGGGAATATCTCTTTGGCCTTAACTGTCCGTCCTAAATTAAACAAACTTTTCAATTGCCCAACATCTTGTCTAAAGCTTTCTGCATTACTGCGAAAAATAGTCTAACCGTTACAGTTAGTGTTCACTGCAGAAATAGGCCAAGGACAGTATCTACTAATGGTTCTTGAACAGAAATTTAACGTTGCTAAGTGTTTGCTTTATTGCAGCGTTAGCTGCACAATAATGTCAAAGAATCAGCAAGCTCCGATATCTTATACTCTCTTTCTCTCTATTATCAGAGTCAGTAGTTCTATTGACTCCACTGTCATCTTGTGGAAACATCACATAACCTATTTTTATCAACACAATAACGAAAACAGAATGAGGAAGGCTTATTATTTTTATTCCATTCCACATGAAGGTGTAGTTTGTTTCCATTTCCCAACACGCATCACTCACTGACTGTTATTGCTAGTTTTAATCGTACTTTTGTTTTTATTTTCATTGTTTCAGGAGTCTTCATAGATGCAGTCGCAATCGATCAGCTGGAATGGAAATCAATGATCACTTGCTCTGAAGGACACTGAATGCCACTCAAGGGGACCAAAACAGGCCATATAAGGTGAATTAGTTGCCTGTCTTAGCGTTAACCTGTCTGTTGGAGATGGACAGCAACGCAGTTCACTGATCATCCAACTGGTCACTTGCTTCACAAAACACAGCCCAGCAAAAACTAATGACAGACAAATCCCTGTTCATACCACTCTACAATAGATGCAGCAGTCCATGTTCATGTAGCTCTATTACAACTTTCGTTACGTCAAGACTACGCTTACAATGTCCCAGTACTCTTTTAACCACTACCACGTTGTCAAGGGTGAAGAGCGTTTACACTGCTACAGCAAAAAACCATTCTATAGAAATGAGGAAAACAGTGTGACCAATTAGCAGGAACAGCGTAACGGGAGACTGATCCGCCAAATTTTTGCTATGGATTTAAAGTTGCACCGGTACAGTGTAATCGGAGTATAAAGTTCTGCAGCTACTAGGTTGATCTTCTGGTCATAACCCCCCTGTGTAAGTGATCCTGATTATTCCTCCGTATTACAATTCCTGGAACGATTGCAGCCTTACGCCATCATCTTACCCTCATCTTACTGAATTGATGTCGTTGTTGTCGCTTCAGTAACCGCCTCATTTCCCAACAGTAATACAAAAGGATAACTGCTCTTTGTGGTACTTTAGCTTCGGCGGTTTTGGGACAAAAAAAAACAGCTGATTTAGGCCATGTTAAATGAGCACGAAGCAGACCCACAAATGGATGAGTCTGGGAATAAGTCGTAGCTGTTGATGTATCTGGTTAGAAAAAAGCGAAAGCACAACTATGCATTGAGCCTTGCACGTTTGCGTCAAATTTAACCTAGTGGCAAGCGCCAGTTCTCTGAAAGTAAAGAAATCCGGGGTTGTACTACCCCTCAAGGGCATACTTTTTCAGGCGTCTAGTCTAGCCAACGGTATACCTTTAGAAACTGTGGTCCTAGCAAGGCTTTCCTTCCATGGAATATTTTACCAATGTCATTGAATCACTTACACAGGGTGTATCATGGCATTTAATGAAACCAGAGCTATTCAAACCCCAATTCACACTCTACATGCTAAAGCAGGTTCACCTAGGCTTGATCTATCGAAACTTTGGGCCTTCAATAGTAACAATCAGAAGTCGGGGCGAACCCCAGTTTCAATCCAGCGCATGTGGAATAAAACACAGAAATGGATTTCTTTCATCAAGATTCAAACAAGGAGCTCCAAGCGATAAAAATTAAAAATGGTGCCCTTTAACGGTTTCAGCTTTTAATACGCATGCGAAGAAGAACATTTAATTCAGGTTGAACCCGGGTTGAACCTGCTTCTGGGGTGACCCAGGTTTACCTGATTTACAAAACTAGGGTTCGAGCAAACTTGGAGAGAACCTCAATTAAACACTGCAGTGTAAATTGGTCTTAGGTCGTACATGATTGACCCTCCCGAGATCTTGCAAACAGTAAAATGCCAAATTTTGCACAAAATTTTGGACTGGGTTTAGACAAAATCCGGGACTATAGAAAAAGGAACCGAAGCCTATGATTTTGGTTATCGGCTTTGGTTCCATTAAACATGATCTTGGTCCTTTTTACCCTAGAATACATTGAAAATCTCATAAAGCCTAGTTATACTCTCTGACGAGTTCCTCATATCAACTGTCTTCATGACAAAGAGAACCTGGAATATTGTTTGCAATAAGGAAAGCCCTTATTTATAGAAGTTGCTACACCGTTCGGTTAAACCGTTGTAAAGACTTTCGTTGGGCAAAAATCAAAACATATTCAGAAAAGTTCCTCTCATGAAGTGCTTTCATTGTGAATGTTTAAATAATGCTCGCCATGTCAAAAATTCGGCAAATCGAACGGGTTCGTTACACCGATACACTTCATTAAGAATTTACTGAGAAACAATAGAAATATATTTTCTGAAAATTGCTCATACCAAAAGGGTTTTAGTATGACGAGACAAGAACTATTGTTCGTAATGTCAAAACCTTCAGTAATTCGAAAGGTCCTTTAAACTTATATAAGCTAGAATTTGTTAGGCAGCAACTTCTTAACATCGAAGGTTCGCTAAAAGCAGAGAATTCACGAAGACTTAAGGAGCAAAAATCTACCCGGTGTCCCAAAAAATTACTCCCGCTTTAAATATCGCCAAAATTCAATTATGAAAGCTATCGTAAAATTTTCTGTTTGATCTCTGTTGTCAATGATTGAAATATATCTATAGATGATAACATGTTTGTTTTTATTACGCAAAGGGTATAAAATAACGGATCGAACAACCTCATTCTGAGCCATACTCTTAGAGAAACGTCGTTGATCTTGCCTCTAAGAGCCACGATATTGAAATTTGTCATCATCCTTCAAGTCTACCATAGTAGTTTGTGTTTCATTCTGACATTTATGACAAAAATGAGAAGTGCAATAGACCACAAGGAATTTCTCGGGTAAGTATCAGTGCTCTTTGCAGTATGCTAGGCAGCATTAAAAAGAGGAAAATGAATTAATTCAAATACAAATCAAAAGATCAGCTATGTCTGAAAAAATAATTTGGTCTTTGATCTACTTGCCAAACAAGAAATCTGAAGATTGGCCTTAAGATAGAATTTTGACGATTTTTGAAACAGGAGAACTTTTTTCTGGGACACTCAGTATTTTGTTGCACCAATGGAAAGTTATTCTATCAGCCACCTGCAGGCTGTCAATATATCACGATCCGACTGTATTTCCTACATAAAGAGCACACTTAGCACAAACTAGCGTGATCATTAAATTTTGTGAGAAAAACGACTTTTTTCTTTACATAGAAAGGGAGCAGCCCTAGCCTAAAAACAGAGAACGGCCCATATCAAGAAGTCACTGATTTTGTTACGTGTGACATAGTATTCAACCGAAACAAAGGGGGGCTATATGCATGATCGAAGCTGAATCTGCTATGAAAGGAACATTGCTGAGTTGTTCAGGGATTGACCTAAAAACAATTACAATATCAAGTGCAGTACCTACCACATGGTTACATGGTTTTATTACATATCTAGCAACAGCAACAGCAACAACAACAACAACAACAATATAATGATAACAATAATAATAAAGAAAAGGAGTAGGCTAGCTACTCAAAGACACTTGACGCTACATATTGATAAACCTCTGGTCTGTGCAGGATGTTAAACTGTAGCGATGATGTTACTTACTCATTAATACCAGAGATTCACAGCAAAATACAATCCCGCTTAAAGATACCAACCATTGACAGCAATTACAGCTGTGAAACCTACTGAAGACACGAGCCTTCCTCAATGCCTAGATTACTAATTACATGCCTACCTTACAAGAGGAGAAGTTTGCTTGTGAAAGGCAAGCAAAGTTCAGGGTGTGGGCATCAAATATGCCCTTGGCCAGCAGTCTCTTATTGTAATGAAAGGCAGCATTTACCATCACCATATTTGGACTGGCTAACTCTGTGCAGCCTGATCTTGATCGTTGATTGTTTGGTGACGTCATTTTCTAGGTGAGGTTGGCAATGCAAGGGAAAGTCCCATAGTGATCAATACCTCATACGAGGCTGTCTTTCATTTTTCTACACCCACGGCGTCCATCCTTCATATAACTGGCAAAGGTTGTCAATATTTGTCGCCTCTTTTATCACGTGGTCAACCTAAAAGAGGAACCCGTTCATTTGAGACCCAATTTACACGATGTGGCAGTACTTCGTAATTCTAACAGTAGATAGGTTCTACTAGGATAAAATGGCTAAATATGGTGCAAAATGGGTAGGATGAAAACATAGATAAAATATAGCCAACATCTTTTTCAGGGTTTTCTTCTAGCTGGAAGCGCTTAAACTACCCTCCTTGACATAATGAACGTTGATCTATCAACCCTGGGTTTATTGTTTTTCAGCAATCAACATTACCCATTTTATTCCCACCCTCACCACCTTACCCTTGTAGACCCTACTCAGTCAGTCTGACAAACGATAAAATTTCCAATTCTGTAGAAAGAATCTTCTACCTGTGTCATGTAAAGTATTCTAGAGCTTGGCTAACTTTCAGTTCAGTTAGTGCAAATGAAATCTCATTGTTGGAAAGAACTTCTACAATAACTTCTACATCAAAGCCACATTAACGAGGCTTCATTTTATCGCTATAATTGGCGTTAAAGTCAATGCAATAACTCAAATAGGGTGTTCCAATCAAGATAAAAAAAGCAATTTATTGGACCAGGTCTAATGTGTGAGTTTATGCCTTGTGGCAACCAAGCATAAACATCGTAACACTGACAATGCCTTAAGGCTGAGAAAATACAAGGTATTTCAAAAGGAGATTCCAGCACTTTTTATGATGTGTGATCTACAGTTATCTTCTGATTCAATTCTCTCATAATAATAATAATAATCTCTCATATTTATACAGGTTAATTTGTTCAGTAACTAAATTACTGTTATCAATCAAAGACCTGTATGTTACAAAGTAAAATTTACAAAAATAAAAACTTAAAGATTTACATGAATAAAAGCTGAAATATTTACAGTATCAAAATTTACAAACTAGAAAATGGCTAAAAATCTAAGTTTGTGTCCTTGCTGGATGCTTTGAATCTTAGGAGTGATGTTTCAGTTTGCAAGTTGTTTGGTAGGTTATTAAAAACCTTTGCTCCTTGGAACGAGAAGGTTTTACGTCCAGCTTCTGTCCTAACTTTTGGAACTACTACGCTTTTATTGTTATTGCGGGTATTCATTTTGTGACTGTTCCTTGTGAAATAATTTTCAAACGCTTTTGGCACTATTCCGTTTAAACATTTAAAAACTTCCAAGGCACATAGTCTGTTTCGAAGATGATTTATCCGGGGGAGCTTGACATCACTCTTTCTATTTCCATTGATGATACGCATTGCACGATCTTGAAAGGTCTCAAATCTTTGTTTCTTCGACTGGGTCATACCCACAAAAACATTTGAACAGTACAGCATAACAGGAAGGATCATAACTTTATAGATGGTTTCTGCAGTGTATGGACTAATGTTCTGTCGTACTCGTGATAGCAGCTTGATTCTTGATGAAATCTTTTTGAATGTCTTCTCTAAATGTTCGTTGAAATTAAGGTTTTTATCCAATGTCACTCCTAAATATTCATAGTTTTTTGACTCAGTGATACTTTGTCCGTTCATCTTGATCTCTAGTGGTGCTGATTTCGATGTTCTCTGTCTTGTTCCGAATAGGACACATTCGGTCTTTGTTCTTTTCAAATTAGCGACTAAATTATTTTTGGCAAGCCAGTGAGCAACTTGGTCAATGTCGGTATTTAATTGGCTCTCGATGATGTCACAAGTTTTGTGCGCACAATAAATGACTGCATCATCAGCGTATAAGATGATTTCACAATGGTTTAGTTGAAGGTCAATATCATTGATCAGCAGCGTGAACAATAACGGCCCTAAAATGGATCCTTGAGGAACTCCACAGGATACAGACTGAGTTGCAGACTTAACTCCATCAAACTGAACAAATTGTTTTCTGTCAAACAAGTAGCTCTCAAACCATTTCAGCTCTTCATGATTGATTCCATATAAGGGTAGCTTTGATAATACCCTTGAATGGTCCACTGTATCATATGCTTTCCTGAGGTCTACAAAAACTGTACCCGTTAATAGTCCTCTATCCATGCCTTGTCTTATACAATCAGAAAAAAGGGTCACTGCGTGTTGTGTTGATGACTTATTTCTAAAACCAAACTGTCTTTGTGAAAGAAGTTCATATTCTTCTAAATAGCTGTAAAGTTGCTGATAAACTACGCGTTCGAACACTTTGGACAAAACAGGAAGAACAGAGATCGGTCTGTAATTGTCCATAAGTGATCGTTCGCCCGACTTGTAGACTGGAGTTACTTTCGCCCATTTTTCAGCAGTTGGAAATACTGATTGCCTTAGGCAGCGATTTATCAAATTTGATAGTGGACCAGAAATCTGTGCAGCACCATCGATAATCAGAGAAACTGGGATATCATCATATCCTGGTGCTTTTTTTCGCTTCAGCTTCCTCAAGATTTCGTGAATCTCTTTACGACTTGTTGTTGTGAATTTAAAGATGCATCCTCCTGGGTTCAGTGTTCGTCTTAAGTCTCCATGGTCATGGTTTTTCCAGATAGGGCTGACTAATGATGGTAGTGAGTCGCGCAATGTTTTCCCAATCTGCGTAAAAAATGTGCAAAAGGCATTCGAGATGACTTTTTTATTTGTTTCTCTCTTTCCGTTGATCTCAAACAATTTGCAGTTATTCCCTTTCGAACTCTTTGTAGGATAGCATCGTTTTATTTGACTCCAAAATTCTTTTGGCCTACTCACATTTTCTCTTAAGATGGTTCTTGTATATGTTGCTTTGCTGTGCCTTATCAACCGCGTAACGGTGTTTCTCAGGCGGCGATAAGCAGACCATTCGTTTTCTTTCCCAGTTCTCCGGGCTTTCCGCAAATGGTAATCTCGTTCATTCATTTTAGATCTGATCGCATTATTCAATTTTTATTTGTAAACTACACGTTTTTACAATATGCGATAAATCTGTAAACAAAGCACTTGTATTCTATAGGACCAAGGAAAACAATCGCTTGGGTCACTACAGTAAAGTTTCGAAAAACAAAAATAAGAAAACAAAAATTGAAAAATTTTCAACAAAAATCTGTATAATGATGCCAAGCTTGCGATATATAAGCAATGGATACATTAAAAATCATAACAGGCGTATGCAATCAAACAAATCAAACAAACACGCAAAACAAAATAAAAAACAGCAATCAGTAGAAGGATTTTTTTATATACACAATCTAAAAATTTACAATTTAACAAAGCATATCTACATCAACGAATAACATTGGGAGCATGATAGGCATGGCTACCCTAAATGATCTTTAACAAAAAACAATATAGATACTAAAGGCTATGCCAACGTACTGGTACCTTCACAGGGAGAAACAGATCGCAGAGATCAGATAACACTTTTACCGGATCAGAATTCAAAGTGGACAGGTTTTGGTATAGTCTTTAGTAACATAGATATATTTAAAATACAGTTGAGATGTTATAACAAAATCGAAGATTAATAGAGAAGGATGAGATAAAAGATTGATGTCCCTAGGTTTGCACTGGTGGTAGAAGAAATTTGAAGCAACAGCAAATATCTACACATCAAGAAACAAACAATCAAATAACCCACTGTAAAATGGAAGAGATCTGGGCAAGATAGGGTTTTCTTCCTCAGCCAAAGCTTAACTATTTAAAAGCTTAGTTCAAAATCTTTGTAAGCAGGGTTACATCGCTCAACATTTCACAGACATGGTTAAACTGAACCAAAGCAAACTCTTTACGTTCTTTAAATATCAAAACACGATGTGGCAAAACTTGCAATGCCCAAAATTGCACAAAATTTTTTATGCAAATTACTAGCGATAGTCTCTAGGATGGACATATCAATGAAATAAAGCAGCATCCACTCTGAAGAACATCTAAGGAGCAAAATGTCGTTGTTAACCTGCGATTCTAGTGTTTCCTTCCAAAGTTCCATATCATTCAAATTGTAATGATAGTAATAACATTGATGTGTAATGTACCAGGTGCCCCATAAAAATATACAGAATTGTTTGGGTCCAGTTATGTGAATTTCGCTTTAATCAATGACAAATCAATTTCAAAATGTTCCTCGGACAGTTAATTTGAACATAGATGCCTCATTTGCTGACACTGACGCTTCATGAGCAGAAATATTAAAGGGGCATTCCGCGGGAAAAACTGGATATCGGCGAACTGCGTCGTTTGCATATAAAACGAACATTCATATCATTATCAACATTTCCCGATATTTCTCCACCTTAAATAAAGCTCAAACCGGCCACAAACGACAGACCGAGAACTCAGCCATAACCTCGCATTTGAATCCGAGACAGATACCGAGAATTGCCGCTAAAGCCGATCATTTCTCTTGGTCGTAGTCGATCGTGGACACATGACTGAACCAATACAACAAGATTTTCAAACTCAATTCTAAGAGCGACACGCAACAAACCCATCAATTCTTTTCGACGACTAACCGGCGGACAATAACGAAAATTTGCAACCTTTGTTCACCAACAACGAAGCGCATAAATAGTAGGGTATTAATATTGAAATCGGTCCAGATGTATTTCTCCATATCTTGCCTTTGAGAAGTGCGATCGAGGAAAGGAAAACGATTTCTGAGGGCTAACAAGATCTGCTTTTCGATCAGGATAACGATATAAACCTTTGCATGCATTTGATTTTCGCGGAATGTCCCTTATACTTTGAAAGTTTTATTTTGCTTCCTTTGGTCAGGGCTTTGGCCTTCTTTGGCCTAGGCAGAGTCTTGAAGCACGTAAAAAATTTAAAGCAGAAATCAAAGAAATTGAAAATGGCAAATTGTGTGACTTCTAGCAACGGAATATAATATCATCTGAATTCTGTTCAAATTTTATTAAGGACATTGTTGATCTACTTGCTGTTCTTCAAGAATTTGTTTAGGCCAAAAGGCCAAACCTTTAGTTTGGAGGTGACAGCAAATTTGAACTTTCAACATCATCACTCCAAAACTCAAAGCCAAAATATCAACAACCGAGGTGTCTCTATTCAGATCAATGTTGTGTTTCTGTGTATTTTTGTGATTTATGTATCGTCATGTACTCATTCATTTCGTTGGATAATGTTGTCATGTGATTTGCGTCCACCTGTTAAGGCGTGTTCATGTTTCTAGTCTTTGAATGCGCTCAGGGACTTTTGAGAGAGACGTTAGCAGTCAGTGTATTCAGGCGTTTACAGAAGATGAAGTTTTCTAACGTGTTTATTACATTGCTACCAGACCAATTGATTGATCCAATTGGTCTAAATATACAGGGTGTTTCAGAAAAAACGCAACCCAACTATTATTTGAAATCATTAAAATTGCCAAAATTTGAACACATGTACTGTATACCATTTGAAAGTACAGCCTTTCTTCTTTCTAATTATATGCAGTTTGGATACCTTAATGGAATTACTTATCATTTCATTTATACTTTAGAAAGTATACCCAATTTCAAAGCATCCTCCAAAGCAAAATCAGCCTCCGTTTTCTGGTAGAAATTATGAAGAAATATTTCGAGGTATTTCAGGCCTAGAAGAACTCGATGTGATGCCTTGAGGAGAAAAAAGACAATTTCACTCTGATGAGACGCATTTGTAGATAATGATAAAATATGCTCTTACCGATGTGGATTATCGTCTATGTAAATCCCTAATCACTATCCAGCATCTAAAATGGGCCATACTTTCGAAAATGTCAATTACGCAATGAAAAATTCGATTAATTTGCCCAACCAGGACATCATTGGAAAGAAGATAGATTGCGCTTTCAGATGGTATGACTCATAGTGATTCAAATTCTATCATTTCCTGTAGAAATTCGAATGAAAGCGGGCTGCGTTTTTTTCTGAAACACATTGTATACCGGGTGTCCCAAAAAAATTTAAGGTGTTTGAGTTGTTACTGCGAAGGAGCCTTGGGTTAAAAAAGTCTTTTATGTTCAGTTTCCGGCATCGATGAGATCTCAACTTAGATTTTGCGACGTTGCAAATTCAAATCGGGCTTGTATTCGCAGAGCAATTCACCTAAACAGCCAAAATTTCTGAGGAAACCTGAGACATAATTATTGAATTATGCTACCACCATCTATGCGACATTTAAAGAAAAATTTTGAGTCAGCACAACCATTAAAATTTCTATTCTTAGAAATTTCCTGATCAACCAAACTATCACATAGATGAGAGAAAATGCTGAGAACAGATACATTTACATTTTAACAGTTCGCAAAGCAACTTTCTAGGCTTTTAAGGGCAAAAGAAACGGGAACTGTGTCAAATACTGTTCTAATTCGGAAGGCTCTTTCTCATCCAACTTTCGTTACTGTTGTGATTGTTCAGTCAAGTTGGGCTTTTGAATAATAGTGAATAATAGAAGAGTCAATTTCACTTTCAAAGCTGAACAAACTTCCAGAAATGATGTATTCTTGAGCCGTCCTAAAAGCTTTCACCACATTACGCCTTGACAGTAAATGCATAAACAGGCTGCCTCAGAAATTTCGCCTGTTCAGGTGAGTTTCGCTGCGAAACAAACCCGATTTGGAGATGCAAGGTCGCAAAATCTAATTTGAGACCTCATCTACGCCATAGACTCAAAATAAAAATCTTTGAATCCAAGCCTCCTTCGCAGTAACTGCTCAAACACTTATACTTCTTTTGGGACACCCGGTACTTAATGATTCAAGTATAAAATCATGTAGTTCTCATCTGTCTCGGATCACGTGTACAGACCATACTATCACAACATTAACTGTCAAAGAGCATTTTGAAATTGATGAGCCATTGATGAAAGCTAAGTTCTTATCACTGGACCAAACTAAATGTGTATACTTATTTCTTGGACAACCAGAATATCTATTCTACTACGTAATTGGTCTACGTCACGGAGTAGTCACGTGAGAACGCATGCGCAAGTTCCCAAGTATCAGTAGCGTGCTGAGAACCCAAGCGTTCGGACGTCAAAAATGGAAGTTAACCTTGATATTGATGAAGATATCTATTTAAAGGCCCCCGTGTGTAAACAAGTATTTAACTGACGAGAGGCTACCATACCATGCCTAGAAAGTGAAAGTAAAAAGAAAGAATTAAGAGACGGACCATAAATCCATAAATAGTATTTAAAGCAATAAAATGAAAATACACACCTGCTCACAAACTGTCATACGATGGTTGATGTCCAGATCTCGACCTTCCAGCTTTGCTTTTACGCGCCTCCATACATTCACAGCGTACAAATTCTTCTCTTGCATTGCTACATATAAAGTAAGAGCATTACGAATACGTCAAACTTCCTGCTAACATTTTATTTAGAAGCCACTTAAAATGACTCCTCGCAAAGAATCATCTTAATGATACCGTTACTGCGTGAGGCAGACAACGTTTGAACGTTTGAAAGCCTATAGCTCAAAGACTATCTTTTAGTTTCCTGTAAGCTACATATACCTCGTAGTTAACATGCAAAATTAGAAAAGAAACTTAGTTCGTCAAAATGCGTCGTATTCTTCTCAAATTACAACCAATTTGATGAAAATACACCATCTTAAGATCCTTCAGAACATGCCTACATTCCTTGATCAAATTAGCTATGAATGCAGCCCCAAGACACTAACAATCAATCTCTGGGCCTGCATTAAATAGTATCTGTTTTCCCAGCCTTTAGCAAGCTTGTGAATTTCTCATTGATTGAAAGTCAAGGTGACCAACAACAACCACAGATGACTAATAGCATATTAACACAGATTACAAAGGTTACAGATTACATCATTAATCTTGCAGTATATGTTCATGGATCAAAGACTCACTTTGACTTCGTTCCGTTTACGTTGCGTATTTCCACACTAATATCGTTTCTCTTTAACATGGCTCCCTGGCCTTCACCTGGTTGCTCAGGTATCCGATCGTTTACGTGGGCAACTGATGCGAAGTGCCGATGTGAAACTACGTAACAGAATATGATTACTTTCTTGCTACATAATAAAACATGTCTTCTATATTTTTCGTCGTTCTGGCTCTTAGCTTTTTTATCAAGCTTCGCTTCGCAAGAACTGAATGAATAATGAAAAATGTACCGAGAATCATTCTTTACACCACACAAAGCAGAGAACTTATATTTGCACAAACCTTTGCCTGTTTTTGGATCTCTCACTAAGCATGTAGGTCTTTTCGGGCTCGGAGCTGCAAAAACAGAAACAAATAAGTGAATGACTTGAATAAATTCGAATGAATGGTATGGCCAACTGACTCAGCATGAAATTCATCATGGTAACACATCTCAGCTCAGTACGCCTAGAGTTTCATGAATATAAATGTAAGGCACAAAGCTCATCAACCAACATGCTTTAAAGCAATTTTCGTGATCGGCAATATGATTAAATCTTGATTATTTTTGAAAGCGCGTACCTTTTTTTACTCTATCGATAGGCTTTCCATTTGAAACAAAGTATATATTCTCTTGGATCGCTTCTATGCAAAATCATCGATCAAATTGATGCGAGTATCATGACTAAATCGGGGCTACAAATGGCAATAAATGCAGATCCTATTTGCATTCATTTCAATGCAATTATTTCAAATCCTTTTCAATGTTTTCACTCTTATTATTTCGAGGTACTTCGCTAATCTTTTTCAGATTTTCTCCCTTTTTGCAAGGCTTTTGTGAATTATCTAAGTCAATTCATTTCTGGGATGATGATTATTATGTAACTGAAGCAGATGTTTATGATTCCTCATACAACTTGAACAGAAGTCTCTTGCCAGTCAACAAGGAAGACAACATAGGATCGACACGAGACCATTGGAGTCAAGCAACTTACAATAATGGGCTGCCTTATGATGCTTTGATATTTTCATTCAGGAGTTTCTTTTATTAGCCTTGTCAAGTTTTTTCATGAAGCAATATGGCTGGAAGTCATATTTCATTAGGCATTAAAACTTTGCGCAATTAGAGGTTAAGTCTTTGTTGGTTTTTAGTTTGCTTCTTTCTACATAGCATCTGAAGGTAGCTGTTAAGAATTAAAATAGCGTAGAGTACCATCGCCCTGAACCGCCACCTTTCAGATAAACACTTATTATGCGCGGTATAATTGGGACTTAAAAGCAGCTATTTGCAATCAGAATATTCTGCAGTTCATTGTGGACATTGTGTTTATTGTTTCATTTTGCCAACTTAATCTGCCCACATTTTGAAGCACAGTCACAACTCAAAGGAACAACGGTAACAATCGGCCAAAGTTAATTATACTGTCCTGAACCGCCACCCCTCATTTTACTGCGATCAGCTATCCCGAAAGAAAAGTGTACCACACTGTTGGAAAAGCCATTTGTTAGGGTCACTTTCCTTGTGTAATGAAAGTTTTGATTGGATCAAAAATTAAAGCCCTTCGTGCCTCCCCTGTTTTCACCTTTTATATCTGCTATATTCTAAAAAAGCTTCTCTCTCAACTCCACAAAAGGTCAACGATGTAAGAAACGTTTCCTAGAATTAAACAATTATTTCCTATCTGGAGAAGTAGCTATTCACAACGCGAGCCCGTTAGCACACACCATGGCGGTTCAGGGCGATTTTAGCCAATCGACTCGCTTTAACGCCCTGAACAAAAACAGAAATCGACAACTCGAAGGACTTTCAGAACTCTTCATCCAAAGAGGATGAAAAACTGCTGGAGATAACTTATTTGACCTTCGCAAAGCATTGCCAGCATTTTATAGTATAAATGAATCAAAACAAAAATGATGCTGAACAAAATAAATGGAGAAATGAACGAACACTTATTGTAACATTTCAAGTGCGTCAGAAAAGTTCTTCCAAGCATAAGAAGAAATTATGGGAAACAAGCTAATACGAGTGTAAGGCGAGAATAATGTGTCAGCAATCCATTTGCACACTTCATTTCCATTTATTAGTCCAAGTCTTGACTATTTCTGAAATTTAGAAACACATGCCTAAAAGTCGGAGAATGTGCTAAGGTAGCGGTTCAGGGCGATGGTACTCGAGCTGTTGAAAAACACAACGATTCAAGCATGTACTCGTTATCAAATGAATACATCACTTACCAACATATTGATGGTAACATATAACTTGATAAGGAGTACATGCGCAAAACGTCGTGCTTTAACATCGCTAGTTTTGGTACTCAAATTATCTAATCATCATAGAGTCGCTTAATTCCTACATTTCCAAGCGCAATAAACATATTTTATAGGAGAGCTTTTAGGAACACTGCTAAGCTTATCAAATTAGTTTTCTAACCCTTCCTCTCGATACAACCCAATTTCGTGATTCTTAAAACATGCAACTACTGAGAGAGCTAGCTACTCTCATTACTTTAAGGACCTGTTCATAAGAGGTAAGCTAGCACACTTGCGTGGACTAACTCGCAAAGTGGTTTCGCATACATAAAATCGGCAACATTATCAATTTGGGTGACTTTCCAAAAGTTTTGTAGGCATCCGGCGGTGCGAAACAAAAAGTAAGACAATAGTTAATAACTTTTGCAAATTCGATCATAACTTTCGAGACACAGTTGACCTAATGTATCCAATTAATGATGGAATTGAGGATAATGAACACTTCTTGCTGCAATGTCATGCATATGATGATCAAAAGCTTGATCTGCTAGGCAGGATTTATGAGGTATTCCAGTTACACAACCTGCCAAATCAAACCCTTGTGTAAATATATGTAATACCGTATGGTGATACAAGAGTTTCTCATACCAAAATAAATCAATTTAGGAATCAACGCTAAAATTCATTCATACATCAGAGAGTTTCTTGTAGTACCGTCAAGTCTAATCTAATCTAATCTAATCTAATCTAATCTAATCTAATCTAATCTAATCTAATCTAATCTAATCTATGTAAATCAATCTTCTGTCTAATCCTTCTCTATCAACCTTTTGGTATCGTAAATGTATCTATGTTACTAAAAACTATACCAAAAAACTGTCAACTTTTGATTTCGATTCAAGCCGTCGTGTCGTCTACATTTCTTTTGGTTAAGCTGGTTCTCCCGGAGGAGAGATCAATAGAAACATTGGTACAGCCTTTTGTGTCTTCATTGTTATTTGTTAAGGGTAGCCATGCCTATCACACTCACAATGGTATCGCCTTTGTAAGAGACGATTGCGCTAAAGATGGCGGCAAGGAATTTTTCACCAAGGTGCATTGCGTTCTAATTATGATTCCTCAGCGTTTCTATAGGAATTCAATTAAAGAACGCAATGCATCTTGGTAAAAAATTCCCTGCCGCAATCTTTCGCGCAATAGTCTATTACGGTTTTGTTAAAGTGTACATTCTTAGATTGTATAAAAAAATAGCTACCACGTGCAGCAGGTTTTGGAGGTACAGTTGGTGACATGAATAGTGGACTAGCTGCTCCGTCCTTTATCTGCGTTCCTCCTTGCTGGGTCGAAGAGGACGACAATGTAGAATCCGATGACTTTGGAGGTGTCTGGTTTCTCAGAGCTGCAAATCAGAATGTTTCCCACAGTTAAAAGAAAAGCAATATCACACAACACCTTTCAGCTATTCTAGGAAAAAAGTCTGGATCGAGCGATATCTGCATAAATTCTTACACGAAAGCTTTGACTGATTTGCACCAGAGCTCCTATCACTGTTATGCACATTTGAAAAATCTGCAAAATGCATAAACACAGCAATAACAATAGTTAGTGAGTGCATGCGTTTTGGGAAGTGAAAACAAACTGCAACAACAAGGAACTGAATGAAAGTAAATGATAGGCACCAAGATGCATCTGCCTTCCTCCCCTACCCGTCTCACGATCGCTCATTCTTGCAGTCAGTTCAGTTCTTTTGGCATTACATCACATAATCACTGCCGCCTCCCTACCTTCATCTCAAGACAATAAAAAACGTATTTCAATGGTATTCGATAGAATAAGAGACAGCTTAAGAAGGCTTTGTTGACACCACCTGTGACGTGTTCATGATTGTGACGACAATGCCAAATTTCCACATAGATGTCCGTAGACAGATGTCGCTACGTTTTGATTCTTTGAGAACGTTTTGCAGCAAGCCGTAAATATCGCTTCATTCGGATTCTTCTGTAGAATACAGTAATCCCCGCATATAAGAACCTACAAAAATAAGAACCCAGAGGCTGTTTTTCCTACATTATGCACCCTGTAATTAAGAACCTGTTTCAGTTTGATAAAAGGTAGGTTCTTATTGCAGGGGTTGCAAAGTTGATCTTTGATTGCTGTTACTGAGGCCATTTTGGTCCCAATAGGCTTTTAAAGTTTTATTCTCCTCCCTAATCATTTATTAGGTCCATAAGTACACTTCCAAAACAAATAATAGGGCTGAACATCTTTGTGAGAGTCTCAAAAGGACTACATAGGGCACCCTTCAAATAAGAACCTCTATACCTTGAAATTAGTCTTAGTACCTTTGAAATAAGAACCAATTTCAGCCTGGCTCTCAAAAAAGTAGGTTCTTATATGCGGGATTTACTGTAGCTAAAAGGTCTATCAAATAGCTGACTCTTGCAGCCTGTAACACGACTAAAAATGCATCTACTGCATGTCACAACTGCTTGAAAGGAGCCTCTTTAAAGATAACTTATAGGCTCGCAACTATAACTTGATAAGGGAGACGCAAAGTCAATTCGTCAAAACCTCATTTTTTAAGAAGCACCGTCCAACACAAAATGTCCCAAAAATATAACTTAATGTTCAAGAAAATCCCCCAAAATCTCCAAAAAGACCTTTCGTTTTCAACTATCTTGTAAGGTCTCTCGTACCTCATAAGAAAACGAAAAGGGAGTTTTTGCATCGCCATAAAACAATAACGAATACTTGGTTACAGAAGATCTGTTTTCACAATCTGAGCTGTGGCGTTTAAACAAGACTTTGTCTCGGATTCAAACAAGAATGGAACCAAACGATTTTCTGTCGTTGAGCTCAAATCTTAACAAATGTGGATTTACAGTTCTGTTTTAGTACTCTTTGAACTGAATGACATGAACGGAACACAGAGAATTTTGCTGTAGATGGGTCGTGGAATTTCTAACATCTTGATCTTTATAAAAATGGCGGTATTTTAGTTCTTTGGAAAGAATTCATGGAAAACTTTGGAAAAAAGGAATCATTTTAAATCCTCGATCAATAAAGGAAAAATGACACAATCTTCCAGAAAAACATAATTTATGAAGGTCTACAATATAGAGGGAAGCAGAAATCATCTGCAGCACTTACTGTTGAAGATTCAGAACTTCGATGACGTCCAGACTCATAAACTATTAATGTCACCATTTAGAAACTAATCAAAATTTCAAAGACTTTCCAAGGCAAATTTACCACGATGTATCCTGAGCTCCTTTCAAGCCATTAATTCAATCAAAAGTGTGATAGAATTGTACACACACTCCTTTAAGATCTAAGCCTTAAGAAGGCCGTACGCTGCATTACACCGCGCTTACCTGATGCAAAGGTCTGTGGTTCTCCAGTGGCTTGTTTGGCATCTACTAAAGAACTGGAACCGAAAGCCAGCAGCTGATCGTGCAGCCTGAAGCAAAAGCAGGATAATTGAAAGCAGATATTCATAGTAAATTCAAGGATGTGGACGTCCATACATGAAGTTAAAAAAGCGGAAATATGTTTGTTTCTTTTATGGCGTAAAAGCTCTCTTAAGCCCCCCTCTTTAATAAGCCCCCCTCTCTAATACGCCCCTCCCCTCTGAGTCAAAATTTGAAATAAGCCCCACTCATACAAAAATCTAGAATTTACCAAATATTTTCCTTTTTTTAGCTACGCAGCCTATGAATTTTGGTATGGTTTGGGATAAAAACTGTGTGGAATATATATGTTTAAGCCATAAAATTGGTTTTCATTCCGAGGAGCACAGAAATGGAATAGCCTCTCAACTGAGTCATAGCAAGCATCCTCCCTAAGCTTATTTAAGCAGACTATTCAGGGTATTTTTTCTTTTTATCATAAATTTTAAATGTATTGTAAAATTGGTTTTTAGATTGTCAAAAAGATTTAGTTACAGCTTTTAATTTTGATCAGTTTTTTGTAATTTAGTTTTAATTTTATTTTATGGGATGGCCCCTTGCAAATCAACGCGTTTATTAAAGGGGTACCCTCCTCATTCTCTAAATAAATGAAAGTGAAAAATTAACATGAAAAATGAAACATACGACGAAGTTTGCAGTTTTGCCGAGCCTTTATATCTCAGATCATTTTCCAAGATAATTGCAATATTTTATTCGTAAGAGGCTCAGAAGCTCCAGATGTCACTACTTTCTAACAATTACTTTTGTATTAAATTGTTCCAAGTGTTGTTCGCAATGAGAACTCTATGAACCTTTGCCCCTTCTTTCTACTAACGACAGATTTTCTCCTATTTCTAGTTTAACTGTTGTTGTTTCTTTGTAAATTCTAATATTTTATGATAATATATCGTAAAAGCTCTATTGAGGCCCCGGGGGGCTTATTTAATTTCGGCCCTTCCAGAACGGGGCTTATTAGATAGGGGGTTTATTCACAAAATCAAGTTACAAGGATATATTTGGTAACTTTTCAGTTCCTTTATCCCATATTTTACGGAATCAACGCACAATTTTACTGTTTGCTGTATTTTTCAAAGGCAGTCTGAGACAGGTCCGTATTGGTATTGCGGAGGCTATGGGTGGAGCATTCTAAGTTTCTTGGGGAAAGGTTACCAAAGTGCCGTGTAGCCAACCCACACAGGGATTCTAAGACCACTGTCGAGGACTCAGTTTTAATGACTTCATGAAAGGTCTTCCAACCCACACCTTCAATGAGTGGTCTATTTGGGGCGTCGTAGCTGCTGTTTGTTACAATTCTTGCAGCGCAGTCCTGCAGTTTTTGCACCTGATTAAGTTCAGATGAACCTGCGCAACAACAAACAGAGCAACAGTATCAAAAGTGGGGCTCCACAGTACCTGTTTAAAGAGTTTTCAAAGAATCTCTTGGCAGGAATGTCTTGATTTGTTCTTTCCAGTCCAAGGAGCAGTCAATTAGTACATCAAGGTATTTCGTCTTCTGAAGATTCTGCAGTTCAGTTTCACGAATTTTCAACTTCAAATCTTCATTCCGAATTTTAAGGGTGACATGTTTATGTCTACTGGAAACAAGCATTGCACGTGTTTTCGCAACATTCAGAGAAAGTTTGTTGCCTTGCAACCAAGTGTCCAGTTGCCTGAGATCATTATTAATAGCCTCTTTTAGCTGAGTCAATTTTCATCATTGTATCTTGGGCATTAGACTGATTATATGGCCGTAGTTATCGCTATTGAAAGACTGCCGGACGCGGCCTCAGTTTGGTAAAATAGTCTCGTTTTGGATAGCGATTCTTGGGACTCATCGTAATCAGTCTACTTGGGCATGAACTTTTTTAGATGTGGCAAATTTGGCATAGGTTTCTTTACAGTTGAAGATCGCCGTCTGCTATTACTGACGAGGTCTTAAAGTAAATATGTCATGAACCTGATTGGTTTACACGATACAACTCTCTCTATTGTTTATTACAAAGCACAGGATTGAGGCTGAATTTTCATTGCAATGAAAATTCGTGAAGCAGAAATGAATGGTCACAAAACAATGGAATTCCACTCCACACTTTTTTGTCGTATTAACCAATTGCCAACGTGGCGTATGTCTTTAAGACGTCAACAGTCAGGACTGATCAGATGCCTAAAATATTTTCTGCACATTAGATCGAATTTCTAATGTGCGTGCATACCGCAAAGGGCGATATGAATTGTGATTCATGGACGGGGGCGATATTGAATCTTAAATCGTGAAAACTAGTCAAATAGCAGAAGGGGTAAATTCGAACAGATGGCTAGCGTTAATATCATCGACACTACACGTATGAAACAGTTATAAAATCGAAGGACTGGAGTGAAGCTATGGGAAGCCATAACAGACGAAGCCTTTGATGCTGTTTCTGTTCGAAGTTGAATTGTTACGTAATTAGTGAGAATTACCGGATAACAATTCCCTATCATTACATCACATGCCTTGGATTTCAGCTAATCAAACTGAAAGACAGAGTTGCTGCCCTGACCACAAGATAATAATCTTTGATATCTAACAACGGTTAGCTTTCTACAAGCCCGGGTGGATTAAAACAAACACGGACTGAAACTAATCGTTTTAAATTGAGTGAATAAAAACGGAAGTTTTACCATGAAACCGATTGCACTCGTTTTCATCGTTTCCACTAGAAGTTTTAAGGTCGTTTTATCCCTCTTGTCATCTTTTCCACTCTAACAACAAGTGAAAAATGTAGAGCAAGTTTGTGATGCTGCAACTGAATGAAAAGTTATCCATTTTTGGCGTTTTCACCAACCCACAAGTGGCTTAAAAGATACCCGGGTTAGAAACGATCCACTTTGAGATCCGAATTTATACTTGCCGTTTTTAGCAAAAATGTATAAATTGGAACTCGTTTGTATTTCAATGCGAACGAGTGGAAAAGGCAGCCTAAAAGTCGGACATCTTTGCATGTCAATATATCCTGATTCTGAAATAAATGTAAAAATTACCAGTTGGTAACTGCTGTAAGTCCTTTAATCTTTTCAATCATATCCTTGTCCTCAGATTTGATTCTTTCCTTTTCATCTTTATCGACTTTACTTGCACTACACACTGCAAACAACAATTGAAAATCAGTTCTGTTAAGCAAAGGTTGACATAAAAAAGGCGAAGAGATTATGGGACGGGACTGAATTTATCATGAATCAGCTTCATGTATTTACCCACGTTTAGACACGAATGAGACTAAAAGAAGTTGAATCTTTCCTAAAATTGTACCGACTTATCTGTTAGACGGCCCCATCACGTGTTTTAATGTCGTTTACGTATTGTTTTAATGTATAGGTGAAAGTCTAAGTTGGATCTGGAGCACAAATCAACAAAATTTTGTAACTTTAACTGAAATTCAAACTTCCTTATAGTGCGATTCTTTAAAGGGCCAACCAAATCAATGTATTCCTAGAGGTAAGGGATGGTAGCATCGGAGGCTTCATAGGTTGGAGAACATTTACTCGAGTAATAATTCTAATAATGAAATAGAGTAAATATGAATAGGTATAGGTAATTTAAAAATCAGTAACACTATCAGATCTTGGTGAATTTTCAAACAGTTTAACTAGTTAACTAGATCGCCAGGTTGGGTTCTACACATAATGAGAATTGCAAGATGATAATACATACTCATATCGCAGAACAGAACAGAACAGAACAGAACAGAACAGAACAGAACAGAACAGAACAGAACAGAACAGAACAGAACAGAACACAACACAACATATATCATAATACATAACATAACACAACACAACACAACACAACACAAATCAATTCAATGAAATCCCAGTTGAATTAATAAACTCTCACTCGAAAGCTCCATTCAAAACTAAAGAAAAGATCCACTTTCTGTGGCATAATTTCTGTGCCACCAATTCACATATTATTCTTCATATATGCTATGCCTTATCAGTGGGGGATTCGGATGCGGGGAGCGCGTGGAGTGTCTGACGCCCTAGGGCCTGTATGATCTATGTCATCAGCAGAGTGGGTCTTTTGATGGCGGCATGGATCAGAGAGGCCTCAGTGTGCCGGGGCATCTGTGTTGTGTTTTATCCAGAGAAAGATAATATTATGTAATCCAGATAGTGATCTGTGTTTTCTCTATGTCCAGGTCACTTTACAACACCGTGCCTTATTGTCTTTCTGCAATTGTTCAAATAAACATGTAAATAAGTCAACTTCTTTTTAGATAGGGGGTGTTCTCTCCTCGATTAGCTTGCCTATTGAGGGCGCCCCTCCTTTAAGAAATCTCCCTGATCCCACTGCAGCTCTTCATACTCACCTATTCAGTCTGCCAACATTTAGTTTGTCCTTGTTTCTTTTAATGCTACACGTTGTATTTAATTTCAATTTATCATAGCTAATAAGATAGGAGTTGGTAGTGTAGCGCTGCATGGAATTTATAAATGAACTGAACTGAACTGAACTGATCAAACTTGAAAAGTAAGACGTAATTGTAGCATTTGCAAGAGAAATATAACACTCACGCTGTAAAATTCCCTTGAGAACAGCAGATGCATCCTCGGAGAATTTGTTATGAGTTGTAATGAAAACTCTGACAGTTCCACATTCTGGCGCTTCCTCGTCCTAAAAAATGGTAAAGTGAGGCATTTTAGACTGCTACAACAGGGATAATTTTGTCTTCTGGAGACACCCCTGGAAAAAGTTCATTACCATAAATACATTCCTTCGATGTTGAGAATTATGCCACATGACCTATGGCCAATAAGATAAATAAGAAAAGGCAAGAAGTTTCTATGTGGTGCTTGGTTAAAGAAGCATAGGCTCCAAATCCTTGAATCGGCAAAAAAGGTGGGTGTAAAATTCTATGACATATTTGTTCTAACTAAATGACTTGAGGGGGCCTTTGGTTACCTATCCCTAATTGTACCGTTAGACTTTTCACAAATTTTGAATATCTCTTAAATTACAGCGGATCTAAAACTCCGCTGATTTTGAATATTTCTTAAATTACAGCGGATCTAAAATCCCGCTGATTTGAGGACGTGAAGCCATCAAGTTGCTTAATCAGGAACCACAAAAGTGACAGACGTCTGCTTGATACCGTGTTGAAGTCATCTATTAACTATGGTTTTCTTGGAAATTACTCCATGTTGCATGAAACAGTTTAGAAATATCGACAATTTAAGTTATTTTGAAATTTTTCTTAAATTCTTCAAAGAGAAGAAAAACACCTTAATTCTGCAAATACTAAAGATTTCAGAAAAGTCCAACGGCAGAATAATAGCAAAATAGCTAAAGTTTCTTTGAAGCCATTCAGTTAAAAGAAATAGGTCACTAAATTTACACCCTCCCTAGCCCACTGCTGTTAAAAGATCAACCTGTGTCAATATGATTGTAACAATCGAAGAGTAAACTCATTTACACATCTCTGGCTATATGGTGAACACCTGTGTATAATGACCCAGTAAATTGTGAACCTACAGGCTGAAATTTTAAAATTCTACCCAAATTTTATAAGAACCCATTCACCCTGAAATTAGAAATAGGTTCTTATTTGCAGATCATCACCTTGGGCTGCATTCAAATTGCACAATCTTTTGCAAGCATGTAAACGCTCGTGCAGAAATCCGCCATACTGATCCCTTACAGTGTTCAGATTGCAAAAATATTTTGCAGCCTGAACACTCTAAGGGATCAGTATGGCGGATTTCTGCACGAGCGTTTACGCGCTTGCAAAAGATTGTGCAATGTGAATGCAGCCTTAGACTAAAACCCAGTTTTCTAGTATTACTGAACTTATATAGCTGATAGTATATGCGAACTGCAAAACAAGTTTATATATACCCTGTTCAACATTTCCAATCCTGAGATTCGCAGTATTTTCTACCCAATAAGAAGATTGAAAAACCAGATGATGTCGTCTCCGTGCTTAACCTTATAACTTGCATTTTAGCATCAAATGGACTTAAACACTTATGTCAGGAAACATATTTGGGAGCATTCAATGACAACATAACTCGAGAATATCTACCAGACGACCTGCAGAACGCAATATTGCTGGGTTAAAGGGGACTTATCACATTTGATGAGCAAACTAACTGATTGACGCATGTCATGGGCTGCAGCGCTTGTGTCGCACACCACCATTTTGTGCAACCCTAGATAAGTTCAATATTCTTGATTATCACAAAATTCAATATTTGACTATCTATTTCACGTTTGAACATCAGAAATCCGAGCTAGGTAGGTTTTTTCAACGAACTTTATTACATTTTCACATAATGGAGAATAATGCATCCCCTGGTTTTGAGGCAGCCAATGATGTTAACTTTCTTCCTTCATAAATCAGCAACTACTTACAAGATTTACTAAAACTCGATGTCAACCTTTAAGTAAGTTGAAGTCTCTTCTAAACGTCTTAAAACGGGAAATTGGATTATGGCCGCTTTGCACCCATTCGAACAGCAAACATATTTTTGGGACATCCTAAAAATAAGAACCTAGTCAGGCTGACTTGTAAAATTTTAGGTTCTTATGCATGGGTGTTTACTGAAACATTTACGCCAGCGTAAATGTACTTTAACGACAAGGCGATGCAATGATACTTCCTGTTAGTTCCCAGTCCTTCAGCAATTCTAAGGCGTGCTCTGCATGTTGCTGAGGATCTAGAAATCAAGTTCTCATTGCCTTCCAAATGAAGGTCATATTTCTGTTCGATTTATCAAACAAGCTCATGAACCTGACAAGTGATAAATCATGTTACTGCGATGGATTACCTGTAATGCAGCTATGCAGATTTGGCTATGGTAAGAGCATCTATTATTGTTGGATGTGCTGGAATTTTTACGGAAAAGGCCTAAATTTGGCCAACATCAGTGAATGTTGTGTTCAAGGCTTGCGTTACGAACGTTTTTGGCTGTCAAAGTTAAGTATCCCGTGTATATCTTACCAATAAACAGTTTAAATGGCAGCAGAATCGATTTGCGGGGAAGAGTAGCTGCATGCTGTGGAATGTGTACCGAACGTTGTCTTGCATTTATAACGCAATGGAATCATGGAAATCTTCCGGTCGTCATTTCAAGGAATTCAATGCAGAAGCTGAAGCTCAGTGGTCAGTATGCTCTGCTTTTTGACCAATTTCACAACAAACAGAACAACAGGGAATGCAATTACAAACCAAACAAGAGTTATCAATCCCACAGTGCAAACCAGAATTATCAGCGTTTTAGCATAAGGGTCAAGAGCCGAAAGTCTTCTCAGTCAACTGCATAACCAGAGGTGAAAACAGGAAAATACTGTGACCAGTGCAATATGCTAGAAGAGAAATATCAGCAGAAATGGAGCACCTGTTACCTCAGTTTGTTCACTGCCAAAAAGAAGCAATGGAAAGTTGACCAGTTATTGAGGAACTTGCTGAAAAGTAGTAAAAAGTTCAACTGGGAACTACAAGCCCAGCCCTATTAGCAACAGTTGCAATGGTTGGAGCACAACCATTTTCAAAATGTGGGGCAGGAGGCTAAGGTTCAAGTCTTAATTCAAGTTATGTCCTACATACTAAACCAACCCCCCCCCTACCCATACACACCGCTTTGCTGCTAAAGGCAATTCCCTGTTTATTGTTTTGCCAGTGCAGTTAAAAGCTTGCTTAGGGCAGTTCATATTAACCTTCCTGCTCCTCAGTCCATGCAAGCTCAGGTCATCCATAAAGCAAATTCAATTCAGTAAATATCCTTGTGCAAAAAAAAGAGAAGTATTTTGCAAACACAAAAGCATTTACCCCCCCCCCCTCCACATATAGGCTCATTAATCCCTGCGCCCACCCCATACAAATCAAAATAGGACTTACCAGGTAAATGTCAATTTCAGATTTTGGTCATTTATCCAAATCAACTTAACACAAAAGTAGAATGTACGTATATGATATATGTAGACGCATGTCAACAATATATACTTGGATAAAGTTATTGTCAATGAAAATCAAACAAAAACAAAAGTCGAAGGCTTCAGACTCCCAAATTGGATTCAGTTCATGTCAAGTAGCACTGAGTTCATCCTCCAAACATCATTTTCACTCACAGGGTACTCCTTTTCAGGTATAACCACTTCTATTTCAGGGTTCACCATTTATTGCAGGCAGGCAAGCAGCTTGGTTTCAAACTCTACACAAGTATCCATGTTCAGTCACAAATGTCAATTAAATCAAAAATTTTGAAAAATGTTCAAATCAGTTCAGTAAAAAATTTTTTTTTCAAAATTATTCATGGAAGCTAAGCAAAATAATTTTATGTGATACCTAGACTTTCTGTGGCAACATTGCAATGGTAATGAAAAACAAAATGAAATGAGGGCTGCTCTCTTCTAAATTGGATTCGGTTTAAATCAAATAATGCTGAGTCCATCATCTAGTAACAATCAAAATCATCTCATTCACATGGCACTTTGTTCAGGCCTAATTACTTCTATTGAAAGGTTAAGCATATCATTTTATTGCAGGCGTCTTGGTCCCAGTTGGTCCACAATGTAGTTTTAAATTTCATTTGAGGACCCAGGTAAACCCCTATATCAATTTAGTCTTGTCTCTGCCCTCCTGCAGAAGGCAAATAAAGTCTGCTGGTGCATCCAGATCAATCTAAAATATATTAAGCTTCGTGCTCTCAAGAAATCAGCAATGAAATATAATAAAACAAATTAGAGCTCTCCCCAAAATAGTGTCTTGTAGGAAGGGGCCGGGTTATAATGTGAGTGATCCCTTCCTACGGTCCCAACAAGGCAGGGTGGTAGTTTGGGCGTATCTTGGCGGTTTGGCCACCATACAAGAATGGTGGCAGACTAGTTGTAACAATTCAATCTGTGAATACAACAAAGTCCCATCTAGTCAACCATTTCACTTCAAAGTCCAGAGTCCAAACTGTGATTACCAAACATGACTCTGCAAATACCATTCATTCAAAGTCAAGCATTCTTCAGAACAATGAACTTACTTGTAGCATACAAATTTAATCAAAGGAATTGTGATTCCTCATTTGCTTGTAATAAAATAAAATTAGCCGATACGACCCAGTTACTGCCACCCAATGCCTCATTATTCATGCCTCCTCTTTTCAAGTAAGCTGTTTTCACATCGCAGGAGCCACAGGCGTTAATGAAACATTTACGCCAGCGTAAATGTACTTTAACGACAAGGCGATGCAATGATACTTCCTGTTAGTTCCCAGTCCTTCAGCAATTCTAAGGCGTGCTCTGCATGTTGCTGAGGATCTAGAAATCAAGTTCTCATTGCCTTCCAAATGAAGGTCATATTTCTGTTCGATTTATCAAACCCCTTTCCCTCCCTCCCTCTAAGGTATCAGTAAGCCATCGGGCAGCAGGTACTCTTGTCAGCAAGCCTGTGAGATTTCTTGCTGCCCCAAACATGGTCGTATCGTAGCTGATTTGTGCAAATGCAACTTTTTCAGTTCATTTATGTAGATAATTTTTCCCCTGCAAAGAAAAGCAGAGATCAGGTTAGTAATAGTTCTCACAACAAAGCCAATAATTAGCACTGTCCACATGGTTTAAGCGCCAAACCACACTTCGTACAAAAGAAAGGGTAGCAGAAAGACCCCCGTTACCACAGTTTCTGCTGTTTGTTTGGGCTTATGCTCACCTCTCAGTCAACACAGAAGCCTCAACGGTGTGTGCAAAGAAAGAAATACATACAAATCTGAGTAAGAAAATTTGGTTTGGAAGGGCCACTCTGGAAGTAAATTATACAAGAGTCCTTGGAAAGAGCAACCTGCTTTACCATTTGAAATGCTTATCAAAAGAGAAGGGCAAAGGCGTTAGGCTTTCAAGACGTATGTAGAGGTTGTTAGACCTTTGTTAATGTACAGGGGGAAGTCCCCAAAATGTGTATACAAAACAAGCATGTCCTTGAAAACGATATTTAGAAGTTGTTAATCGTAAGGGGAAGTACCAAAGCGTACGCAAAACAAGGAAGTCCTTAAAAATGAAATGTAGCAGTTGTTAATGGTAAAGGGGAAGTCCCCAAAGTATATACAAAACAAGGAAGTCCTTGAAAATGAAATTGTTGAAATTAAAAAGGGAAGTCCCAAAAGTGAATACAAAACGAGGAAGTCCTTGAAAAATGAAATTGCTGATTAAAAAAGGGAAGTCCCAAAAGTGTATACACAACAAGGAAGTCCTTGAAAATGAATTGTTGATTAAAAAGGGAAGTCCCAAAAGTGTATACAAAACAAGGACGTCCTTGAAAAATGAAATTGTTGATTAAAAGGGAAGTCCCAAAAGTGTATACACAACAAGGAAGTCCTTGAAAATGAAATTGTTGATTAAAAAGGGAAGTCCCAAAAGTATATACAAAACAAGGAAGTCCTTGAAAATGAAATTGTTGTTTAAAAAGGGAAGTCCCAAAAAGTGTATACAAAACAAGGAAGTCCTTGAAAAATGAAATTGTTGATTAAAAAGGGAAGTCCCAAAAGTGTATACACAACAAGGAAGTCCTTGAAAATGAAATTTTTGATTAAAAAGGGAAGTCCCAAAAGTGTATACAAAACAAGGAAGTCCTTGAAAAATGAAATTGTTTATTAAAAAGGGAAGTCCCAAAAGTGTATACACAACAAGGAAGTCCTTGAAAATGAAATTGTTGATTACAAAGGGAAGTCCCAAAAGTGTATACAAACAAGGAAGTCCTTGAAAATGAAATTGTTGATTAAAAAGGGAAGTCCCAAAAGTGTATACAAACAAGGAAGTCCTTGAAAAATGAAATGTAGAAGTTGTTAATTGTTAAGGGGAAGTCCCCAAAAGCGTATGAATAATTAATCAAATGGGAAAATCCCCAAAGAGCGTTTGCGTAAACAAGGTAGTCCTTAAGGGGGCAATCCCCAAAGAGCGTATGCGTAACCAAGGAAGTCTTGGAAATAGATGTAGAAATCGTTAATTCCAAGGGGAAGTCCCCACAAACGTATGCATAATTAATTAAAAAGGGGGCAGTCCCCAAAGAGCGTATGCGTAACCAAGGCAGTCCTTGGAAATAGATGTAGAAGTCGTTAATTACAAGGGGAAGTCCCCAAAAAGCATTGCGTATTTAATTAAAAAGGGGGCGATCCCCAAAGAGCGTATGCGTAACCAAGGCAGTCCTTCAAAATCAATGAAGAAATCACTAAGTGGAAGACGCAACTCACGTACAACAAAATTAAAGAAAAGAGTAATCTTGCAAGCATGTAGAAGCATGAATGAAGCGCAAATTCTCATCAGCAAACAATGGTATATGTCTAACTGAGGAACAAACTTTCAGAAGCAAAAGAAAGTGTCAACACCCAAATCATTCAAAACAGTGCAGCCAGTTACCAGGCAAATGAAGAACGGTTTGGCCACCATACAAGAATGGTGGCAGACTAGTTGTAACAATTCAATCTGTGAATACAACAAAGTCCCATCTAGTCAACCATTTCACTTCAAAGTCCAGAGTCCAAACTGTGATTACCAAACATGACTCTGCAAATACCATTCATTCAAAGTCAAGCATTCTTCAGAACAATGAACTTACTTGTAGCATACAAATTTAATCAAAGGAATTGTGATTCCTCATTTGCTTGTAATAAAATAAAATTAGCCGATACGACCCAGTTACTGCCACCCAATGCCTCATTATTCATGCCTCCTCTTTTCAAGTAAGCTGTTTTCACATCGCAGGAGCCACAGGCGTTAATGTATATAAAATAATCTTAAGTAAATATATGCACCTTGGCAAGTGTTTTCAATAATGACTTGACATCACCAACCAATGTATTATGGCCAGTCAAGAGATTCTTTACCAGCTGAACTTGAGATTTCACAGCCTCCTATTCAATGCACAAAGAGATCATCATTAAAAATATTGCAAATACATGGACAAAATCACCCTTGCGTAAAATTGCTTCCTTTGCATCAATGTTGTCCAAATACACAGTAATCTCACATCAAACATGTCTATTGTGGCAAGATTGTCAAAATATGAACCATTAGAAATTGGATTTATCCTACAAGGAAGATAGTTTCTAGGCTGTTATGGTGCATAGAAGATAAAGAAAAACTTCAAAATAAGACCAATAACTTAATGAATGTTCAGATGAAAAACTCATAAACTACCCGATGCTCCAAAAATTGTAAATTTTTGAAAAATCAACAAAACTTGACTTAAAAACTTAAAACAGATCTTGAAAATTACCTTTAGTGAAAGAATCAAATTAATCTTAAAAATATCGCAAAGGCTTGAAATTGATTTGAATTTGTGAATTTATCAAGTTAGAACTCCCCAGGTTTGAAGCATACTCCGAAATCACAAGAAATTATTGTCAGTTTGGAAGTTTTACCCAAACACCACTCAAATTTGTTCCCTACGTCCTTGAAAATTCTCTTTTATACTTGAAAGTTCACAAAAATTGTACTCAACAGCTCTTAGCTAAACATTCGATATTTCGTAAAATACTCTTCATCAAAACATGTTTTCATGTCGTCGTCTGTCTCCCAAGAATCATGCAGCGATCATCCATCAAAAATATTGTAAATACTCCGCCCTTGAGACAAATACACAAAAAGAAAATTTCAAGATTGGTAACATAGACTAATCACATTTTGGTGATTTTCAAGTTTCCTTTTTATTGGATCACCTGGCAGATACGACTGTGACACATAAAAGGTAAGGGAATTTTGAAGGTACACTGAAAAATCAAGCTTCTCTTATTAGCGTGTGGACTGCATTGAGGTTCTAAAGTGTAACCGTCAAACGTTCTACTGGCCTGGTCCCAAGCACATAATCCAAGAAGAATAATAGGCTGGATAACAGGCTGAGATTCTACAAACCCTATCATTGGAAATCGTAGACTTCAGATTTCGTTCTTTTGTCTTCAGGGTCTTAATCTTCTTTTCCGCATTCTCTAGTCGACTTTTCATCCAGTCAATGGTAATCGGTTCTTTAGGAGGAATGGGTATCTATGAAAGAAAAAAAGATAGTAACTATTCTAGAAACAATAAAAGCTGTCAATCATTTGACGATGGACATGAGATCTCCAAATAAATTCTATTTGCAAAACAACATACCGTACTTTCCGTTAACTTATCTCATTTTCAACCTCAAAGATAAAGAAATCATTTGAATGCTGTGGTCATTTGACATATTTGGAAATAATATAATAAAGGCTTGCATTAAATCAAATTTTCATCCACAAACAAAGTAATGAGTTGCATCTTCCAAATCGATCCTCAATTAACTTGTTTAAAAAATTTCTAATGCATAACGTAGCACATCTGTACCAATCTGACAGGGTTGAAGGCATCAATCCTAGTCTTGATCACAGCTAATCCAAAATAGGTACTTGTCTGAAAGAGGCACTCGAATGAGAGGAGGCGCGCATGAGAGCGATATGGTATGGAAAAGATATACCTTTGGGTGACCAATTAAACAGTGAACAATTTTCAAAAAGCACAGAACTGACTTCTGTTACCTATCATAAAAATTTCTTTTTGTGCTTTCGTATCAAAGATAGAATTGGATCATGGCAGTATCTTTGTTCTATTCCTGGTGTACCTAATCGTTGCTTTAAAATTCTCTTTTGAGTTACAGCTTTGTGCAAACTCAAGCAGTTCTACAAAAAAGCCAATATTTGGGATGTCACTTTAAAAAATTTTCATAGGCCAATTAACTGAGTGGCTTTATCGATTAAAATGCAATTTTACAACCAACCTCTTGAGCTCGAGAGTATACCGGGTGTCCAAACAGGATTTTTTTTTCGTTTGATTGCTTACATGTCCATAACCAATAAACAGATTTTCAAAACTTTGATTTATCCGATTGCCGAAAAACTAAATTGTATTTGAGGATGTTGGTTGTGGTTTTACGACGATTTTCTCATATCGAAAGGAAAATCGACGAACCTGCTCAAATTCAACCCTCAGATAGCATGAGAAAGAAAGGGGTATGAAATATTCAGCAGAAAAATAATAACTGATGAGGCATAGAGGAATTAACGTATAACTAACAATTTGCAGAATACTCTTGAGTGATGTGCTTTGGAGCTAAAAGAATTCGTAATTCTATCAACAACGTAGAAGTTCAGCCTGTTGTATCACATCTAAAATGCTGACTGGAAAAGTATGCCGTTTCCTTCTCATGCCATCTAGGGATCATATTTGAGAAGGTTTATCGAACTTCCTTTCGAAATGAAAAAAATCGTTATAAAACCACAAGCAACATCCTCGAATACAATCTAGCCTTTGGGCAATCTGATAAAACAAAGTTTTTGAAAAATGGTTCAATGGTTATGGACATATAAGCAATCAAACGATGATACATCATTTAAGACCACCCGACCCGGTACATGAAATAGAGGTAGCTCTCAAAGCGGAAAGCAGGATTTACTTCAATGACAAAAATGAGTCATGCTCGTAAATCAATCAGTTCAGATCAGTCATTCAATCAGAATCATGCTCGCAATCCTAACCTGACATCTGATGTGCGGCAGAATCCAGTATAGCAGAGTATCTATTAGTTTTTAACTTGCTCGTAGTGTAGTTATATTTTGTTTAACGCTGCGTGTCTTTTCATATTGGCCCATAGTATAGTCCTTGTGGTGTTGTATAGTAATTAGAAAAGTAGAATGTAAGATTTATTGTAATTCTATATATGGATAGAAAAAGCAGAAATTTGCAGGAGTGTTAAACTAAAAACTAAAAACTAGGGCAATGAGAAAGATTACCTGTAAATTGTTCATCAGCTGTTCTACGTCTCCAAGCTCTCCAGTGTTGGCTTCTAAAGCTTCGCAACATTCTTTACATCTGCGCAGTGAATAATCAAAGTAAACTAACGGAAGTAAGTGGACAAAACCGAACACGATGAACACATGGCGGGTAAAAAGACTTATCCACTGTCAGAAAAATAATGTTGCAAAATCGTCCTTCTGACCTGAAACTTCGAAGTAAAATACAATTTTGCACTGAAATAAAGAACTCGAAGAAAACCGTGGTAAGCAAACAGTTCACATGTGTATCTCACAAACATAAAACTTTGTATGAAAGGAAAGCCTGTATCGACTTGAAAAGTGTGCATTTGACTTATCTTATACAACATCTCATGAAATAGCTGACTGAGAAACCTAATTTTTGGCTAATTACATATCTTAGAGAGAAAATCCACACTGCAGTTAAAGCCTCAGTTACACGAGGAGTGTGGAGTGTTGAAGATTTGCTGCACAATTTTCAAACAGTGGATCAACTATTTTAACCTTCGCTTCAAGTAAATGTTCAAATTCACTAAGGAAATTGCGATGAACAGCGTATGAGTAAAGGCATCTAGTATATAAGTGGAGCCTAGAACACCAAAAGAGATGATACATTGAATGGGCGAAGAAGGAAGGTCATGTTCTCACATACAAAAATAAGCAGTTCAATTGAAATCCGGATCGTCCAAACTGATCGATCATTTCTTAGATGAATTCTACCGAAAGTAAGATTCAGTAGCAAACTACGTATTCCAATTTTGAAGTGTTGAAAATCAGTTATTCAACGACATGATTCGGCTGTCCAGCAAGGAACAGCAAGATATCGTATCGACTGAAAGGATCCAATTTCTCTAGATATCGAGACATTCGGAATATCATCTTTTCGGCGTAGCATCGACGAAATACTTTATCATCCAAGCACTAATATCTAAGTAGTTTTATAAAAAGTTTCCCACTACTTGCTTTGTGAGATTTCACTGTGCCGAAAGTTATCCCGTCAATCCAGACGGACCTTAAAGATTTGCTGCTTATCCATGCAAAGAATTTATCTTATAGATTGCTTTCTAAATCACGAGAGAAAAGATCTACATCTATGTATTTGTCACATTCGCAGCAACTTTCTATCATTTACTCAAGCGCCTTATAGATTGCTTTCTAAATCACGAGAGAAAAGATCTACATCTATGTATTTGTCACATTCGCAGCAACTTTCTATCATTTACTCAAGCGCCTTTGATACTTTTTAAATAAAAGATTTGGCATAAATATCTTCCAGCTACCAATATATTCTAATACACCAAATGCTCCACGTAATAATTCTGACCCCTAAAACGGCTGAATTGAAAATCCTGAATTCTGACCGAATTTCCCTTTTATTAAGTTAATCAGTTTTTTAATTCAACTGATGAAATTAAAAGGTTTATGCGAGGTTAAACGCTAGCCTGTGTTCCAGGATCTGGGACAGGCTATCATAGCTTCCATTTGCAAACAGCACACCATACAAATTTAAGTTGCATACAAAGCTATAGACAACAAAAGAACTATAGACAGCAAAAGAAACAATACTGTGGTCGGAGTCGTTTCTTCATTTTATTTATAAACAAGACTATGTATTATTTATGCTTTCTGGTTCATTTCATCTAACCGAAAAAAAACATAAGTCTAACCAAAACATCTAACCGAAATAAACCATAATAATTTCCTGGATTCAGGACCATTACTTTCACTATTCAGGGGTACTTCCCCCGAACACTGCACCTTTCATATCATCTAAAGACTCAGCGAAAGCATCCACAAACTAAATAGAAAAAACAGGTATTCACTTACTTCTGCACGATGCCCAAGATACTTGCATCATATGCAATGGCATCTTGAGTATTGCTGCGAAATGTTTCCAGTCTGAAGATTGAGTTCGCCAATGAAGTAACCTCCGGCGTAAGATTATTTTCATTCTAAATGAAGATTTGATATTTCTACAGGGTGTCTCAAAAAATTGTTCGACGTTTGATTAAATACTAGAAAATAACGATACACTGAATGGACCCTTGGTCAAGTCACCCTTTTCCTGAGATTTTAAATTAATTTTTGACACAAGAATCTTGCAAATCCGCTAAAAATTCATGGGGTTACAAGCTTTTGAAGTTCAAGTTTGTGCGAAAGCTGAAACCAGAGGCCTCAAAATGGCATTTTTGGTAAGAGTCCCATAGGCCGTCGTTTCTGTTATTTCTCAACTGTTTCAGGGCGAGCCAGATGGGATTCAAACAGGTTTTTGAGAACCTAACTGTCAAGCATATGGATGCTTTGAGGAAACAGATTCAGTCTCTCGCCGATTATGTTTTGAACCATTGTTTTTGGACTTACGCAATGTTAGGAAATTTTCAGAATGATCGCAAGAAATAATTTACTTTAGAAGTCGTATTTGGTTTGCTCTGATATCAACGAGAGCTATGACACTGGGTAAGCTTCTCTTACCTCCGTCTTCGAGCTTTTTGCAATACAAGTAATCTAGGAGGTCTCTGGTTTCAGCTGTCGCATATTTCCGACCTTTGAGAGCTCGTAACTCAGTGAATTTTCAACCGATTTGCACGATTTTAGTCTCTAAAATTGTTTCATAATCTTAGGAACGAGGCTATCTTTCCATGAGCCTGTTCATGGTGTCCTTATTTTTCAATATTTAATCAAACGTCGAACAATGTTTTTGAGACACCCTGTATATAAACTAAATCTATCTCACTAAATGACAATGATATAAAAACTCCGCAATTTGGAATAACTTATACAAAGTTTCAATCCACGCATTAAATTCAGAGAAGTATGTAATAACCATGTACATCTGCTCCTTAAAGATTAGGTGCATGTCACCTCAATGCAAAATCATGTGGATTTCAGTAAAAAATTCTTCATTTCAACATCTGGATATGGGAGATGAAAACGAGTTGCCATGCTTGAAAGATTCTTAACCATTGTTTAGGGGGAGAGGACAACATCGCATGTTTGTGGTACATGGAAGGGCCAAATTTTACGTAGGTACTTTCTCTGAATACTGCACACTTAAAAAAATATCTTTTCAACAATTTTGTCGAGATATCTTTACAATTCCGGATGGATCTTGAAGCCTTAAAGAGGAAGGACGGCAATTCTTTGTGGCTAAAACTTTTAAACATATTTGCGGAATAAAAGTCAACATTTTTCAAAAAATTTGATGGATTAAAGATGAAATTTTTTATGTGCGAAAGCGCATTCACTGTGAGCAGAGCCAAACGAGTGTATTTGGTGCTGGATAAATCCATATTTGGGTTTCTGTTCCTTTCTGTCTCGGGTGTTAGAGACTCTCTGTAAACTGTGCATGCAGTCATGCTGGGAGTCTTGCATTTTAATAATGCTGATTTGTTAGCACGGCGGGTCCTCCATAAGAAGGATCAAATGGATCCTTGGTGTAAAATTCTACGAACTATTCCTTTGAACTGAATGGCTTTAAAAAAATTTTTGCTGTTCTTTATAATTCTACCATTAGACTTTAATGAAATCTTTAATGTTTTTAGAATTAGAGCGCTTTCTTCTATTTTATGAATGAAAGGTAGCGTTTGAAAAAAAAACACTTAAAACCATCATAATTTCTATACTCTTTAATGAAAGAGGGAATAATTTTCAAGAAAACAAATGGATGTATGCAAAATGTTATTAAGCAAAAGTCTGTCGCTCTTCTGTTTTACGATCTGGAAATCTGACGACGTCATGTCTTCAAATGAGTTGATATATAAAATATGCTGTAACTTAAAAAACATTCAATATTTCAGGAAATTTCCAACATCAGGATTATATCTTAAGTAGCCGGGGATACATACCGCAAGGATCTGTTTTCTCTTTTCTGTTGCATTCTCAAAGTTCTGTTGTACCGTATTCAATGCTGGGTTCGCTCCTGCTGCCCATTTCAGTCTCTGCTCGATTGATGATTGAAGCTGGGAATAACGTTCCATCAAATTTGGGAAACTGTACTCCATCTGACCGATTGCCTGAAGACGCTATGAAATAAAAGGATAGTATTTTTAAAACATGATGGCACTGTAAATTTATGATTTTCATCATTGTGGTATTCACTACTACCTCACCCCTAACTCAAAGAGACTACCGATTGTTGTGCTATTCTGTTGAAGAAAGAAGGCGTGACCCCCACATAGGTGGGTGCTGCACTCATTTGATTTCAGTGACGTTTCAGTGAACAAATTGATACCAAAACTACTATGTTGTAACTTCCAAAAAACAGAACGTTTCATTGCATAAAATGATCCTGTTTATCAAATCTCCCCAAATCTTGTTCCTGACTTATGTATGTGTGTTTTTTTAGTTTAACAATGTACGACAAACTTTGATTTTCAGATGAGAATGTTAAATGTCCTGATTCAAGCCCATGATCTTCATATTTTCCTATCGCTCCCCATTATGGACACATCGTTTCTAGCCTATACTGGGCCGCACGCTCTGATTAAAACGATTCTAATAAAAAGAATGCGTGTGGTTAAGTTTGAATAGATGCATCTAGTGTATCTTGTATTGTGGTTTTCTTGCATCTATTTTGTGCTATGGCCATTGGGTAGACATTTACCATTTCACTCCCGGTGGTATCGTAATTGTAGCTTTTAGTTACCAAGTTGTTATAAGAATGTTTTAAACAATCCCTAATCGCTCAGACTGACACTTATAATTGTATAAAAACTGGCCTAATTTTACAATCAGTTATTCTCTTCTGTCGCGGCAATCACCGCACAGAATCTAAAAGACTAACAGCCCAATATTTCCATTCTAAGCCAAAAACATGAATGTTTCTGCTCATAGTTTTCCCATCTTCTAACGCTGAAAAAATAAATTTCGTGCCTACTGTAATTAAAAATTGCAACTTTAAGTGAAATCTTCTCGTTTTCCTAAATCGTGATATACATAAATGCATAATTCGTGGAGTGAAATCACAAAACGAACAGCAGAATAGATAAATTTTGACTTGGAAAGTCCATATAATCGAGTATTTCGGATAACTGAGGTTCGACTGCACTTGAAAATATGTTCCGAAAGATTTTCTACACAAGGTTAAAGCCAGCGAAAAAAAGAGAAATTTGTGAAAAAGCCAGGGGCAAACCTTTTTAATTTCACTCATGAATGACGCTCTGCTTGGGCTTGCCATTGGGATGCCATGCTTTTTACTAGGTTGACACAAAATGTCTTCATGAAGCCACTAAAAACAAAAACAAATGATGCTAAAGAACTTTGAATATCACAATATCACGATATCACGATTTTAAATAAGAATATCGAAAACACTCTGAGCTAAAATAGTTTTGTATGAGTATCAATATGAGCTGCATAAAACATGCGTTGACGAATGAGAATTACTTAATGAGAAGGAAACAAATTCTTACTCTCAACATTTTCTGGCCTTCGTGTCTACAAATTCTAGGTACTGAGATGAAAGTTCAAAACCTAAATGTCGCCGTGGTTAACACTGAAACAGCTGCAATGGTTTGTAAACCCCTTGACGAAAAAGCAGCTTCTTACATGTAAGATATGTTTCAAGAGTTGTCTCCGTTCCCTGCTAAAAAAGTCCTTGCTCCCTAATAAAATTTGTTCAGAGTAAAAAATTCTCCTAGATAACAATGCTTCTTAAAACTGTGGGTTGTTGTTAAAGATTGCATCAAAACCTGCAAAAACATATAAAAAAGATGAGCAAGATTTCCCTTAGCTTTCCTTCTTAGCAATAATGACACTTCCATGATTTTGATGTATCTTGCATTTTGGGGAAAATGGAATCCCCCTTACTAAGTTATTGATACCAAGGGAAAGACTTCTTCATCCCCCAAATAGGATAGCACTTGCTAAAGCGTGCTCAAGTCATTGCTGTGAGGTAAATAGATTTTGGAAAGTTGCTCACGGCTTTAGCACGTCTTTTTAAGATTTCGTGAAGGGAGTTTTGTAGAAAACCCCTTGTAAAATCTGAACGGAGTGACTGATTTCAGTCAGGAAGATTCCTAAGAATAATTGAACATGTTAGCTATTCAATCAGATATTTCAAACAAGAGATATTACTATCTTAAGATTTGCGACCTTGATGTCTGCTTACATTTGAAGTTTGAACGTAAATGCTTTGGGCATGAAATCCCTTATCTGGGTGTCCTATCATCATTCACAGTCCGCCTTTTAAGCTGCGTCAGTTGATTTCAATACCAATTCAACTGACATTGTCGAACAATGGTCCAATGCTTTGACAAATAATCAAACTGGAATGTTGTTTTGCAGCTCTGCTTTGACTCGCGTAGTTGCAGTGCAGGGCCAAACAGAACGATTTTCTTCGATTTTCTGGAGAAGAGCGACCTGGCCATGATCTTGCATTTCCTTGCGGTAGGAGCGTACGAAGGTGAGTGTAGGCGAAAAGAAAAATTTCAACTTTTGCACGGTTAGAAATCAACATTTTCTTTCACCAGTCCTTTGAACGGACACAGCAACTTTGTAGAGATGCTGCCGTCCTTCCAAACGTATCAAATTTAACAGTTGAAATTTCAGCATTAACTATCACTCAAATTCGTTTGCTTCTACGTCGCTTGGCTTTCTGCCCTTGGGTGTTTCCACAACGATAGTAAGTCCTTTTGAGTTCGATGAACCTGGGAAGCTGGAAGTTTGCTTCATCAACCGAACTGCAAGCAAACTTGTTACAAAACAAAAAAATGTTTGTTTTGAACGTTGCAGATGTGCGCACGCAAATGAGACCGTGCCTTTTGCGTCGGATGTGTTTATTTTGCGTCCTTTGAACGTAAGCCAGCATTTTGCAGTTTACCCATTGTTTATCTATTGTTAAGCCTTACCAATGTTCAGCCTTCCGCGCTATAGTCCGAGTTTGCTTTCAGGGCATTTTAAAGATTTGCATGCTGCTCCGCAGCGCAAATCAATTATCACTGCCTATATATTACGGGAGCAGTAGGGTTTCAAAAGCCAGGCCATTTGTTTACTTACCCGGTAAAACGTTATTCAAATTAAAAAACATTTATATCAGTAACTCTGAGATAACAATACTTCTTAAACTGTCTGTTTCTTGATGGAGATTGAATCAAAAGTTCAAATAAAAATGCATACTGGCTTTTTGGTATAATTTAAAGCCATATACACAAAACTTTAGACAACGTACCTGAAAGCGTGCCAGCTGAAGTTGTGCACGCTGTACAATATCTTTCTGACCCGCTGCAGCTGATTCCAAACGCCTAACGGGGTTAATAATCGATGACAGTTACAATGAGAAACAGCTTCCAAACTCGCATTGTCAAAAACAGTAGGATAGGATTGAAGGAAATAATGCACGTTCCCCTCAAATCTTATAATCCACAAATCGTTAAATCAGTTCAAAAAGGGGATGTAAAATCCTATCACTTATTACCGTTGATGAGAGGGCTTGGAAAACTTTAGCCACTTATCTATGATCCTACCGACTGACTTTTCATTAAAAAATCCTGAATATTTTCGCTATTGCAGCGTATTTTGCATCTTACCTGGCCTGTGGGTATGACGTGATCAAATTTCTAAATCGAAATTCAGGAGAGTGACAGATTTTGCTTGGTAATTTGCTTGGTTCATCAATGAATAGATCTTACACAAAAGAACAAAGCAACGAAAAATTTGTGCAAGAAATGTTTCAAATCTATTCAAGAGTCAATACAATCAAACAAATGGAACAAAGGGGAAAATTCAGCGCAACAAAAATCTACTTATTGTTGTTTTGTGTAAAATCTATTCATTGGTGAACCAAACAGTCAAACAATGTTTTATCCCTTTTGTTTCCATTTGAATGAAGTGAGTAAAATCAGGCATGACATATCTATTCACGAGTGTATAAACTGCATCGAATCGCATTATCCCTTGCATTTGCTTATCGATGCGACGTTTTTGAAGAGATTACTGGCGCTTGAAGGGAAGATATGTAACGAGACAAATTTGCAGGAAGTTGCTTAAGACTGGATGTTTTAAACGAAATTGAAGACATATGAAAGGAAAATGAAGTCAAATTGATACTTGAGACATTGGTAAGTCAAACATTTAGCTCAAGAATACAAACTAAGCCCTTTTGGGTGCAACGAATGAGTAATCGGTAAGAGGTTTAGGCCCAGATCACATTTCTGCTAGAAATCGCTGAAAATCATCAACTGCGATTTTGAGATACGATTGAAGGGACAGTGCTTGGGTTATTGCTTAGGGCAATATCCATAATCGCTGCGATTTTTATCCTAAGTCTTATTGCAACGACTTTTATCGAGTTTGAATGAATGTCAATATTCCTCGACCGGAAAATGAATGTAATTTCGGCTCCTAATGAGACATTTTTCCATTTTCCAAGCACGCTACAAACTGCAGAGGGGCATCCCTTCTACTGATTTATCACAAAACATTCCATGTAATTATTGTAACTTAGCAGCCATTTCAATTTTCGTGTAGCAAGGCCTAAAAGACCTGCTAACAGGCTAATTTTCGTGAAGCTACTCAAGAATTCACTTCGAACGGCTAATTTTGTACAACGTGGTTGGAATTGGGCGACTTGACAAACTGAACCAACATGTGGGAAAAAGCTGAAATGGTCCTTTCTCGACCTGTTGGCATTACAACATCTGAAGACCAATGCCTGTCTTCAATTCTCTTCCGTCTCAAGAATTATGCAGCCTCTACTTTCATGATTTGTTATCAAGAAATGGTAACCTCAATAAGCCATGAAAGCCGTTTTGTGACGACAATTGAAATCTGACAAGTCAACATTCCACAAAACAAGAGAAGGATTAAAGAGGGCTTTGTTACCACTGCCTTTGACGTTTATGATTATGTGATAACAATAGGTCGCTTACAGACAGTTTATTTCACCCCCTCATTGGTCTTGGAGCCGAAAAAAAGCCCCTTTGAGACAAAGCCGAGGTAAGTTTCTTAATCTCCTTATTTAGAAATCTGGAAAACAAGGTAACGCAACCTTTGATTCAACTTGTATAATTTACGGCTTAGGCCATAAAAATGCCAGGTGCAAGAATGAAAACAGTCCAAGTAATTTGCACGCAGAGGCTTATTGAACCTATGCTATCACAAGAGTGTGCCAATGAACGTATTCTGACGAAAAGATAAATTTGAAAGGCCTGCGCATGTGCCAAAAGCTTAAGACTTTTGTCTTTTCATGCATCTGCAACTCTAATACCGCTTTATCGTAACAATCTTACCAAATATACATCTACTTTAAAGGCGTACACTCATACCTTGCAAGATCGTGTTTTCTCCATGCAACGTCATGAGCATTTATCAATCCACTAGCTTTACTCAAATGTTGGTGAGTGAAGCATGTTGTTTTCAAGTTTTGTTCCACTGCCTGCAAGTGAAAAAATTTTCCAATTTAGAATCCCAAAACATATGTAGATCTTATTGTACAAAACAAGAGACAATGCTTAACTTCCAAGATGCGACATTCATTTAGATCTTACGTTAAATATTCACAACAAAATAAGGAGATTAGACAACAGCTAAATAAAACATTTTTTTCCGACGATTTCTTATCCTGCCCTGTCAATCCTGCTACGAAATTCAACGAATTACTCTTAAAACTCCTGGTATAATACAGAACTTTCAAAACTTGGTTGCACAACGGAATCATTTGTCAAGTAATTTACAGTTTGTTTCAAAAGTTCTGAGACTTGCAGCCATCGTCGCGGTGAGCAGAAAAAAGTCTCTGACATGACCAACATCAAATTTAAGGGGAAACTAATCATATATAAACCATTGATAAAAATAGCCGCACAAAGTTAACAGGCTGTTACATGTGCCCCACCACATTTGGCTTACTGATCAATATCAATAGGAAATACCAGTATGTGATTGGCAACAGTTTGACCGCAAGTGGCTGAAGTTACTTTTTGCTTACATTCCCTTCAATGCCTTTCTCTCCTCGATGAACTGAAAATTACGCCAGCTAGGGAGAGATACTTTTCAAGCACAGTAGAGTTCCTTCGTGTTTCTGTGCGGCAAAATTTGGGCTTCAAGACTTTTCAGCGAAATTTTGTCTACAATTCGAAAAACAAGTTCTGCAAGAAGGGGAGGCAACTCAAATTTGAGCATAACGCATGATGAAGATATTTAGCGAATGTTCCAATTATTCAACTCAAATAAATCACTCGTAAGTTTACCTACCTTCTTGCATAAATCATCAGAAAGGATATTAATCTTCTTGGTCTCCTTGACATCTTTACCAAATGCTGGGTTCAATAATTGAATGAAATATAAAATAAGTTGGGTAAGAGACTGTGATGGCAAACCAACGACAAATTGTTGAACACATTCTGCAATGAACTGCTTGACAGGAAGAGAAAGCAGATCTTCGTTAAAAACACTGAACGCCTTCTTTGTCTTGTACTCCAGATCGTTATTTTCTGATGAATAATTTGCTTTGTTGCTTGAAGGATCAGATCCATTGCAAAGACCAGCCGGTGTAACATTTAAATCACGAGTTGCAGCTAGAAGAAATATGATTATAAAGGAAAGGTTGAACAGGAACAAGACATCATTGACAGTAAAACATAACGAAATATAAATAGCGAAGTGGTACTTACTGTCAAAGCTTATCAAGGCCTAGTGCTAGTGGGTCATCACTTAATCATCTCAAACTAGGAAGGGTGCGCCTGGAAACTTGAATAGCTCAAAATGTACTTGGAGTGCTGAAATCTTAGGATGACTATGAAAACAACTAAAAGACCGACAGATCTTAAAGTTTCAAAAGGTACAATTTTCCAACTTACCAAATGCAACGAAAACAGAATGAAGGCTACAGTAAATGAAGATTCAGTTCAGTTTATTTCAATATAAACATCGCAATAAACAACAGCTCACGCTTTATTGCCAGCTGCGTCTGATAACTATTCATTATGGTTGGAAACTTGTAGAATACAACAAGAAACAACAAAAAATGATAGAAGAATAACGGCTAAACATAACGTGGGAGCGTCCACAGTTGGCAGCTTTTTGGAAGAGCTGCAAGAGTTATCACGTAATAACAACTGATACAGTAGAAACCCGCATAAAAGAACCTAGGTTTTTCTTGGGCAGCCTGAATAGGTTCTTAATTAAGTGGCTGTTATTCTAAATTCCAGCCTGCCAGGTTCTTAAAGAGAATCTTATATACATCACTCACCTTGCACACATTAATACTGTTTTCAGCACAAGAAACTAAAAACTTTTTGAGAATTCCTGGAGAATTCTTGAGAACATTTTAAGGGTAGAATTATTGCTAAAAATCTCATAGTCTTTTGTACCACTGAAGAATTCTGATCTCAATGTCAAGAATTCTTGAAAGTTCTGATGAATTCTGAAGACATGAAACCTGTTATATAAGAACCTCCCCCAGTGTCAGCCTCTGAGAGGTTCTTATTTAGGGGGTTTAAAATATTGAATTTCAGCCTCAAGGTTCTTATAAAAATAGGTTCTTTTATGCGGGTTTCTACTGTAACTGTCCAGGAGATAGTCTTCGTATACGATACCTGATACAAAAACATATCCCTGGTGGTACTTGTAGTTATGGCGCTGATGACAATCATATTAAACAGCAAGTCGCAGTCAATCCCATCGCACATATTGCCCATGATTTCCCAAATTGTTCAAAAGTACCTATCCGTAGAATCTACAAGCTCTGAGCATCCTAGGATTAAGTATACTTCATTACACATTTTCTAATGCCCTTTCTTTTTTTCTGCATCCTGTCCCATCTCAACGGAAACATTCTCTCTTAGTTTGAGGCATTGTCACAGAAGATACTTCGGATGCATGCAGCGATTTTAAATTGTCTGAAAATCAAAGAAGGCCTAACTGGAAATATGGATCCCTACTACTGATAAAAAGATTACTAAACTCAAACGCTCTTTTCAATTCAACTACTACTGAAGGTATTGTTACGCAGTGGTGTAATCCTCTTACTTTGCAGTCAGAACAGTCAGGCGGAGTGGGTTTGATACCCTGTAGGGTCCTACCACTTGATCGTCATGAAAAGGGGTCGCAGACTCGATTAGCGCTTCGCTACTTCTGCCATCTCAGCGCTTGGCGCTAAAACTGCAACTTCACCTTCATTACGGTGTGGATCCGTATTTTTACTTTGGCCAACTTGACTTTCACACTGTTTGAAAATGCAAATGCCAACAAAGGACTCCGGTTTTTTCTACAAGATTAAAACCCGGCATTTGCAATGAGCAGAACAATCTACAAATATCCCATTAATATTGATGTTGCACATACGCGTCGTGATAAAATGATAGCCAAAGGAACAAGGCTGTGTCTGAAATTTTTATTCATTGCGCGCGACGAAGGAGCGTGCTTACTAATTGCGAGGTAGTGAATTTTCGTTTGCTGGCCACACATATTAGTTTTGTCTATTGCTTCATTGCCGCTGTTCAAAACGTTCGCATACGTACAACTTTCCTGATCACATGCATTGATTGGCGACGACGCAGCAAATCGAGCAAATAAATGCTCGTCAATAGGATTAACTCGTTGACCCTGCTTTCATCACCCTCCTTCTAGTCATAAAACATGGAATAGGGAATAATGGAACAATTAAATCCAATTCAAGGGAACAGCAAAAAAATCATTTATGAATTTAGTGTGGCTTTACTTGAGTTCAGAAATATCTTAGAGTGCGCGCAGTTGATAACTGTTTGTTACTTCTAGTTCTATCTATAGACAAACTCATGTACCATTGCACACTCCCTCTAAAGGTTGCACACCTCTACTTATGCCAATGATGTCTCCATGTAATTCTCAAACTTCTTAAACCACTGGTAAATGATCCGAATGGAAAATGGCAGTTCCGCTGACAACAGAATAATGCAATAAGCTGCGATAGACTTGACAAGTGTAAAATGAATGATGTAATACTGACCTGCTTGTTGCGTACATGCTTCAAAGAAGCCGTCCATCACTTGCATTCTTCTTGCAAACAGCAGACTCAAACAGTGACCAAACGGCAAAGTCGTCATCTGCTTGCTCGTCTGGTAGTAGAAACAAGGCAAAGATATTAGGCACATGGTGAATATGTCTAAACATGAGCAATATGGCACCAAGTTTGTATTAGTAATTGTCATCAATAGCGAATGCCCACTGCACTGAGCAGCGACTGAGCTGATATACTTTCAAAAGAAATCAAATCAAAATTGCCGGAATTGATGATGCCAACTTGACATGGCAACAGAAGACCCATTTGCAGATTTAACCTTCCAAACAAAAATAAGCATGTACAGGTACATGTACCCCAAAAGCCACAAAAAAGCGTGTGGTTATAACTTTCTTCCTAGTAGTTGCTTTCAAAAATGGTTTTGTGTCAATGAAGGGCTGCAGAAAACGAGGTCTTCCCGTAGGGTATTATTATTTTTTACCTAAGATTGACGGAGTACTGACGTGGCAAAGTTTCTTGTTTTTCACAATATGTACCCCAAAAACCGCACAATCAAAAACACGAAAAGGATTACAGCTGATCCACCTATCATTGTGATATTTGGGAAGAAGTCATCAATATAAATCAGTAATGGATAGAAAGTATAGCTGCAAACTTATTTTCAGTGGAAGTATCTAATGTACCACAAAACCCACATGGGGTGCACCACAAAAACCACATTAGTTTTCCACTTATCAAGCCGTTTGCTGCATATCAATCTTCAAAAGCATTATTTTTCTTGATTCTGCATATATTTTGAAATCTGCTGACAATCCGACCTAACAGAGAGGAACTGTGTTATTCATTTACTAGCAATTACAAAGTGCCAAAATATTTGAGAATATCAATGTTCCTGGTAATTATTTTCATGAATAATGAAAAGTTTTGATGTTTCTATTCCATGGATAAATGTTCTTTTCTCTTAATTTCACAAGTGCATTCATTTCAGAGTCGACCAGACTTTTAACCACCTCAGAGGCTTCATTTATCACCCCCAAACCGTTTGAGAGCTAGCCTCAAATGGTTTAACCTCAAAGTAACCTCAAATGAGAGAAACCTCAAATGAGAGTAACTTTCCAGTGGTATCCAAAATTAACAGAAGTCTTCTGAAGTGATTGGTTAGTTAATGATATCTGGACAGCAAATACCTATGTTGATTGACTTTTAGAAAGATATTTTTGTTACTGTGTTAAAATATGGGTAATTTTAATTAACCTTCTGTTGATTGAATTGCAGAAAATGTTTATTATTTTGTTAAAACATGTACCATTTTACCAACTGTATGTTGGTTGTCTTGAAGATGTGTTCGTTATTTGCTGAAAAATGGAAAATTTACTTACTGTTTGTTTGCAGACTGTCAGGAAATATTTGTTATTTTGTTAATCTTGTTAAAAACTTGACCATTCTAACCTTGACTTTCAGAAGATATTTTGTTATATGGACAAATACCTCATGTTAATTGGTTTAATTAACATACCAGAAAGTGTTAATATTATATAAATATATATGTGATTTTGTTGAAAATACATAATTTAATTTGGTTTCTCCGTGGCACACCCTGTACTTGTGTTTTCCATGTTTCAGTGAAATGTACCCCAAAACCACACAAAAAATCACCAAAGTCAGGATGCCCATTCAATAGGTTCACTATATTGCAAGGTAACCATTGTGCTTTTCTGGCAAGAGGACACATGGAAGATACTTAAAAACATTGGCTTGCAAACTTAAAGTAAGAATTTGCGACTTGCTACTCGTTCATAGAAATAATCTGTAAAATTTCAAGTTCAAATTTTTGCTTTGACACCTTATAATTTTTTTAAAATCCAATTTATTCATGGCAAACCTACACTTTTAGGTAGCCTAGTTACCTAAGCATCATTGATCAATAAGAGTTTTATGTTGTATGTTGCTCTTCTATAGATATTGCCTTTCAACTGACCTTGTGGTTTTTGGGGTACCTTAGTTTTTGGGGTACCTGTATACAAAAAAGTGACGAAGCAGAATATAAACAAGAAATTAGTGAATTTTGCTCCTCATCTTAGAAGACTGGATGTGAGAAAAGACTTCGTTTAGGATATGATGGGACTCATTCAAAACCTAATAAAGGTGTTTGTTTCAACAAATATAAACCTGTGATTTTGTATCAATCAAACCTTCAAAATTTTTCCAAAAATTGACTTGTAGGAAAAGAATTGTCTGGCAATGTATAAGTTTATTGTCTAAACTCCTTTCCTCCAAAAAATTTGCATTTAGTGTAGATCCCTTGCCTCTTTATGGTTCATGCATGTCCTGCCGAGTCAACCAAAAGGCACAGATGCTATTACCATAAGGTTCCTCTTCATCGTCGTGAAGGTTCAACAGTGTGAAACCTCGCATGAGCATTACTGATTAAAAACGTAGATATAGATTCATTTGCAACATGTGCGATACACAGTAATTTTGCGGGAAGACTGTCAAAGAGTAGGTCTGCTCCAACTTATTTTTACCAAACCTCAAAGAACGATTATTGTGATGCTGTAACAGTGATCATTGCACAGGTAACTGTCAGAGTATCTGAAAAAATTGTCTCGAAGGAAACCAAAAATAAAAAAATGCCCCAGTCTATTAGCTACTAAATGAACCCATTTCAGCAAAAGAAAATCACAAAATCTTTTTCTTATCACTTGTTACAAAACAAGTGAAAAATTAGTGACAATGGATGATAATGGAATTGGATGCCTTGTACCTTGAGATTCTTTTGATCCTGATGGAGCTCCAAGTGCTCAAACATTTCCAACGGTTGTAATTTTCTATAAGCGTCATACAAAGCACTTAGCTCTGATTCAACTTTAGCAAACAGGCCACTGAAACCAGCCAGCAACATCTGGCCAGGAGACATTTTCACTTCTTCCGTCTCTTCCTCTTTATCTTGATCGTTCATCTTCTCAGGCTCAATGATTTTATTCAAATTCTCCCTCATTGCATCTATTATTCCGTAGATGTCATCGTTGTCTGAATCAGTCTGAAAAAGAGAGAAATCTTACAAATACTGGATTCTGGACAAGTGAAAGAACAATTACAATGGCAAACAACAAAAAGTTTTGGCTCACGACATTACTTTGAGTTATCATAGACCTGACCTCACATCTAATGTTAGACGGACTCTAGAACAGAATATATTAGTTGTTAATCAATGTAGCATTTATGTGTAATGGTATGCAGTTTAACGTATTCAGGTAATGGCCATGGGGTAGACATAGTGCTTCCTGCTTCCATGGTATCAACCTTGTAGCTTTGTAGTGTGGTTTGCAGGTAAAGAAATCTGTAATAGGAATTGTAAATTTTCAATGAAAAAAACATGTCAAACAATGCTCGATGTATGTGCGCTTGTAGGTTTCAGCCTATATATCGGTAATGCTCAATTCGTATTGAAAGAAACGAATGGAAAGTTGCCCAACAGCTCACGGTAGGTTAGCCGGATCATTTTTGGTTCGGCAGGCGATACCTGTACCTTGGTTTCTTAAAAATAGCCATGAGGATTTTGGATTGCTTGCGGTTGGGTCGTTTTGCAAATATCGGTAAACATCCGGCCACGCGAGGTCACACATGGTCTCATGAATAACTAACGTGGAGCTGAAAAGAACGATTCTTCCTGTCTGATTTGTTAAGACGACTTCTAGAAGTGTTGGAAAATGGTAAAAGGGAAGCAGGAAGTTTTTATAGACATAATACGATGATTCTGCCATGGGGAGGTTTTTCTTCGGTCAGTGAATTTTCGGCAATTGTGCCTCTTTAACACCTAAAATTTGAAAGAATAACGAAAAATATAGGCCACCTTTTCTTTCCCCGTGGATTGAAGATGCTCTACAATCTTCTGAAGTGAGACTGGACAATCTGTAATGAGATCATGTAGCGCCTTTGTAATGTCTTTGACTGATTCTTCTTCATTTTGGATTCCTTTGAGTGCTTCAGGTACTATAATGGTCTTGAAGTTTGTCATCAGCTCCTAGAAATCAACATTGAAATTTTGCAACAATGAAACAGAACATGCAATATTAAACAACACTAATAGGAAAACAAAGAGTAGAATGGAAAATCAAAGCAAGCAGGAATGTTCACCCGCTCTTCATTGCTTTATAAGAAAACGACTCTGAGCAATCTCTGGTTATGCAGCGTTGCTCTTTATTGCTGTTATTAACTCAATTTCTCGCCTTCCAGGTTTTCACGTTAATTCATTGTTTCTATTGAAGGAATCAACAGTTCTCTCCCCAGTTACATTATAAGTTGGTTGTCATTCCTTTATAGAAGCTAACAGTTTCTTTCCACAGAGTACAATGCCTATACTGCGTCTGTGAGTTCATCACAACGAGTCGGTTATTTAAGGCTATTTTCAAATTCTGTACCGTAAACAATAAGTTTAGATTCTGAGCAATGTCAATTACCGAACACCCACATTATTTCTTAGTCACCCGATTTCATTAATCAAGAAATAAATTTGCTGCAAGTTTTGTAGATGACTATCACCATCCCAAACTGTTAGCGCTGAACATAGAATTTACTACTAAATAAAGACACTTTCAGTTCTTCTATTTAGTCCAAATTTCTTTCTTGTAGCAACATTTACACGTACGAACCTGGAAACTTCCATAAGCCTTGACAGAAGCAAAGAGAACTTGCATGCAATTGTTGATATGATCGAGGGTCTCCTGTTTCTGCGAGTTCTTAGGCCGCTGTAAATAAATCAAGCAGTTAGCACATCATCGTTTAATAATTTCAAAGTTAACAATAGGGTGATTAAAACGAAGCTCCCGAGGTAGCAATGCCCTCATTCTCAGGGTAGAGCCTTATTAATCAGGCGAAAGACAGCCTCCTGTTTCAATTTTGCGGGTTAAAAATAATGCGATCTACAGATAACCTTCTAAAGCAACACCGTTGTGTTCTTTCCTCATACAGAAAAGCCACGGAACAAAGTTTCGTTAAATTAACGAGTTTCAACTGCAAGATTGTTTTCAGTCGTCACCTTCATACTTAATCGTTGGATGTTAAAATCTCTTTAATTTACCTTCTGCAAAATAGCTGCTGCAACGTAGAGTGGTTGACGTTTTGATGGGACACGTACATTCTATAGCACAGGTTGTCATTTCCATTCCTACTGTTGTTGACTAGAGATATTACTATCGTACACCCCACGATATCCACATTTTCAGTCTTTGAAAAAGGTGATGGGTCTGGAAATGATACGCTAATGAGAAAAGTCTCATGTGGCTTCAGTAACGACTCGGAAGAGGGAAATTCGCTGAGGCGGCAATCTTTTCATAAAGATTACAAATCACCATATAATGGACACCTTAACATCATTATTAACTTTGCTATCGGTAAAAGAAAAGTATGTTTTCAATGTCTTGACACTTAGGATCACTTTCTCAAAAAAGAACTGAGGTTTCTAATCAGACTAACGTGAAAGTTGAAAAAATTACTCAGAGACAAAACCTTTTCAGCATTAATTTCTTGATGTTCTATTTTGCAAATTAGCTTATTTTCAAATAAACTGAATTGAATTCTTTATTGCAAAGATAAATTCTTTGTTCTTCTTTGCTGTTTTCTACAACAAGCAAGGCGCTTTGATCATTACTTGCTTGAATTAATTATTCCAAATCAAAAGACATCTAGTCGTTAAAATCTATCAATCACCTAAAAAGTGCTTCTCTCTTTTAGCATGCTCCCGATCTGGATGGACAAAATAGTATATAACAACAGCAGTCTTACCAATGGATTATTCTTGAGCACGGACAAAAGCTGGGCGATGTTTCCACACATCGTGCAAAGTTCATCAAGGAACCAGTCTCCATCACGGGATGTTAAATGCATCAAACGCTCTCCAGAAACTGCAATGGAGGTGAAACAGTGATGGGCAAAACTTCTGCAAGAGTTCGCTCTGTTTGCAGATAATCCAATCTACCATTACACTATTTTAGCAACTTACACAGTCAAAACCCACGTATAAGAACATACGATCTTGGAGGAGTCATCCTGGGTTTGTGCAAAATGAATGCAACAGATTATTGGTCCGGTTAATGTAATTCTGGGATCTCAACTTCCACTGAACTGACCGTTCAGGCTTGTGGTTACGTCGTTTCTTCATTGTGGACTATACATTTGGAATCATGTTATCTGAATGATAATCACGTAACAATGAATGTAATCAAGGAGGCTGAACCTTTAGCCAAATACCTGGTTTACAAGGGGGAAGGAGGGACCTGGCTCCCCCCAAATACCAAGTTATAATCAAAGAAGGCTTTGAAACATATATATGCAACAATATATGCAACAATGGCCATCGATTACATTCATGTAATAGTAATAAAATCTCAAGAGCTCAATTGATTTTGTTTTATGCTTTACTTACAACAATTGTAATAATTTTCACTTCGTCAATAACTTTAATGCTCCCTTTCAAGTTGAGAGTTAAAATCACGTGATCACGACTGGATGTTGTGATCTATTCAATGTGATTCTGTTTTCATTTTTGGACCGAAAAATGGCGAACTGCCTTCCAACAATCCAGACATTCAAAAAACACTTGAGTAAAAGTATCAAAATAAAACCAAACATTTTGTAAGGTACCTGCGGCGGCGTTTTCCATGACCAAGTATCGTTTGTTTAACGTTGTCAAAGCAGTAATGGTGACACAGGCCAAACTCGTTGCTCCAGAAACACCAGCCTCTGAAAATCAAATGAAGTGAATTGATCAAAGAAACACAGTAAAAGCCCACAAGACGTTTTCATGTAAAACTGTAAAAAGCTACGTTTTCAAACCAAGCTGTTTGGTTCTTACGCAATGCATAACATTCATGAAATCTGGCTGGACGTTCTTAGATCAAAGTCTAAATTCTGAAATCTTTTGCAGAGAATTGCTCTCCCGTGATGTTTCTTTGTTTTCTGTCTTTGAAATGTCTCTCTCTAAAATCAGAATACCGTGATAGAGGATGGTGCACTATCATTGTGGTGGAATCATTGATTAGGCCATTTACGGGCTGAGAAGCCATATTCATCATTCTCTATTTTACAAAATAATCAAATTGACACTTTGGATTGTCACGACTGAAATTAGATCAACACATTTGTAATGTTCTCCAAAATAAGAACCTTTGAAACATCAAGATGAAACGGTTCCAACAATAAAGGATTCAAGATTTCAGGCTGTAGCTGCCTATTCAAGCGAGCTTCTTATATTTGAATTTTACTGTATTTTGGCAGAACAGTCACTGCCAATGAGTTAGTTTAGTTGAGAAAATAAAGGCAGATGGAAGAGGAGCTCAACAACGGTCATTGGAAACTTGAATTTGACAGAAGATTGATCAAATACTTGTAACATCATTTCAACCTTGAACAAATGTTAGTATTCAAACATCATCTCTGTCATCAGGAAAATGCTCACAGCAAAGACAAATACCTCCGATAAATTTCCTCACGGCATTCCATGTTTCAGTTACTGGGCCTGACAATGAAACAGTTTCCAATGGCTCTTGGTTTCTTCTTTCGATGAGCTGCAGAGGTAAAGGAACATCTACAGAGCAGTTCGCTGAACACTTTAGTTGGCTAAATTGACATAAACATTAAAATTCAAACTTCCAAACGAGGTATACTTATGTTCAGTACAGGCCATACGCAAAGATGGCATCAGAGGGCATTTGACCAACATGCATTGCGTTTAATGATCAAATCCCTAACGAACCAATATTTATTCAATTACAGAACGCCATGCAGCTTGGTAAAATGCAGGGCTCAAAAAATATTTTTCTTCCCGGTAGCAAGCCAAGTACCTTCAGTACTTTTTACACACTTTCTTCTCCTTTCCCAATAAACCGCCCTATTCTACCCCATTACATTTCTCTCCATCTTTCTTTCCCCTTCCTCTCCCTCTTCCTGTCCTTTCTTTCCTTTCTTTTCCATTCGTTCCGTTCCATTTTCCTTTCTTCCAACCTGGGAAATTCGAGCTTTTCAGCTACCTTCCTGGTAGCGCCGCGACCACGCTACTTCGTTTTTTGGAGCCCTGGTCGGATGCCCCCTGACGCCACATTTTCAGGAATCGTCCATCAATATGATAAAAATTCTTCACATTATGGTAAAAATTCTTGAGCGATATGAAGGACCGTAATTTTTCCTAAACAAGAACTCTTAGACAGGAAAAACAATGTCAATATGCGCAAAGCCTGTACTATATCAGGTCAATAAACGAATTAAGCTGGCTTGATTCTGCCCTACCAGAGCATTTACTGCACAAATTGTAAATTTTGAGAAATGAAACTTAACATTGACGCTTCTAACTTATATAACCACTGAGCCATGAACAAGTTTGGAGGGCTGTGGAATGAATATTATGGAGCCGATATTAAAAGCTGATTTGTTAATCTATCATTCAAAAGCTAACTTAGATGTGAAAATTTGTTTGGTAAAAAGACTCATCTTGTAGACTAAGTAATTAGGAAAATACTGGTGCAGGATCTGTTTTGGAATGAAAATTCAACGTCCGATTCTGGTTCAATCAAAATTTCAATATGAATACTGGCACCATAAGTTTTATTCCACAGTCTATCAAAAGTGTTATCTTTTCGATGACTCACCCAGTCAAAGATAACAAAATTACAGGCTTTACACTAAAGCTCGTTAAATCGCTGATACCAGCTCGAGGGACATACAGTAGCCTCTTATGTTGAGATATTTGTGTTCATACCTTGACAAGTTTTGAGTTTTGATCTGTAAAGTATTGATGGAGGTTTCCTTCCATGGAAACTACAGCCTCTTCAGCTTCATTGCTTGTCTTCAGCTTTTTCTGTATTGACATATCGTGTTCCTTCAGCACTTTACAGCATCTGAAAATTTAACAGCAACAGACTAATACTTTAAAACAAAACAAGTAAGTCTTTATCAAAGTCTCTCTCAAATCAGAGTTCACGTTAGATTTGCGATAACGCAAAATTCCTTACGAATAACATTTCAGTTGCTGTTATTCGCGGACATGTTCACGTGACACCTAATTGAGAATCTGACTATAGATGGGAAGTCTTCTTCAAAGACCCATGGCTAACCATGATCCCAAAAGTTGACTTTCAAATAATTTGAAAGTCGTCTCTCTCAGCTTTTGCTTTTTCCTTTCAATAAACACGCAAACAATCATGGTAGCAAGTGGCCTTTTACGAATATGCTTTCATCAAATGGCTACACTCATTTTCTAAATTTCATATTTTTCATATCTAATTCTTTTAAGAAGGGTTGCTCTTCGGCAGAAGATTGTTTCAACGGGTCCTACGGTAAAAAAATTAATTACGGTCTAAAGAAACAAAGTAAAAATCTATTAATCAAATTAAACTATAAAGCTTATTTGCAATATTTAAAGCCTATGTACAATAATGTCTATAATTCAAAATTACAGCGAAAGAAAATAGTCTCTGTTTCTAAACGGTTTCCTTGCAACTATGCAGAGAGGTTGCCTGCCTTGATTCGGCTGACAGGCTATTCAATAGTTTTGCACCTCCATAAATATCTCTGGCCATTTGTTGACTTTTTTATAGGCAACCTCAAGTTGGTCCCAGTCTTACGAAGGCTATACGGAGGCTACATTACGAAGGATACACCTTGCTGAATTCATCATGCGCTAATAAGCGTGTGCTGACCTTCACACATAATCATTCTTCTATATTTCCCTTAGAGAAATGGTGATGGCCTAAATCATTTGTTGTTTTTTTCTCAAACCATCGCGCCTAAAACACCACAAAATTCATTTTCCTAAATTGCTTCACCATAAAACTGGCTTCACTACTTCGATGAATGTTTCTTCACGTCATAATGCAAAAACGTCCTTCTTCTGAGCCATATTCAGTTTTTTGAGATAAAAATATCTCGTAAATAAAACCGCATTATTCTGGATTTGGTTTTGTCTCAGTCGTTTCAGTATATGCATTAAACGACCTTAGTTTGCTTTTGGTGAGAAGCAAATTCAAATAAGAATTAGCCAATGACAGTACGGTTACCTAGACCCTGCTTTCAGATTGGAACAGAGAAATCGTATGCCGCTTGAGATTTTACAAGTCACGGGAAACAAGTTCCTCACTGACACGAGAACATCAAAAATCAATTCATTTCAATAATATGACTAAAAGTTGAGGGTCTTTGTAGAGAAGGCTCGGAGAAGAAGCCATTGTAGCTGGATTTGTGGGTTGAAACATTGCAGTTGTGGGAACAAATCATCAAATCCTTAATTTTATTGATTCACTGACGTTTCTTCTTACTTCATTTTCACAACTGCCTAACGTGGGTGGCCCTGCAGAATAAAGCCTTAGAGTTTCAAGAATCTCCTCAATGCCTTAGAGTTTCAAAGATCAAATTATGATAAACCATCCTATCAAAACAAGCAAACTAAATTTTCAAAAGTAATCACCAGCAAAAGCCATTTTAGAATTATTTGCAGGTAGATGCTAAAAATCTGAATGCAAATAGGACTCTAAATACAAATCTACACACCGAGTCCATTTCACAAATGAGTAAAATTCTGAATCTAAATCTGAATCAATTTCTAGACGCAAGGCTATGAAAATAATATATGGAGCGAAAAACTCACGTTTCAGACGTAGAATCAGAGATGATTCTTTCGAGCCAAGGAATCCATTTGCAACACCAAGCTTCAGCATCGTAATCATCTGGAAACTGTGAATGAATGAAAAGAAAATGTATGTAGATTTTCTAGGTATAGTAAAGTAGCAAGTGGTTCGTCTCTCACGTTGTACGTAAAAGATAATCATGCAGGATAGATAACTTATAAATCAGATACTACTAGACTAGCAAAATCTAGCTTGCTTAATTCTTGCCCAAACTTCAAAGACAGGGCTCTGGCATTGTATCGAATTTGTCCTGCAAATCTAAAGCGGTTAATGGAGCTGTGTATCTATAGGATAACATTGCAGCTCTCTAAAAATGTAAAAAAATTGAGTATGAAGCTGGTACTGTTCCTTTCAAATATTACTTCATTTTGAAATTGTTGGAGAACACTGGAAGTTCTGTTTTTAAAACAACCAATTATTCTGACATTCTGGTGCCATGGATAAGCCACCACTTGTCAGATTGACACACACAAGGTCTCAGATTCCTACGTCAAGGTATGACCTATGCAAAATTGTAAAATTGGAAACAATTGAAAACTACAGCTCCGCCACAGCAGCCACATAAAAGGGGCATAATGTTTTGGGGCACTCTGTAGTCTAACCCTGAGACACACCAAAGAATAACAGCGGACTCGCATGAATATTTGTGAAAAAACTGAATATACCTGTATGACAACTGCTGCATATGAAAACAAGGTATCAAGACACAATCGAAGGGCAGCTCTTCGTTGGTTCAAGAATCCTACAAGCTCTGCTTCCATCTGCTCGCACTGCAAAAGGAAAATTAAGACGTTAGAGGTGGTGAGCTATTCCAGATAGGTAAATGGGTCCAACAGACCAAACCTGAATATCTTTATTAAAGTGAGATCAAGGATATTAAAACTCTCAATCTGTGATCCCAAACACAAGACGGTACATGTCCATTTCGAGTATATAGCAATAAAAGATTTAGTACTTCATTTCCAAGACATCTGCCCCCTTTAGGAATCTAAAGTCATTTCAGAGATAGGTCAAAAGCTATTATTCCATGTTAGCCAATATATGATTACGGTTACGCTAAAGATGGCAGCAAGCAACTTTTTACCAAGAAGCAATGCGTTCTTTAATCGAATTCCTACAGAATAGTTAAAGATCGTCTTTTAGAACGCAACGAATCTTGGTAAAAAACATACTCATCACCATCTTTAGCATAATCGTCTGTTAAGGTCGACACTCAGTAGGCCTGCTAGCACCTTAAAATCAACTTACCTGGCTGATAATATTTGCCTGGCCTGCACTTTGCAGAAAGCTGGCAGCTGGTTCATAACTCGGAGTTCCTGAAAATAGATAAAAACGTTCACTAATTCCATAACAGTCACTGTTGTTTACGCACAGACAATTAAACTCCTTGCAACTCCAAAAACCTAAGCTGCTTGCAATCCCCACTCATCTTTTTCAAACCAAGAAAATTTGGTAGGTAATAATAATAATATTACCAAGGACAGATGGAGGTTTATTACTCTATGAAAGGTTTCTCGGTGCTGCAAGTTCCAATTTGGGATGATTCTGTGAGCCAGAGGATAAAATAACCCCTGAGCAAGGAACAGCTCCACAGCAAGCATTATGGAAAACCAAACATAATTGCTTGAAGCTCAAAGAAAAGCTGGACGAAAACATAGAGAACACATTTTGTTGTCCTTTTCCCGAGAAGGAACATGTTATACATGCAGGTTCACTACTCTTTAAAATGTTACAAGTACCTAGACTGACGACGTGATTCCTTGTATTCGTTCAACATTTATAATCTGATGTTTTAATTTCACTCATACAAAGGACTCACGACCAAACAGATTCTAAACAGGGACTAAAATCTTACGAAAAATCAGAAGAAACTTAGAACATCTTCCATCCTACGAACGTCGAAAGAAAATTCGAACGTCTCTTCGAACGCCACTTCGAACGTTGCTTCGCTTCGAGAAGTCGAACTTTGAACTAATGAGCCAATCAAACGCTACAAATAGGCACGTGGGTTGACCATATTAAGAAAGTAGTGATCTGATTGGTCGCGCCGTGAACGCGGCGGACTTGGCCTAATTAGTCCCTATATTGAAGCGTAAGGACATAAGTCCCTCAACTGAAGCGATAACAACAACAACAACGAGCGTAAGTTAGAGGGACTTATGTAATGTAGTCTAACAAGTACCTTACTGGGGAAAGATTCTGCGAACTATAGAAGACAGTAATCCCTGCACAAGAGACAATTCTAGAAGGAACATTCCAGAAGGAACATTCCAGAAGGAATATGAAATTTACTAGATATACTTGCAGCCGATTACCAAGAAACCAATACCTATGACAGACAAAGAGCTATGACAGAAAACAGTTGGAAACCTGGAAAAATAAAATGGTGCGTTAAAACAAGAAAAGTTAGAAACAGCTTGACATAGCATACCAATATCGGCTAGCTTGCAGATTTCTGTGTACAGTGTTCCAATTTCCTTGCCTCTGACTTTACTAAAAGCGGTCTGTGCAGAAAAAAGCATGTCACATATTCCATCAAATCGTCCGGTATTAACTAATATCAGCATTGAAATCTATATCAAGGAATTGTGCTAAGATAGTCTATTATCAAGAAAATATTTTAGCAGATCACTTTCCTGTATGCGTGCAGTATGATATCTATTCCGAGATGGTCTCTCTTTAGGTAGTTATCCTAGTGACAACGTAGCTTTCCCTTCCTAAGGGATAATATCCCACGAGTTGGGGTGGGCCAGCGAACTTGTTGTGTTTGGCTAAAATTCATTGCCTACCCACTGCTGACATTGTTTACGAACAAAGTGTCACCGTTGTGGAGCATTTGATGGCGATAGCACCCCTTGCTCCGTAACGCCCACCAATGCTTTCCGTCGAAAAATGTCAGCCTGCATAATTTACGATGCAAGACTTCACATCACAATTACGTCCTATAAGAAACACAACCTTCATCTACAAGCTTCCTTGAACAAATACCTCAAAATGTTTCTTTTGGCCCAGTATGGCTATTCAAAGGTTTAAAAACGTGAAAAGCGGGCTATCTCACACCAAAGTAATGGCATGTGGACTTCTGACACAAAGTGGAAATCATGAAATAAAAAACTCTATCATGAAATAAAAAAAATCTATAACAACAATATGTATAATCAATACCTTGTGTTGACTACTGTATTGCTTGCATTCCTCTGCTTTATCTTCTAGCTGTAGTTTTATCCCTTTCAAATCATTCAGCAATTTAGCTTGCTTATCATACCTGCAAAGAAGAAAATTAGGTCCTCAATATCATCACCTTTTTAAATGATTCGTTATTTTCTTTCCTACGGAATCTGATCTGTTGCATTAAGCACTATATCATTAATATGACAGTCAGTCCGCATTTCTACCTTGTTGGTTCCACCCTGACTCAATATTCTGCAAAAAGAAAACAAATTTTTGGAAATGGTCAAACTTCTACCATTGCAGCGTTAGCTCCAAAGTATTTCACAAGAATGAAAATGTCGCGATATCCTTTTCTGTGGATTTGTGGGAATATTGCAATCCTTCCATTCGCTTTTCTATAAACAATCTATTTTTATCAAACAACAACAACAACATCAGAGGTGGTGTCATCAAGGCCTTAAGGAATGCATGTTTGTCTGCGGGGAGACGGGCAGTCATTTTGTGATGCAATGCCAACAGAACTGAACTGACTGCAAGAATGAGGGGTTGCGAGAAGAGGGAGGGGCACAGGCATTTTGTAATGTTAACAGAATGAGAAAGGCCTATTACTTTTATTCCATTCTTCCATATGTTGGTGCAGTCTGTTCCCATTTCCCAAAACGCTGCACTCACAAACTAATGTTAATGGTAGTCATGCTTATATTCAAATGTTTGCCTGATCTGTTCTGAATTCAATAAGTTTCAAATGCTCAACTAAAGAGTTGCGGAAAATATATTCTTATTTCATAAGCAGAATGATTATGAGATCCAAAATCCGTTAAACAAATAGCCCATTCACTCCTTCCTATAAAATTTTCAGCCAAAATGATATGAGTTGTTTGTGATTATTTGCAATGGGTTACGGACTTTATCATCTTTGCAAATTTGTTAAATGGTCTGCAAGTAGATTAATATTAACAATAGAAATTTGAATCCCTACAACTGAGAAATGCAAATTCCCGATTAAGTAATACAATGTAATACGTAATACAATTTCAGGTCAGTTTCTGACATTAGGGCATGATATCAATCATGTGAGAAATTGTTGTAAGGAAACAACTCTTCAGCACGATGGACATTATTCTTGAAGATGAAAGTTGATCAACGTTGTTCATTCATGTTATACTCAACTCGTTTCCAATTGGTCGTTTTGATTGCATTTTTCAGTGTTTAGACGACTCATAATCAGACTTTTGCGACCACCTTCCAAACTGGTTCCACTTTAAAGAACTGCGTGAAACATTAGCCTCAAAATGTCTTCCAAGATTGGTATAAAATCGCCATCTTAAGCCAAAAGGCTTCTGATGAGGCGTTTCATAAAGCAAGGATTTACTGTAACATTAAAAATAGCCTAACGGACTCATTGTAATAAGCTTACAAAGGCAACATAAGACGCTGTAACCTTAGGAAAGAAAGCTGTAACTCCTGCAAAAGAATAACAACTAAGTTAGCCTGCACCTGGGGACAGATTTCGTAAATCTTGCATGGGACACAGCGTATTAACCTTACACCGTGAAAGGAGGCAAATATTAAGTTAATAGCTGCAAAAAAGGGCAACAACATCGCGCAACTAAAAACAAGTTTCATCGCACACTCCTCAGAAAAGAAGTTGATCTGATATTTACCTTGCTTGCAGTGAGTGTAATGGGTGATCGACTCTGTCTAAAGCAGCTTTGAGAAGGTTATGTTGATGTTGGAGATTAAGCATTTCCCTATGGATAACTTGCTGTTGAGAAAATGAATTGCCATAGACATCCACACAATTTTCAAGTTTTGCAAGCACAACCAGCAGGTCATCCCTGAAAAAGGAAGTGGTGATGAGGAGCAAGGACTTGACTCAAAATGTAGAAGATATTACAATGGATGGAAAGCATTGAACCAAATTCAAGATGGTAAGAATGATGACTTTTCCAATGATGTGGGCACCCTCAGTTGACAATCGAGTCACATTTTACTAGGAACGCAGAGACATCGCTCGAGGGGGTTGAAAGTACTCCTCGTAAACAAAGAACGAGAAGATTGTCGTCAAATAGAACCGTACTTTTGTTATCAGAGCTGAGTTAATGGGGAAGGGGGTTGGGCTAGATATCTATCACCTGTTATACATTTGAGTCCAAATTAACCACACTCAATGCAAACTCTGTATGTTTAGAATCGTTCATTTACAGACGTATTTGATACTTGCTCAACATAGAAAAGAATTCGACAAAAGGCTGAAAGAAATACGACAAGAGATATCTCCAGGAATAAAATATCTTGGTTCACTGGTTCGCGAATAAACGATTTCAAACTACTAGGAAGGTGTTAGGAAGGTGTTACGCTTATAAAGAATTTTGGGCTCAATTGTAGGTGTCCCAAATATACGCCTCCCCCCTCCCCGCTTATTAGAGTTTGTCTACTAAGGAGATTTATTCAATCCTTATTCCATACTATCAACGAAGAGATTCATTGAAGATTTTATCAAATTAAAATGTGAGACATATGCAATCATTCTTCCTGAAATGGGTAAAAAAAAATTTTTGAAACAGAAACAAAAGAGATTCTGACTC